>CM029389.1:7539779-8157279 GCA_017165825.1 Hepsetus odoe
CTCGTTCTCCCCCTACTTTTTCTCTCTGTCTGTCTTTCTCCACATCACTCTTTGTCTCCATCTCTCTTTCTATCCCTCACTCTTTCTCCAGCTCTCTCTCTCTCCCTCACTCTTTCTCTCTACCTCTTTCTCTCCCCATTGCATTATCCTTCTCTCACAACTTTTTTCTCTCCTCTCTTCTGCTCTTTCTCTCCCTCACTGTCTCTCTGGATCTCTCTTTCTTATACTCTCTCTCTCTCTCTCTCTCTCTCTCTCTCTCTCTCTCTCTCTCTCTTTCTCTCCTTCTCTGTGCCCCCCTCCTCCACTCTTTCTGTCCTTCTCACTCTCCTCTATTTTTCTTCTTTCTCTTTCCCTCCCTGTCTCTTTGACTGCTGTCGTTTCCTCGTTAGCTGTCCCCACCGCTTGCTGTGTGTTGATTAGCAACTCTGCTTTCGTCCCTCCCCCAACAATGATTGAGAGAACGGTTGACCTTTACCTGAGTCCTCTCTCCTCAGCCTCTCCTATTATTTTTATAATCACACCTTTGGTTACCGCTTGTCCTTATGCAAGGCCACCTACACTGCTCCCGATTTTCTCTGCCCGATTCATCCTCATATCCGCCCGCTCTCCGCTCACAGCAGATCGTTCTAACAGCAGACGTGTTCGCCTGGTAACAGCGATGTTTCCGGCTGAATCAGGCGGAGGTTGAATTCTCTCCAAATGCAAAGCAGAAGCAGTGTGTTTGACAGGGCTGTAATTAACAATGCTGATTATGCAAAAATGTTAAGGTGAATTTTTTTTTACACTGTTTACATCATATACATGTGGTTGTTCTGACAGTTTGCATTAGATTATGTGAAGCGTGAGCCACACTTGTTGCTAACACGAAACTTTGATTGGAGGGAGAAAAAGGACGAAAGCCGAAGAATGCAAGATCCAGAATGTGTGTAGGTGATTGTTTTTCATGAAACAATGGTGTTTCACAGCAGCACATCAGTTTTGCAAAACATTTAAAACAAAGACCCCCTGCAGGCCTGCTGTATTGGTACGTCATGCAATATGTTGTTTGAAGGATGTGTTTTTTTCTGATATTTTATACTTAAAATGTCTCTACTCTGCAGAGCTCTATTTACATACTATGTAAGATGATTAGACTCAGATAAATAAAATGTTTTTAGCGTTTGCCTTTTCTGATTATTGCAATCCCTAAAATGTATAAGGGTCCTCAGAAAAAGGCCCACTTTAACCTGCTTGTTACATCCTTACTCGTGTGTGTGTGTGTGTGTCTAGTGGTTAAGAGGGTGGGGTGCAGTCTGTTTTTTCCCTTGCAGTCCAGAGTCCATTACTGCTGTGTGTAAAAAGCTCTTTTATTGCTGTGCCTTCAGATGCAACAGAGCGCAGACAAGAATGAGAAGCGGCTGGTACGCGCACCTGCTGTCTCCCTCTCTTTATCTCTATCTCTTGCTGGCCTGCCTGCATGTGCGTGCGGCTCACCTCGATCTTTAGGTTGTCTCTCCGTCTGCATCAGTACCCCTACTGATTTACAAGCTGATCCATTTGACTGTAATTGTTTTATTAGCTTGCTAATGGTTGCTAGTGCTGCTGTAGCTGCACTGGAGCTTCGACTACCCCAGCGAGCACAAAGTCGGATATTTCCTATTCCCGTCCCCTGGTTAAGAGCGAGCCGGGCCTGAGCAACAGCTCAACACCATGGCGACCTGATTGACTCCGCCGTAATGTTTTTTAATTTGATTGAAGGGACTCTGGTAGGATGGACCCGTCAGTTTACTTTATTGAGCCCTGCTGGAAGTGCTCAAGCTTTCAGTGCCAATATACCACTTACAGAGGAGAGAGAGAGAGAGCGAGAGAGAGCGAGAGAGAGAGAGAGAGAGAGAGAGAGAGGCAATAAAGGAGAAAGAGTGAAACAGGAGGAGAGAGATGGACAGGGAAAGAAAAAAGGGATGTTGAAAAAAGAGAATCACCAGATAGAAAGAAGTGCGATAGAAAGAAAAAAAAGAGGGAAAGATAGGGCGAGAGAAAGAAACAGAATGAAGGAGGTAAAAGGAAGAAAGTACTGACCCAAAGAGAGGTGGAGAGGCAAAGAATGTTAGAGGAGGAGAGAGAACTAGGGAGTAAAATGGAAGAAATAGAGAGTGTGAGAAAGATAAAAAGAAGCAGGGAGACAAAGAGGAAGATCTCCAAAGTGCTAGCAGAGTGATGCACATTGATTATTTGCCTCTTTGGCCAGGTCTCAATAGGATCGGCTCTTTAAAAGTGTCTACTCGGACCCTCAGTGATTTACAGTATGGATGGGGGGGGCAGGAGCTGCACCAAAATAAGCCCCTTAACACTTGGGTCTCAGTGGACACCTAATATATGCACAGATGACTGGATGTGATTTGTGCATGTACTTAAAGTGATTGGCTCTCCGGTAGAGACCCTGTGTGAGCAGTGGTGCATGGGCAGCAGTAAATCTCATGCAATGCTGGTACTTGAGATTTTTTCACTAGGTGTGCGTGACGCCGGATCCGAATCATATTGCTGAAGCCAAAAATATCCGCATTGATGTGGATTACTGTCAGTATTTATTTATTTTAACCAATAATTGAAACAGAAATTTGAATTATTTGATTTTATTTTTTATTATTAGATTATATTTTTATTCCTAAAGAGTCAAATCTTTCAGCAGTGCTGGGCTAATATTCTCACATTTCCATGATTTATCCATTGTACTGCATTCTACATCCTTTATGAAAATAAAGCATCAGTACTGACTGTTATACACCAGTTCAGAAGTTTAAAACCACTTTGTAAAGGGGAATTCATCTATAGATGATTCCTTATTGATTGAGAAATGTCAAGACTGATGTTTCAAGTGGTGTTCGAGTAGGTCGTCTTGATGAAGGGTTTGAACAATGGAGCGTTTTCCTCTGTTCATTTTCTCCTCGGTGCTGCGGTGGTCTAGTGTTTAGGGACTAGGACCCAGGATCAGAAGGTGTGGGTTCAAATCCTGGTCCAGTAGGTTCCCCTGAGGTACCCTGGAGCAAGGTACTGTCCCCATCACTGCTCCTCCAGCACTGGATATGTCTGCCCACTGTTGCAGTGTGTGTATGGATTAAAAGCAGTGGTTTCATTTTGTTGTGGTTCACTGTATGCTTTGCTGAGTGTGCATAGTCACTTTCACTTTATTTTCACTAGGGTGAACATTGTTGTTGATTTTTCTCATCTCGCTTTAAAATATTTGTTAAGTATTATGTTTTAATGCTGTATTATCATTTGTATTGGGCTTAATTCATATATATACATAAGTGGCCAATATTTTGTTCCTGTTGTGTTCCTAATGTAAATCAATAATTACTATATATTAATTTTCATAAATTCATAATGTGCCCAAAACATATATATTATATTGCATTCTGTTGTCTTGCACATACTTTTTCAAACAACACTGCTTAAAATAAATAATATAAGTATGATGAGTAATTCCAAAGAACACCACTGTACATAAATGCTCAGAAGAGATGATATTTGTCATTTTCAGGGTAAATTCTGTCACATAGAATTGTATTGAGTGTATTATTATATGGTATTTCTAGGCATATCGTGGATATTGACAGGACTTAAAGGTCAGTGAACAAATGGCAATACTGCTCATCAGATCAGATCTCAGAAAATCTACATATTATGATGTACGTTGTATATTGTGAGTATTTTTCCTGATGTCATATCATCCACCCCTGCTGTTCTGGCTATTATAGAGTCCACATTTTCAACAAAGCATGACATATATTTCATTTACCTTCTGGGTTTTTCAAGAAATCGAGATGATGTGTGGCACATTTATTACCTGACAGAAGCCTTCACAGTTCATTTGTGCACAGATTTTAGTCAAAGCCAAGCCTTGTGAAGATTAGTGGAAGATATTTATTGTAAGATGATCAGATGTCTCAGGAATAATTGCCAGACGCTCAGTAAACAGTCCATCTTGAATTCTGATGTTCTGTGGGTGCGAACCTCTGAGACTCAGGCTGCGAACCTCAGCTTTTTCATCTGCTGTGTGGTCACATATGCCTCAGATAAAACGAGATTCGGATCGATTTATCTCCTAGAAGCTATTCCCTGCCGCATCTGGGCAGCAGCCATTGACATGGTTGGACTGGGTTCTCCTCAGTGCCGAACCGATTCCAAGACGCCACCGCGGGAGCCCGTCACGTTAACCAGCTAATCTAAATGCAAATGAGCATCAGGCCTGATGTCCTGCGTTAGGAAAAGTGAAAAAAAGTATTTATGAAGAAGGACATGTGCTTACTCCGAATGAGGAGAGGAAATGGAGAAGTGCTTGATGTTTATTTATACACACACAAGCCATCGCGGGTGATGGGATTAATCTCACGATTTGGAATTTGTGCGCTACATTACATTAACCAAATGCACACCACATTTACACAGCCAGTGTATATATATCATGATGTGCAAGCACAGAAACACTCCAAATCATAGAAAACCTTTCCTTATTTTTACCATTTATCCTATGTTAGAACGATACTGGGGATGTCAGAGTTATGGAAAAAACACAAGAAATTATACATTGTAGAAAAGGGTTAAACAAAATAAAAATATCCATGTGTTAAAGCTTAATTTGTTGGCTTGTTGGTGGCTGGCAAGCACTTGTAAGGGCAAGATTATACAAAGTATGCTTCATGTTTAAAATGTTAGAGTTGGAATTTTTCCTATTGGCAGAGCTTCCAGCCTTTCTGGTTGTCTTGGGGACAAAAATGAAGCATTTGAGTTTTTGGATTGAGATTTAGGATTAGGTCAATTCTTTAGATTATAAAGAATATGCCATTTAATCAAATATATAATGCATCCCATATTGTGACAGGTTCCTTTGTCATCAGCGTTATTCCTTTTCCTGTGTATATTTTGTATTTATTATGTGAATATATATATATATATATATATATATATATATATGTATAATATACGATTTAACGGCAGATTAGGCAACATTTGAACAGTCAGTTTTCATAGATAATGTTGGAACAAGGAAAAAATAGGCCAACAGAAAAGCGGCCAAATTGCGATCCCTAGACAACTGGATCATAGCATCTTCAAAATGACAGGTCGTGTGTGGTGTTAATAGGATCCAAAAATGAAAGTAAAAAAATGATAGCGAGACCAAGTTGGGACATCCAGCAACTTGCACAAGGGTTATGGGTGCCCGAGGCTCAGTGATGAATGGAAGGAGAAAAGAGTAGTTCATCAGCCGCACACAAAACCTACTGTAGCACAAATTGCTGAAAACATTCAAGCATGTTCCACCTACCTAAACCTTGCAGATTAAGTATACCCCTTTATGGGGACAGTGTTAATGGCCGTGGATAAAGTAGGATAATGCACTCTGCAGACTGCAAAAATTGTTCCGAAATGGTTTGAGGAACATGGCAGAGTTCATGGTGACATCCAGAATCTCAGAACGATTGAGCATCTGTGGGATGTGAAACCAGTCTATTCCACATGTCGAGGAATAGAGGAATAAAAATGTGCGCTCGTGATGTTTCCATGCCAGTTACCTCAGCAGACCTTCAGAGGTTTAGGATTGTCAAGGTATCAGATCTGTTTTGAGATGGACCAGGGTGGTCTACATAATGTTCGGCGGGTGGTTTTAATGTTTTGGGCCTTTCTCCTCTTTACAGGCATCTCTGCTGAGTATGAGGTGCCTGTTAAAGGCCGGTTGTGAACATAAAACAAACGAGGTGGCTGCCTTGGATCAGGTCCTGTCTGTTTGACAAGGGAAAGTTGTCGTGCTCGGTCAAACAAGGCGAGATGGCAATCTCTCTTTTCTTCCCACGTTCCTTGTCTGTCTCACGCTGGTAGAAATCCCACTGAATGAGTTCTGAGAAACGACAGGGCTTCTCAAGCTTAAGGATCGCTGGCCTCAGGAAGAAATGAGAGTTCTTTTAAATGGAATAAATGATTAAAGCTGTAATAAATGAACCTTTCCAACCTTTGTATCGGCTTTGATGAGCCAGATCAAAACGCATCTATTTTACTTCATTATACTTATATTAATTTGACTTCATCCACCTCTAGAACATGCATAAAAGGTTACGAAGCAGCTCAGATGCCTACAGTGAGTAAGTGGAAATTAAAAGCTGATATAACCAGTTATACAACTGAGATATAATCACTGCTACAACACTGCATTGTTGTCTGCAGTCTAGTATCCAGTATAAAAGTTTGATATCAGGTTCATTATTTAATAGTTTATGATATTATTATTGAAGAGGTTTTATGGCACTTATCAATGGAAATCATAACACATTCTTACTTGTGAGTTTTTTTCAATGATCTGGGTGGGGCCGGCTTTGCTGAAACATTAATGCTTGTCGCTGATGGTCTTTCAACAGGTACCTGCTTCAGCCATGTCTGTTATAACAGCACAAAATATGAAATACTGTATGATCAGAAGTAATGCGAATTTCAGTTTAAGGGCTAAATGCCTTTCCTGTGTTAAATTGAGATGAAGCTGCTGAGCTCTAGCATAGAGACAGCGTAGACGGCTGAACTTGAGCAGCCTTTGAATGTTTACACTGAATCTCTCCGTAAGTATTTCCACTTAAAACCTAACAAATGGTTCAGCTGTTTGCACTTAACTGAGTTGTTGAGTTAAACTGAAACTGAATTTAAACTGAATTCTTATGTAGATGATGTTTGCTGTGGTTTCAGGCCCTAGTGTGAAACAGACTTTATAAATTTGATTTTCTTCATTTTTAGCCACAAAGATCTAAACAACGTAGGAATATAGCAAACATCCTTACTGCACAAGTACTGCTCAATAATGACAATAACACTATGAATAACGTAATAATAAAAAAACATGGAGAATGACAATTGCAGTAACAGCAGGGTTTAGCACACAGCTAAACATATATCATCAAATGTGACAAGCATGAGAAAAAATAGAAAATGAGAGAGAGAGTAGTGTAAACGAAGTTCTTTTCCCACTAATGCTTTCTGCATGGGTGCAGTTCCTCTCCAGCTAAGGAAGGTCTGGCTTTTCTTTTTGTCTAGTGAAACATAATCTGGGGCCATATAACGCCATATACTGCACAATGTCTTCTCACATATGTTCTGCTTTTTAAAAAGCAGATCAAAATGAAAACGAACTGCTGCAAGCTTCTCAAATTGTAGTCGAGCGGGGAAAACATGTAATACCTTCGCCCACGTTTTCCAATTTACCAAGCACACAACTCATAAATGCTCGTGTAGGCTCATTCAGTGGCTTCATACATAACGGGGGCAGAATGTGTCTAATTTGCCCTGGAAGTAAACATAAAAGGTCTCAACAGATCGGTACTGAGCGTGTCACACTCTGTAAATGGGGAGGTGATGGACTCTTGGTGGGACCAACAGTTTATAGGTTCAGATCCCAACTCAAGCACTTCCACCCTCTGGGCTCAGCAAGACCCTCGACCCCAAGTTTGACAGCAATGGATATTTTTACCTGAAATGGAATAGTTGTGCAGACACAAAAGTTTTATATTACATGTATTATATATAAAACAGGTAGTGGTAGCCTAGAGCATAGGAACTAGGGAACTAGGAACTATTATCGGGAGGTCCTAGACCAGCAGGTTGCTCTGAGGTGCCCTTGAGCAAGGTACCATCCCCATCACTGCTCCCCAGGTGCTGGGTATGGCTGCCTGCTGCTGCACATTCAGTGTGTGGCTTAAATGCAGAGAATGCATTTGGTTGTGGTTCACAGTGTGCCCACAATGACAAATAGTCACTTTCACTTGTCGCATATAACAATAAAAATATCAGTGCAGTGCCCAGAATTTACATTTAGATATTAAAGGAGTCACATCAGGAAAACTTGGGCCATGCTTAGAAGTAAAAGTACTTTGCAGTATATTTTTCTAGCACCGACTGCAGCTGCAGCTACTTCCCTGGCTTTTTGGAAGCGTGTGTAATCCGTCGCTTTGCCCCTCAAGATGTGTGGAGATGCATGTGGAACAGAGGTTGCGTCACTGCTGACTGGCTTATGTTCGCCAGATTTGAACGTCTGGGCCTACAGTCCTCTCTACCTGCAATACAAAGTCCTCCATGCTGAACATTTGCAGTGTGTCGGTGCAGGAGCTTAAGCCCACAGCATTACGCGACAGTGGGCTGACTCAGTAAAGCCAGATTAAAAAGGAGCTCTAATGCGCTGTAAGATGACTTTATTAGCCCTTGGAGGGCTAACAGCTCCATCACAAATATTTCCCCAAAAGTATCGTAACTAATATGCAAAGCTCTGGCCTTTTTATAGCACCTAAACATAAAGCATTCGTAGACTTTTGATGATTTAAAAAAAAAAGGAAAAAATGAAAAAAGTGTACTGTGCTTATTAATTTTCCAATTAAGAAAGCAGTGGATTTTTAGGCAATTTTAATTGAATTGGGCCTGCTCACTCCCAGCGACCTTTTATTTCATTTTTAATTCGCACACGCACACATGCCAGTGTACCTTCATAAGTGTAGATCAGAGTATGACGCTGCAAAGGGATGGCTTAGCCTGTTGGTGCTCTGTGCCACGTGGGCAAGAGGCAGTCTATCGGCCGGTTAAGGCCTGCTGAGCTCAGGCAGGGCGCTGATTACTATATCATCTGCTTTAGCTTCAAACCCAGCAAATCACTCAGCAGAATGCCAGTTCACTCGCCATTCTCCCTGTGTGTCCCTCTCGATATGTGTGTTTGTATGTGTGCGTATGTGTGTGTGAGCACATGTGTGCGAATTCTCTCCAGCTCAAGCAGTCAGCTAATCCCGCTCCATCTCCTTTACAGTAGTTAAAGGCACCATAAGGCATTATCCTCTCAAGCTAAACAACACTCACTGCTTGCTTCCAGCTTCTCTTTGTCCACTTAAATACTGAGAAATGACATTGTGACTAATGTATATTAATGTGCCATATTTTTGCCGACACATCAAAACCTTGTACATCAAGTTACTGCAACATTTTATCCCCTAGAACCTTTTAATGTGGTCCAGAATGTCTTTAATAAAAGCAGAAGATCAATATAGAACAGGTCTGGTGTTCGGTTGAAAGAAGAAAGTGTTAAAAAAGAAAAAGAAACAGTACTGTAACAAATCTGTCCGAATTATAGACTAAGTCTGATTCCATGAATTTTGCTGATGGTTTTCGGTATATTGTGTATTGTGTTTTGTAACCTGTCAGTTCATGTTCCTTGTTCATCTTCACAGCAGTTCATCGTATGGTATCATCATGAATGTAATACCCCATCTAATTTCTGCTTCTTCTGGACTCTTTGTATTCTTTTTCCTGTGAAGTTGCCATGTTGGGAATGGTAGTAAGGTGTTTTTACGAGGGCAAAGACATTAACGAGGTTGAAACTTATGCAATTTCCAATCTAATTAAAGCAAATCTCATTTCAACAGAAGGAAATGAACATTTCAGATGATAGATCTGGGCAATATTGTTAAATTAATCGCTCTATTCATTCCCCGAAGAGCCGCGCCGCCCTGGCCGAAAGGACCTGGTCAGTAACATGGACATATAGCGAGATTTCACAATGGAAAACTGTACATGCTTGTACACTTACATGTGCTTACAATGAGAGCCATTCACACAAATACAGCTGTGTGTCCTACACTAGAGCGAGCACTTCATCCACTAGAGCCTCTTGGGATTTCAACAGTCAATGCCAATAACAGAGGATTTTATTCCTGCTGTCATCTCTCTCTCTCTCTCTCTCTCTCTCTCTCTATTACTCCCTTCCCCAGTCGCCATAGTTACCTGCTTCCCTTTGGTTCAAAACGTTCTCTCTGTGATGCGTTCTCCGTTATGATAATCTAATGGAAATAATTTTTTTTACACAGTAATGGCGTTTGTTCTGAATTGTTTTGGCCCCTTTTCCTCTTTTCCTCTGGCTGAATGCTTTGGTACTGTGATATTTCCTTTTGGTCCACTGGCCGATTGTGAGGAAAGAAACACAGCAAGCTGATATATCTGATCAGATAAGGCCTGCCAGAATTGAAACTGTCCACGCTGTTCACTTCCCGTCAATGTGCAGCACTTCCTGTTTGCTCGGACAGTTTTTTTATGCGCCTTGTTGTTGATATGGACACCTCTCTGTGTTTTTATCAGCCCGCACGATACACCTGGGGTCAGGGGTGGCCGTATCCACCTGGGAATAGCCATGTTTCTGTATTGGTTTGCTGTTTTTGCTGAGACAAAGAGAGCAAAACTTCAGCTTTAGGCCTATTTCAGATGCTCTAATGATGGTAAATGAACATGGAGCAATCTAGCTCAGTGTTCAGGCAACTTTATGTGGATTTTAAAACTAAATTTAAATATAATGGAAGTTATTTGTGTGAAATGATGCAAAATTTATTGGAAAATTTTCATTTTCAGCCTTCATGTGAAGGGTCCTAAATCTTTAATAAGATTATTAACAACAAAACTTAAAAGGTTCTATGGCTTCACTCCAAGATCCCATTGTTGCATTTTTGTAAAGTTTAGTTAAAAGATGTAAAGCATATTTATATACATTTCAAGTTTACTTAAAAATCAGCAGCTGGACACTATTAACATGCTCTACAGACTAATGGAGCATCCCAGAGGACCAGAGACTTCATCTGAAGTTCAGCTGAAGTTCACCTCACAGGCCTTGGGTAACATCCACTGTTGTCCCACTGGACACATCGCTGAGCCCAAGAATGGCCTTTTCACATTTCACACTCGACCATCGATTAACATTTCACTTTACATGGGCTGTATTTTGGAAGGGGTGGCATAAGGGGTGGGTAGTACACAGTGAGAAGGTTCTGGGTTTCATTCTCAGGTGGGGCGGTGCTCAATTTTCCTCCCACAGTCCACAATGTCAGCTGGATTGGAGATGCTGGCTACCTTTTGCCCTATGAGAGCTGGGATAGACTTCAGTACCGCCCACAATCCTAATAAAAATGAGCGGCTTAGAAAATGAGTAAGAGTGAGTGTATTTTGGAATTTTGGGACAAACTAAAGAATCCACACAGGACCCAATACTGCACAAAAGACCTGAATGGACAGTAGAAGTGTGTGTTGAAGACTTGTGACAAGACAGAAACAAGTGGCAGCTTGTGTGAAAATGAAGTTGGACTGCAGAGAGGAATTGAAGCATGTACTTGTGTGTATCTGAAGTGTTTAATGCTACGATTTCCCCTCTAAAACAGTATGTAAGCAGCAGGACAGCAAACAGAAAGGCCTCTGTTGGTGAAAAGTGGAATAATTGTCTGTATTAGCTTTGGAGTGGACATTCCAGAGCAGCTGTGTGGTAGCCTTCATGAGAGAGAAACTTGCTCACTATGGCCTTTCTCTGTGTCTGACAAAGATTTAACTGTTAAAGAAGCGGTTAGGCCTGCGGCACAACACATTTTTTTTCTTCTTTTGTAACATGATATGTGTTCAGCTGGCAAAAAAACACACACACACAACTCATTGTTTTTGTCATAAGATCTGGGCTCTGAACTGGTGTATGTGTGTGTGTGAAACTGTAATTTTGGAAGTGATCTCATTTATGAGGCACGTTTATGTATGTGTGTGTGTGTGTGTGTGTGTGTGTGTGTGTGTGTGTGTACATGCTGGGTGGAGGAATGTGGTATTGTGCTGCACTAGAGATCTGATACTGAAGTTAAACAAACTCACCTGTCCTCTGTACACTGTACACATGCACACACACACACACGCCCTCATCTGTGGAGTGGACTGGAGATGCTAAATTGTCCCCTAGGTGTGTGTAAGTGTGTCTGTCTGTGTCTCTGCCATGCGATGGACTGGAGACCGGTCCAGATAGTTTCACTGGTACAGACTCCAGCATCCTACTCAGCATTAGTGGTTTAGATGACGAATGAACGGATAAATGGATGAATGGATGAATTAACATTTTGTTTTGTTGTTTATATAGAATTGCTTGTTGAAAATATCTTTATGTCTTTCTTTTAATCATTGTCACAAAAGGTTATAAGCATTTATATAAAGTACTTGCTGGATCCACTAAAACTCAGCTTGTCAGTGATTTTTGAGCCAAAAGTTAAACATTATTTATAGTTATTGGTAAGAGATGCATGTAGGAAGAGAATAAGTGGTAAAAGAAAGCTGACGTTATTATTAGACGGAAAAGGGGAGACAGGTAAAGTGTGTTACCTGTCAGAGGTCATTTAGGACAGTCTCTTTTGGATAGATGTATAGTAGATATTCATGTCCTGTGTCTAGATGTGAGCCTGTGTGCTTCCTGTTTCAGAGATTTAGATGTTAGTATAAAAGGGTGGGAGGAGGTTTTTGGAGCAGTAATCCAGCTGGTTGTATTTAAGCAGTGAGTAGCCGAATGAAGCTGAATGCTTGAACTTGCAAAATGCTTATTTTTTTACTTTTTTTTTTTGCTCACCTCCTTATGACAAATAGTTTCAGATGGTTATGCTTCCCACCTCTAACATACACACTCTGATATTTGCACAACCTGTGTGAGCCACCCAGGCCCTGATTAAGCCCACGTGGAGTAGCAAACAGGAAACCAATGACATCATCATCATGTGTGTTTAGCGCATGGCTCTGTAGCACAACACACTCAGAGAGGAAATTGAAGAGAGGAAAAAAAAACCCACTGTTCTCCTGCTCTGTCCTCAGCTGGAGCTTGTAGCACTGATCAATAAAGAAGCTTAGGGACGTACTGCACTGTACTGCCGCTCCGGTCTTGTCCCCAGGCTTGACGAAGCGCTGGCTTGGAAATATCCTGCCTGCTAGTAATCCCTCTTGGATAAATAAAGGAGAGTTTTGCTCATGCTTTCCAGCCATGAAGATATTTTCCATCTCTGGCCGGAGTGAGGAGGCAGAGGAGTGGCCTTCCAGTGCAGAGACTCTACCACTGTTCTCAGGAGCCTCAGTACCTGCAAGATGTCATTGCATGGAAAGATGCAAAGAAACAAAAGTTTGACAAGGTTGACTGATAAACCGGACAAAAATAGGAAAGAAAGCAACAAGCCAAGAGGAGTATAGAAATTAGGAAATATAAAGACTAGAAAATATAAACTGGGAGAATAAAAAGAAGGAAAAGAGAGAACGAAAAAATGAGGAAACTGAGAGATTGAAAAGATAATTTGGAGAAGAAAGCGAAAAGAAAATGAGAGAGGGAAGACTAAACGTAAGGCAAAAATGCGATGAGGGAAAAAAAGGCCAAATAAAAGAAAAAAGCAACGCAAGGGGATAAAGTTATTCAGAGAAAAGGTTAAAGAACATACATAAAAGAAGGAAAAGGGTAGAAAGAGTATGAAGAAAGAAAATAAGAGAAAGCTAGAAAGAAAGGCAAGGTAGAATGAGGGGAGATGAAAGAAAGAAAAGGAAAGGAGGGTAAATACTTGCTGCATTGCTGCCGCTGCTGATCAGTCAGTCGGTTGTTCACTGCGGAACCGCTGATCTGATTGGAGGAGTTCAGCTGCTCATCTCTGTGTTTAGGTTCCTCACACAGCGCTAGTCATCAAGGTCATGCAGTAGTAGTTTATTCATGTGTTTGTTTCTCCAACAGAAAAAAGCCTTGCTATTGATTTTTCAGTTTAGTGGAATCCAGATGGAAGCTTCTCCAGACGCACGTGTGTATTGTAATCTGAGCTCTCAGGCCTCTTTCAGAAGATGAAGTGCTAAGCAGTGAGAGGATGAGGTCTGTCCTGGAGCTGAACATCATCTTGCTTAGCCTCCCTCATTCACATTAGTTTCAGTGTAGGCTGCGTTGGCCTAGTATTTAGGGACTGGGCCTCATCACCAGAAGATAGTGGGTTCCAATCCCAGCCCTGAGCATGATACCGTCCCTATCACTTCTTCCCGGGTGCTGGATATGGCTGCCCGCAGCTGCACAGTGTGTGTGGGTTAAATACACAGGATTTCCTTTTGGTTCACTGTGTGCTGTGCTGTGCTGTGCTTCACAATTACAATAGTTGCTTTCACTTTCACTTTCATTTCTATCACAGCAACATGGGTTCTGCTGGCACAAGCTGTTAATCACAGTGTTTGTTTTTTGTGTTTGAGCAGCCTGTAAATGTAACGCCAAACAAACATGTTCGCAGTTGGCCAAGGCCACCAGATGTGCATACACATGGCAGTTTCCAGAGCGCTGCTCTAGAATTAGCCTCATCTGTTAAGGAACCTGACCTAGGTTGTGATGCTGCAGAACGGAGGTTTTGGCCTCTTGTTTCTGCTATTGGTCTTTAATGAATGATACTAGGTGTACCAATTCCAAATGAGACAAACAACATGCTGACGTGAACCTTGATCTCATCAGAGTGTTTCTCAAAATAAGGCATCTACAGTAGTCTATCTATTTCATGTATTGTTTCAAGTGCCATGCTTTTGAAGATCACAATTATGCTCAAGGATATGCTGCTTTGAAGTCTCCAATTAAAACTAAATCCAACACTGTAGTACTTCAATCAAGATGAAGTATTGACAATAGAATCTAATCTTGACCTCAGAATAGAAAATCATACAAAGTCAATCCTGGAAAATCTTGTTTTGGTGCAGTCCCGTTGATGCCAGAATGGAATCATTTGCTAAATTGTTATGACTTGTTTTCTTTGTAGTGTATCTTTAATTTCTTAACCAAACCAGAATAATTTCAATGTTTCCTAAGTCGTGACACGTGTTCCTTTTGTACCGTTCTGTATTTCTGAGTGTCAAGGATTGCCTCTGATCTCGGATATCGGGTTGATTGTTGGGAATAGTTATATTAGAAATGAATCTTAATTTCTCCGCGATGGTGTGATCAGAAATCAGAAGCTGTTTTTGAAAAGGCCAGGTCGTTACAGTTGGATAGAAGATATAAATGACGTGATGAATAATTTTTAATAGGACCTGGGACATGGACTAACATGGTGAGACAGAGGCTGGATGCTGATCCTTCAGATCATGCATGGCTGCTCAGTTTTCTGGTGGTGCTATTGAAGTGAAAGTGAAAGGGACTAACTGTCATTGTGAAACACGACACAGCACAGCACAGTGAAATGCTTCCTCTGCATTTCCCCCATACACACGTGCAGCAGGAGGCAGCTATTTAAAGTCATCAGACTGGGTGCTGGTGGTCTAGTGGTAGGGTACTTGCCTACGGGTCTATGGCTCAAGAGGTCCCAGGTTTGAATTCCACCTCCAGCACTTCCACCACTGGGCACTGGGTCCCTGAGCAAGACCCTTAACCCTGAGTTGCTCCAGGGGGACTGTCCCTGCAATTAGGACATGGAAGTCGCTCTGGATAAGAGCTTCTGCTAAATGCCGCAAATGTAAATGTAAAGTGCCCAGGGAGCAGTGGTGGGGATGGTACCTTGCTCAAGGGTAACAGTAGGTTGCCTCAAAGCAACCTACTGTTCTGGGATTCGAACCCACAACCTTCTGATCCTGGTGCCTAGTACCAAACCTAGGCCCAACACTGCCCCGGTGGCATTTCAATGAACTTCAAACAAGTAACATGTGCATAATTGAGTGTACCTTAGGTTATGTAGTTTATTTTAATACATAAAATAGTTGTCTGGATACTTTTGGTAGTGTGTAGTTGCTGGGTTATGAGTGCCAGATACTGTGCAGCTTCTTGGAGACCAGAATATTGGGATGCTGCTAAATAAACTACATGCTAATTGATGAAGCCGAAACTGCAAGATTAATTAATATCCTCATAATGCAGCAGCAATCATAATAATAATAATAATATTAATGCTGCTTTAAGTGGCATCATGATTTAATCCAGGGTTCTTTCAAGCAATATGCCTTTCAGTAGAGCTTATTTATTATAGCATCATCTACCAATAGATATTAATTAGCTTTTATTAGGTTCTTAAATTTGCGTTATATCAAGCAGCTACTCTTACAAGATTAATATGTTCAAAATTATTTGGGTAAGCAAATAGTCCCACACGAGTCTTGTAGGGAAGGGAGATATTTGTATGGATTACCTTGCCGGTGAGTTGATTAGTAAGCTTTTAGCTAAATTAAATGAACCTTTTGGCATGTCACACTCCTGTACTGTAACTCTTCAAGAAACAAGATGTTCTGTGCAGCTCCTGGGTTGACTTTTTACAACATTGTTGGGTCGTGATTGGTGGAGAACCTGGGGACGCTGAACCCTCTTAAATCTGTCAAGAGAAACACAGGAGAGCTTTCAGAACATTATATCAGACCTACTGCTGGAGCTGGCAGGCTCAGAGTTGCCTTTGTTCACGTCATGTGTACTTCAGTCACTGTTTAAGAAAACTTTAGGGCAGAGTTGCAAAGAGTGACTGAAGGTGTTAAAGCTGTTTTAACTCATGTGAGACATCTCACAGGAATTTCTAATCAAAGCGTTTCTTTGGGCTTAGGCTGGTCTGGAGTTTTGGGGGCTTTTGCATGAGCTAGAGGCTCTTTTTAATAAACAGACAGAAGGCTGAGAGAGATTTGGGCGTTAGCTTGGAAAGGGGCAGAAGCTTCAGTCATGGTCTTTTTCCCAAACTTCCGTTATTGCTGTAGAGTAAAGCGGTTATAACGGCATCTTACGGAAGCCCAGTATTAACAGCAGAAGTCCAATACTTAGTTTGCTCGATTAATCCTTCATTAGATGAAATTTTGTGCTAGAAGGGAGATTTACTAAATCCTGAGTGTGGCAAGAATCAAGGCTCTCCTCTTCTTCTAACTGTATTTTTTGAACATATTAATGGCTTTTTTGACACTTTTTGTGTTTAGTAATTATAGAGGCGCATCAATCATGAATTTTTCTGGAATGATTTCAATACTATTAAACTGGCTGATGACTGTGCAAACTAAGAAACTACAAATACCCTGCACTGTCTTTTAACAAAGGGCTCAATAGAAGGCCCAACTGGCATTTTAATCGGAAACAGGACAGAGGAAACTGCCCATTGTATGGTTTGAGGAATAATCTGAAAATCTTAACTGATTCTGATCATGTGTGTATAGTTTTATTACAATTCTATGAGCTTTGCACAGCACTCCTTTTTGCTCCCAAAACCACAGAATCTCAGTGTTGGGTTTTGAGGTATTTGCTGAAAATGGCTACTTCTAATATCTTTCCTTCATTTAGATTTAATGTCAACATCCAAGCCGGTTTGCCACATTTCTTCTGAGTTTAGAATCGAAGACAGATTTATCGAAGACAGATTTATTAAAGATCAAGTTTGTCTGAGTGTCAAGCTTGTCTATCATTTGCTGTAAACTGTAAAGTTCTGGAAGCAACAGTCCATTACAGGGTGCTGAAAACGATGCTGAATCTGCGCATTTGTTTTCGCCTTTGCTCTGAAAATGAAATGTGATGTCAGTGCCACGTGTGGCGGCCTCCTTATATTGTGCTGAGGTGTGTTTCTACTGGCACCTTGTGCAGATGTGAGTAGGGGTTTGCCTCGTGCTCTGGTACAGAACACATCTGGCCCCACGTACAGCACTTAGGCATCTAAGCAGATTGAAAAAAACTATGCGGCGCATATGTTTTTGCTAGTTGTAACTGATAAACCATATGCTGTTTAGCTTTGTCCCCTGTGCTTCCATTTTTATAGTCTAATCTGTAGTCTAGTCTAATCATTTATTTGACCATTTACTGTTACAAACCTTCCTATTTTTGAGTAAAAACTATTAAATATGCAATTTGAGTCCATAAATAACCAAAAATGCCATCTAAGTGAAGTGACTATTTGTGTCATTGTGAGAACACACAGCACAGCACACAGTGAACCACAATGAAATTGGACCTCTGCATTCAACCCA
Source organism: Hepsetus odoe (assembly GCA_017165825.1). Lineage (NCBI taxonomy): Eukaryota > Metazoa > Chordata > Actinopteri > Characiformes > Hepsetidae > Hepsetus > Hepsetus odoe. Next base: position 7,557,525 of record CM029389.1, read on the forward strand.
TGCACAAACACACACTGTGCAGCAGGGGGCAGCTTTGAAAACACCCAGGGAGAGGTGATGGGGACGGTACCTTGCTCAAGGGTGCCTCAGGGCAACCTACTGGTGAGGGGTTTGAACCTACAATCTTCCAATCGTGTGGCCAACTCCCTAACCACTAGGCCACCACTGCCCAAATCTAAAACGTAATCAGATTTTTAAAAAATTCTTAAAATCGGAACGTATCAGGACTTGTATCTTGATAAGATTGAGGAAATGATTTTGTTTGTGCTGATTTTGAACCCCTGGAATATGGCCGCCTTGCAAAACTCCAGCACATTCCAGGACACTGCCTTTTCCCTTTCGGCTCGTAGCAGGACTCTGCACTTTGCATTTCAATTCACTCTGTGCTACAGAGGTGTCAGAATTTACGAGGACGAGTGCAGGAGAGGAAAGACGGGCTGATATGAAGGGAAGGAGACAGAAAGGAGGGGGTGAAGAGGGAGGCTGGTTCTCCTTAGAGCAGGAGACACTACCCTAGCGAGGGACTTTTGATTGGCGGCGTGTGGGTGTGAGGAAATGAATCATCTATCCTCTTTTTTAAAACCTTCTTCTCGTCCCCGCAAACCTGATTCATCTCCATCCGCGCCCTGTCTCTACAGCCCTGATGCTCAAAGCAATACACTGAAAGGGAAAGAGGGGGAGGGCTAGTCTTTACCCATAACCAGAAGAAAGATTCTGAAGGGTTCAAACAAGGACCCCTTGATTTCTTCAAAGAGTTCAAGAGTCTTGCAGGATGGTGGTTAGAGGAGCAGTTTAGCGAAAAAGCCTCTTTACTCAATCTTACCCATGGCTCAGATGTAGTCAGTCAACCAACACATGTTTGGTGCTTTTTTAGTTTTACACTTTAGCCACAAGGCTTATGTAACAATTAATGAAAGTTTATTTTAACCAATTAACATGCAAACTCATCAAACCCTTTCCTCAAACATTATTTGTTTAGTCATATTAAATACTTTGAAAGCATGACATCCTGTTATTTTTAAAAATGCACAGAAGTAGTGGCAACAATTCTGCCTACTTTGGTCAGCTATACAGTGCACTATTGCACATTTTTGTAAAGTAACGAAAATTAATAAATCCTATGTAAGTCCGTGTAGTGAATAAGGCAAGCAGTTTGAAGGATGCACTCTGGTAAATAAGCTTAAATGACTTAATTAGCTAGTTTCAAAGCCAACTTGCAGCTCTACTGTAAAAATTTGGATATCAAAATCGGTTTTAACTATATTTGCTGAATGATTTCCTTTAAGTTAAATTAATGACAGTGAGGAAGAAGAGGCTTCTTCCTCTTTAGATTGAAAGTGCTTGTCTCGTCTGTTCTGCACCAGATCCTCTCCTAATTTCCCAGCGAATGAGAAGGACCTTGTGGTTAATGCATGGTGACAGGAGTCACAGAGAAAGCCCTGTTGCATTAATCATTACAGATCGTACGCCATTCGTTCACCCGACTCCTTCCTTGTAAAGATGCATTGATGTGCAATCTATCACCACATCGTCCTCTGTTTTTGAAAATCATCATATTTCCCACCCTTACCAAATTCTTCTTCACGCATTTTGCTTTGTACCAAATGCTTATTTTCTACACTGAAAAATATTCTAGCTAAAACTTATGGTGCAGAATGAATTCCTATATCATTGCACATTTGTCCCATATTTCACCCATGTGCTGAAGCAATCTTCCAGACAGCCATACTTTTACCTAGTAAAACTGGACAGAACCTCTGACAAAATTCATGATACAGTGTCAGAAGCCACATATGGGATGATGAGCAAGCAGCTTCTAGTGTCCAGAGCAAATACAGAGAACAGAGGTGGGAGGAGGGGAAATAAAAGTTTAGTGTTATTAAGTACTGATAATATCTGATATGCTCAGAACAGAAGATTGGGACATATTATAAGGTATCACAGTAATGTGATAAAGTGATAAAGTGAAAGTGACTAATTATCATTGTGAAATGCACACAGCACACAGTAAAAGGCTCCCTCTACATTTTACCCATACGTGCAGCAGGGGGCAGCTATTTAAAGTGCCTGGGGAGCAGTGATGGAGACGGTACCTTGCTCATGGGTACCTCAGGGCAACCTACTGGTCCAGGACTCAAATGCACAACCTTCCAATCCTAGGGTCTAGTTTCTAAACACTAGCCCCCCACTGCAGCATATGTAGCTTGTAGAGCTTCAAGTAGTGGTCATCTAGTGGTTAGGGAGTTGGTCCCAGGATCTGAAGTTCATGGGTTTGAATCCCAGAGCTGTAGGTGCCATTGAGCAAGGCACATCCCCATCACTGCTCTCTGTGTGTTTTGCCCCCTGCTGAATGTTGTGTGTATGGGGGAAAAAGCAGAGGTTGAATTTTCTTGTGGCTCGCTGTGTGCCAAGCTCTGTTTCACAATGACAAAAATAGTATCTTTCACTTTATTTTAGAGGTTTTGCAGAGTCCATGAAGTGCACACCTACAAACTGTTAGCTATCCATCACTCAAATCTACCTAGTGCACGTCAAACAAGTGCTGATAGGCTGCCTTGGGATGGTAGAGGCAGAACGAGATCCAAACTGTATCCAGTTTGAGCAAACTCTGGGTATTCAGGACATCAGTTATGCTGAACCCTCTATATTAGCCCCATAGCTCTGGTCCAAAAGTAAAGATACCAAACATGTCTATGCTATCTCACAATATCTGTGAAAGAAAAGCTATGGAGTGTGATTTGCCCCCAATTCAACCTTTAATATTGAGTCTGCTGCTGTGCTTAGCAAAAATGAATCTGTCTAGTTGCAGTAGTGTTGCGGTAGAGAGGGTCTTTAAAATGGTCGGCATACTGAAGTACTTTGTGCCTTTTTGTTCTGACGTTGCTTTTTCTTCTTTCTTGCAGGTGACATTACACAGAAAGGCTATGAGAAGAAGAGGGCGAAACTACTCGGAGCTTATCTCCCACAGCCTCCAGGTAAATTTCTTGGTGCAGCCCACTTCTTGGCCTCCTTCTGCTGGGAGCTTATCTCAGCTTAGAGAATGGTGCACCCAGGGAATTGGCAACATGGCGCCTTCTTCGTTCCTACTTTTATCGAAAAGGCCATAAAAAGCCCTTTTGAGTGTACACTTTCTACAGAGTCCAGGGCTTGAGATCTGAGCAAAAAGATTCTTCACAGGTATCTTCCGTTCAGCTCCTCAAAGGGCTATTTCAAACTCATTGTCTTGCTCTTGCTCCCTTTATGTCACACGAGACTGTAATTGCCTAGGTTTTCCTTGTAGCCGTTCAAAGCGTCATTAGGAAAGCCTAGCATTCCATAACCTTATCCAGCCATGGAGCTAATGGAGCTTTCTGTGCATTGGTCCCTGGCCCCAGCTTGCTCTGAGCTGATAAGAGTGTGTCTGCACTTGAATTATGACTTCTTCATAAGCCTGACTCGAGTGCTTCATAGAGGGTACTGAGAGACACCTCTCTGCTTCAACAAGAGATTGACATGTTATAATCTCCCATAGCTTCTCGAAGCCTTTTTTGCACCACACTATATTTTCTCAGTGAACGAGGCTTTGTTGGAAATGTTTTAAAGAAGCTCAGATTATCAAAAATTATACGTGAACATCTGTTGAAAAGTGTTGAAGAGCGTTGCTACCACCAAAAGTCTATCTCTGTGCTGATACAAAACGTGGGGGAAAATGTTCTGATGTTCCTTTTGTGAATTAGTTGTTTAGCAGCTTTTCAAACAATCCAGGCATCCTTAGGATTTAAATTAAAGGTGGGTCAAAAGTATGTGGACACCTGTGCATTGCTACATTGATGGCCTTGAGACGTTATATGTGAGCTTTTTTGAAGTTGGGATGTTGGACGAGAAAGGCTGAGTCCCAATCAATGCCACGACTCATCCCAAAGGTGCTTTAGGTTGAGCTCTGAAATCTGTGCAGGCCACTGTGGTTCCCACATACCAGGCTTGTCAATATATAATTGTTTGCTAACATTACGCTTCAACAGAACTACACAGCCAAGCCCAAACCCTGAACACATTCCCAGACCATTTTTCATCCTCCACTGAACTTTACTTCTGACACGATGACTTTATTCCTGACACTATCGTGACCCAGATTTGTTCATCAGGCTGCAGATGATTCATCAGGAAAGGTGATTTTTATCCACTATATGTGTTAGCACTTGGCCTTTCTGCTGTCTATCTAGATGATCTACCACTTCGTGACTGTGCTGTTGTTGCTCTTGATGCCTTGGTTTCGTAATAGTTACACGGCCGTTGACTGGGGCAGATCGGTCAGGGTGATATTTCACTGACTGACTTGTGACAGAGGTGGCATTCCATGACAGTGCCATGTTTATAGTGACTGAGCTCTTAATTTCTGCGGCATCACACTTGATTTTTTATACCTACACAAGTCTGTGAGGGGTGAGGTGAAGCCTTCATCAGACTTGTTTATTCACCACAGATATTTAATTAGATTGATGTCTAGAAGTTCTGATGCTGACCTCTGTCCATCAAAATGCAGCTACAATGGGCATGAGAGAACTGGATCATGGAGTGAAGAAGGTGTTTTGCTCATGAATCATTGGCTATTACCATCATGTGGACAACCCAGTGCACTTGCTTTGCTTCCCTGGGGAAGAGAGAGCACCCGGATGCAATATGGGGAGCCGATGGTGACGGTATAATGCACTGGACATTGTTCTGCTGGGAAATCATGAGTACCATTACTTTTACCTTTTCCACGTACCCAGGTACTGTTGCAGACCAAGTACATCCCATGATAAAGCTTTCTGCTGAAACACTAATGTAATGTTGTTGAGGTGGTGGCCTCCAAATTAGGACTGGGGTTGAGATTTTGGTGGCATGATGGGGATCTATAAAATGCTATTCAGGTGTTTTCATTGTTATGTCTGGTCAGTGTATGTAGGTTTGTGTGTGTGTGTGTGTTTGTGTGTGTGTGTGTGTGTGTGTGTGTGTGTGTGTGTGTGTGTATGTGTGTGTGTATAAATATGAACTTTAAGTACTTTAAATTCATATGGTAACTTAATTAGCACTATCTTTTTGGGAAATAATGCAAAATCATCGAATCGTTTCTGAATCTCTGTCCTGCCAGCCCTTGAAGGTTGACCGCCTCGTGTCCTCAAACTACGAGATGCCATTAGTCGGAACGTAATGGGAACAGGCCGTCGCCATTAGCATGGAGAGATCTCTTCAAAGTAATTGCTTGTTTCAACTCCGGAGCCTGTGTCACTGTTCATGGCCGTCTGTAGACGGGCATCTTTTTTTGTGTGTGTATAATGACAGACTTTTCAACCTTTCTGGTGTGTTCTGAAGTCCTTGCTGTTTTATTTTTAACTGACAATTTGACATTTCAAGCCTTTTTTTTTCTCACGAAGACTGCACACTGCAACTGCATTGTTGATGAGAGCAGCACTAGTCGCCATAGCAACAGGCAGCCAGCATGTCCTCTGTCTGGTTGTAAGTAAAATATGACATCATGGCTACAGCTCAGTGTGTGTGTGAGTGTGTGTGTGTGTGCGTGTGCCCTGCTCTGATGTACGACAGTCCCCCTGAATTGCTCTCTGCTAAAGATTAGGTCCTGAAAACGTTTAGAAATCTCCATTACAGTTTATGCACAATTATTAGGGTTTTTTAGACGAGACCCTGCGATTCTCTTTTCTTTTGTTTCGCTGTCTGTGTGAGAGACAAGTCCCAGTCCCCCCCAAACACACCGCACCGCAGCGGTCTCTTTTCAAAGAAGATGAACACACTCATCTTGTATCTTCAGAAATCCTTTTGCTGAAGTACATTGATTCAGCCACACAAAACGGACACTGTCTCGGCAGGACATTTTGGCAGAACGTTAACCCAATCAGAGTGATTGGTGGATATGGTCCTTAGCAAGAGAGACAGTCCTTTAACTGACCTGAAATTTTTTTAATTTAGCCCAGAACATTCTGTCTGAATCTGCCTGAAGCCCAACAAATTCAATTAAACCAGACAGTAATGAACAAACTTATATCTAAACCTGCATTTAGCCCCTAACTGTGCAGTTATTGTTTCTGGAGACTCTAAACTTCTAACGATTAATTTAATCTATTAACTAAAGCAGGATTATATACAAACTCAAACATGTTAAAGAAACAGGTTGTGACAGACATTAGAACCTGTTTGGAGCCCAGCAGATGTTTGAGAAATGATTACAAAAACAGCTTGACTTGTTTGAGTCTGGTTGAGTCTGCTTTCACCAAGCTTGGTCAAAATCTTCAGGCTGTAAGGAGGTAGGGTTGGAAGCAGGGCTTGTTGCTGCCATTGAGACTTCTAGCAAGGACATTATCTCAAGAATGCATGACCCCCATGACCAACCTCTTCTTGCCACCATAAAACAATCTACACATGCAAGAATCACCATTGCAAGACATGCTCTCTCACCTATGTGCCTTGAAGAGCTGATAAATCTCAGAGCAGGGACATCAGCAAATGAAATTTATTTATGATTCGAATCACGTGGCCCACTGACAGGAACACCAGACCAGAGAGCAAGTGTCCTTCAGTCTGGGAGACATCAGGACAAAAGAGCCTCCGACTTTACCACAGAAGCCCAGACAGTTCAGCATCACAACACAGAAAAACTGGTTGATACTGCAGCTTAACAGTTCACACTTGCAGGACACATCCTGAGCTGACCTTCATCCCAGTTTGAATCTTTTAAGGTGTTTTCGCTCTTTTTTTTTCTGAATTGCGGTGCTTTTGGGTGTAAAAGCTGTTTTCAAGTTTCCGACCAGTCTAGAATACCAATTCCTGGTCCTCCCAAAAAATGTGGCTTGCGGTTTGCTTCAAGTGAGCCCTGGTGCGGTACACAGCATGTGTGAAAGTAATCTGCTACCAGCGCTCCGTGTTGGGTAACACGGTTGCACCATTTTGTCATGTTATGTTCCATATTTGCCAGGAAAGGGGGTGGAAAGTATTTGTGGGCTTTTCTGTATGGCTAAAATTCTTCCTGCGTCCGGCGGTTCTTTGAGGACAGACCACACATCTAACAACTCCTGGACATCACTGCCTAAGTGTCAGCTGGCAAACAGTATAATTGCAATACAATCATGTACTACCATCTCTACGTTTTCATAAACATAAATGGGCAAACTTATTATTTATACATTTTAAGCCACGGCTTAAAAAATTCGCGAAAACATTTGTGAAAACAAACCTGCTGTGCATAACACCTGTGTCACACCTTATTTTCTGATGAGTACTGATACTGTACTTTTATTTTCATTGATAAAACTGATGCAGAGCACACACATCTCCTAGATTATTCATTCAGTCATGATTTCAATCTAGCCTATCCCAGCGCACACAGGGCGAAAGGCAGAGAAACAGTGGACAGGTCGCCAGTCCATCATAGGGCAGAAACAAACACCGGTTTAGCATTTCCAATCAACCTGACATGCATGTCTTGGGACTGCGGGAGGAAAAATGTGGGAGAAGAGACGGGGAACAGGCACGGGGAGAACTTCATACAGAAAGCTCCCGTGCCTCCCTGATTCTAGAACCTTCTCACTGTTGGGTGACAGTGCTGCCCACTGTGCCACATGCCTTTGATACATTCATTCATTAATAAAAGTCAAATGAGTCCGGTAAAGGTCTGCCGATTATCATCGAAGTTCTACACTATGTCATTATAAATCTGTTTATTTTTTCATTTGTACCTTAAAAAAAATTCAAACTGCAGACATTTAGAGCACTTATTTCTTTCTCACTTGTATGGAAAATCTGTTCTGTCATCTCAGCAAAAGCAGTGTAAATAAAGGGCAATGGACTGAACTAGCCCTTGTAAAGACTTTGTCCTAAAACAGAACAAAAATGCTTTAATTGGACTCCTTTAGCAATTACAGCAAAGCACAGCAAAACAGCAGCACCCTGGACCCACAGAGCTTCCCCACAGCTTTACACACCTACCCTGGGAAATCTTTTCTCTGCTTTTTCGGCTACAGCGGCCAACTAAATGAGAACGAGGTAGAAGGAGAGGCATTGCAGAGTTGGGGACAAAAAAGGAGTGAGAGAGAGTGTGAAAGAGATATGGAGGATGAAAGAAACAAACAAGGAAAAATTAGGTTACAGGAAATGGGAAATGCAAATCATGAAGGCAGGTGCGCAGGAGTTTGAGACTGTTACGGGGGAGTGGTAAAAGCAGAAAACACCCCAAGCAGGGTGTGTATGTGAAAGAGAAAGAAAAGAAGAGTGGTAGATGCAGAGATGTGCGAGGTGAATAAGTAATAAAAACAGGCCTGCAGTGCTCCTTGCTAGGTTGCATAATCCCCTCTCTCTCTCTCCGTCTCTCTCCCTCTCCCTCTCTATCTCCCTCTCTCTCTCGCTCTCCCTGTCTCTCCTTCAGGGCTAGAAGCATCCATGGCACACGAGCGCAGACCACCCATGGGCCCCTCATCTGCTTCCCGGTATCACCGCAGACGCTCGTCTGGCACCAGGGACGAACGCTACAGATCAGGTGAGTCCGCAGCAGGGCCTCCTACAAGCAGCACACGGAAACCTTATCGTAGCATCACTTACAGCAAAACAACTTCGAAGCAGGGTCGACACTCTGTAACATCACTGTTACCTTATTTATCTAAAATGTCCTTATTTATCTAAAATGATTCATTTTGGAGGACTCTTCATTTGCAGAGCAAACTGCATTAGAGGAGAGCTACTGATGTGTTGACTCTGGACAGGAAAGTAGTATGAATTGAAGGAAGATATAGGAAGAAAAATATCTGTCTGTAAAATTTAATGGATAGTATTTTTTTTTGTAGTTAGATAATGTTTGGTTGATGGAGCTGGCCAGAGGGTGTGGCTATTGTGTTGAGCAGTATGTTTTGACAGATTTTGCAAAGTGAACCATCATGTAAATTGTCACACTACCTTACAACTGACCACAACCTGGCTGTTCACACTGTACAGTAATACTATTAATAATAATTTAAATAGCTTTATATGGAGAATAGGACAGGAATCCAGTGTACTCAAACCATATTTGTCATACATACTAACGAGCAGTTGCTTCAGCATCTGTACTTTGCTATACTGTATGAAATGATGTTATATTTATTCACTTATAAGCTTCCAAGAAGATTTCCATTTGCTCATTAGTTGCATAAGCTTCAAATCAGATTAGAGAATTTGAAAAGAAACCATTAAGCATGAATCTTGTCTTAGAGTGGGTCTTTTTTTTTTATTAAACCGAAGGTCTTGGGTTCAAATACTAGGTCGCTAGGTTGCCCTGAGGTACTCTTGAGCAAGGTACCTTCCCCATCACTGCTCCCTGGGTGCCGAATATAACTACCGTTCACATTCGTATGTGGGTGAAAAGCATTGTGTGCTGTGCTTCCTGACAAATAGTCACTTTCACTTTTAGGAATTTCATTATTAACATATTTTGCTAGACGTTTTAAGGGCCAGTACTTTCAGCCTCTTTTGATTCTCAGTTAACGTGCACAGTGGAGACTGTGTGCTAATGTTATGACTTGCTTATCTCGTGTCCAGCCTCGACTGGCGTGTAGCTCCCCTTCTCCCCAAGAGCAAATATATGGCAATTGATGTGTCAGCAAACCAAACTTTCTGATTGGATCTTCGTTTGAAGTATCTCATTGCCTAGGAGTGCTTTGTGCTTTATCTGCACAGCAGAAATGTGGCATTCTGGTGTGTGTGTGTGTGTGTGTGTGTGTGTGTGTGTGTGTGTGTGTGTGTGTGTGTGTGTGTGTGTGTGTGTGTGTGTGTGTGTGTGTGTGTGTGCATGCGTGTGCGGTGTGTGACAGGGAGAGATTAATCTGTATAGAGCTGGAGGTGTTGGCAAGCGGGTTGATTCAGACTCCTGATAACTTCTGTCTGTCATTTTTCTCTCTTTTCTGTCATTTTTCATGGAAAGCCTCTTAAGAAAGCAAATAAAGAGTTTTTATAGCTCATATATCTCAATCTAAACTCTACGATATGTAATATCATTATTTATTCTGCATTTTAAATGCTACAGAGATGGTTTTATGATTTATACAGTATTAAACGTACCTTGAAAAGATCAAATAAGTCACCAAAATGTCACTGGAACGTCTGTTGTTTTCTCCAAAAAGCTCTGTATTATGCTGTTAACAGGACGAATGTGTTGCCTTTGACCCATATTTATGAATAACATTGAAAAAAAACGAAACAACAAAAAGGATTTATGTTCATATGCTTGAGTTAATACTGGCCTGAAGCATCTTTTCCTAGAAATTGCTACCACTGGCCCAGTCAACAATTTACTAATAATATTTTGTTCTCAAATTCCCCATTAAACAGTGATATTTGGAGCATTTTTTACTCATCCATATGAGGGAAGAGATCTGTTACCATTTTCATTAACTCGGACACTCTAATCATGGTACTTGCAAAATTTGGAACAGACTTGTTCAACTTCAGACTTGTTCTCCAGCCTTTTATCATATTTTTCTCAAAACGTTTTTTTTAATTGTCAGGTCATTTAAGTGCTCCCGTACACATTGTTTCTCAAGATTTTAACCTCAATGGCCTGATGGTTCTGTTTGTTGGCTTCTGAGGTGAGCTGATGTTGATACCTAACGTAAAATCAACTCATTTTAACTAAAACTAAACTAAAGTTAAACGGTCAATTAACAAAATGACATCAACAGCATAAACTAGCTATAATTATTATTCTTTTTGGATAGTTTTATTTAATATGTTCCTTATATTAACAGTAATGGATTTGTTATTGTTATCCTTACACACAACACCCACCAGCACACATAGTACCACCATCTTCATGTAATTTGCATCATTCCCTTGGTGTGTCTTGTTACCATGGCAACTTGGTTAGCTGTCTCCAACCCTAACATAATGTTTAATTATTTTCTCCAACCCTACTGCAAATACTTTTTGAATAAGGATGCACTAGTGCCCAGCTGAAATTTCCGAGGTCAGAACTGATGAAACATCATATATAAATATATTAAATTTACATTTATGGCATTTAGCATATATGCGCTTGGATCTATTCACATCCCTTTTGCCTTTGGTTAATTGTCTTTTACTTTACTGATTTTGCATCAGGTCTTTTCATATATTCATGTTTGCATGTTCCCCCCATGTCTGCATATGTGCCTCCGGGTTACCAGTTTCCTCCCACCATCCAAAGACATTGATGTCAGGCAGTTTGGAGAAGCTGAATTGCCCATAGGTGTGTGTGCGTATGAGTATGTCTGTCTGTTTGTCTGCCCTGCGATGGACTGGTGACCCATCCAGGGTGTCTCCCCACCCTGTGAGAGCTGGGATAGGGTCCAACACCTCCGCGACCCTAAATAGGGCAAGCGGCCATGAAAATGAGCGAGTGAGAGAGGTTTGGATACATTTTACACATTAATCAGGATGGTGTTTATGTTTAATTTGGCAGTTCAGTCTGTACTGCTGTTGTGTATATACTGATTGATTTATATGCTAACTTATTGTTAGAAATTATACAGTTTGAAGACAACGCGGGTGGACGGTTTTAGCATACACTTAGCGTACTGATATCATCAGCCAACCTGTATGTGTTTTAGCATGTCTTGCACATACCAGCATAACACTAACAAGCTTTCATAAAAAAGTCTGGCCAGTCAAACTGTGGACCAGCAGAACCCACTTTAATGATTTTCTGTCACTTGTGGGAGGCTTTAACTGAATTTTACTTATTCTTTATAAAAGCCACACTTTCTTTGACAAGATGATTGGGGTCACGGTCAGATTCCTGGAAGGGCTCAGCAGATTGCATTTTAAGTTCAGCCCCAATGACCCTTATTTGAAGACATTCTGCATCCATCATCCTCACAGCAGGACCGAAGATCTCACTATATTTTAAATGTAAATAAAACAAACATTTTTAGTTTCAGGGTGATTTTGAGATCTGAGGGTAAGATTTTTATTTGTTTGGAACTGGGTTCCTAAGCACAGTAAATCTACGGGACCCGAGTTGGTGACCAGTGCTTTGCAGCATTGAGAGCATTGAGTTCTTTGATAGAAATGAATGCATTTTATTTTTCATGAAACTATAATTTGTGAGTCAGTGTCTCTTTCTATCAATGAAATGTCCCATAAATATTACAAACACATATGTCCTAATGATAAATTGGTTCTGAACCTTTTTACTTTGGTTTTCTCAGCCCTATGGTGAAAAAAAAAGTGTGTCAAAGTGTTTTATGACCGACAGGAGAAACCACTATCACAGACAAAAGGAGGTAAACATGTCAGAATGACTGAGCATGAAAAACGTCTTTTACTTGAGTAACAGCCGCCATAGTGACCAAAATACACATCTCTCATTTAAAGTCATTTCTCCTGACTGTCCCAAGAGTGCAAAACGCCTACTGAGGAAATATTTCTCTGAGTAATATTCTAGTACTCAAGGTCAACATTATATAAATCATGTCACTACTGCCAGGCATTCTTTCTGGCTAAGAAAACAATTATTTTTCCAGGACATATATGATAGTTACATAGCAACAGTGCTTTAACTCCTTCCCTCCCCTCTGCTCTCCTCCTCCCTTGATCCGAGCTGTATTTGTTTCGCAGCCAATTACAGTAATAAAGCTAAGTATTTCTTAGTATGCAAAAATATATAAAGTGGTTACTGGCTATTTAGCTGAATTAGTCATGTATAATTAAAAAATGAAATTTTCATACAGCTCTGCCAGTAGAATTCAGATACAGAGTGAGTGTGCTTACTTTTATATTACTCATGTAATTGCTACCCAAATCAGCCTATTTAAAATCAATAAATTATGGGTGTTTCGAGAAAATCATGCACCGCTTCTTCACATACTTTCTAGGAATACTTGATTAAGTAAACAACGTTCTGCATTAGCATTTGGGGGAAAGTGAATCGTTAAGTTGCGACAGCAGCACTGAAAACACTGCCCAGGTTGGAAGCATTGATTCAGCATGAAGTTAAAGTGACCATTTGCCATCATGAAACATGGCCCAGCACACAGTGAAAAACAACGAAATGCAACCTCTGCTTTTTACCCATACACGTGCAGCAGAGGGCTGCCATGTCTCGTGCTCGGGGAGCAGTGATGGTGTCCGTACCTTGCTCAAGGGCACCTCAGGGCAACCAAACCCACGACCTTCTGATCCTCGGGCCAACTCCTTAAACACTAGACCGCCGCTGCCCCAATGTATACAATGTGAAGAGTAAAAGGATTCATTCCAGTTGATTTATTTCCCTGATTTATTTGTGTTGATTTATTATCTAGAGGTATCTGAACCAGCTCTCTTTGTTGGTAGCATTTGATTGTATTAAATGGTTCTTGTAGGTTTTGCCCAAACAAGGCAGAAAGAACCAGAGCATGAAATGCAGGCAAGCTTTTTTATAGAGCACTATTTATATAGCTTCATTTATATAGCAAATTTTTTTTTCATGCATTACAAATGAAAAATTGGAAGAATTTGAAAGACATAAAAGAACTGAAACAAAAGACATGATTTGAATGATAGATTAAAAGAAGAGAGTTATATTATATTTTATATATGAGGATTATAAAGCAGGAGTGCTGTTACAGATCAGAGTAGCGCCAACAGTGTCTTAAGCTGAGCTGGAAGTCAAGTAGGAACATTTTTAGGCTGGATTTGAAATGTTCTAGTTTCTTATAATGCTCTCTTTCAATTGGTTCCCCTCAAGAACAGTGTCGTAGCTAAACTCTGCTTCTCCATGTATAGTATTCACCTTAGGCCAGACTTCTAAAGCTAATAGTAATGACCAATAATAAGATATTTTCCAGAGATAGAAAACTTTCAGTCTGCTTTTGGGAGAGAAGATACCCTCACCAGAATGTGTTCAGAGAACCTAATATTTAAACAGATCGTCCATTGCTAAAGTATAGCTAAGTATTGCTCTGTAGAGTTGTCCCAGCAACAGCTTGGATCATTAGAAGGCATGCGTGTATGAGAGGAGCAGTGGCACACTTTCAGAATTTCCTGTGACTACACATGGTAGTGGGTGCAGGGGACTGTCAGCTATGCTGTCAGCTCTTATACACATACACATATTCTCCGTCACAGTCTCTTTCTCTCTCCCCCTCTCTCTCGCTCTCTCGTTCTGAAACACACATCAACAGTAAGATGACTCAGTAAGTCCAGCAACATAAGGGTTGGAGGAGGCTCTTTGGCTTCTGTCAGAGTCCCTCCAGCCCTCCACTCATGTCACAGTATGTGTCAGCTGTTAGGCTTTGGTCCACAGCCATTGTTAGCCCTCAGATGAGCTTGTTTGTGTACCTGCCTCTTTCTCCATTTTCACTCTCTGATTCTGGATTCACTGTCCCACAGACGTGCATACAGAAGCGGTACAAGCGGCACTAGCCAAACACAAGGAGAGGAAAGTTGCTGTGCCCATGCCCTCAAAACGCCGCTCCCTGGTGGTCCAGACCTCCATGGATGCCTACACCCCTCCAGGTGAGTCTCAACTCTACTCCTCATTTCTTAGCCATACACTGCCCATCAAACGTTTGTTAGGTACACAAAAATGTTATTTTTCACAAATGTATGTTATGCATAAAGTAACATATAAAGGAAATTTCAAAAACTATGAGAATGAATGGAAAGAAGACACACATATTAAAAAGCCCACATATTATTTCCTCGTGATAAAATCTACAAGCACCTTTACAACACAGTGTCCAACTATGATTTAGATAAAATATAAAATCTGTTGTCCGTTTAGCAGGTACATTTACATTTGATTTGCATTTTGTGTCAATAGATATTTTTTATTCTTTCCACAGTAGCAGATGAATTCTCTTTTTTTCGTTTCAGTGAGCTTGGAGAGACAATAATAAATATAATATGTATAATTATATAAAAAAAAAAGAGCTCCATGATTTATACATCCAATAAATGGTAATAATATGATCATATTTTTACTGTAGTCTAAGGTCTGCTGTTGATGCACTAATCAGTTCAAATAATGGAGTCTACTATGATTTCGGTGAAGCAGAATCAGGTGTTGTTTGTGCCAGTTTAGAAATGAAAAAAACGTTTAATTTGTCCTATTGAATTATTATATATTTATTTTATATGAAGTTGCAGAACCAAATATAAAAGTTATAGGAGACAAAGGACCTTTTTACTTGTTGCATGTCTGGGATGCGCTGTCTGTGCGTGAAGGGCTAATACAGGAAAGATACACGATGTGATTAGTGTAATGTGACTCCAAACCTTTCAGCTGTATTACATATGAATATGTGCCAATGCTTAAAAGTGTATATGATATTAAAATGAAACTGCATCTACCTTCTTGAGCTTTAATGAAATCTAAAGAAAATGTATTTCACAATTTTAGCACAGTATCCTTGTATTGACTTTTCCTTGAACAGAATACATAAAGCCTTAGATCTGGCTAGATATATCAGTCAAATCTAAATATCCGTACACCATGTTTTGGACCAATCACGTGCTGATTCACATACTCTCAGTATCATCGTGCTTCACTTGTTTTGATGGCAGTGTATGTTTCACACACACTTAATTCCACTGTCTGGGCTGAGCGTTGAGTGGGTGTGAGTGACTCTCACTAGGCCTCTCCCCGCTTTCGTCCCTCCTGCCCCCCCTGACAGACACGTCGTCCGGCTCGGAGGAGGAGGGCGGCCAGGGTGAAGGGACCCCTACATCCAGCCAGGGCAGCGTCAGCATGGACCACTGGATCAGCCGTGCCATCCACCAGGGTTCCACCACTTCCTCCTCGTCCTCCAGCACGCAGAGCGGCGGCAGTGGGGCGGCGGGACGCCTGGCGGACGTCCTGGCTCAGACACACGTCAGCAAGCCAGGTAACCCCAGCACCTTCACGTTCCTTCTTTGCTCACTCTCCACTCTCCTTGCGCTCTTGCTACTTTCTGCCTTACCTCTGCTTCTGCCTCCTCATCTGCCTTTGGCGCCTTTATGCTGCCTCCTCCCACTTTAAGCTGCCTCTGTCGATTTTTTTCCCCCTGTTTTGTGTGTACAGCTTATCCATGTTTTGTGCCACCTGCTTCAGTTTCATTAGCTTATAGATGCTGCTGTCTGTTCCTTGGGCTTTAATACTGTACTCTTTGTGCTGCTTTAGTTATAGTCTGTCAAAGAAATTCATTTAAACAATTTCTCCATACTTAGTCAAACAGATATGTTTGTTGTGCAACGTTTGCCTCTTTGGTCTACACTGGAGCTACAAAAATGGAAGCTTAAGGTTGTTTGCATAAGTTTGGACTCCCTTGTTCAAATCGCTTTTTGTCAATTTTCAGTCAAATTTTTCTTTTGTAAATTGAATCCAATTTTGCCAATTTTAATGCACAATGCCGGTTGTTTGAGCAATTTTACATACCGGAAACTACATTACACATTAAATACAGAGTGTGCAAAATTTAAGGCACATTTTATATTTTGTGCTTTATTTGGTCCAATATGTTGAACTCAGCAAGAAAAATGTGTGCATTAAAACTTGCAGGAAAAAAAATCCATATTTTGCAGTAATCTGGTTTCATGATGAAAATCAGATAACGTTTAATTCTACAGGCTGTTTTACACATTGTGAATATTCACAAATTTAGTGTATGCAAACTGCAAGCCTTAATCATCACACACATTCAGACTGTCAGACTATTCACTAGCTTCAAGTAGACTTGCTTTTGCCATTTATGATGCTGTTGTCTGCAAAAATGTTCTAGGTTATGGACATAATCCAGGTCTCTGTATGGCTCCTAATGCATTTTGTAACTGCCAGCTTTTGTCTGTTCTGAAACACTGCCAGTGCTGTTTGTCGCAAGATGTGCAGGAAGAAAAATGCACTCCAAGGGACTCCGCCACGGATATAGCCAACGTGTGCCAGGCAGATGTTAAATCAATCTGGGCAGCTCTTTTTAAACGTAAACACAAGGCACAGTAGGAAGAGGAAAGGCTTTTACTTCCTGTCCTACGCCCGTACCTAAAGAGGATGGGAGAAACTGTTTAGAGGTTCATTGAGCCCCTTCACCCATCTCAGCGACCGCACTATTGGACTGCATTATAAGCTGCAGTGTTTCTGAGAGCTCCCTATGGTCAAGTTTAAAGTCTAGAGGGATAAACCCATCTCTCTGCTCTGATTCTCTTCCTCAGGTTTTCATTTCCTCCCTCATTTTTCTTCTTGCTCTATTGCCTCTTTGTCCTTTTGTGTTTTCATTCTCCTCATCTCTATTTCCACTTTTATTCTCTCTTTGTCTCTTCCCCTCTCTCTCTTTCTCTCTCTCTCTCTCTCTCTCTCTCTCTCTCTCTCTCTCTCTCTCTCCCTCTCCCTCTTCCCCTCTGTCCAGTCCCTCTTCCCCCTCACCTGATTATGTTGTGGCACCATCTAAAAGCAGACAACTGGACAAAGAAAGCAAGAGAGCTTTTGTTATCTGGAATGTTCCCAGAAATGTTACATGTAACAATTTTGGATGAAGGTATAAGTGGGATATCCAACACGTTCCGATATCTTACCAGCTGCCGTTGAGCATGGAATGGATTTTTCCTTAGTGGGCCAATGACTGGTTGACTGGTTGAATGTCGGGCGCAAGTCCCTCAATACTGTTTGCAGTTGCCTCTCCAGCTTGCCTTCATTTGAAGACTCTGGTTTTACAGAGCTTTGTAGGAGCATTTTATTTGCTCCCACAGTTCTATAATATTCATAACCGCCTGCAAAGTGAAGTCAGATTGGTTGAATTTAATACAGTGTTGTATTAAACTTACAACACACACCTTCTTGTACCATGTTCACATCCGCACAACTTAGTGTATGTAAAGCACAGCACCGCAATGCATCACAGATGTCAAAAGGAAGCAATTATAAGAGCTTCAGTTTTAGATCCACAGTCAGAACTGTGCTTCACAAATCTGTGCTTTGTGAGATTTTTTTTACTTATTTTTTTTTTAGGGATTTTTTATTTTTTAGGGATTGTACTGCTTCAGTCATTAGTTGATTTAGTAAATAATTCTATTATTACACTTAAATAGTCATGAATAAAAAAAATATTAAAATCATATAAATAAATGTTTAAAGGATTCCTTCTATCTATCTATCTATCTGTCTTTCTGTTTCTCTGTCTGTCTGTCTGTCTGTCTGTCTGTCTATCTATCTATCTATCTATCTATCTATCTATCTATCATTCTGTCCGTCTATAATACATCTGTCTATCCGTCTCTCTATCTGTTTGTCTATCTGCCTCTCCATCTAACGTCTATCTATCTATCTATCTATCTATCTATCTACCTGTCTATCTATCTATCTATCTATCTATCTATCTATCTATCTATCTATCTATCTATCTATCTATCTATCTATCTATCTATCAATCTGTCTGTCTGTCGGTCTGTCTATCTTTCTGTTTGTCTATACATCTGTCTATCTGTGTCTCTATCTATCTGTTTGTCTATCTGCCTCTCCATCTAATGTCTATCTAACTTTGTATGTATGTATGTATGTATCTATCTATCTATCTATCTATCTATCTATCTATCTATCTATCTGTCTATCTATCTATCCATCTATCCATCTATCCATCTATCCATCTATCCATCTATCTATCTATCTATCTATCTATCTATCTATCTATCTATCTATCTTATCTTTCTGTTTGTCTATACATCTGTCTATCCGTCTATCTATCTATCTGTCTGTCTGTCTGTCTATCTATGTTCAAATATAGTTATAAACTACAGCATGGTAGATCGGATACAGCACAGTGGAACCTGAGGCAAAAGAAGAAATATTACTTCTATTTTGTAATAATAATATAAATAAAACTTTATGTATAATGTTAAATAAGGAATGTTAATTGCTCATAAACTAGCACATTATTTTTCCCAATGTAACAAAAATCACAATCAACAAAAATCTGTCTAGAATCCAAATACTTGCGGTTCTTTTACAGTTACTTTCAGTACCTCTATGTTAATTCAGAAGCATTAGTTGGATAATGAATGATCACAGGTATAGAGGATGGATCTGGGTGTTATAAAGAGATAAGCTAGATACATGTCCATTTTGTGATTTAGCCACTTCTCTGATTGGTTCAGTGGAAGCGATACGTATGTGTTTGTATATATTTATATATATATATAGATTTTTATGAACACCAACTCCCATCTTTCATGTGAGCTGTTAAGGGCCATGCTGTGCTTTTTGGGAACATGGCAATGTCCATGCTCTGGTCAACCTCTCCTTCTGCCCATCCATGCCTGTGGCCGGTGAATCGTCAGCTTTTAAGGTTCTGGTTCTCTCCCTCTTCCTCCTCCTCCTGATTCCACATCCAGGGCCGATCGCTCACCTCTCGCTGAAGCGGAAAACTATGCTCGGCGTAGCTGAGAACGGCAACTCGCTGCGTCGCTCCTGTGAGTTCGGATCTGACCTCCTCTGGCCACCTCCCTTGGAGTCGGATGGTCAGTATAAACCCCTCCCATTCAACAAACACTCTGGCCCACCCCCACCTTCTCCATCCCTCTTCATCCAGCCCACTTTGGCATCACATGGTGTCCTGTGCGTGGTTCATTGTATCTACACAGGACTACAGGCCTTTCAGTGTGGGTGTGGTGTGTAAATGGTATTTGTGTGTGTGTGTATGTGTGTGTGTGTGTGTGCCTGTATTACAAAGCTGCTTCATGTGCTGATGGTGTGTCTGACCATCAGTTGTTCTGTCTTTGTGAGGACTATAGAGATGTCCTCCCAGATGGCCCTGTGCTTCTGTATCTGCTGTTTTTATCCTGAGATACAAAGCCTGTGTTCTGGACTGTTTTTGTGGTCGGTACAGAGTACAGTGTGCTTGATTTATTCTGTGGTAATGGGGCTTCTATTCAGTCTGCTTTTAGATGCTCCGTCCATGCTGTCTGTGTCTGTGTGTGTTTAATGTTCTTTTCCAGCCTTGTGTTCATAATTGTCAATCTAGTGTTTCACTTCTTTCCTAAATAGCTGCTTATGTTGTGTGTCTCCATTTTTAAATGCATGCTGACCTAAATGTGATGAGTTTTTTGACTGTTGAATGTGATTTAAAATGCTTAATAAGTGGGAATGCACTGGTTATGGAAATGGTATTCGGCCAATGCCAATTTCTAATAGTTTTTTTTACATGCATCTGCCAGTGCAGAAAGGTATAAATGGTATAAAATTGGAAATTGGGACTATATTTAGCTGGATTAGTGATACATAGTTTGTTCTTCTGATGACCATGAAATGTGTAATCAAAGTCTGAAATATAATTCAAATCTTCTGATGTTTAAATTTACTGCCGATAACAGTATGATTCCATTATCATGGTGCATTCCTGAAAATACAGTTTTGTCCAGTAATGGGGGAGTGATATTGGAAAAAGTGATGTCATATGTGGGCAATATGTTTCATGACTTTTTTAATGACAAAATTGATAGTCTCTGCAGTGGACTGTGTCTATGTGGTGTAATGTAAGACATATAGCTAAAGAATTTCTGTAATCTTGTTCGTAATTCTATATTGCAAACAATTTTTCACCATCACTATTAGTTCCTCTTTCCTCTTAAAACATTTATCTGTTTGTAAATGACAGTGACAATGAGACATGAGAGCAGCAGTTTATTGCTACTGAAAGAAATTTTTGTCAAAAAAGGTTTCTTTTGGCAAGAGAATCCACGTCAGTGTTGCAGACAGCATGAACCAGTCAAAGCCATGTTATGAAAAACACAGTTTCTATCAATAAACCAGCAGTTTCTCCATTATAATAAGGTCTTTGACTGACAGGAGGTACAACAGCCGTTTCCTCTCCCAAGCTTTTGTGCCGTTTGACAAAAAAGTCAAGACTCTCTTGCCGTCCTTCTCGGGTCCTGCAAACTCCTCTGGGCTCGGTGGGAACTCATTAACGCCTGCGTCAGTGAGAGAGAAAGTGTGAGTGAGTGAGTGTGAACAGTCAGCAGGCTATTTTCAGCAGTGTTACGTAAGCAGAGTGGATGTTTGGTGTTTCCTCTGACACTCACTCTTGATGGAGGGAATGGGGCAGGTGGTCCAGAGTAGGAGAAGGTGTAGATGTGGGGCAAGTGGAAAGGATCCAGTTAATGCCTTCTTGGGATACTCAAAAAAACAGAGCTGATTTACAAGTTAAAAATTTGGGATGCCCCTAATTGAAACCATTACTTGCATGCATGACCAGGGCAATAGTCAGGACCATTTGAGACATTATTTTTATAAAAGCTTATTTTAAATGAACGGTACGTGATGGACACTACAACACTATTAAAGACTAATGCAGAGGGACTTAAATTGGTTTAAAGTCCCATTTTAAATAGTAAAACTGATACTTAGCCATTAATTATTTCCAAAGTGAATATTTTAAATGAAAGCAGCTCTGCAGAAGTTTGAGTCAATTAGAAAGGGAAAATGTTGAGCCACAATCATTTTATCATCTTATATAGGGGAGTTTACTTGTGCAACTTGTTTACTTGGTGACTTGGTGAGTCAGCCTCAAACAATATTTTTGATTGCCTTTGCTGTCAAAACAATGTCATATTTAAAAGAAAGTACATGCACAAGGGAAAGAAAAAAGTTCTTAAAAAGTTATTGTTGCAAGATGTTTCTTCCACGTAATGTTGAACCATTCCTGTTTTTTCTCTTTGTCATTGGATTTTGACAGAGTATAAATGGCAGCTAAAATGTATGTAAAACTATTGTAAGTGGAAGCTGTCCCCTCAAAATAACTCAACACACAGCCATTAATGTCTAAACCACTGGCAACAAAAGCGAGTACACCCCTAAGTGAAAACTGTCTAAGTGAAAACATTGTGCCCATCTTGCCTTTTTCCCTCCTCAGTGTCATGTGACTTGTTAGTGTTACAAGGTCTCAGATGTGAATGGGGAGCGGGTGTGTTAAATTTGGTGTTATTGCTCTCACACTCCCTCATACTGGTCACTGGAAGTTCAACATGGCACCTCATTGCAAAGAACTCTCTGAGGATCTGAAAAAAAAGATTTGTTGCTCTACATAAAGACAGCCTAGGCTATAAGAAGATTGCCAACACCCTGAAACTGAGCTGCAACACGGTGGTCAAGACCATACAGCGGTTTAACAGGACAGGTCCCACTCAGAACAGGTCTCGCCATGGTCGACCAAAGAAGTTGAGTGCACGTGCTCAGCGTCATTTCCAGAGTTTGTAAATAAAAAACACACCTCCAAGACGACCACTGCCTCGCTGGACTGGCCAAGCATGTCTTCAGACCTAAACCCTATTGAGCATCTGTGGAACATCCTCAAATCAAAGGTAGAGGAGCACAAGGTCTCTAACATCCACCAGCTCCGTGACATCATCATGGAGGAGTGGAAGAGTGAAAGTGACAACCCTTGTCATTGCGAGGTCACGGCACAGCACACATGAACCACAACGAAATTGGACCTCTGCATTTTACCCATGCACACTCAAACCCGTGCAGCAGTGGGCAGCTATTGAAAGCGCCCGGGGAGCAGTGATGGGGACGGTACCTTGCTCAAGGGTACCTCAGGGCAACCTATTGGGAAGGGGTTTGAACCCCCGATCCTCCGATCATGCGGCTAACACCCTAACCGCTAGGCCACCGCTGCCCCAGAGGATTCCAGTTGCAACCTGTGAAGCTCTAGTGAACTCCATGCCCAAGAGAGTTAAGGCAGTACTGGAAAATAATGGTGGCCACACAAAATATTGACACTTTGGGCACAATGTGGGCATTTTTTGGGGCAGCGGTGGCCTAGTGGTTAGGGCGTTGGCCACATGATCGGAGGATCAGGGGTTCGAACCCCTTCCCAATAGGTTGCCCTGAGGTACCCTTGAGCAAGGTGCCGTCCTGGGCGCTTTCAATAGCTGCCCACTACTGCACGGTGTTTGAGTGTGCATGGGTTAAATACAGAGGTCCAATTTCGTTGTGGTTCACTGTCTGCTGTGCTGTGACCTCGCAATGACAAGGGTTGTCACTTTCACTTTTTTCATTTCATTTTTCACTTAGGGGTGTACTCACTTTTGTTGCCAGTGGTTTAGACATTAATGGCTGTGTGCTGTTATTTTGAGGGGACAGCAAATTTAATCTGTTAAACAAGCTGTACACACTGACTACTTTACATTGTATCAGAGTGTCATATCTTCAGTGATGTCCCATGAAAAGATATAATAACATATTTACAAGTATGCAGAACTGTGCACATTGCCCTCAGCCTCCCCTCTTTTCTTCATATTTTTCTTTTAAGAGAGTTTCTTTGTATTTTTTTAATGTATTGCTGTGGAATAGCTCTTCAGGCTTCCAAAGTTTTTGTCTCTCATCTTCATTTCAGTCCCTGACCTGAGCAGTTACAGAGGATCGTTTTTTATTTGTTAATCCACACAATGATCTATGTATGAATCACTGAAGCAGAAAAAAGACATCTAACTTAAGACATGAAGTGGAGAAGAAACAGCTGCAGATGATTTCAGGTGATCGGGCTGGTGATTAGGTTACTGCTGATTCTGAACGCTGATTGGTTGGAACCCCTTTATTCAGAACAGTGTACTTTAAGACACTTTGCAGCCTGTCGCAGTAAAATGTTCCCATTTTTTAAATTTAATCTACTCGATAAGCCAGTGATAAAATGTAAAGAACTGGGGGGATGGCTCAAGGCTGTTGCACAGTACAGTTTAAACCTTTAGTTTAGTTTAAGAAGAACTGGAATTAAGGCGTACATTCTGTGGAATAAAAATAAAAGGAAATAAACTGATTGAGAACGTTAAGATGATGACTGATATATTGCTCAAGTTATTCATGAGTAGATGTTTAAGGAAATATTTCAAGCATAAAAGGTTTTATACAGTGTACGATTGGGCAGCTCTAAGTTCTGGAGTTGTTAAATCATGACAAAATGTTGAATCCTAAAATAGACAAATCTAAAAGCTTGGCTAACTATGAGAATATAGGTAAGGGTTGGTGATCCAAGATCCAAGGGTAGAAGATCATCAAGCAGTGGGGCCATAGTGATCAGTTAGTCTTACTTATGTTTTTGTATGTGTGTGTGTGTGAGTGTGTGTGTGAACCTGGACACCTCGTCAATCATTCTTTCAGATAATGTTTCAGGTAATGTCATTATATTTGTGTCTTTATCTCTTTGTGATTTTATATCTCTCTTTTTTTTCTCTCTCTCTCTCCCTCTCTCTATATATCTTTGTCTTTGTCTTTCTCTCCTTCTCACATATAAGCACTGCCTACAGCCAGCCACCGGCAGCAGCCCTGACTCACTCCTTTCAGCCGTATGACTAATACATGCATTTTCATCAAAGATTTAATCCAAAGAGAGAAATGCAGAACTGCTGAACGAAATTACACAACCATTGATCGAATCCGGCTGCCCTTCGGCTTCTTATTCGCTTAAACATTACCTACAAGCACTCGACAAAATGCAGCACTGGAACAAGCATCAGTATTCAGTTATGACAATGTATTAAAGAAGACACGCTGTTATTTAGATGCTTTTCTTTGTAACGAAACTCGAGGACAGCCAAGTTCAATCTGAACAGCCCCCTGTTTGTCATTGAGCTTGGCATGCTGTGCTCTGTGCCATCGTGATGTTTTATTGCGGAGGTGACGCAGCTAACTCAGGCCTCATTGGCATTCTACCCCTGTTCCTCTTTCTCTCCTCGAAATCCCAAATAGCGCACCGGCCATTCTCTTCTCACCTAGCTGCTCAATTGGGACGTAATGGAGCGCATGTAATGTTGGACAACCGGTGGCAGTTACGAGCTTGCTGAGAGCTCACGGCGCGAGCAGTGAAACTTTGCTTTCATGAAGGGAAAGAAAGAAATCCGATGGATGGCCTCTGATTCACCTGCAGACAGTGTCGGCATCATAAGCACATCGTCCAGGGGCCGTAGGCACTGATGATAGAAACATCCACTCTGGAGGAGTCTCTTTAATGTATTAGTGAGACCTTGGAGAAATGAGTGGTGAATAATAAGCCATGGACAGCTGAGGATTTACAATCAGTGAGAGAGAGAGAGAGAGAGAGAGAGAGAGAGAGAGAAAAAAGCCCAGAGGAGTAACAGGCTGGAAGTAAAAAGGACTGTAATTATGGAGAGGAGGAAAAAAGCTCTTTTCTATGTCCTCCATCTCCTTTCCATCCATCTTCTCCTCAGACATATGCATGTTTCTGAAAAATGACACACACCCCTCCCTCTACTTGTCTTTTTTCCGCTCTCTTGACTGAACAATGTGCTGGGTGTCTTTGGGCACTTAGTCAGAGGGAAGCGG
Source organism: Hepsetus odoe (assembly GCA_017165825.1). NCBI lineage: Eukaryota > Metazoa > Chordata > Actinopteri > Characiformes > Hepsetidae > Hepsetus > Hepsetus odoe. Next base: position 7,582,783 of record CM029389.1, read on the forward strand.
ATTACTAAGACCCTGGCTCTCTCTTCCTGCCCTCTTACATGTGACCCCTGTGCTTCCCCCAAAACCCAGAGAACCACTCGGCCCCACCAGACGTCACCACCTACACCTCAGAGCATCCAGCCCAGGTGGAGCGACCGCAGGTGTCCACTGTGCCTCGGACCACTCCCAAATATGGCAATGCTGAGCTCATGGAGACCGGAGATGGTGAGGGTTTGTTTGTTTGTTTGTGTTTGTTTGTGTGTGTGTTACCATGGTGATGGTCTTCCCTGCCTGAGTGGTTCTCCTCCTTTCACCTTATGGACGCTAGACACCTCCACAAGAGACAAAACTTAGAAAAGCATAAGAGCGCCCCTTAAATAAGGATCACTGACTTTATATTTGTTTATGCATCATAGCCTTGACATACATGACAGCTGCTCCAAACATGCAAGACCTGGTGGGTTTAAGTCTAGAGATTTTATAGTTGTTCTTCTATACGTTCTTTTTATACTGCGTAAGTATTAAAATATATTTGATTTTAAAAATAGTGACAAGGCTAGTGTGAAAACAGTACAATTACAAATTTAAATCCATACGATGGATCTCCTCTTCTGCTTACACACAAATTTGTGGTGTTACAAATGTGTGGTGTTTAACATCATTTTATGGTGTTAAAGGTTTCCTAAATGTGCTTGTATTCAAGTTCCTGAGGCTGTTTGTATGCACCCTACATGCCCTGTTTATTCATTAGGCCATGTATTCTCGGGGGCCGTGCAGTGAAACTTGTAAGGTTGAAAGACGGCTCTGTGTGCCTGAGCCTGAGCTGGTATTTGTACTGATGGATCCTCCGAGATTAAGCCATGATTGAGAGCATCGATCTGCCTCTTTTATGACAATTTAATTTGCTCCCCGGGGACATCCTCAGCATCTGCATTTGACTGCATTTGTCAGAAGCATTAATCAATAACCTTGCTGGAATAGATTCGTTCCGAGTGACATGAAAATTCAGGCATTAAGAGGGGAAAGCAGAGCTTGCCAGTCACCCAGGTAATTTGTGCTGACTTCCCACAACGTCTGGTCAAAGGCCTACAATTTGACATTCCTGAATTTCAAGTTTACACTGTAATCCACATAGGAAGCGCAGTAAACCATCCATCCATTTTCTGCCGCTTGTCCCAAACGGGGTTGCAGGGGCATGCTGGTGTCCAACCCAGCGCACACAGGGCGAGGACGGGGGACGTACCCTGGACAGGCCGCCAGCCCATCGCTGGGAGGAGCGTGACGGGAACAGCACCTTGCTCAAGGGTACCTCAGGGCAACCCATTGGGAAGGGGTTTGAACCCCCGATCCCCCGATCATGTGGCCAACGCCCCAACCACTAGGCCACCACTGCCCCCACGCAGTAAACCTACTGCAAAGAATTTATTTTATTTAATTTCAGTATATTTCAATTTTAGATGTTAACTGATTGTTTAAGTTCTGTAATGAGCCTCCATGAATCAGGCTAGTTGGTCCAGCACATCCTATAGATGCTTGATGAGACTGAGATCTGGGGAATCTGGAGGACACCGCTTGTTCCTGAAACCATTGCGGTGTGTCAAAGTTACATCCACATAAACCCAAGAAGTCTCAGCAGACCATTTTCTAGAGCATCACACCCTTCTTCTCATAGTGGATCCTGGTGCCATCACTTTCTTAGGTCAGTGATACACATACCGTTGTTGTAACAGAGAAAAAAAAGATCAGCGACCTTGTTCCTTGTCTCCGTGATTCAGATCTGATTTTTACAGATCAGTTTCAGGTACTTTCATTGTTTGACAGGTCAGCATGAGCACTCTGACCTTTCTGCAGCTACATAGCCCCATACACAGACAGCAGCAGTGCACTGTGTGTCCTGACACTTTGCTGCCATATCCAACATTAACATTTAAAGCACTTTGCACTACATTCTTTGGAATCTGACCAGAAAAGCTAGCCAATAGACCACTTTTGCTTGATACTTACCTCTGCGTACACCTCAAGTCCTGCAGTTTTTGAGATGCTCTGACCCTGTATTCAGAACATCACAATTAGGCCCCTTTAAACTCACAATTTTCCTGCTTCACAAACATGTCCGCTCTAAGAACTGTCTGCTCATTTTCCTCATAAAGAAATAACCTATTTTAATCCCTTCACCTGTCATTGGTTTTAATGTTATGGCTGATCAGTGTTTGGGCATCAGTATGTTTGCAGATAAGTGACTGGTTGTAAGTAACCTGTTTATTTTAAGTTTTATGATAATAATGAAATCTCATTTTCCCATTAATAGGTTTACCAACAAATTTAAGTGTATGTACCTGCATTTATACACTTATATCATCTTCAGGAGTTCCGGTCAGCAGTCGAGTCTCAGCAAAGATTCAGCAGCTGGTTAACACTCTGAAGCAGCCCAGGCGACCTCCGCTCCGGGAGTTTTTCGTCGATGACTTTGAGGAGCTTCTCGAGGGTAGGCTCACGGGACTCCTTCTGGAGTTTCCCAGCATTGCTGGCTGTTAGCACAGTTCACACACTCACATGTGCTGGCTTGTAGCACAGTCTAAAAATAGATTCATATCAGGCTCTGACGTGTTACAACACAGGGCTGTGGATATAGAAAATACAGAACAGAACAATAATTCATTTGTTCATTGCATAGGATTTTTGCAATAAGCAACCTGGCTGCCAAATGACCTTTTAAAAGTGATTGATATTTTATCTGGAAGTAATCATTGAAAGTAGAATTAAGACTGTATATAGCTTATGTCTATAAGTCAACATAGTTTTTTTTTGATAAAATGAACATGGCTGTAACCAGAATTAATTAGTAATTGATGGAAAAATCCCATTTCTTTAAGACACATGTCTTGGAAATGGCTCTTATTGCTCTTATATCGAATAACGTATTGCTTTGAGTTAATGCTATTAATAGTTCCAGCTGGTCTAATGTTTCAGGCTCTTAAGGATGATAAATGTAAAATGGCACATGCAAATCCAGTTTAGTCCAGTAATATATAAATATATAAATATATAAAAAAAGAACAATGTACACACAAATTATTACTCCTGTCCAGATTCCACATGTGTCAGCCCAGTGATAAATAAATAAAAACTTTTAACTTTTTGATTTTTTTGCTTCCCATCAACATGCAGTTCAGCAGCCAGATCCGAATCAGCCACGGCCAGAGGGAGCCCAGATGCTGACCATGCGAGGGGAGCAACTGGGAGTGGTGACCAACTGGCCTCCATCCCTGGAGGCTGCACTGCAGCGCTGGGGGACTATTTCCCCCAAAGCTCCTTGCCTGACAACCATGGACACCAACGGCAAACCTCTCTACGTCCTCACTTACGGTAAAGCCCACCTGTCTAGTCTTTCCACAGTTTTTTGCTGGTACATCTAACAGGTTTAGGTGTGTAGGCTGTTTTGCATTTACTGTTAAAAACAAATCTCAAATCTAGTCAGTTAATTCTAGGCAAATCATGACATCCAGTTATGAATAAAAATACACCAACATGCAGACAAACTCAGGATATTTTTTTAATACAGCATAGCATACAGTGTTAGAAACCACATAAGCAAGTCTGAGATTACTCAAGGATGCAGAACGAGGTGTGCAGTTTTCAGAATTTGATTTATAGTTGGAGCTTCTGTTCCTCAACAGTTACACAGCCATATAGCTCCGGTGCAGAAATAAAGAAGCAAAAAGTATTTCATGTGTGCAGTTCTTTTACAATAGCATTAGAATTATTCATGGAAGTTGGGTAATGTGATTATCACCAGTGCTTTTCGGTGATTATAGCCTCGTTTGAACCTGCCAAGTGTTCTATTTCTGTGGACTGCAGCTTGAGTTTCTGAAGATCATTCAGCTTTTACCAAACACACATTGCATTTTCATTAGACAGTTGGTCAGCAAAATCAAAATCTTGATTAAATTAAGTGTTACATTTTCTATTTGTGATGACAAGTATGCATTACATGTAGGACATTTTTGTGTGGGATGTAGGATGTGGGATGCAGGGTGTTGGTGGTCTAGTGGTAGGGTACTTGCCTATGGACCAATGGCTCAAGAGGTCCCCGGTTCGAATCCCACCTTAAGCACTACCATCCCTGGGTCCCTGAGTGAGACCCTTAACCCTGAGTTGCTCCAGTGGGACTGTCCCTATAAGTAGGACATGTAAGGCGCTCTGGATAAGAGCGTCTGCTAAATGCCGTAAATGTAAATGAGTACCCTGCTTCCCTGAAAAAGTTGATCACACATGAAAAGTGTGCTATCACCAACTATTTTTTAACAGTACCTTCATGTTTTTTTTTATGCTTTTCAATGGATTTAATGGGAATAGCTCGTGCTGGATGTTTGAGAGAGTGTTTTGGATCAGTCTGTGTGTGTGTGTGTGTGTGTGTGTGTGTGGTGTGGTGTGGTGTGGTGCTCACCCCACTGTCAGCTGAGCTCTCTGAGCGCGGATCCTGCCTCCAGCACATCACGGGTGAGAGAGTGAGGGGGTTGCAGTGTTGAGTTGCTGTGAACGTGTTTGTTTGTGCGTTTTTGAGTGAACTGCTCTCTCATCTCTATAGTGGATAATATTTTCCTCTTCCGCTGGGAGAGTGAAAGTCTTACTTCTCCTTCTCACACACACACACACTCATGCATGCATGATCAAACAACTCAGGTGATGATATATTCCTCTGAAGCGCTAGCAATGGACCTCTTTATTCAGCCATATCCTACAGCTGGGTAATAAGCAGTATTTTATTTATGTTCCAAATGGACAGTTTAGTTTACAAAGTCACTGTTTTTTAATTTTATTTAATTTATGTATTCCATAGCAAGATGTCAGTGAGCTTTAAAAGGTACTGGGTGTTGGAATTTCCTACAATAATTTTAGATTTCTTGCGACTGGTATGGATGATGTAGATGAGATTGCTCTAGGATTGCAGCTCCCGAGCTATACTGGCTGAACATGCCTAGGATTAGTCGTAAGACTTCTGTTATATCATTCTGGGTTTTTTGGCTTTAATGCCATATCTAATCTAATTATTATCGTATTAATGATAATGGTAAAATCCAATACTACATATGATAAATATCATCTTTACAGTTATTGTTATGTAAGTGTCTGTCATTCCTTCAGTGGAAGGATTCAGAAAAAATGAGTGCCGACCCACTGTAATGAATCTTAAATAAATAACTGGACCAGAGCAAGAAGCGATTCTGTGTACAAGCAGATAAATGAATGACTTTTTCTCCTTTTTTGATTTTTGAACTGCACAGATATTTATAGCATTTATTTATAGCATTTACAGCATTTTTTTCATAGCGCCCAGCCATACCGTGCCCCCATTTCCTTTCCAGTCTGGCCTGATCTGGTCAGGTTGGGCCACTGTCCGGATGACCCACACTCTTCCTCCCCTCCCCATCTTTTTCTTTTGCTTGGGCTGCCTGCGGAGCTGTGAGTTGAGTCAGCAGGAGTTGTGCAATGCTGGCTCTCAGACACGCAGCAGCCAGCCTCCACCTTCACGCACACACACACACACACACACACTGATCCGGGATGGGCCCGCTGTGTGTCGGGCTGTGTGGGCCGAGGCTTTGTCTGAAAATAGAAAAGCCGGCTGCCTGTTTCTGTGGCTTCTCCTCTCCCTTCCTCTCGCTCTCTCTCTCTCTCTCTCTCTCTCTCTCTCTCTCTTTCTCTCTCTCACTCTCGCTCTCTTCCTCTCAGTCTCTCTCTATTTCTCTCTCTCTTACTTTCTCTCTTTTCCTTTCTGAAACCCAGGGGGAATTTCAGACTGCTCATCAGCTCATTAAAACCTCACCCAAATCAAAAGAGTAATTAACTTCACAGTGAACACAGGAGCAGAATGAGATTGATATCTCTCACCCAGTGCTCACTTCACACTGGGGTTTTATTCACATCCTCTGTGTGGGTTTACGCCTGATAACATCGGGTCAGAAATTCAGCTGGACTCGAGTGATATGATTTATAGCCTTTTAAATGTAGCCGCCTTTGCTTTACGCACCTCACTGATAATATTTATATGTATATGACTTCCTTTTGAGACCCAAAAGATATGTTTTATAGCATTATAAAAATATATGACAGCGTATCTGCTGAGCTCATTTATGAAACTGTCAGTGGTGATGACATTTAAATGAGGATGTAGCTGAAGTATGTTGCAGTTCCATTCATTTTTATTCTCTGTATCTCTTGATGTGACATTTTTGGCTTCTTTCTGCTTGTGTATGTTTTGTGTTTGATCTCTCTCTTGGACTTAAGGCTGCTATTTCCTGTTGGAGTTACGGACTACTCGGGGTGTTTTAATCTGCTAAATATAAAGGGAGGACTTTGACAATAGTATGAGATGAAAGCACTCAGAGGTTGCTGGTAGTGTGTGGTTTGTTCAGGATGTAACGCCTCTCTGTGATCTGCATGGCAGGGAAGCTGTGGTCGCGGAGCATCAAAGTAGCCTACAACATCCTCCACAAACTGGGAACCAAGCAGGAGCCAATGGTCAGGCCGGGAGACCGGGTGAGCATATGTGTACTGAGGCTTACACCTCCACAATGTGCTCCTTTAAGGGGTTCATTGAAACAACTAATGAATATAAACATGAATTTGAAATGCATACTTATCCCTGGAAAACATACGCTTTTAAATGTAATTATGCAAATTATATAGATTAAAATAGATTCCATATAGATAATTATATGTTAGATCATTTACATTCTTTATTGTCATCAATCTGATGTTGTGGAATCTGCAACCTTTAGCCTCTCTCTCTCTCTCTCTCTCTCTCTCTCTCTCTCTCTCTCTCTCTCTCTCTCTCTCTCTATATATATATAATATAATATATATATATATATATATATATATATATATATATCGCTTATATCTTTTTGTGAGCAGGTGGCCCTCGTTTTCCCCAACAATGATCCTGCCGCCTTTATGGTGGCCTTCTATGGCTGTTTGTTAGCCGAGGTGGTTCCTGTGCCAATCGAGGTGCCACTCACCAGAAAGGTGAGTCTACGAACAGTCCTGCCACTGAATTAATTGCACTGATTAAAACTTAGGTTGATTATTTTGTTGTGTATAATTGTGTATAAACAATAGACTCAGTAACCCTTTGAGCTGCAAGATTCGATACCTGATCCCATAAATCATAACTTATATGTAAGCACTTTCCTCCAGCGCTGTCCTACCTGTTTGATAAATATTATAGTGTGATATTTATGGTATTTATGGCAATTAGGAAGAAATAACTAGTAGCAACTGGGAGACAAATAAGAACAACCAGAGCAGCAGTAATCAGGGATGGGAATTGCATCAGAGTCCACAGTAAAGTTACTTTGCCAGTACGTGCACAGTTTGATTCTGCTCTGATATTTATGAATATGTAATGTGCTAAGTGTTGAGGCATGGCATGTTGAGATTAATCTCCTTTAACAGCTCATTTCTCCTCTATTGAAAAACACACTTTGTCTTAGTCTTTGATGAAATATTTTTTTTCTCCCCTAACAATAATAATGGAATAATAAAGTCCTTCCCATTCTGAGTCAAGCAACCTAATGGAGTTGCTCTAGTAGAAGGAAAGTAAGAGAATGTGATCTGTATGGGACAGTGTAGTAGTGCTCCACTACATCCAGATGTAACAGATGTCATCAACTATGACTGGAGCCTCAGTTCTGGAATATTGAAAGTTGAAGTGACAACTTTGAAGCAAGAAATGCAGGATTTATCTTGTTTCTGATTGTGTGTGAAGTGGCGATGTCGCCCTCTTTCCCTCCAGCATATCCTCTCAGCCTGAGCTCCCATTACACAGTGCCAAGGCAACAGGCTTTGCGATGCAAAATATTCATGTTTCTGTATTATTCATGTTTAATGTCAAGTGTTGTGCCTTATGGAAACTTCAGTCCTGAGCACCATAATATTGCAGACGCCCTCGTCTATTTTTGAAGCTGCTGCTTTTTGTCGACTGTCAGTCAGAACGTGTCTTTGCAGAGGCGCAGGCCTTGTCCAGCTGAAATGCATACGTTGGAGTTTCTTGTTGTTGAGGATGGGGGGAGGTGTCTCTGTGTGTGCATGTGTGTGTGTGTGTGTGTGTGTGTGTGTGTGTGTGTGTGTGTGTGTGTGTGTGTGTGTGTGTGTGTGGGGAGTGGCTCAGCCCTTTGGCAAGCCTCAGTCTGATCCCTCAACAGTCCAAAAATTCCAGGAAAAGGACCTTAAAACTGGCAGAACACTCTTTGGCTTCCTTTCCCTGCAACACCAATAAAATTCTCAATAAAACCATCGAGCTGAATGGTGGCTGGATCTTTTTGTGCTTATTGCACTAAAATAATACAACTTTGTTTATATCTTCAAAGTGTAAATTTAACCATCTCTTTAATTAACCTAAAATTGGTTAATTTGAAGAAATTTTAAGAAAGAAAACACAAGAATTCAGTCATAAGAATGCAAACAATGTTTTTTTTTTTTTTGCAGTTTGATGTAAAATGTTGTTTTAAAGGATCTTACTGACTATCATTTGCAGTGGTTGTTATGGATATCAGGTGTTTACTTTTCTCAAAATAACCTACACATTTTCATATTGAATGTTCACCAGTAAAATATGGCTAAAAATGAACAAATTCAGGGTGTTCTATTCCCTTGCATACATACACCCTGCAGGATTTTGAAAAAAAAATAAATGCATTTCAGGCCAAAACTTTATCTCAGTAGTGTCCCAGACACCGTCCACTGTAGTAGGAAACATTTTATCTAATCATTTTCTCCCAGTTAGCTTTTTCGAAGCATATGAAACACTTTGAATATCTGTTTTCTGCCATAACAGCCCTGTGAACAAAGATTTTGCAAAGGATTTCACATCAAACCACTATGAATTATTTTGATTACATCTTAAAGTTCTACGGTATTTACTTATTTATTGCAGTCCATTGCAGTTACAGTCCACCTTGCAGTGTGTATCAAATGTATTTAGTTATGAAGTTATAGTGAGGAATTGTGGACTTTGCCGTTTTAAGGGGCTAAAAGTGTTCATGCAGCTTGCTTTAAAAGCCCACAAATGCACCTCCGCACACTTTCGTTTAAAGGCAGTTTTGGAAACGCGCAGACATCTCTTACTGCTTCTCTTCAGAAATAGACCCCGGCCGCCCCCGTGGTGTATTTCTGGAAGATGTTGATGGATGTTTTGTATTGTGAGGCTGTTTAAAGTATGGCTTCTTATGCTCTCTGCTTGCCGTGTTGCAGGACGCGGGCAGCCAGCAGATTGGTTTTCTCCTGGGCAGCTGTGGAGTGACGGTGGCTTTGACCAGCGATGCGTGCCACAAGGGGCTGCCCAAAGGACCCACCGGGGAAATACCCCAGTTCAAAGGTCAGACTGATTCTATCAAACACAGACGTGTGTGTATTGATGTGTCGAATGGGGAGAAAGAACAAGGGAAAGAAATGGAAGTGGGATAGGGCACCAAGGTCACGAAGAAGCACTGCGTGTGTTTGTGTATATGTGTGTGTGGTGATCTGAGCCAGGACGCCTGCAGTCAGCGTTTTTGCCTTTAGCTGCAGTGAGACAACAGTTTATAAATAGCAAATTCAGAGGTAAAGAGTTTATGATACTGCTGTAATACTGATAAAGAACAGAACACCCTGGATGTTCATCTACACAGAGAGACAGGCAGACCTGGAGAGAGGGAGCTCCATTCTTGAGTAAATATATTCACGTTAACTATAAATTTAGATCAGAACTGGGATCATATAATGGCTGTCAAACTGATTTGTAGGATTTATTTGGGAGTTTTGTCTCTTTTTTTATCAATGCATAAGACTTCTGTGCTGCAATTTTTTTTTATCTCAGTCTCCAATGGGGCAGCGGTGGAAATGGTGGAAATCCTGGACTAGTGGTTAGGGAGTTGCCCTATCGGAATATTGTGGGTTCGATTCCCTCACCAGTAGGTTGCCCTGAGGTACCCTCCCCATCACTGCTCCCCGGGGGCTTTCAATAGCTGTCCCTTGCTGCACGTGTGTGCATGGGTGAAACGCAGAGGTTGTATTTCGTTGTGTTGTGCTGTGCTGCGTTTCACAATCACGAGAATAGTCACTTTCAATACTTGTTTTTTCTTGTACGTTGAAGTATGAGTGACTGCCACACTGAAGAATGTCCAAAAACAGAATTTTTCATTCTTAATTATGTTTCATTTTAGCCATCATGAGGTATTTCCCCATGTATTTCACAATGGTTTGGTTTTTAATTTGACTGTGGGATTAATTGCGCTGTCATAATTACAAAATTTCATTTGGCCAGTGTGACCCCGAGACTCTTCTGCTAAATGAGTTAACCAATGCCTCGCATATAACCAACGTGTACTTGGATTCATCAGGAAGGAGAAACAAACTACAGGAGCAAGCATGATGAACCACCAGGAAGTTTTTCATTTGTTTCTTTCTGTATTAATGAAAGCAGTGCCCTACATAAGGTTAAGGACAAAGACCCATTTTTCCTTGATTTTCCGCTGTGCTCCACAATGTAAAATTTTTAATCAGGCAGTTTAGATGATTAAAGTGCACATTACAGACTTTAATTTAAAGTTATTTGGGTACATTTCAGCTTCTTCATGTAGAAATCACAACACTTTAAAAGTGCTTTTTCTATGGCATTAGGAGAAAGAAACATTTTTAAGGCCAATACCTTGCATATCCTCTCCGTAATTTATTTATTTTTAAATTTATTATTAATAATAGTTCACCAGATCTTCCAAATCCAACTAACTTCAAATCCTATCAAGGCAGAAAGTCTGCAATAAGCTGCCCTGAGCCTACCTTTCTGAAATTACACATCTTTAATTATGTCTAAATTGTTGATTAAAACATTTACATATAAATTACATTTCAAAACAGAAAGTTCTGTTTCTGGCCTGGTCGAACAGTATTACAGTTGTATAATGAATTACATGCTTCATTAACAGTACCGTGTGTGCACATCTTAGTTCATACTATTATGTATAACAATACCTTTGCATCAAGATCAATAAAATGTCTCCTCTGCTTCTCATAAACACAAATGTGTTATTGATCAAAGTTTGGAATCGTTTTTTAAATTATTTCTGCACTTGATTCACTTCAGATATCCTGCTTTAAAGGATCACATTATCTGGTCTGAAGACACTTATATGATGATCATTTCTAAGGCCTAATATTGTAGTGTTAATACAGCGGTTTTATTAAAAGTATTTATTGTTACATACGACAGGGTGGCCCAAGCTGCTGTGGTTCGTCACAGAATCCAAACATCTCTCTAAGCCGCCTCGTGACTGGTTCCCTCATATCAAAGATGCAAACAATGACACCGCCTACATAGAGGTAAGTGGCCCAAAAGTTGCTCCATAGTTGATCAATAGGATCTCCGATGAATCTCACTTCAATTCAGCCATTTTTATTGGCCACAGAGCGATTTTTCTTGCTTCAGCCACTATGAATGGTCTGTTTTTTCCCCCTTGCTGGAATCCATCGCAGTCCGTCATCCACTTTCCATATGCTGTCTCACCCGGCAGCTCTGAACTGTATTACGATCTCTCATTCTTGGGTATTCCACATCTCCAGCCTGGCTTCATGGTGGAAAAAAATCGATAGTTCCAATCAACGTTCAGGAACAAACCTGCCTTCCATTAGCGGCGATATCACAGAGTGGCTGATGAATGATTAGCGCATGTTTAATTGTGAAGTTAGGCTCATGTTGAGGGTATTAAGATAAGGTAATGGCTTTTCCTACCTTACAACCACCGCTGCCTGGGTCTAGGCTTATTGATCATGTGAGGGACAAACCCTCAGCCCATCCATCATGATGAGGGTGAAAACTGAGACCCCTCAGACATGTGCACTTCTATTAACAGACACAGTGCAAAAACAAAGGCTCAGATTAAGGTGAGCTGCATTAGAGGTATTCTGAGTTGGTACTGCATACTGACACATTTACAGCAAACGTTTGATTTAATTGAACCCATATATAATATATATATATGCAAAACATGTTTGCTTCTTTAGTTTTTGGCAATGAAGTTAATACATCTAACTGTAAATGGCATGCATTTTAGCATTTAATAGTGCTGTTCTTGTGTGTATATCAGCTCTGTGCCATTTTGTGTGTGATTGGCAGTATAAGACCTGTAAGGATGGAAGTGTTTTGGGTGTGACGGTAATGAGGATTGCTCTACTCACACATTGCCAGGCCCTCACGCAGTCCTGTGGATACACAGAGGGTGAATACACACTCACAGACAGACACATGTATTCATATAGAATTACTCATCATATGTTATTGTTTTCATAAAGGAATTGTAGCCACGATTGTTTTTTTGGAATGAATCTAGAAAATCGATAAACTCATCTATAATCTTATCTGCATCCATAACCTCGGCTGCCAAAAAGTAATAGTTTTGCTTTGTTGTAAGAAGCCTTTTACCCTGTCATGGGCATTTTGTTGGTGGTTTTCCTGCAATTAGGCCTTAAAAGAAACATCATATGCATACGGATATGCAGGGGCACCTGTTTTTAAACTACGTAGTTATTTTAAATATAATAAAGTGCAATCTTGGTCAGGAATGACTCTCTCGCTCAATCTTTTTCTCTCTCTCTCTCTGCCAGCTGAGACCATAGTGAATGTATTAGACTTTAAGAAGGATGTTGGCCTGTGGCATGGCATTCTTACGGTAAGTCCTACTCTCGAAGGCTGGTCACTCCGGCCTGAAGCCAAACGCTCAGGAAGAGAAATGAGAAATGCTGATGTAATGCATGTGTCCCTCAGAGCGTGATGAACATGATGCACGTGATCAGCATTCCCTACTCCCTGATGAAGGTCAACCCACTCTCGTGGATCCAGAAAGTGTGCCAGTATAAAGGTCTGCCTCTTCGTGAATGCTTTCCACTCTATACCTTAGCGCTACCGTGTGATATATTCTGATTTATGAACGTTGTTGATGTACTGGTTATATGTTCTGCTGTTTCTGTGTACTTGTCATGTGTTCATGCTTGTGTTTGCGTGAGCAGCTAAAGTGGCGTGTGTGAAGAGCAGGGACATGCACTGGGCTTTGGTGGCCCACAGGGACCAGAGAGACATCAACCTGAGCTCACTTCGCATGCTTGTGGTGGCCGATGGATCCAACCCATGTGAGTTAATTATTCATCCATTTCACTTCCTGTCTTTCTTATTATCTCTGTTTCCTCGCATACTCTTTCTCTAGGTGTCGCTTATTCTGTCTGTTTTCCCTGCATCTCTCTCCGTGTCACTTAAGTTATCTATCTCTCTACTACTATTTTTGTGTTAAACTGTTGATTGCTGTTTACATTACAGCTGGGTGCTTCTAATGTTCTAAAAGACTATTTTTATTTGTGTGTGTGTGTGTTTGCCATTCAGCCGAGATATGTGTGACAGTTTGTAATGCTATGTTGGGCTTTTAGTGAGCAATGAGGGCTTCTGGCTCCTGCCAATTGCAATCCACATGGTTTGTCTAAGAACTGTGAACTGATGAAAGAGTAACAAACAAATAAAAGGGAAGTGGAAAACTCCAATTCCAGTTATCCTGCAAATGAAACTCATGACATGTATGAATGAGAATGAGAGTGAGAGTTGAAGCCATTGACTGTGTGTATTATATATGTGTTAAACACGAGGAAAATAATGTTATTAAAGAACTGTAAAGCATCCTGACGAGGGTTATTTTGTCTACTCTCTCTTTAGGTCAAATATGGGCAAAAAGGCGATTCTAATTGCAATTATTTTAATTATTCTTCATCTACATTTACATCCCAATACTGCCTAAAGGGGAATACAAATTACACACCAGTCAGTTTCACATCATGTCTGCATATTCAAGCATTCAGTCCTTTAACTGATCTATAGTACTCTGTGTAGACTGTAGAGGTGCGAGTGCCAGAGTGTGTGTGTGTGTGTGTGTCAGATAAGGGCTGCATCACTTCTGGCTTTGGTACAACATTGTTGCATCCAAGTCTACAATAAATGGTGAAATTATTTTGATTCAGATAAGGAAGGAAAAAAAAGTTGTTCTTTCTAATTTTTCATTGTGTATCTCTCATTCTTTCTCTCTCCAGGGTCCATCTCATCATGCGACGCGTTCCTAAATGTCTTCCAGAGTAAGGGGCTCAGGTCAGAGGTCATTTGTCCATGTGCCAGCTCCCCTGAGGCCCTCACTGTGGCAATCAGGAGGTGAAGAATATTCTGCCGCCCTACAAACACTATTAGCACTGATCTGCACATTTATGTAATATTAAATTAATATTTAAAATAAGAACAAATCATAGAACCCAAAACGTTTTATTACAGTGAGTAAGCAGCAAGTTTTGGATCATAGATTGTTTTAGCATTAATTAAAAGCCGTTTCAGCCACAATAGGAGCCTTTTTATCCTTTTTTTTTTTTTTTGGAAAGGAGCATTTTTCTCAGACAATTTTCTTTCTCTAACAATTTACAGTTTATTCTTAAAATCTAAAGCATTACTCTTCATAAACTATGTTCAATAAAATGGCTGGTAAATACTGATGGCAAGCATTCAGTGTCTTGCTGATTGATTAACTGGTACAGATGCCCTTCAGTTGAGGTTGAGGTTGTGTTGTGCTTTAGTCTGATCATTCTCTTAGAGCGTCAACTACAGAAACACATGATCACCCCCTCTGCACCAGTCCTGCTTCTCACCCTTATTCATTCATTATCTCTACTGCTTATCCTGATTAGCGTGTAAGGCAGTGCTGGAGACTGTCCCAGCACACACAGAGAAAAAGGTAGAGGAACACTCTAGACAGGTCGCCAGTCCATCACAGGACACAGACAAACACACTCACACACCTAGTGCGCAATTAAGGCTCTTTAAATCCGACGTGCGTGACATGGGAGGAAATTGTATATTCGCATATTTTCTCTTTGTGATCAGGTTTCTTTCTGTTCCATGGATATTCATTCAACAGTATGAGCTGTTAATCAATGTTAACGTTAGATAACAATTGCGTGTCTCTCATTCTCTCTGTTTGTATCATGTTTTAATGAGTCTTTCATATCTGTTACTTTTATGGAATTTTTTTGCGGCTTTAATCCATAATATTGTTACATGTGTCCCATTTCATCTGTTGCATCCTATTCATTCCAGTCACAGAAAGTCCTTTAAAAAAGATTTTGAAAGCTTACAGTTGTGTCTTTCTGAAGGATTCGTGCAATGGGAGAGCTCTTAGAAGGAACACATCGCCGTTTGTCAAGCTCTTTGTGCTTTTAATGCCTTTTCCAAAACCATTTACAAGAAATAATATTTTCTTAGACTGGTCCTGTAATTACGGCTGTGGAGAAGGCTGACATATCTATAGTGTCTAACCATGCGGCATATGGTTTTCATTCAGCTGGATTAGCTCTGTCACTTGTCGTTTCTGCTGCCTGCACCCCACTGTTCAAATAAGAAAAGAAAGCATTTTATGAAACCCCCCTAAAAAATGGAATGAATAAAAGTCTAATAAAAGATCCCCTGATGGCATTGCGTGCAGAGATGAGAAAAGTCTCCGTCCAGTGAGAAACGCCATTCCAGATTCAGCCAGTGATCCTAATTTTAATGCTGTTTTTGTCATCAGGGCAATGACATAATTTAATTCGCTATTCCGAGATATAACCAACAGACCAGTAATCCAATAATGACCCTTTAGCTGTGACAATTACACTCTCAGCGCACACACACACACACACACACACACACACACACACACACACACATATATATCCTCACTGATCCTGGAGTTTAAAACCAAACTAACTCTGTACTGTTAGTATACCCAAGGGGGTTGGGTAGCCGGTTGACCTTGGACCCTCAGAGGTTTTTTTTCTCCACATAATGGAGTTTTTGGTTCCTCTCCTCCGTAGTCGTCCGGCTTAAACATCTTAAACATCTATTACTGTAACCTGTTATCAATGTAAAGTGCCTTGGGGCAACTTTGTTGTAAAAGGCGCTATACAAGAATAAATTGAATTGAATTGAATTGAATATATATCTGTATCTATCTATATATCTGTCTGTCTGTCCATCCGTCCGTCCGTCTGTCCATCCATCCATCCATCTATCTATCTATCTATGTTTGTGTTTATTTATTGCATCATCAGAATAAATAAAGATGAATAAAGATAAATACAGTAAAAAAAAAGTAAGAATGACTTGTTTCTTAAGTAGATAAAATCTTATGAGCTGGTTTGAAGAACACACGCTTCCAGTTTTCTCCTTGACGCACACCAAACCATCACACAGTATTCAATCAGCACACCTGATTGCACTCTACACACTAATGTGCAACATTAAAAATCCACACATAAAATAATATTTTATAACATCATTTTAATCAGTTGTAACAGTTTAACATTGGTGCATTGGTGAACGATCCTATTCAGATCAGATGCATTTTTACACCCCTGCTGTTTTGTGCTGCAGGCCCACAGATGACAGTAACCAGCCGCCGGGTCGAGGGGTCCTGTCCATGCAGGGTCTCAGCCACGGGGTCATCAGAGTGGACTCAGAGGAGCGCCTCTCTGTCCTCACGGTGCAGGATGTGGGCACGGTCATGCCTGGAGGTACACACACCTACACACACTCACAGGAGTCACCCACGGAGTCATGAATCATCCACAGAGACACACACACGGCACACACAGATGCAGTTCCACCCACACACACATTCACACCCGAACCAAACAAAGCGCTATAAGGTCAATGTAATTTTGTAATGTCAGCACTGAAGAGTTGGAGAAGCAATATTGTTTACAGTGACAAGGGATTTGGCATGTTAGCTTCAAACCATATTAGACTAATAACAGAGATAGTTTTACCACTGCTTTATGAAGGGCATGTAAACAATGTCACGAACAAAACATTTGTTGCAGTTATTAAAATACAGAAGCCTAGAGGTTTTACAAATGAGGTTATGTTCGATTACAACAACAATTATGATTGATTATCCTGGAGACTGCTGCAGTTTTTGATCAACAGCAACAGGAAGGCCACCCCTGCATAATAGAATAGCTTTTTTCCACAACAAGGACATCGAAATATAATGCTGCACTTTTGTTGTTGATGATAAATGTCACGATCATGAAGATACATTCTGAGATGTTTGTGAAATAATGGGCCCTTAACTACTTTGGGATGAATCTGTTTGCCTTGTTTAATGGGTCATAAACATGTACGCTGATGTGTGTGTGTGTGTGTGTGTGTGTGTGTGTGTGTACCCATGCATATGTCTCTCTCTCTGTTCCCTAGCTTTAATGTGTGTGGTGAAACCGGAGGGAGTTCCGCAGCTGTGCCGAACCGATGAGATCGGAGAGTTGTGTGTGTGTTCTGTCGCCACGGGAACATCATATTATGGGCTCTCAGGCATGACCAAGAACACCTTTGAGGTTCGCATACAAATATACTTTTCATTAAACTGACTCCCAGCGAAACACTGTAAACACATAACTTTAAACCATAATACAGCATCTAATCTTCTTCTCACATATGTGGTAGTGAATATATCAAATCTGCACTTTCCACAGAATTTCTTGACTCGTTTCATTCGTGAGCATTAAACAGTATAACCCCCTGTTTGTACTGTATAGGTTTTTCCTATGAGTAGTTCTGGGGCTCCTGTTAGTGAGTACCCCTTCACCCGGACAGGCCTGCTAGGCTTTGTGGGACCAGGTGGATTGGTCTTCATTGCAGGGAAGATGGATGGTCTCATGGTGGTCAGTGGGAGAAGACACAACGCAGATGACATTGTCGCCACAGCACTTGCTGTGGAGCCCATGAAGTTTGTGTATAGGGGCAGGTGAGTGCTACATCACACATGCACATGCACGCACGCACGCACGCACACACATATAGCATTTATTTTCCTGTAAACAGCAAGCTTTGACATATATCTAACTTCAGATCATTAATCCTAACCCACATAATGAATATAACCTTGTTCAAATCATCATAAAATATTTCTTCTTTTACTACTTCTTCAAAGTTCAGAATCTACACAAGTCACAGAATATTTATACAGCGCAAATATAACTGTTGCTCTGCCCATTAGCAACTAGAACTAACTACAACCCACTGTCACTACACAAGTAACCTTTAACCAAAAGGTAAGAAGACCTGAAATATGTGGTGCTTTTATATTTAGGAATGATCCATATAATCACTGACAAAATACTGAACACCCTTGATCATATTGCATGTTTTTTTCAACATGGATCAAATTTAAAGGTAGCATTTTTGCCACAGTTTCTTTATTTGAGGTTCACATATTAGAAAAAATACAGCGTAAAATATAAAATCTCTTATATAAATACTTATGCTAAGGCAATGTGTTCACTTCTGCAAACCAGAATTTTAGTTCTCTATAGAGGATGGGAAAACATTAAATCTAGGGGTGCCCAAACTTCTTGTATGATTGTAACAGCGTATTAAATCCTAATTCTATAATCAAGCCTAACCAAATACACAAAGGAAACATGCAGTCTGTTATTTGTTTGTGCTTTATTATATTTGTCAGGATAAGTAGGACACACATACAATATACACACAGAATGTTCTGCTCCAAGGTGTGTTGTATCTTTTTTGGCTTCTGTGTTTATATCTGGCGTGCAGTTTGCACAGTGCTGCATATTTACACAAGACAGCATGGAGAGGTGTGACCAGGGTTTACATCTGTTTGCTTGGGAGAACTTGGTTTCATTTTCACCTGCAGAAATGATCAGAGAATGGGCATTATTTGAAGATTTGTGCATAACTTCTGCCTCAAAGCCTGTGCATGGTCCTACTCTTTAAACCCTGCATGTATCCTCCTGCAGGATAGCCGTGTTCTCTGTGACGGTGCTGCACGACGAGCGCATTGTGGTGGTGGCTGAACAGAGGCCCGACTCTACAGAGGAAGACAGCTTCCAGTGGATGAGCAGAGTGCTACAGGTAAAGATTTTCTCATTTAGCTGATGCTTTTGCCTGGTGTCTCTTTGCGCTGTTGGTAAAACTCGAGGCAGTTCGTGCAAGTTTCTTTCTTTGGAAGAAGGCCACATGCTGAATTGCCTTATTTCATTCCCTCATCAGAAACACGTCTAATAGCATAATTGCTACTGTTTTTAATTTTTTTTCTTCTGTTGGAATTCTGTTCACGTTCACCCATCATCGTTTAGTGCATCAAATTAAACAACTATCCATCTTTCTGGCTGAAAAAAACTGGTAAACAAATGTGGTGGTCAATTGAAGAATGCTTTGTTTTGCCCTCAGTGTTGGTGGGTCTTTAGGGGAGTGATGTAACATGACAACAGATAAAAAATGACTTGATGTGCTTGGATGTCTAAGGAATGAATATTAGCCTCTGTTGTCCTTCAGGAGGTCAATAACAGTGATAAGTAGCTTCATCGGACCTGGTTATGGAAATATCGATGAAGTTTTATTAAAAAAAGTTTGTCTGTATCTACATTTATTTTACCCATCATAAAACACAGCTTGAGGTGTGGTGCTTGTGTTGTGAACTCCCTCGCCTCTCCCGCTGTGGAACTTCAGATTCTGTTAGAGCTCAGGTTATGGCTGACTTGCTACCAGCCAGCACATCAGCATGTTCTTAAGAGCTTTTTGGAGCAACCAGAATACAAACGCTGATGTTCCCTCATTCTCTTTTCTTGCAGGTCATTAATCTTGTAAGTACGGTATAGTTGTTTTGTCCCTTTATTTGTGTTTTGTAATTTGCCGCGGAGCTTGGCGGTAAAGGTCAGACGCTGCAGCATGTCTGCTTTGCTCTCAGTGGGCGGTCCTGCTTCAGCCCACGCTGAAGCAGTCTGGTTATTTTGTGGTTATTTTTAAGCCTTACTATCTCATATGACTCCTATTCTGCAGGCAATAGACAGCATTCACAATGTGGGAGTGTTCTGTCTGGCCTTGGTCCCCGCTAACACACTTCCCAAGACGCCCCTGGGTGGGATCCACCTGTCGGAGACCAAACAGCTGTTCCTGGAAGGCTCACTGCATCCCTGCAACGTGCTCATGTGCCCCCACACCTGCGTCACCAACTTACCCAAACCCAGGCAGAAACAACCAGGTATGTTTCCATGCACCATTTACAAAAGATTCTCCCTTTCTCCCTTTCTCTTTTTGCAACTTTTTTCATATATAAAAGTATAATGCTACAAAATATTAAAAATACATCAACTTTTGCATGAGACATTCATGTTATTTTCTAATATTTGCTATTAAAATGTGCAGAAGTTTTTTTCTGCAGGGAACAGTTACTGTCTATGTTATTGTCAGCAAAACCAGCGTGCTAAGAATATGCAAACTATAAATAAATGGGCTAACTGCAAAACTAGAGCAACTTCAAGTACCAGACAAGTCTTGGGGTGTATAATCTAAATTCTTCTTTGTTTAAACAATGCATATGTT
The DNA here is from genome assembly GCA_017165825.1 of Hepsetus odoe. Taxonomy (NCBI): domain Eukaryota; kingdom Metazoa; phylum Chordata; class Actinopteri; order Characiformes; family Hepsetidae; genus Hepsetus; species Hepsetus odoe. The sequence continues at coordinate 7,603,202 of CM029389.1, forward strand.
GGACCAGCCTGGCCTGTGTGTGTATATGTGTCACGATGTGGAGACATGGGCTGGACATCAGTGCAGAGTCGAGAGCTTAGTACTGGACTTTAATAACAGAGAACGTGCACATAAACTAAATGTACTAAACATAACAGCTGTAAAACAGAACAGAAATAAACACAAAGATAAGCACACAGAATGACCAGCGCCCTGCTCTGATTCGTTTGGGGTTATAACGCCAGCCCCCGATGAAGCACACCTGCACCCAATGCCCAGGTGTGCACAATCAGAGCAGGGCGCCCTCTACTGGCACAGAACCATTACAATATGTATCTGGGCGGGTGGGTACGTGGGCGTTTTTGGAACAGTTAATGTACCATTTGTTTGTGACTCAGGGAGGTTGGAGAATTTGCACATAGTTGTGTGTTGGAGAGAGAGTGACACGGTGGCATCTGTTTTGTCCTTTGAAGTTTCTCTGAGCGTGTGTACCCAGCACGTGTGACCCATGTGTTGTGTGTCGTGCAGAGATCGGCCCTGCTTCAGTGATGGTGGGGAACCTGGTGTCGGGGAAGAGAATTGCACAGGCCAGCGGCAGAGACCTGGGCCAAATCGAAGACAATGATCAGGCAAGAAAGGTGTGTGTGTGGCACCATGGGGCCCCGATTTTCATTCATCCATCCCTCAATCCATCCATCCATCCAATATCTGGCATTCCATTTGAGCAAAGTTTTAAAAGCATAATATCCACTTTGGTTTTGGCCTCCCTGACCACACTCTTTGCTTTTTGATTTCCAAAGTTGGAGCATTTGTCAGTGTCCAACCTCACTTATCATGTAGATAAGCATGTACCCCCCACCCCACCCCACCAGCACCATAATTACCCTGATGAGATAGATAACTAGGTCCAATTTTGACTGCTGTATTTTGGACTGGCTATGCCGCAGTCATTTTTCATCTTTCTGCTTTTAGGGAGGCTGGAGGCTCATTTAATTCTAACTACATATTTATCTCTGCAATCAATAACTGTCATAGTCGGAGTCTACAGAGAGCAAAGTCTCTAGACATCAGGGGCCTGGCGAGCTCTGCTATACCATGCCTTTGCACCGTTTTCTTTTGGATAACTACATTGAATATTAATGCATTCAGACCTGCAAGTGTGAATTTTGTAAAGTGGTTTGCAAAGGTCCTCCTACTTTTTTGGAACTCTGCTGACATTTGACATTTGTTGAGAAAAGTCAGGGCAGCACAGGCATCAAAGTAATTATTTTTCACAGGGAGCTGTTTTCTGCTTGTGTTTGTGTTAGGTTGATTTCTCGGCATTTTGCTTTGCTGTCAGTCAGTCAGCTTTTGCTCAGACAGAATCCATTACTGTGTCCTCTCAAGCTGAAAGATGGCAGCCATTACTGCATCAGCATGACTGCTGCATGCCCTGCCTTAACCCTGACACAATCCCAGTACTGTAATCACACATTCTCACCCTTACACGCTACCTCTCTTACACACTCACTCACACTCACTCGCACACACTAATACACTCTGCCATTTAGCCATTTAGTCACTCTCACACTCACTCTCTTGCTGAGCCACATATTCAGGCATTCACTCTTACACCCTTGCTCACTCACATATTCATTACAGCTCTTACTCCCAGCCTTCACTCATTCATTCAATCACCTGCTCACTTATTTGCTCGCTCACCCTCTCACTCACACCCTTCATCACCAATCGACTCTTTTATACACTTGCTCATTAACTCACAAACTCACTGATTCATTCGTTTTCTTACTCACTCACACTCACTCTTTCACTCCTTGTTACTGCTTCGCTCATTTACTCATATTCCCCTCCAACTCTGTTCTTAACGCTCTGACACTCATTTTTGCTCGCTCTCTCTCTCTCTCTCTCTCTCTCTGATTCTGTCCTTAGTGCTCTGGCTCTCATTTAACCCTGCATGGGTATGAGAGACCACCACTGCATTTCATCCAGGGAATCATTATATAGTCATTCACACCTTTTGATTCATTTGCACCTTTATATCCATTTGTATCCTAAGCATGCTCTTCATTCCTTCATTCCACCATTCCATTAATGCTAATGAAAATCGGGCCCGATTTGTGTGTGTGTGGGAGCACCTGCTGCTTTATAAGAAGGGCTTGATCCTCGTCTGGGAATAACAGGGCTGTAAATGATGAAGTAACACCTTCGCCACTTTGAGACCTGAGGTAATGCCTACTCCAGCTGCTAATTCATTTAGCAGATCTTACCCTGTGAGTGTTAATAATACTGGATCTTTAAGCACAAATATTTCAACCTTGCTGTAAAGGTGCTGTGAAGATATGGTTTGTTTCATGCTGCATGGATTTGTCATTAGCACTATCACTCTCAGGTGCTATCGCTCTTTAATAAAGCCAGCTTGCTTTAAACAGTAAATATCTCATTATAAACAGTGATGTTCTGTTTTCTTTTTTTTTTTATTTAGGAAATTTATGTATTTGTACTCACAGAGTGCTATTTTTTTCTTCCTCCAGTTCCTCTTCTTGTCTGAGGTATTGCAGTGGCGAGCTCAGACCACTCCAGACCATGTGCTCTTTACTCTGCTCAGCTCACGGGTAATGCTTCCCTTTACCCTTTCCTTTGTGTACACACGCACGCACGCACGCACACACACACACACACACACACGCACGCACACACACACACATATATATATATATATATATATATATATATATATATATATATATATATATATATATATATATATATATATATATATGTGTGTGTGTGTGTGTGTGTGTTTAACCCAGAGTTTACCTTAAAGAACTTTTTTTTAGTTTATTGCACTTCATTCAACGCGGCTCTATCTATCAGTCTGTCTGTCTATATATATATAAATCAAATTACTCACCGACTATGGGTGTCTTTGTCCTTTTGTAGGGGGCAGTACTGAGCTCACTGACATGTCTGCAGCTGCATAAGCGAGCTGAGAAGATTGCAGCCATGTTGATGGAGCGAGGACACCTGCAGGATGGAGACCATGTGGCATTGGTCTACCCACCTGGTACGTGCCACTTTTATCCTCATGATGTATCAAGATTCGCTGTCTTTATCACTTGCATGCTTATTATTCTTTGGTCTTACCCTGCAGGTATAGACCTGATAGCGGCCTTTTACGGGTGCCTGTACGCGGGCTGTGTACCCATCACTGTGCGTCCGCCACACCCCCAGAACATCGCCACCACATTGCCCACTGTAAAGATGATTGTGGAGGTTGGTACTAAAGTAATCCATACTGGGTTTAAGACTTTATATAATGGGACCTCCACTGTGGATTCTCATCAGAGAAGAGTTGCTTACAAAAAAAGTGGAATAATTACTAAACTGTCTCAAAGGACGAAAGAAATCAAACAACTATGGCAACATTTTAAAGTTCTTTCGTTTCTTTTGGTCCTATATTACTGGAGGGAATACAGATCTTATTCCAGAAAATGATCCTAACTGACAACATTGGCTTAAAGTTATATCTGATAGGCTTGTTTTAGCTCAATTTATATTGAAAGGTTGGTTTATTTGCACCAGGAATGTAGGATACTTGCCTCTTTTCTATGAAGGCGGCTTGAAGAGTAAGTAATGTTGGATGGCTAAATAGAAACGCTGAAGGAACACAGTAGTTGAATTTAGAGGGCATTGTTCCATTGGGTCCCTCATTGTTGCCATGTCTAAATGCATAATGTTTAATAATTTGTGTTTAGTATATACACACTGATGGTGTGTGTCCATGTTCATGTGTGTAGGTGAGTCGGTCGGCTTGTGTGATGACCACACAAGTCATAAGCAAGCTGCTGAAGTCGAAGGAAGCATCCGCTGCAGTGGACGTCAGGACGTGGCCTCCTGTCCTAGACACAGGTGAACAGATGGGCTTCACATGCACACGTTTCCACCGTAATATTATAATTCCACACGTTGTCCTTCAGAGGTCGAATAAAAAATGTAATGAAAAAGTGCTTGCTTTGGAACAGTGGTTCAGATTTTTTCAAGCAAGCTATATTTTTGTGACCCTGCCAATATAATTCATGCCATATTCAGCCTGATGTAAAATTAAATGACCTTTGAGCAAATAGTCTTCATAAGCCCTTTTAACTTTATTTGCTGTTTAAATCTACATTAACTGCATTAAAATGATTTAAGATTAAAGTTATACTTGGTTGTCATGGACTCATAGTTCATGAACACCTTGCTATTTTGATGTGGCAATAGGGCAGGAAAATAAGATAGCATTGGATTGGTGCGCCAGACTATTTTGGGAATCCATTTTAATGTACCACCATACATCTGAAGGTCAGAGTTACAAAAAGAGGTGTTCCAGAAAATTAGTTTTTACTAACTTGAGTTTTCTTGGATGTTCTTTAGATGATCTGCCAAAGAAGAAGCCCCCACAACTGTACAAGCCCTCCAACCCAGACACGCTGGCCTACCTGGACTTCAGTGTATCCACCACAGGGATGCTAGCAGGAGTAAAGGTACCTGCAAACTCCATTTAGAAACAAATAAAGCCACACGTATCCACCTTTTTTATCCCCATTTTTCATTATTGTGTTTGTTCGCTGAACTGCATATTGCCAGCATTTATCCACGCTTCACCGGAGCACCGGAGTTTAAAAACATTCCCCATTCGAGCCATTGTTTGGTTGGTGGTAGGTGGTGAAATGTAATATTAAGAGTGGAGAGAATGGTGCAATACGATCTTTCTCTTCTTATTGTTTAGCAATGAAAAAGCAGGCTGGTAGAAAAGGATAACTAATGGTGCGCTATGTGCCCACTGAGACCACCCGCTACTGTCCCATCATCTGTGCAGGAACAACACAACATGAATTCCGTTTGCATTTACATCACTCACAGGCAAATATTCTGCCGTCCTTCTGCTCCCGTGCCTGCCTCAAAAAAGAAATTTCCTGCAAATGGGGGGTGCTAATGACTTGTGAAAAAAACTGACTGTAATCTTTGTTTGCCTGTGAGTAAATTAGCATAATTGGGTGAGATACTAATTTGCAGCGGTGACTGTTGATGAGTTGGAAAGTTCATGTTGTAAATTGCTTTCTGGCAAAACAGACTGGCCTTATTATTGTATCAGGATTCTATCAAAAAAAAGAAAAATGACATTTAGAAGGTTTAGAACAGCCCTGAGGCTAAATCATCACCTGCCTCAGCCTGTAGCAGTACACCTGTCACATTGGTGAACCAAGAGCAATGTAAATGCTATGCCTATTTCTCATTCTATCTCTCACTCCTTTTTCTCCCCTTTCCTCCCTCTTCTTTAGATGTCTCACTCTGCCACCAGTGCCTTCTGCCGCTCAATCAAGCTCCAGTGTGAGCTGTACCCCTCTCGTGAGGTGGCCATCTGCCTGGACCCGTACTGCGGCCTGGGCTTTGTACTCTGGTGCCTCTGCAGGTAAGAGCAAAGCGGAGAGAAACATCCTTATACTCTGCAGGGTATTACAGTCTGATATAATGTTTTGCAGTAAAGAGATGCATAAAATTTATTGATTCTGATTCTGATACACTGACTCCATGACATTAAAACCAGTGAAAGGTGAAATGAAAGCACTGATTATCTTGATACACACATTCGACTATACAGTAGACATCAGGTGAATAGTCAGAATTTGAAGTGGAAGAAGAAGGGAAGATTGGTCAAGCATAAATTTACTTAGGGCCAAATTGTGATAGCTAGATGACTGAGTCAGAGCATGACTGGTCTTGTGAGGTAGTCCCAGTATACACTGGCTAGTCCTTTCCATTAGTGATACAGGTTGGAGAATCAGGGAACTGTCACTATTGTGATTTAGTCAGTACTTAAAGAACTAAAATAGTTTAAATAGATCTAATGCAGGACAATGAACGAAATGACGAAAAAATTGTGTAGGTTTTTTTTTTTAAAACAAAACTTTTTAAAACTGCTTTTAAACATTGCACATTCATATGAAAAAAAAAACAACACAAAAAAAACATTCTTTCTAACATTTTGCATATGGCACACATCAAGAATGGCGTTTACTGATGCAATAAATCACCCTCTCAAGATCACATCAGTTGTAAGGTTATAGATTTATACATCTAGATTCAAAGCTTCATACATCTTGCATTTATTGACTTAGTTTGACGTCAGATCTGTGATTTTAGCATCATTTATTATAAAAAAATTTGCAACACTGCATACACCAGAGTCACGAGAGTAACTCTAACAGATAATAAAAACAAGACTTACATTTTTAAATATTTGGTAAAAACGACTTTATCCTATGCTGTCTTTATCTTTTAAATCTTTTACATAGGCCACATTTGGTGTTTCCCCCTCAATATCCTATTTGCACAAATAAACAGCAGTTGCTCATTAAAACGTTCTGAGTATTAGCGTGTTCTCTGTAGAGGCTTTGCACTTTTCCTTGTTAAATAAAAAAATAAACAGTCATTGGACTGGGGTGACCAAACTTCTGTACTTGATAATCAGTTCTAAAAATTGTTACAGCTGAATCTCCCCCGTTTTTACACCCCTAGTGTTGAAGGGAGAACGGTGCTCCCTGTGTTCATCCACATGCCTGTCCCTTATCCTGTCCAGCACAACAGCTTCATTGTAACAGCCTATGAGAGCACTGCAGGTGGCTCGCCGCCTTCCGGAGATTTGAGTATTGAACTGCTTCGCAGAGAATGCTCCTTTAGCAAATCCTCTTTTTGTGCTGTGTCTACATTTCGGGCAGGGGAGCACAGGCTCTTTTTTGTGCTGGATCTACTCCTTGAGTGTGAAGCGTGTACTCAGCATGTCTGTCTTGCTTGAGCGAAGTGTGCTTTGCGGATGCTTCTCTGTAGTTAGTGCCCCACCCCTCCTTTCAGTTGTGTGCTCTTGCTGAGTTGGTGTGTTGTACTGAGTGTGTGTTCTCTCTCCTCTGTGTGCAGTGTGTACTCGGGGCATCAGTCCATCCTGATTCCGCCGTCAGAGCTGGAAGTGAATCCAGCACTCTGGCTGCTGGCTGTCAGTCAGTTCCGCGTCAGAGACACCTTCTGTTCATACTCTGTCATGGAGCTGTGCACCAAGGGCCTAGGCCTACAGACCGAATCACTCAAGGTACAGTTTATTAGTTTCTAGCACAATGTCCCATGTGGTGTTTTTCAACAGAAACTGTCTCATCATTACACTCATGTTATAAATGACATGGCCATGAATTGCTTATCATCTCTTTGTTTGATTTCACAACACATTTCAGTATTTGCCTTTAACATCCTTTTAGCCTTCTGTTCATTAACAAGTTAATAAAGGACAATGTTGTGATGCAAAACAAAACCTGATTTTTGTCTGGCCTATTCCTATTCCCTTCAGTCTAAAAGTAGTAAAACTGACTACACTGAGCATACGTTAAACATGCATGTTCTCTGTTTGTTGTGAAGGCACAAATTCTACCATCAGACCACAACAAAATATTTAAACAGAGCATCTAACTTGGAGAATTACAATTGGTCAGATGCTGCAAAAATGAGTGAAATTATATACACACCTGGCTTTAGGTCTGTTTTCTAGCTATGCTAGAAATAAGATTCAGCCTTCATTACATCATATGTGTCTTTATTTTTATTGATCAGAATTTTTAAGTAAGAGTATTTTTTTAATTCATTTGCTTACTTTGCTTACTTTTGCAGCATTAGTGAAACTCTTAGCAATTTTAGAATTGAAATTTGCATACATTTTTCATGAATTATACAGAGCAGCTTAAAGGAGATAACATCAACCATAATGTTGATATTTTGCAATTGACACTGTTACATCGACATGACACTGTTACATCAAAGACACTGTTACATCAGCATGACACTGTTACATCAAAGACACTGTTACATCAACATGACACTGTTACATCAAAGATACTGTTACATCAACATGATATGATCCTAATTGCAATTAAGCAATTAGTATCATATCATGTTGAAGTAACAGTGTCTTTGATTCAGGATTTACAATTTTCTTTTCTTTAGGCTGTAAATTCACAGCGTTTACAAATTCAGAATCTAGTATTAGTTAAATTAAGGCAATACTGAGCCCTAATTAGGCATTGGCACCTAATTTTTGCTGAAAACATCTGATTAGCCATATTTATAAATGATATTTGTGCTAGTGGGCTGGTTGGAGTTTATAGTGCTTTTATCCTGTGGCTCAGAGCTGGCAAAGACCGTGCCTACACTGGGCGTGAATGTGTGTGTAATTACTGCCTCAGCAGGGCTGGGGAAATAGAAAAGGCCGCCTGTGCCTTCTGGCGAGCCTGCCTTGTAAAACGCGCTTTATTTACTGTGATTTAGTCGGCTGAGATTGCCATAGTTACTGACTACCGTCTCGAGCAGCGGCGCACTTCATTAACTTTGGGGACATCTACAGCAGCGGTGTGCAGTTCATTAAGATTGGGGGCAATCAATGAAGGCGAGAAACTGAGCTTGAATAAAATCCTTTTAACCAAAAAAATCTATATACCATCTTCTGTACATTAGTGCATGTAAAGTTAAAAAGTTGTAAAATTTGTTATTTGCCTTTATGACTTTTTCCTGTTTTCATGTACAGTACTGTGCAAATGTTTTAGGCAGGTGTGAAAAAATGCTCTAAACAAAGAATGCTTTCAGAAATATAAATAATGATTGTTTATTTTGATCAGTTTACAAAATGCAAAGTGAGAGAATAAAAGAAAAATCTAAATGAAATCAATTTGGTGTTAATACCTTTTGCCTTCATACCAGCATCAGTTCTTCTAGGTACACTTGCACAAAGTCAGGGATTTTGTAGGATTATAGTCGGTGTCTGATCAACCAGTTTTACCAAACAGGTGCTGATGATCATCAGTGTCACACGGAGGTTGAAACACAGTCATGCTTGGAACAACCGACCAGCCGAGTTCCCTCAAAAACTGTGTGCAAGTGTACCTAGAAGAACTGATGCTGTTCTGAGGGCAAAGGGTGGTCACACCAAATATTGGTTTGATTTAGATTTCTCTTTTGTTCATTCACTGCAGTTTGCTGATTGATGAAAATAAATGATTAACACTTCCATTTTTTAAAACATTCTTTGTTTACAGCATTTTTTCACACCTGCCTAAAACTTGCACAGTACTGTATTCGAAACAATGGGTCAAAACCTGGCTTTCTCTGTGAACAAGATGAATGTATTTTAACAGTATGCCTTGGGATAAACAAAGGTTTTCCAGGCTTTATACGTCTTGCTGTATACCTTTTTTTCCCTCTTCTATTGTGATCATTTCAGTTATTATGAAAGAGCCAAAACTGGACTTTTGCTACTTGTAAGCTAACACTGCTGTAAACTGAGCACTGGACCGTCATATTGTTTTCACAGTCGTGGCCAAAGGTTTTGAGAATGGCATGAGTATTGGTTTTCTCAAAGTTTGCTGCTTCAGTATTTGTAGATCTTTTTGTCAGATGTTTCTATGGTAACTGAAGTATAATTACAAGCATTTCATAAGTTTCAAAGGCTTTTATGGACAATTACAATAAGTTTAATTAAAGAGTCAATATTTGCAGTGCTGACCTTTCTTTTTCAAGACCTCCTCAATTCACCCTGACATGTTGTCAATCATCTTCTGGGTCAAATCCTGACTGATGGAGCTTCTTTATTCATGGCTGTGTTGTTGTGAAATTGTGAGTGAGCCACTCCCTTGGCTGAGAAGCAACCTCACAATCATGAATGGTCTCAAGATGCCTTACTGTTGGCAGGACACAGGAGTGATGGTAGTGCTCACTTTTTCTTCTCCAGACAATCTGTGAATCAGAAAGGGAGAGAAAAGAGAAAATGACTGTATGCCAGTCATCAGCAGTCCAGTACCTGTAACTTTTGCAGAATATCAGTCTGTCCCTGATATTTTATTTGGAGAGAAGTGGCTGCTTTGCTGCCCTTCTTGAAACCCCACATAGGAAGAATAGAAGTTTCAAGCACCACCCTCCTCTTATAGCATCCAGTCTGCTATTCTAATTCAATCAGCACAACAGTGATCTCCAGCCTTGTCCTCCTCAACACTCTCACCTGTGTTAATGAGAAGGTCACTAAAAAGATGTCAGCAGGTACTGTAGTGGCAGGGCTGAAATGCAGTGGAAATGGGTTCCTGGGGATAAAGTTCATTTTCATGGCAAAGAGAGACTTTGCAAATAATTGCAATTCATCTGAGCACTCTTCATAACATTCTGGAGTTTATGCAAATTGCCATCATAAAAACTGAGGCAGCAAACTTTGTGAAAATTAATATTTGTGACATTCTCATAATACATTTTTCTACAACTGTATATAGAATGATTTAAACTTGAATTCCCTAAGGCACAGCTACGTCGTGTTCACGCGGCTGCTGACACTCAATACTTGTGATGCTGCCATGGCAGTGCATTTCAGAAACGTCCCAAAATGCCTCTCCAAGGCAATAAAGATACAAGTCTGGTCTGTTTATTCAATTCAGAGGTAATTCAGAGAGTGTGGTGACCCTCTGTGAGAAAATGTTCATCAGACAAAACAGTTTCCCACAGGGCAATTTAGAAAAACACAAATTGTTATTGCTATTTTAATATGGTAGACTTGGAGTTCTTTATGAGTCAGATGCTGCCTACAGAATTTAAAATTGGACCTAAGAAAGAAAAGAGGCATTTCTTAGTGATTTTAATTTGAAATGTGAACTTGACCCCCTGTTCGTGTGTGTGCAGTCTCGTGGCTTGGACCTGTCCCGTGTGAGGACGTGCGTGGTGGTGGCGGAGGAGAGGCCCCGGATCACTCTCACTCAGTCTTTCTCCAAACTATTCAAGGACCTGGGCCTCCATCCACGGGCTGTCAGCACATCCTTTGGCTGTAGAGTGAACCTGGCCATCTGCCTCCAGGTTGGTGAACTGATTGCTTTATGTGCACGCGCGCGTGTGTGTGTGTGTGTGTGTGTGAGAGAGAGAGAGAGAGAGAGAGAGAGAGAGAGAGAGAGAGAGAGAGATTAGTCTTTAGTAACACTGGTTAGGGAAACAAGATGAGGTTAAACAATTAATTCATAACTAAAACGTAATATAAAGTAATGTGTAATTCATATGATTCACGTAGTCACTTTGACAAATTGCAGTACCCTGCTGGAAGCTTAGGGGGCAGTGTGAGCAATATGTCTTCTTGTTTTGTTGCATCACAGAACAGGCTGCAAAGTGAGAGGAATTGGCAGAAGGAATTACAGTTTGATTAGTCTCTCTGCTCGTGCTATTGAGGCTTAGATTGGGCAGTAATCCTCTTCCTGACATTTTTATGTGCTCTTGACTTCTGTCCACACAGCTACATTAGAGCCCAGAGTCTGGATAGAGGATTTGAGCCTGACAGCTCATGCGGGTACCTCTGACAGATGAACGGCACTTTTGCTATCTTTCAGACACCCATCATTCAGGGGCAAATCTGTATATTTCTTTTTGGCAGGTGAAATTGACTTTCTTCACATATTGAGATGCAGTGAATATTGGTTTAGGTTGGGGTTTATTAATATATTTATGTTGGAGTATTTAAAAGTATTATTTTAAATGAAGTCTAGATTCTGAGATGTTACACTCTTGGGAAGGGATACATTTTATGAGACGGTTCTAAGTATAATACAGTGTATTTCTGGAGGGCTTCTGTAATATCCAGTTATCAAGGTTGGGCTGGTAATAACAGAATGCATTTACATATTTGAGTTTCATCCTTTGATTAAAAAACACTTCAATACACAGTTATATCCCTTCAAAGCTCCTTTAAATCTACAGTCACAGTCTGCTGTCAAGAGTCTGCTGTCAAGTATTTCCTCAGTTTTTCATCTCTTTATTTACTGTATTTTTGCCTTTTTTTCTTTATCACTGATTTGTTATCCCCCAATATACTTCTCCCATTTTTTCTGTAGCTTTTATATTGCTATGCTCCTGCTCATCATTTTTACTCCAGTTTCTTCACTCATCTTCTTGCTCTTCCTTTTCCCCTACTTTTCTCCCTGTCATTCTTTCTTTCCACCCCTTCTTCTCATCACTGGCTGCTGTAGCCTCACAAGCTGGGGAAGCTTGATCAGGTATGGGTGCCCCACACTTCCCCTAGCTGGCTTTGGTGTGGGTTGGGCATACTAGCTTTGCCAGATTATGGTTCCCTTTGCTTGGGTCGCACCATGCATTGTGCCTTGTGCTAATAGGTCGGAAACTAGGGCAGTCTGCTTGTGTGGGTGATGTTTAGCATGTCCACCTGTATCCCTGGGCGATGCAGGACTACCAGGCTAAATGGACTAATAGACTAATGGCTGCCAACCCCAGTGCCCTTAGAAGGACATAGATCTGTGAGGGCAAAACTCCCAACCCAGTGGGACCCTGCAGACTCATCTTGTTGAGTTACATGTGGGCTATTTGAGTTCATGTGGTCTTTTAGTCAAAGTAGTGTTTGCTGTCTTTGCTTGCTTGTCGAGTGACCCGACTTCTCACTTGCAAAGTGCTTTTAGACGTTAGTAGTGCCACAGGATGGACAGTTCCATCCTTACTGCCTTTAATAGTTGTGATTAGGGCTGGGCCTCATTCACACTATTTTAATGCTGACACGATGACATTACATCTTTTATAATACATAAATAATGAGTACAGAATGTAATATTGTATATAAAGGCTGCAAAGTATTGAAAGAATAACAATCAATTGTGCTACAGCAAATAAAATACATCTTATAAACTAGGGCACGGTGGTGCAGTGTGTAGCACTGTTGCCTTCTGGGTTCGATTTCCACTCGATTTGCCTGTATTTGTGTGGGTTTCCTCCAGGTGCTTTGGTTTCTCCCCACAGTCAGGTGGATTATAGTTGCTAAATTTTCCCCCAGGTGTGATTGAGTGTGTGTCTGCCTCTTTGTTTGTTTTTTTGCCCTGTGTGTGCTGGGATATGCTTTAGCAGCACCCACACCCCTACTGATGATAAAGATAGTGAGTGAGAGAGTAAGTGAGCACATCATAAACTGTCACCAATCTCGAATCTGGGATGAGCATCTAGGTCTGACTACTGGGGACTACTGACTTCTGGGTGAGGTTGCAGCCTGGTGGTAGGGCACTTGACCCGATGATCAGAGGATAGTGGATTCCTGAAGCAGTAGGTTGCCCTAAGGCATTGGGCCCCCTCCCTTTTTCTAGGTAGGAACATTATTGAGCCCCCCATTCAAATATACAGGTTCAGATTCAAACTTTATTTGAAATACAACTCCCTTTTCTAATTGAGCGATACAAATTACAACAAATCAACAATTACTAATTATGAGGTCCAAGGTGAAAAGTTTCTTTGTCATCCTTCACTATACTGGTATGGAATTGTGGACATCATACTTAATGCAGTAGTAACAAATGGTGCAATTTCACCTTTGTGGGAGAAATAAAGAGCATACTGAAGTTATAAACAAGAAGCAGTGCTCAAGTGGAGTGTAGGCTATCCCATTGGTGCGCTCCCCTGAAATACCTCTCCGACCCCCCCCCCCCGGCAACTTTGGGAACCGCTGCCCTAAGGCACCCTTGAGTAAGGTGTTGCCCCAACACTGCTCCCATGCTGCACTTGGGGCACTGTGTGCTGTCGTGCGTTCACAATGATTTTTTAAAAAATCACCTGTACTTAAATCATTTAGTCTGAACTATATTATTAATGAACTTTAACACTGTGCTAATTCCAAGAATCCACTCCCTTGGCATACTAAGTCTGTGGACAGCATGGCAGTATGAATTTATTCTGCTTTTTTGTCCATCACTGACCTCCAGAATTATAGAGCGACAGTAATTTACCAACTGTGAACCATTAGCTTTGCCCATTTACGACAAATGAAATGAAAATGAGCTCAGATGTAGTCAATTCATATGGAGTGACCCGGAACCAAGCTTTGATGGAGCCGGTCTCATCTGTACAAGGCCATGGTCTGTGCATCCATGTTGAAGGCGCCCCCTGCCGGCCCCTGGTCCACTGGGGGGGTTAGGCTGCGTGTCTTTTGTGTCTTAGTGTGTGGCCCATGCTACTGGTTTAGTTGTGTTTGGAGGCCCAGTTGCATTTTGTTTTGAGTAAATGAAAAGGTTGAATTTTGTGTTGGCTTTTGGGCTCCTAACAAACCTCCCAAACCAACAAGCTACTAAATTCTCTTTTATTATTTAATTCAGTAGATCATGTGTTTTATGACATGTTTACACTTGTTCTCAAAAATGTGTCTCTCACTAATAATGTTTGTGTTTTTAAATCAGAGAAAATAAGTTTGTAATATTGTAATAAGTAATTATTTTTTGACTTTTTTCTTATGAACTAAGCAAAACTAATTGAAGAATAATTGAAGAAGAAAAAATGGTAGTAGTTGTCATTAAAGTTAAATTGCACAACATTTTACTTCATAATGTTCACATTGTAATAATTAATATTAAAATATTTTATTTGCCTTATTTAAATTAAAAGCGAGGGGAAAAATCCTGTGAAAAATGAGATCATGGTCAGTTAAACAGGAAAATACAGGATATAAAAAAAAAGTGAAACAAATGATTCATGCTCACTTTTAATCATGCATCTAGACATCATCCAAAATATATCTAAAAATAGAAAAGAAATCTGTGCTTATATTTTTCTCAGTATATTTTTGTGAAAGTAGCCCAAGGGTGGATCTTTTGTGAAAGTTTAGGTTCAAATGCTTTTCACATTTTGTTATTTTAATCATGAAGGTGTTTTATGTTCCAGTTCCATGAGTGGAGCAGCCTATCAGATGTTATTGTTCATTACTGTATAAAACAAGTCAGTAAAAGTCGCTGCGTTGATAAGGAGGGTCTTGATATTTTCAGATATTATTGACCAACTGGTTTATGATTTGGACGCTGATACTAATAAATAATCTCTGATCTGCGAGCATGTCATAGCAGTGAGGCAACTGACAATCGTCTCTGAAGCTGCAGAACTTTTACTGGAAGGCCTGTCTGTCTTTCTCCACAACACTTTTATTCTCTTCCTCTCAGTGCGCACATACAGCATCACTTTTAACAGCTCAGCCCTGTCAGCTCCTGCTCCAGCTTTCTCTGTGCTGCGTACACTTTTTATTTTAGAGCCATCTATTGGTTGATGGTTTGAATGGGATACTGATTTTTCTGCTTGAATTTTCTGCTTTTCTCCTTTTCTTTGCCCTTTTGCTGTTTTTATTTGTTTGTTGTTTCTTTGGATTGCTTTACTAACTTAAGATAACTATGTGTTAATTACTTTTAAAGAAAACATTTGAAGTCTGAATGGTCTTCAGGTTTTAATTTTAAGGAAAGTAGCTTCATAGCTGTCGTCACTGCTAATGTTTGCTCTGTATGGGTTGTAGGGCACCTCTGGACCAGACCCTACTACTGTGTACGTGGACATGAGGGCCCTTAGACATGACAGGTGAGGAATTCTTTTAAAATAGAGAAGGTTATAGTGGAAGTATATTTTGGGAACATTAGGAAGACATTTATTTCCTGAAACGTGGAAGTTTAGAGAGAATTGAAATAGTATAACCCAAGTTGTCGATCAGCCACAACGTATCTGCAGTTCATATTTTACTTCTACAGCTAATGCTGGCCTACTGATTATGGTTGGAAGGTTGTGGGTTCAAATCCCAAGCCAGTAGGTTGTCCTGAGGTACCCTTGAGCAAGGTACCGTCCCCATCACTGCTCCCCGGGCGCCTTAAATAGCTGCCTCCTGCTGGACGGTGTGTATAGTTGAAAAGCAGATGTTGAATTTGGTTCACTGTGTGTGGTTTCACAAAGGAAAGTAGTCTCTTTCACTTTCACTTTAACTTCAAGAAACCTTATATAGCTCACATTGGTAAAGAAAAAATAAAGAACGATATTTCGCCATCTGTAGTAAAGAGTAGAATATCAAGTAGATTTTCTCATTCCCGACTCTGCATGACATATTGTGAAAATGAACACATATCTTGAATAACTGGACACAAATAAAAATAAATAAATAAATAAATGGTTGTCCCTAAAGCTAATTCACTGAAACTGGGGAAATAGTGCTGGGAAGGAGGCAAGTAAGAAATAAAGTCCCAAAACCAGTTACCTAGTTATTCATAGGTAAAATCATCCAACCATGCATTTCATTCAAAAGCAACTAGACTGCAAAGCATTGGTGAAGGAGTCTTTTCTCACGTTTGTAACTAATTTCAACGATTCTGGGTTTGGATGTGGACATGCCAGTTTTTCTAACATTTTCACACCAGTTAAGAATCATCTACAGTAGTGGTCCACATGGAACAGGGTAGATGTGAAATAAGTGACTCAGTACTGCTCTCTTGCCCTTGATGGTCATCTTGACAACATTGAAACAATGAAACAGTTATAAGGGTGTTTCTAAAGAGACGGCTGCTTTACTGACAGGCTCTTTTGTTTTTTTGTTTTTTAATTGGACGGGATATTGCAGGCTGTGGCTGCGTAGTCTAATTACAGTTTACGAGCGAGACTGTCTAATATAAGACAATCACGGCGGAGTATTTTCCTCTTTTTTTCTTTTCTAAGGATTGTCATTTTTGTGAGGACTATACACTGCTGTAGGTTGTCTTCTTATTGTGATTTTTAATGGCTGAGCTGAAAACTTTGGGAACATTAAGAACTCAGATCACAGATTTGTCTTCTCAGAGTTCGGCTTGTTGAGCGAGGCTCTCCACACAGCCTGCCCCTCATGGAGTCTGGAAAGGTATAAGAAACTTCTTTACTTCTGCATTTTACACTCACTAGTCTGTGCTGGTTCGAATAACACCAAAGCAAAAATGTACTGAATGCTAAAGTAATTCTCATGCTTGCAGATTTTACCTGGCGTGCGAATCATCATCGCTAATCCAGAGACCAAGGGTCCTTTAGGAGATTCCCATCTTGGAGAGGTATTTGGCTGTTTTGAATAACCTTCTAAACAGCTTTGTTTGATGATGGGCTTCATTTGCTTCCCTCTAGTGGGACTTTCAGGTGATGCCATATTTAAATATCACATGTGTTAAATCTAGGAAATGAGATCTGCTGAGGGTTAATTCATTAGACTGAGAGGTAACATAAGAGTGATTTGATCAAACATGAACAGCTGAGATGTTTATTACCATTTTAAATCTGACACAAAGCGACAGTATCGTTTATTGTGTTTTTATTGAGAAAACAGCCAAAAACCAGCCTTTCCTCTATGCTGGCTGGATGATTGACTAGATAGAAGGCATTCATGATACAGACTGGGTAGCTGTAAATGACTCATGACACACTGTTTTTGGTGATCAGCACAGAAGCTTGTGTTTTTTCATTGCATGTGATGGAGAAAAGCTTTTTTTGTTGCTGCACACAATGCTCCTTTGACAACGATAAAAAGAAGCTTTGAATAGGCATTGTCTGAATACCTAATGGTCATTTTTTGCATGACAGAATATGAAAATAAACCAAAATACTGTGTTTTATATTTCCATGGCTATTTTGCGACATATGTACAGTGTGTGTCTTTTTTTATATATATATATATATATTTTTTTAATGCTCTTAATGCTCAGTGTGTTCTCTGTTGCAATCTGGCTGTAGATCTGGGTGCACAGCGGTCATAACGGCAGCGGTTACTTCACCGTGTACGGAGACGAGGCTCTGCAGTCCGACCACTTCAACTCACGACTCAGCTTCGGAGACACGCAGACGGTGTGGGCGCGTACAGGTTATCTGGGATTCCTGCGCCGGACTGAGCTGACAGACGCCAGTGGAGGTAATTCTATCACAGCACGAAAAAACACGCAGCCTTTTGAGTTTCTTGCACAAACACAGCTTTCACCACGGGTTTCTTTGGTTTTGCTTTTGAAGGGTTCTGTGTGCGTTTTGGGCGATCTGTGTTGGTGATGTAGACTGTTATTGTGTACTTGACTTTTTGAATGAACCCAGCAAGCTGTGTAGTGGGAAATATGTTATGTGGATCTTGTACTGACAAAAGAGCCTTAGAGGATTAACAGCATACACACTTTTCAGACTGATATTCCAATTTTGAACGACTGCTAGTTTCGGCAGTCAGTGCGCACCTTTTAGTTGAAATCATGGAGAGAGAAAAAAAAGTTGCGTGTTTTTGATTTTATTCTTTTGTTCTCTTTGGGCAGAAGGACAGTTTGTCCATAGAGATAGTAAAGATATTGAGTATTGAACACAAAGTTCAGGTGAAAGTCCTCAAAATGTAAGAATATCTTGATGTTAATACCTTCTCATCGGCATTTTCAGGTTGCTTTTCAGTGATGATTTATTAGGAATAAGGCAGAATGTACAGTCAGATGTTTTGTGCCGTCCGGCTCTTTAGCGTGATGCGTGATGTGTTTACAGAGAGGCATGATGCGCTTTATGTGGTGGGAGCTCTAGATGAAGCGATGGAGCTGAGGGGGATGAGGTACCACCCCATCGACATCGAAACCTCAGTCATCCGTGCACACAAGAGCATCATGGAGTGGTATGTCCTTCACACAAGCCTCAAAGGCTTTTTTAAATCCACTAATCAGTACATTTTTGGAGCTGAATCACTTAAACCAGTTTCTCTGTTCTAAACACACCTAACCTACATCAGCTTCTGATGACCAAAAATGACCAAGCTGACCTGTAACTGTGAAAAAAGGAATCCACGCTCAAAAGGATGCTCATATATGACTTTGTATTAGATGTCTAAATGTCTTTCAAAGCTCAAAATGATTTAGTTTAATGTTGTTTCTAGAGGATATTATTCTGTGTAGTGACATTTCACCAAACTTTACACAGCGATTCTTTTTGCTTTTACATTTGAAATGAATCCTTTGAAAATCCTTTCAAAACTTCAGCTCTTCAGTCATGCTCAAAGCAGCTGTTACACAAACCAGTGATAAAGACTCCTCTCACTCACTCATCTGAACTAAGAGCACATATAGCTAAAGGTGGAGAAACACCCTGGACAGGCTGCCAGACCATCACAGGACAGAACCAATGACTATGGGATATGGCAAAACCTCATATGTTCAAGACTGTTACTTTGGAGTGAACTAGGAGAGGAAAAAAATTCTTACTTAAAATGAAATGTAATGTAAAATAATTTTATCTCAAGCCATTTTGGACCTCTTCCCGTTGATCTTTACAGCTGATGCAATGTAAAGGGCAGTGGAGGTTTCAAATGTCACAAGATAAAGAAATACAAACATGGATATGCAAGGTTTGGTGCAGACAGATTGTTATTATAGTTTAAATGGTGCTGTTCCAAAGTCCTTGCAAATAGTTTAAAGCCATTTACGTTGTTATGATGTAAGATGTTTTAAGATGGAGCAGCTCCTGATAGAATCTGTTGGAGTACTAACTGATCTAAAGCAGGTACTTGATGGCAACTACAAAATAATGCTGGGATCTCACAAGGAGAGGTCTGGAAATGGTAAAAAAAAACAAAAAAAAACTTTATTGATAATATTGATCATATTTTTTCACCAGTGCGGTGTTCCCCTGGACCAACCTGCTGGTGGTGGTGGTGGAGCTGGAGGGTTCGGAGCAGGAGGCACTGGACCTGGTGCCGTTGGTGACCAATGCGGTGCTGGAGGAGCATTATCTGATCGTGGGAGTGGTGGTGGTGGTGGACGTGGGAGTTATACCCATCAACTCGCGCGGAGAGAAGCAGAGGATGCACCTGCGTGACGGTTTCCTCGCCGACCAGCTGGACCCCATCTATGTGGCCTATAATATGTAGCCCCAGCGTGTGTGTGAGCGTCTGCGTGTGTGCATGTTTGCAGATTGCAAAGACTGGCTGGATCATCCCGAAAACAAATACTGAAACGAGAGAATTCATGGGGAAAAGAAAGGAAGCGGCCGTCTTTCTCCGGGATGGAAAAGTGGTCCCTGCTTTTGCTTGTTTGGAAATATCTCTTTTTACAAGTGTGTCGCTCTGTTTTCATGTGCGGTATCGCAATGTTGCTCATCTTTAGTCGAGCAAAAGATTTTGAAATATCTACATACTGTGGCAAACCGTGTACTTTACGTTCCCTGTTCATTTGGAGTAACTTGTTGAAAGTTCCACATATATAAGCAATGCAGGACACCAGTTTGTTTTTTGTCCTTTTGTTTAAAAGAGGTACCAATCCAGTGCTTTTTTTTCTGTATAACTGCAACCGTCCTCTAGCAATGTGCCCCTTTTTATTTTTCGCCCTTTGTAAATGTCCCCTCAGCAGGACGCGATAAAGGTTCCCTGCTTTTTTCGACTACATGTTTAATATCATTGTACAAAGCTGAAGGTAAACGCAAACGTCAAGCTGAAATCGTGTAATTATGTACAGAAAATAGTTCTTATTTATTTTGCTCTTTTTAGAAGTGTGTGAGAGAAGACATTTGGAAATGTTTTCCTCATTAAATAATATTGCTAATATAAAAACAAAGCATTGTATCTTGAGTGAGTAGTTTCACATCAAGTATATGTAAAAATATAAATATACAAATTATATATATATATAAATAAATATAAATATATAAATATATATAATAATAATATCTAGGAGTCACCAATGAAAAGTTTCCGATGCAGTACTTGCATACAGCCACCTGCATGGTGTCTGTTTTTAGACAGAAGCTGATGAACGTTTAACACGCACACGAGTGAAACTGAGAATAAACGGCGATCCGAGGGGGTAGAGTTGGAAAAAAAGAAACTTTTTTTTTTTTTTTTTTTTTTTTAAATCAGATGAATGCATCGTGTAATGCCCTTATGAAAAGAATTCTTACCATGTGCCTGGAGCTCTGTTTACACAGTGTCACACTTTGGCAGAACTGCTGCACAGCCTCTTACGTTATTCAGTATTTCTTGCTTGTTTGCTTTTGGAGTTCTTTTATTTTTTTTTATCCTTCATTTCTTTCAAATAGCTCCACTTATTTATTAGCAGGCTTGTACAGAAGTGCATTTTGGTTAACCGGTCATGTCCACGTAGTACTTGTCACATTATCTTCCTCGCTAATAAGAAAAGAAACACTTCGACCCCAGACCGAAAGCTTCTGCTGCAGCTGCTGGAGACCTGCTTTTACATTCTGTGCAAGTGAATGCAATCCTGTGTGCTTCGCTGCGTTCCTGCATTAGTCAGTTCAGATTCAACGACCAACCCGGCAAAGAGTAGAGCCAAGGAACAGCAGGTATATGCAAAATACAAACCACACGAGCACGTGGAAACTGCAAAGCAGCTGATTAGAACCAGACGCGTATGATCTGTCACTTGTACCTTAACTAAGGACATCAGGATTGGCTTTTTTCTTTTAGAGCGATTCCATAAACACTAGTAGCCATCTGCAAAAACGTTCCCCTTTCCTGCCTTATTGCTGCAAACTATGGTTTAGGATAGGTCGTATAATGTGGAGTAGCAATCTTACTATCCCAAGTGCAGAAGTGGGGGTCATATCAGTGCTATCCCAGAAGCCCCAGTACCAATTATCCAGCTTTTTCATAAGTGTAATTAAAATTTGTACTGTGTATGGGAACCAAGTTTACACTTCATGGAGTGACAATGCAATGATTTTTTTTTCTTTGTTCCTTATTTCTTTTTAAAAAAGGACAGAAGTCTTAACATATGTATTTGGAAGCATTAGTGTTGTCGTTCCCATACAAAATGGAAAAAAAAAAAATGTTTTCTCAATTTGGAAAAGAGAAAAAAATATGTGCACATAACTTTCAACCTGTGACGTTCCTTCCCTCTTTTGTTGGAAATCTTAGACTTACTACGTGAGAGAGTCTGCATGGTGTGTGTAAATATCGTTGGTTACAGAACAAAAAGACAAAAAAAAAAAGAAAAAAAAAAAAAAAGATATTTTGTATGGTGCAGGTGTGTTTGAAATTCTGTTTTGTACACATAATTAAAAGTATTAAATAACACTTTTATAGAAGCCTGCTTTGGCCTACCTTCACAAGATATGGTGCAATAAAGTGCTTTGATTGGTAAAATTGTCATTGTTAAGTTTACATCGGGCTACAAGAAGCAAATTACCAAATAAAACCATTGCGTTCACCTGCAGAAAGATCTCCCGAACCACCGTCACCGCTTGATGATATGTTTATTGTTTATACATAGTACTGTTACATACTGTAATGCAAGAGGGACGTCTCTAACGCAGAGACACTCAGGAAGGGCGGGACTTTGAACTTTTACATCACATTAATCCGTATGCACGTATGAAAGGAAAGACTACGATGCTGACTGCCATCTGGGCCATGGCTGCACTTTCAGTAGTCATTCATTTTCTCCACATTATTGAAAAAAGAAAAGAAAAGAAAGAAAAAGAAAAGAAAAAAAAAAAAAAAAGTTGTTCGCCATTACAAAGTGATGTCAAATTGTCTTATAAAAACCAAAGCAATGCAAACAAACGGGAAATAACTTTCATGCGCACTGGAATGAAACAATTGTCCATATCACAACGTTTTACAGGTCGACTTATCAAATACACAGTTAATGCATTCATGAAATGTACATAATGCTACTAACGTGCAGATCTCATCAAACAGTCACGTTTAGTGGCAGACAGTTATTTACATGTAGTGCAACAGTGATGTGGAGGGACAGAAAAAGAGGACGAGAAAGCGATTTTCAGGGGTCATTATACACACATGGATCAGAATGAACCTGGTGAATAGGAAAGGGACAAACCACGCCTGTGCAAAAAAGACAACGAGGACCACGTGAACTCTTCAGTCAATAAGAACACTCAGCCTTCTCCTCCTTCGGATCCCTTGTGCACAGCACTTTCCCAAGCTTTAAGCGAGAATTGGCCATTTTCAGATCAGTCCCTACACGACGTCATGGGGGTCATAAGTTGCCTTTTGCTTTTCGGTAAAAACTAAAAATAGTTCAATTCCATTAAATGCATAATTTACATTGATCTCTGTACAAACTGACTTCATGATTCTGATCCTATTAGATTCCTTTGCAACCAAGCTGGGATCGTAAAGGGTCTTAAAATAAAGAAAAGAAAAGAAAAAGAAAACAACATAGGTAGCATTAGGGTGCACAAGCAAAGCATGAAATATGGAAACACCAGAGTCGGGGAGACGTGTTTCACACACACACATTAAAAACCTCACTAAGATCCCACTTAGCAAAGATTTAACACTTTAGCTACAGAAAATGGACCCAAAATTAGCACATAAATAATCGGTTCTCGTTAAAAATTCATCTTTCTATTTTAAAGTGTAACATGAAATGTGCATATTCATAAATGGAAGAGATTGTATTTTTTTTTTTTCCCCACCGACAGAAACGACCTGTCATCTTTAACCCTGTTCCCAAAAGGATGATACATCACAACCATTGATAAAAACCAAGCGCAGAGGAAAACACCACCAATGTCAATCAATGCAGGAGGCAAACACCGTCTGCTTATATAAAAAGTTAAAATATCTACATGGCATGTGATCAAGAATCACGTGTTTAAAAAGGTTATTACTTCACATTTCAGTTAGTTTGTAGGCAAGCAAGGCTCTTTTCATTTTACAGCAAATAAAAGATTTACATAACCAAATTAAAGTTAAAACCAAACGTAAAAATCTCTCCTCGATGCCCTGCGAGTGAAACTGAACAGGAAAAGTCCTGCACGCTGAGGAAAGGGTGTCCAGGGCGCATGTGTTTGAAATGCTGCTGAAAACTTCCAGACGCTGAGCATGGTGAGGGGGGTGGGGGGACGACAAAATCTTCCGACTGAGCGTGGCATGGTAGCTGGGTAGAGGTAAGAGCATGCTGTGATTGGCTGCGGCTCATCTCTTCCTGCGACAAGTGCGTTTATGGTCAGCGTGCCAGTGCTCCTGTTGGCATTTGATGGAGCAGTAGGAGGTGTTCCAGCAGCAGTGGTACATGGCCTCCTCCTCGCAGTTATAACACTGAAAGACAGGGGGAGCCAGAGCATAAAAAACAAATCCAACATTTACATCTGACGCAATCTGATTACTTTAACTACAAAAGTATTTGAATTACACATGAATAACAACTTGATTACAAAGCACGCTTGTATAAAAGGTGATCATCGTATCATCATCATCATCATCATCATCATCACTGCTTGTAGAAATGCTTTAAGACTGTCCCGGGACTACCGGGATCACTTCACTCACCCACTGCTTCTTCTTGGTCTGTGAGATGAGCTGCTTGTGCTGGCTCACCATTTTCTTCATCTCCTCCATCAGCTCCTCTTTGCACTTGTCCTTCACCTGCTTGCACTTGCGCTCCATCTCGGCCTGAGTGCTGGCCACTGCTTTACTCACAGCCTGCCTTTTCTCCTCCTCCATCTCAGTCCGCAGCTTAGTAAACAGAGCAAAGCACAGAAATCATTTGAAGGCCTCCAAGGAAATATCCGATCCAATAGTATGATGGATGGGAACAAGAAAAATAGAAAAAACTGAAAAACTACCCTGTATTAATTAATAACAGAAATATCACATTTACAAGAAACAGTCAAAGCGTGGCTAGTTTCACACGAAGACCTTTTATAAAAACATCGACCGATCCAGGTATTCAAAACTCTTCACTTCCTTTGCTACCAGAATCAGATTGATTCCAACACACAACAAAGAAGTTCTTTAGCTGTGCTGCAACAAACCTAACATCCCCCGCTTCCCGTAGCCCACGGCAACACGTCTGAATGACCGTATGTCCTGTCTGAACATTACAAAATCATTTGTTCTTAAAAGGGTGAATTCCACACTTTCTCAACATTTGAATCATAGACATTACATTAAGAGAAAAAAGCAAATTCAACTTTTAATTTATGCAGTCGGTCAACTTTAAACGTGTTTAACTGTATTCATTTAAAAAACTGTAATCAAAACATGTTTGTTATCTTTCTTGTGCTGAATTATTGTATTTTAGTTAAACGTAATTTTGAGAAAATAATAAATAATATAAGCCAGGACAAAAACCAACATGGAGAACATTCTCTACCAAGAACAGATGCAAAAAATGTTTTCTACCAAAATCTGGTTCTTCTCACCACTAGTGTGACCAATTCTGACACAAGTTTCTCGCCAAGATTTTATTTCTTAATCTTAATTATTTAATTGTTTCGTTTGAAAAACTGGAGGCTAAACATTGAGTTGACAATAAAAGCCCAGATCCGCTTCTTCATGACGCTGCCAAGTCGTCGACCCCCTGCTCACTCCCACTTCCATTTGAATGAACTTCTGTGAACTTTTGTCAAGGTTGAAACTAAGCCTAATTTTGTAGACATGCTAAAATTAACAAGCCGACAAAAAAGCAGGTTCATTTACTTTGTCCAGAGCCTCTTTGAGCACGCGCTCCGTCTCCCGCTTGTTCTCAGCCTTCATCATCTCCTTGACATCGCTGAAGATTTTGGTGTACTTGTCGTGGCACATGTTCTGGCAGTTGCCCTCGTTGACTGTCTGTGTGCCGCGGTGCAGCATGCGGGGAGTGGGCGAGGAAGAGGAGGATGAAGGCGAGCCTGACTTTTTGGTCTGTGTGGAGACGGACATGCGCTCGGGCTGGTGGGGTGTGGCGGTGGGGACCTCCTGACTGGAGCTCACCGCTTCCACCTCTGGCTCTGGCTCCTGCTGGGACACAACAGGAAAGGGAGATGAGTGCACACACTTTTAGACACAATATGCAGATGCAGAAGTCCAGCATCCAGTGTGAGGCACCGTAAAAGCAAACCTACCTCCTCTTTGGGCTCAGCTGCTTGAGAACGACGGCTCTTCTTGGCTTTGGGCTCCTGGTTACCCTTGGACTAACAAACAGGTAAAGTATTAGAGAGCTCTGAAGGCAAGCAAAAAGTGGATCATTAGCTTCCGTTTCTTTTTAGTTACATTCAACTTCTCCAGTATTAAAAAGCTTGTTCCGGTTTTGTAATAAACTGCTAATTAAACTGATCTCTGAAGCTTCGATGTAATGCCAATCAATTTTGTTTGGTGAATTAGTTATTAGTTAATTCAACGTAAGCCTTACAAGCAGACTCAAGTTGTAAGACAGCATGAATTACTGAACTACAACTGTCATCCCTATGAAACTGCACCATCCTTTCAATCCAAAATCAGCTTCTTCCAGCACTAAGCAAGCTGAAGCAGCAGTGTCGCCACAGCGTTAGGGCCGACCTGCTCGTTGCTGGTGGAGGAGATACTTGACTCAGCCTCGTCCTGCCGCTCATCTGGCCTCTCTGGCCGACCCCTCCAGGTGCGGCCCTCACGCAGGAAACGCTGGTGCAGCTCCAGCTCCTCACATGCCTTTTTCCAGCCTGCGCTGCGCTTCACCTGTAGCTGCTGCACACTCACTGAAATCTCCTGGATGTTGTCAGATGGGATCCAGGCCCTGCAGCAAGCAAACACAGGCATGAATATAAGTAGCACATGTGGGCATGAAGATCTGGGAGACTTTGGCAAAAGCCAAATTGTGAAGACATGGTCGAAGTATCTCTAAAACAGCAGCTCGTGTGGGGTGTTGCTGGTATGAAGTGACTAGTGCCAAAAGTGGTCCAAGGAAGAAGAACCAATTAACCAGCAACAGGGTTTGGAGGCAACCAAGGCTTCCTGAAGTGGAAGGGGAGTGAAAATGAGCCTGACTGATTTCATAGAAGAGCTGCTGTAGCAGAAACTGCTGAGAAAAAACATGCAGACTTGACATCTGCCAACCAACTAAATAAGGTGCACATAGCATCAAATGAGGATTATGGAGCAATGGAATGGTGGCCTGGTTTGAAGAATCAGTTTTACATGTGGAAGGCTGGGCATGTTTTTCCTTGTGAACACAAGCCACCAAGAAATAGTAAAGGAAGCCAGAAGTGGCAACTTTCTGCCAGGAAACATTGTGTTCTGGCGTTAATTGGGGTTACTCTAACCACTTACCAAAACACTCAACTGCAACAGTATTCCCTAAGAGCAACGGTAACAATTACTCAGGAATGGTCTATGGTCTGTGGAACATGACAAAAAGTTCAAAGAGCTGAACTGCCTCCTGACTCTCCAGATTAAATCCATTTGTAGGATGAGCTGGAAAAATCCGAATGATCAAGGCACCACTTCACAACTTACAGGGCGAAAAAGAACGGCCACAGAGGCCATTCATTGGTGGGTCAGAACTGTTTCGAAGAGGGGGACCAACAAATATAAGACAGGTGGTTTCAATACTGAGGCCGACATACATAAATCTCAATTTTTAAATGCTGCTGGAGTTTCCCCTCTTTCAGAAAAGATAAAAAAAATTAATCAGAGTGCTAAAATTCTGCCCTTGGGGAGAACATTACGAGCGCTGATCATCAGGATCTTAACAATCAATATATCCTGTGTTATCATTTAAACTGCAATTTGATCAGTATGTCAAGGCACGATTCATTTTTTGTAATCAAGTAATCATCAGTCCTAATTTACTTGAAACCAAAGGGCTCTGGAACAGTTCATGCACCAAGGAAGTGCAGGGGGTCAATATGGCTTCAATGATTTCATTGCGTCCTGAAAGAAGAAAAAGAAAGGAGTAAAATCAGTCTTCACCTCTGGTGCTGGTGGCCGAAGAAGCGCACATCCACCTGATTACCTTCCCTCTGCATAACCTTGGCAGGCCAGTAGCCAAAACCCTTCATTCTGGCCCATACCAGCTCGTGATTGGGTCCCTGAACAGGCATAGACGCTTACTCATAAAAGGTAACAACAATCAGTGTATGTGAGAGTCTCAGAACTAGTCCAGTACTTACACATGGGTAACAAAACCAGTTGTCGGGTCGTGCATTGGACAGATGGAAGCAGTTTCGGCACAATAGTAATTCGTTCAACTGAGGAGAGATGTTCAATGTTATACAGGAAATTAGTGAATTTCCTCACCAGTGTATTAACGAAGCTGTGTGAATCAGCTTCTAGAATTAAATCCTGTGTAGATCATTCCGCTTATGCAGCATGATGCTTAAAGTTTTACTCATTTTCAGCCAGATACACTAGTTAAATGTAAAAACAGTTTATTAAACACATCCTTTGTGTTTCCGTTGAAGCACTCACCTCATGGCATGTGTCATTGTAAAGAAGTCTGGCTATTTCAGTCTGATCGCTATGTGCTGCAGAGACATAAAATCTGCTTTTATTACAAGCAATCAACGCACCCATTATTATTACTACATAAAGTATTCCCACCATCCCTTCACAATTAGTCTAACCTCCGTGCAGAATGGCCGTGTTGTGGACAATAAGCTGAGCATCTGCTTTGAACTCCTCGAAGCTCTTGTACTTGCCCTCAGAGATGTTCTGCATGTGGAAAAAGGTGTTTTCAAGAAAAGGCAGCAGTTGATATGTATAAAGCCGATATGTAGAGATGTCACGTTACAGAGTTTACATAAAAGCACAATAAAGTTTATGGAGTGCAGTTCCACCAATAAAGTTCTGAGTTTTGTTTTTCTGAAGTTTCTGCTTCTGGCAGTGATGTTTCTTCTGCCATTGCATGATCTTAAGTAAGCAACTGCTGCTCACAGACAAGTAGAGGATTTATTAGTGAATGTATCCCTTCCCTAATCAGGGTTAAACACAATCACTCGATACATGATCGGTATACTGGGTCAGAGCTTCTCTCTAATGTGCATTACCACACGTTGTTTACCTCCTGTATATTGTCTACATCCAGCGCTGTGTGAATCAGCCTCCTGTACATAGGCTGCTTTGTCTCTTTACCTCTCTTGTGTAGGTCGACTGCCTGAAAAATAACATTCTATACCATGAGTGGGTGAAGCTCATTACACAAATGCTTTCTTATACAGTTTATGAAAAGGACATTAGAAATTTACCCTTTCTTTCATTCGTGCAAGAATGAACCTCAGGTATGTTGTCATTTCCTGTTTGCTGAAATTTTTTCTTTTACTACCCTGTTGGCAGAAACAAAAACAAAAACAAAAACGTGTTGCCAAAACTGATGGCTTGAAGAACAGCTTGTTTTACACAGTGGTTTACTGCCCTAAAAAACAAAAATACGTCTTTAGCAACCAATTAAAACATGCTTTTCAGTCGCAAATACTGAGAAACAGTACTGTCATTTGGATGTAAATTTTGCCCACACGCACTTAATAGTCGTGTACTCGGTATAGAACTCAGCATCCACGCCGGCGTATAAACTCTAGAATACGGAGATGGCCGTCTGATTATTACAACATAGTTCTGAATTTAAGTATAAAAGCAGAAGGTAAAAAAAGGCAGGTCTCCCATCACAGATGTTCTGATCTGACAGTGTGACAGTCCTGTCAAAGTTTAGCAGTTTTGGTCCACCAGTCTAAGGCCCAGTTGGACATTTTATGAACGTGAATATCGGCTCCGGTGATGATTTTTTTTGGAGTTTAAAGTTAAAAAACGAACGCAAACATTCAACAGAATCACTTTCAATGTGGGAATCTGTGCTTGTGAACACTTGACTGCCTACCCTGCAGATAGTGCACTGCCAGTGGGAGGTGGCGTCCCTGGGACGATGCTCCTCAGGGAGGCAGCGTAGGTGATAAACACGGAAGCAGCTGTCACACTCCAGCACATCACCAGGCAGATGGCACTCAAAGCAGTACCAGTCATGACTCTCCGCTTCCCAGTCCTGCAACACACACAGCACAGTGATCGCCCTCCGCCCAGCCCCACCTTGTGGACCAGCAGACTGCACAAGCTCCGCCCCTCAGACAGGTGGAGGACTGGGTCAGCTACATCACAAGCATTTATGCTGAAGAAAGTTAAGTTGCGTCACAATATGCACAATATTTATGGTTATTCACTGCAGATTCAACTTAAATGGTCAGTATCTTGACCTCACTGTGCTCCTACAAATGGGTTCATAAAAAAAACCCACTATAACGTATTATTTTGAAAATGATTTAACCTTAAATATTTACCAGTACGGAACATTTGATGATGATAACTAAGAAGGCATGTCATTACGCTGACTTGGTGTCAAGGTGAGTGACCATTTAAATCAAACCCAAAACATTCTGGATCACATTCTCACATGCCACATTCACATTCATCACGTATTTTACACCACTCCTTTCAGATGACTTCATCTTTACCTTTACCCATCGCAGCGCATCAACATTTCAAAGAGGTTCGCCACACCATCACCACCGCCACACATACCAGTAAAACAAAAAAAAATGATCTATTCTATTTATTTCTGATACTGCCAGTGCATCAGATCTGCATACTGGCTTAAAAGTTGCTTATAACAGGGTTCAAAAGGTGACCTGCAGATTCAAACCTGTTCTGGATCAGAAAAGGTGGCTGGATGTTTCGCTGGAACATCATGAATGTGGGAACAACGAGAGCAACACTAACTCCGCTTTAAGCCTGGGTCTCCATCGGGGTTTAGAGATATAGTTGGTCGCGGGACAGTGTGCTTTGAAAAGAGGAGGAGGGTGTTTCACAAAGTAGGATTTCTCAGTAACCTGGAGAACGCAAACCAGGACGTCCCGATAATAACACCCCTTTGTACTTTATCCAATGAACAGGCTTTAACTTTTGGTACAAGCTATCCTTCTAACTTAGAAACCCTGCTTTGTGAAATACTCCCTGATCCGTGTTTCCACAATGGTGAGCATGTATGTCGGACAAGGAGAGTTTTAAAGATTCAAAGTGCTAACTAGCATGAAGAAATCACGACTACTGAGCATTCAGTGACAAAACACACTCACAGGGATGACTGCACACGGAACAACTTTGAAACCCAATGGAGCTTGTAGACGGCAGGAAATGTGCCGACTTTTAAATGGTTTCGCAACAATTTCACATTCTGCTCAATTAAGCAAGAAATGTCCCTCTCGGATTCAGGGATGATGCAAGGAAGTGTCTCGGTATCATGGACGTGATCGGTTTCACTGATAGAAGTCCAATTTCGATTACACTGCTACGATGAAAAGCTTTATTTAGCTCCAACGCTGTACCGTGCACAGGCTACACAAACTACCAACTACAAGGAAGATTCAGTTAGTAAGTAGAAATCACAGCAAATTAACATCAGCCTACCTTGCTTCCCTCAGACATCTGCTCCTGCGATTGCAAGTGATCCAGAAAAAATTGCTTAAAATCCTAAATCTGATAGGTAGACTAGGCTGACTGCCCACTGGGTTTTAGTGGAAGAACTTTAAAACACTTGTGAAGCGTCTGATGAACAGCTGGGGATGTACGCCATCATAGAGCTATGCTACTACAAACCGATGTCAGCAAAAGCTTTGGTTGAACAAAGAATGGACAGTAGGTCTTTTTGAGGAATGCCACACATACGGTGACTTTTGCTTCACAGGCTTACAAACAGCTTTAGTTCAGAGACTCCCAAAAACAGACTGCCCTAAAACCAAGGTCTCACACAGGAGAGGAATTTCACCATCTGTTGGTGAAACCTGGCTTTCTCTTTAAATAGTTCATTAAATCCTTGAATTTGCTGCTTCACATTCATTTCATTATTTTAAAAAAAGAACAAAAATAGAAAATAGGAAGTTATCGGACATAAAATATACGTTTTTATTATCTGGAACTCACTACCCTGAAGTAAAAATGTAGTTTGGCACTGCACATTAACGCCACACAGTTGATTACACAAGTCAAATGTAAGATTTTGAAAAAAGGAGAATGTAAAACATGTGAAAGAAAAAGGGGAGACACTGGAAAATGTAGTAAAAGTATATTAAAAGTGTATTTCTGTCTAGCAATGGGCTCCAAGTACAAGGTTTATGAGCTTTAGTGATTAGAAGAATCCATGCAGGACACCGTATCAATTAATGCTTTCAAAAAGGAGACGCACATTCTTCATCTTAGAGCCCGATTCCCAAGTTAAGATAATGTCTAGTCTCAGTTTTTAGTGAAAGTGACTAATTGTCATTGTGAAACACAGCACAGCACACAGTGAGACACAATGAAATTCAACCTCCGCTTTTCACCCATAGCATAGCAGCAGGGGGCAGCTATTTTAACTGCTCAGTGAGCAGTGATGGGGACGGTACCTTGCTCAAAGGTACCTCAGGGCAACCTACATTTACATTTTCTTACCCAGAGCAACTTCCAAGTCCTATTTACAAGGACAGTCCACCTGGAGCAATTCAGGGTTAAGGGTCTTGCTCAGGAACCCAATGGAGGTGGGATTCGAACCTGTGAGCTCTTGGTCCACAGGCAAGTATCCTACTTGACCATCACCACCCCATAACCTACTGATGTGGAACTCGAGCCCACAATCTTCCGATCCTGGGGCCAACTCCCTAGACATTAGGCCACTGCTACCCCAATTCAATTCTCAGTGCCAACTGCAATTCGGGGTAAAAAAAAAAAAAAAAAAAAATTCTTAGCGTAGGCCAGGCTTATTTTGGATTTGGGAAATCGACCCCAAGTCAATAACATCCTGATGTGCAAAACATGATCTTCAGTGTGCCTTACCATCTCATCCCCCGGCAGCCAGTAGCCCTCCTGCTCGACCCCAGCCTTGGACCCTTTGCAGCCCACAGTGAGGGTCTCCACCACTAGGCCGTCCTTCACTGCCAGCACCAGCTGCCGGCCCGTTTCTTTCGGATGCATGCCGTACACGCGGCTTAAATACCTGCGGCAAACACATCATACAGACCCTCTTTAGTCCATGCAAGTTCCAAAAAACTACAGTCAATTCAGAGGAGTGCTGCAGGGAATTACTTTGAGATTCTGTCCATGTTTGCGATCTGCTTCTGGTTACGAATGACTTCGATGGCCGACCACACATACTGGACAACTTTAGGGTCGGCCTGTCTCTTCTTCAGTACCCGTGACATGTCTGCGTCTTCCAACCTGCAACACACGAACAGTCATTAATTCATTAATTCCTACACAGGCAAGCGATTCATTCCAGCAAGAGACTGTGAAGGTTGGAAAAAAGGAAAAACAAAACTGATAACATCTGTTGATACTCAGGACATTTGGCTACTTAGCTGTAAATGAGAGTTTTTTTCCCTGCTATATATGGTTGAGAATTTACACCAACAAACAAGATCAGGGGTATAATTAGAGCAGCTGAAATGTTGTTCATACACTGGCAGTCTTTACAAATATTTTTGTTTCTCGGCCTTTTGGCAAAGATCAAGTGTAGTATCTGTTCTTATCAGTTTAATATCAGATACGTCCCATACCCGGGTACCATATATTAAATAGATTTTTGGAAAAGGGAGATGGAACAGGGGCTTCCTCCGTCCACTCCACACATTGACCCGGTATTGCAGTATCTCCGGGAACGGTGGCCTAGTGTTTAGGGAGTTGGCCACAGGATTGGAAGATTGTGGGTTCAAACCCTGTACCAGTAAGTTGCCCCGAGGTACCCTTGAGCAAGGTACCATCTTTTTTCGGCTGCTCCCCTCTAGGAGTTGCCACAGTGGATCAACAGTCTCCATTTCTTCCGGTCCTCTGAATCTTCCTCCTTCAAACAGACTACCTGCATGTCCTCTCACCACGTCCATAAACCTCCTCTTTGGTCTTCCTCTTCTCCTCTTTCCTGGCAGTTCCATCTTCAACATCCTTCTCCCAATATAGTCCTCATCTCTCCTCTGCACATGTCCAAACCAACGCAACCTTGCTTCTCTAACTTTGTCTCCAAAACGTCTAACCTGAGCTGTCCCTCTAGTATATAATATGTATTTACTTTGTATCATGTAGCCAACTTTTAATAAATGATATTCACAAAACAATACTTTGTGTATTAACATAAAGGAAGCTACTTACTAACTCGTTATACGTTATAATCTAAATGAAAACAATACTAATTAAATATGTTACAGCAAAATAAATTCCCTCAAAATAAACAGATATAGATTCTATATAGATAGAATTATGTCTGGTCAGAATTAGGCAGCGGTGGCCTAGTGGTTTGGAAGTTGCCCCCGCATCAGAAGACTGTGGGTTCGATTCCCTCACAAGTAGGTTGCCCTGAGGTACCCTTGAGCAAGGTACCGTCCCCCATCACTGCTCTCCAGGCCCTTTCAATAGTGTTTGCATGGGTTAAATGCAGAGGCCCAATTTCACTGTGTGCTGTGACCTCACAATGACAAGGGTTGTCACTTTCACTTCACTTTCTTTCAATTAATAGATTTCTTTGGCAATTTGGAGGATCATGGGGAGATTGCCTCAGCTTTGGCAGCTAATTATTTTATGCTGATTATCTCCTTTTAATAATCTCTGAATTTCAAAGAAATGTAAAAAAAAAAAAAAAAAAAAAAAGTACCAAAAACACTGAAGAATTTTTGAACAATCTGAAGTTCGGAAAAACCTTTAAATCGTTTAAATCATTTGTTGTGAAAGTAAGCTATAAAATGACAATAAAAGTGACGATTCTTGGCCACCAACACAGGAACACACTCCACAAAGCCTCTGAAGGTGTTTTTGTGTTCGGCAACAAGGCCATGGAAGCAACAACTTCCAATCCTGTACACTGTGAGGTGAAACTCCACAGATCTGACTAATATGTTCAGCACATCCCACACCTGAGCGCTCTGAGGTCTGCAGAAATCCTCAAACCATTTCTGAACGTATTCCTGTCGTCTGGCAGGCCTGCTATTGAGGAGCACTATGAATATTGTTCTAGATCTCCAACGTTTAGGAAGTGTACTTGTAGAACACTGATCACACACAGATTTGGCTGCTCAGCTGGGACCCCCCTTGACACCACCCCTTGATTTGTGCCTTTATTAATTAGTTATTATTAGTTATTCACTCCACTGGTCAGTAGTTTTGATGCTCAGTGTAAATAAAGCAAGACTCACACTACACTGCACATGGAACACTGCTTTATCTAGAACCCTGACAAGATTACATCAGACAGGTACTGTTTCCTTTTATAATATAATAACAGGCACAGCAAGTGATGTCCCAGCCGGCTCAGTGCTGGATTTTAAAGAACAGTCCGCCGTTAGTGATGCTGTGATTAGAAACAAACTCCTATTAAGGGGCAATTTCTACATCAGACTTCACGTCTGTGATTCTTGTCAGCTTTGGAGGAACATCATGTCCAATTCCACAGAAGTGACAGCCAGATACTCCTCAACAGAACTGCGTGGGGAGGAAGAGAGTCCTCTTTTAAGTTTGACTCAACTTGGATCACTTCGTAGCTCAATAATCAATCGTTTAGAGTGAAGTCACCCGTTACTGCTTCCACTTCGAGCGTCAGAATCACAGACTAGGACTAATCCTTTGGGCCGCTCCATTATGCCAACCGTCTTAATCCTGATTATTCTGGTCCAGAATGAGATCGAGATTATTTAACCCGATCACTCGTCATCGTTGGAAACAACACGCGTGTCTAACTTTCGTTTTCTTAAAATTTTTAATTCTAACAATTCTACAAGTGACAAATTCAACTTAAACAAAAGCATTAGCATTATATTAATATTTTTAAAAAGTACATTTAAACAAATCACAAAATAATTAGAAGTGTGTGCGCTATTAGGGCTACTGAAAACCTCCTTCTTTTTAGATGTTTAGCTGCGAACACCATCCTGCTAACATGGTCTGGTTTCAGGACCAGGTGACCGCGTGTATCTCCATCAGTGATGTCCAGGACTGGACTGGGCCCCTGGGACCCTAAGAGTCCTGGGATGACACATGATGGAGGACACAGATTCCTGCATGTTTTCAGTGAGGTGGATCACAAAGAGCCCGTCGCTGATGGGGCAGAGGAACCTCTCGAAACGGACCAGCTTTAGAGAAGACTGTGGAGGAATGACTGAAGCCACAGGTGTCAACCATCACACTCCCACCTGCATGTCCATCCCACAGCGGCAGACTGTCCGCACAGAGGACGTCCCAGCCATCAACAGTGCATTCAGGAGAGACGGGCTGTTCTAGTGGAGGGGTCTGAACAGGCATGGCCGGATTAACCGGTGTCCCTCAATCCCAGCTCGTTCCCCAGAGCGCCGGATTGCGCAACGTGCAGTCGGTCAGGTTCGTGAAGGAGGGGGTCGATCAATGTTCCATCAATCGTGGCCGAAGTGCAGCTTTTCTCTTCGTCCAGCCTTAACCCGAGCCTGCACCCCGCTCGAGCGCCCTGAGCGGGGAGAGCAGGGCAGCCCGGGCTCCCTCTCCCCTCAGTCGATGAGCTGAAAAATGACACGAACGCCAGAAATGTGTGATAAACAGCGTGTCCGTCTGCGCGCGACACGATCCGAGTGTAAACAGCGACCAAACTGCTCTAAACTGCCGTCTGCGCGAGACAGAGGGGCTAAAACCGGCCTGGGCCGACATTAGGGCGGGCGATCGCGCGGCTCCGGGGTGAGGAAGGCGAAGGGAAAGGCTTTTCGAGCTGATCTCGACGGCCGGACGCCATGTTGATATTCCTCCCTCGCTTCGAGACAAAACCAGGCGGTCGGGAGCGGATTTGTTTTGTGCTTCCGACGCGGAAAAACGGGGCGGAATCGGCGCTCTTTTCGCTCGTACTTACCACCGTCCGAGAGCTCAGGGCGTGCCTCGCCTTGTGGTCCCGCTGTGGGCGCGCACAGCGGCGGCGTGGCGGAGAAAAGCGAGCGGAGCGCAGCGCCAGGCCCGCCGGCCGCTCTTCCACTCCAGGCGCTCAGCGCAGGCAGGCGGGTCGGGGCGCTGGAGAGCTCTAGCGGCCGCTGCGAGAGTTGCCGTCTAGCCCTCCTGCCCGCACGTACACCAGCACTAACCCGCACACCGACAACACACACGGCTCATAATCACCCTCACGCACTCGCACCTCACACCCAGAAGCTCCTCACAGCCGCCCGGGGATCACCTTGATTGCTTTTGGAGTCATTTTTGTTCTTTTCATTGGGACGCATGAAATAAAGTGCATATGATCTTTATTGCTTAGGGAACACTCCCGGGGGGGTCTGGGCCTTTGCTGTGTTTTGAAGGAATTTTAAATAAAAGAATACTTTGAGTTTTCTTGGTTACACTATCAGTCTCACCACCAGGTGGCGGTAGAGTACAGCAGCTGGAGGTTTGTGGAAAAACACAGCTCTACTATAATAATAACAGCAGCAACAACAACAACAACAACAACAACAATAACAACAACAATAATAATATTCATTAATTTACTTACATGTTAATAATTATAATAAATATACAAAAGGACAGCAACAGAATACATGAGTGAATGGAAGGGAGGAAAGTGGAGTGGTTAGGATGCAGGGCGTGAAGGTGGAGGGGTTTAAATACTTTATTTAATATTTAAATAGAAACAGATCCGCTGTGGTGACTCTTAACGGGAGCAGCCGAAATAATAATAAGAAGAAAGTGACAACCCTCGTCATTGCGAGGTCACAGCACATGTGAACCACAACAAAACTGGACCTCTGCATTTGACCCATGCACACAAACACTGTGCAGCAGTGGGCAGCTATTGAAAGCACCCGGGGAGCAGTGACAGGGACAGTACCTTGCTCAAGGGTACCTCAGGGCAACCTACTTGGGAGGGAATTAAACCCACAATCTTCCGATGCAGGGGCAACTCCCTCACCACTAGACCACCGCTGCCCCAAGAAGAGCATAAATACACACATAAATAAATAAATGGAGACGCTACAACGTCCCCTCTGAGTGATTGTGAGTGTGAGTGTGTCTCTATGTCTGCCCTTTGATGGACTGGCAGACTCTCCAGGGTGGTTCTGCAGCCCTACCTGGATAAGCGGTTTAGTTAATAAATAAATATATTTAAAACACTAACATCATTTAATACATGAATGTAACAATACTGTGATATATAATATCATTTGGTGAATTAATGCTTTGGGTAACTTTTAATACCTAACAAATTGGCCCCAGAGTTAATAGGAGGCCAGTAAAGCCTCAGAGCCCATTAGGCTCTGCAATGAAGCAGAAATGAACGCTGTTTGGCCAACGAATAAACTAATGCATTAGTTTTGTTCCTTTATTGGAACATTCATTGCCTTTTTGCGAGACTTTGGGGAATGTTTTAGCACACAGCTGGGCATGACGAAGATAGGAGACTTCAGCTACATCTGTACTCTGTCACTTACTGCACTGTCAGTCAGACATGGGTAGGAGAGCCAAAACTCACATTCAGCCACTGCTGTGTGAAACCATGAGCTAATGCTCCTCAGTGCAGGACTGAAGCTCATTCCAAGCTCCTCTTATCAATTTTGGGACTTTTGGGCCTAAGTGAAAAGTGAGAGCAAAATCAAACCGGTCAAGGTACTGAACTAACGAAACTGAATGAGATTTAATGACATTAGTGAACATGAAGAAATAAAATTGAATTAAGGAGAAAATGGGTAGAGCGTTGGCCACATGATTGGAGGATCGGGGGTTTGAACCCCTTCCCAATAGCTTGCCCTGAGGTACCCTTGAGCAAGGTGCCGTCCCCGTCACTGCTCCCCGGGTGCTTTCAATAGCTGCCCCTACTGCTGCACGGTGTTTGAGTGTGTATGGGTTAAATGCAGAGGTCCAATTTCGTTGTGGTTCACTGTCTGCTGTGCTTTGACCTTGCAATGACGAGGGTTGTCACTTTCACTTTTCACTTTAAAATACAGTCTTACCAAATGCTCTATTGTCCTGAAAAAAGACTTTTAAAAACAGTGGATCTTTTTTTGGTGTTATATAAAGCTATTTTTAAAAATATGAGAAGAATGCTTCTTTATGCCTTAATTTACAATACTGTGCAAAAGTCTTGAACCATCCCTCATTTCTTCATATTATTGTGCTAGTTTTCAGATCAGTCCCTGTACAGGACCAGTTTCAGAGGACAGTTTTTGATTGTTAAGCCCCACATAGATATGACACATATGGGCCATTTAAGGAGAACAGAGTTGTCTTCAAACGTCATCAAAAAAAAGACAAATCTAGGCGCAGGGTTAACAAGTTTGATACTTGGCTCTAATAGTTAATCAGCAGTTGTTGATCATAGCTGGTGACTAATATGAAGTTCAAATGTGGAAACAAAGCACTTTTGTAAGTCGCTCTGGATAAGAGCATCTGCTAAAAGCTATAAATGTTAATGTAAATGTCTAACTTAAAGCATGAAGCTGCAGATGATTACAGATGATCAGACTGGGGATTAGTTTACTGAACTCATTGAATTGTTGTGGGTATGATAGCCAAGTTGCAAGGTGTCGGTCTTAGAACCTGAAGATCACGGGTTTGATCCCCATTTGTGCCGGGGCAGCGGTGGCCTAGTGGTTAGGGCACTAGGCCCAAGGATTGGAACGGTGTTGGTTCAAATCTCAGACCAGTAAGTTACCCTGAGGTACCTTTGAGCAAGGTACTTTTCCCACCACTGCTCCCTGGGAGCTTTAAATAGCTGCATCCTGCAGCACATGTGTGTAAATGCAGAGGCTGTGAGTCACTATGACAAAAATAGTCACTTTAACTACTGAGTGGTTGGAACCCCTTTATCTAGAACATTGTATCTTCAGGCACTGTGTAGCCTATCGCTGTAAAATATCTGTATTCATTTTTTGTTTTCATTTCATCTACTCAAAGTGGCAAAAATAAAATAGTTTTACATGCATTTACTAAAGAGGAACCCCTTTTTAAAGGATCGTCTCTTTCATCATAAACATATATTAGAAGTGAAAGCATTGACATTTGGACATACTATGAAAAAATTTGTTTGAAATAAAGTTCCAGTGCTTGAAATGGAGTAAATGGAACTAGCTACGAGCCACCTCTAGCTGTCTATCATGAGTCTGCCTATTCAGAGTCTGCGTTCTCCCCAACTTCCGAACTGTCCTACTGTCAAAAATGAGTTTCCACTCCAGTTCACTACTTCTGATGCTGCCAAACACATGCAGCAGGACAATGCTGGGTTCTGCTATTTACATTAGCATGTCATAACAGGACAGAGAGGGGTCTTGGGTAATGCCGGGAGAGTAAACACAGGAAAGCAGCCGTTTCAAAAGCCAGCCGTGCGTATAAAAAGGTTTGGGCTGAGCACAGATGCTACAGATCACCACTCTGTTGCAGAAGTAATATTGCTGCAGTGGAAAGTATTCAGCTGTTTTAAAATACACTGCAACCCAAATGAAAGTTCAGTCATGGTACATCCAAACTTTCACAGGTTCCTACAAGCCTTCAGTTGCCAGATTTTCTTGGAGCGTTGCATGCTTACATTTCTGGTGCCTTAATACCCCAACAAAGTATTCAGAAGTCCAAACAGACAATTAAACATTTGATAAAATGTTTATCATGGTTTCTAATATTGTTGCAAAACCACTATTTGTGGAGCGAGTTTTTGATGTGGAACCATGTTAAAAGTTAAGAGAGAAATATGTGTGGAATGAGAAACCTGTAACCCTCCAAATAATTTAAGAGAATTTTGAGACATTCTGAGACTTAAATTCTGAGACATGGGTGATCATTACCAAACAAGGCCCACCTCGTTCCATGAACAGATTGTTCCATTGCTAGATGTTTTATACTAGAATTATGTTGGCGCAGTGGTTAGGGAGTTGGCCCCAGGATCATAAGGTTGTGGGTTTAGATCCCAAATCAGTAGGTTGCCCTGAGGTACCCTTGAGCAAGGTACTGTCCACACTGCTAGGGTGCCAGGCTAGGACTCAGAGCTGTTCCTCAGGACCATAGCCTTCTAGTACAGGAGCCTATTAAACCATGACCCAAAAAAAACTTTCAGCAACAAGTGCACCGTATACTTCTCTGAGCTGTCAGGCTGGGTTGAGGGCAAGACATAGGGGGCTACAAACAAAATGTTTGGTCCTGGAAGTATGACCACCCTACGATGAGGGTACATTTACATTTGCAGCATTTGGCAGACGCTCTTATCCAGAGCGACTTCCATGTCCTGATTACAGGGACAGTGGAGCAATTCAGGGTTAAGGGTCTTGCTCAGGGACCCAGTGATGGTAGTGCCAGAGGTGTTCGAACCTGGGACCTCTTTAACCATAGGTTCATAGGCAAGTACCCTACCACTAGACCACCACCACCCAGGGTAAGGTAATGGTGACTAAGCCACAGGATGGGAAGGTCATGGTTTTGAATCCCAGACCAGTAGGTTGCCCTGAGGTACCCTTGAGCTCCTCAGGTGATTTAAACAGCTGCCCCCTGCTGGATGGTGTGTATGGGTTAAATGCAGAGGCTGCAATTCGTTGTGGTTCAACGTGTGCTGTGCTGTTTCACAAAGACAAAAATAGTCACTTCAACTGATGACTTCTTGAACCTGCAACCAATTACTACCATTGGGCTGTATATACATCTATATACTTATTATTTGTATATAGGAGAACACATTTATTAATGTGATGTCAAATATTTGGATGCTTGTGGTGCTCTCTAAAAAACTTTATTATTATTTAAGTGAAAAGAAATGAACACCATCTCTGCATGTAATTGAAACCTATGATGTTCTGCCAATTTTAATCGTTTTTTTTTAAAAACCATAATAGGTGGCATGTTTTGCCATCCTTTTCTGACAGAACTTAGTAAGATTCCCTTTTCCTCTTTATAAAAGAAGCCTGCAAATGAGTCTAAAAATATACTCATTAAACTATCATCATTTTTTCTACTCATCTTTGCAGAGTGCATCTTGCTCATACCATGAAAATCATCATATTAAATCATACCTTTATGATTTCCAATCATGTTCACGGCTGGGGACAATAAATGCCATTTATAACTTCAATTATATGTTTTCTTGATGAAATTCTTCATGGTGTAAGATTTTGGTCATTATTTTGTTAAAAATCCTCTTTTTTCTTTAGCTGCCCCACAAATTATGGGACAGCAGCTTCCAAAATGGTCTATATTTAGTAAAAATGATTCTCAACTCCCTCTATCCCCACAGCCTTTCCTGTGCCTCACAATCCTAAGCCATAACAGATCCACACTAAACAGTTGGTAAGGCGGTATTTCTTTGTATTGCTTTTCACTTTTTTCTCCAGAAGTATTTTTGGTGGTTGTAGCCAAATAGTTCAACTGTTGTTTTGATCAGACCAGTGAAAGCACAACATTCTAAAAGATTTGAAAGGTCACATAATGTATCGCGGTCTTGTCAAAATTGCTACACTTATTGATTAACTGAAAGGGTTTCCAAGGGTTTGCCACATTTTATTCATACAATTGATCAAATTCAGCTAATAAAAGTTCGACATAAAAAATGTAAATATTTCACATTTTAATTAGTTGCATGCTGTTGCATTACTTCCTTTCAGTCAAAAAAAAATCAGCATCTGTACAGCTATAACATGAGCTGAACAGTGTCTTGATTTCTGTTCCAGGCTCATATTACAAAGCTACGGTTGGACTAAATAATAAAAAATAAGTGCATTTATTTCAACATAAAACTTCCTGCTTTATGTTGTAAAAGTCTGAAATATTAAATTTTACATAGCTTGCATCAAAATCCAGTTATTGTCTACTTATGTAGAAGATCTTCCCATTTCAAACTATGATCAGCTGTTTTGATGCTGCTTGTTGAAACCCAACAACACCAGATGAGGTCACTGTTGGGTCATGTCTTTCTAATTCATGCCCCTGAGGATGTTTAGCACATTGCGCATGACCAGGCTGATTTGAAGCAAACGGTGACATAAACACAAAAAACACCCAGTTTCAAAATATCTCATATAAGATCTTGATCTCATAAAGCATATTTGCTGCAGTTCAATTTGTTGCAAATAAGAAATAGACTTCTGGATTTGGAATGTAGCTTTAAAAAAATGGCATCTTCCTATGAAGTCTGTTTCCATTTATTCACCAAACAGTCGTAATTAGTTTACATGACCATTTTCACGCCTCTCTTTATCCCGTTAATTCCAACCAGCTGCTTCTGTGACTTTTGCTGATAATATATGCAAATCATTTTTCCCTTTGTTCCTCAATCAAAAAGCAGAAACGTTCACTATAACTTGAATGGGTGAATTTCTATAGGTTAAACAGAGCGAAAATAAAAACAAAAAAGCAAACAAACAATGATCAGATCCTCTGGGATTTTATGATATGGCCCTTTTTCTTTTTTTAAGAACAATGTCAATGTGTTCCGAGTCAATGTGCTCATGATGGGAAAACAAATAAAGGAGAAAAAAATTAGTTCTTTCCATAATGTATCAAGACAAACTGCATGTTTGCAAGAA
The DNA here is from genome assembly GCA_017165825.1 of Hepsetus odoe. Taxonomy (NCBI): domain Eukaryota; kingdom Metazoa; phylum Chordata; class Actinopteri; order Characiformes; family Hepsetidae; genus Hepsetus; species Hepsetus odoe. Next base: position 7,646,192 of record CM029389.1, read on the forward strand.
GAGCGAGTAAAATCACCATAATCTGTGTGACGTAACACCTGGTCCTCCTTCCTTCTTGCATGAAAGGAGTAGGCCTTACAATTTGTGTCGCTTGAAAAAGTAATAAATAATTCAGAGGGATTTCAAAGATCTCTTACAGCTACACGGTTGAAAATGTTCTGCTTTTGGAGATTCAAAGTATGCAAAAATGAGGTCAGTGTGGCATTTGACAAAAACTATTTCCCAAAAAATAAAAGACTCCTCGCTGAACCATTGCTTTGGTTTTCTGTCGTTTGGGCCGTTTTCTTCTCACTGGAGAGAGGGCACACGTTACTGGTCCACAGGTCAGGGCTGGGACCCTAACAGCCGACTTAATTGTCAGCGAGTACTGTTTGCTCCTCATGCTCCTTGACTTCTTATAACCTTGTAATCCACACTGCACACTTCTCCACAGATCATACAGTGCCACTGAATAGAGTCTATACCTGAGCTCAAAGAGCTTAGGCTTGAATACCAGCGAATTACTGCGGCACTAGTGCACTTTGAACGCGTTGATGAATGAATTTACTACTTCAGTCATTCTCGGAATCAAAAGACTCCTGTTCAAAGCTCTGACAATCTCTTTTGAGTCTTTTGAGCGAAGGCATCAGAATGTAACAATTTTAGATCAGTAATTAAACCATCACATCAAACCTAGCACCCGTGCACAAATGCCTGGCTGATTTATATGAGGAAAGAAAAAAATCCTCTGGAGTTTCACACTAACGTATGAATGAGAAATGTCAATGCTCACACTTTTCCTCACCAAAAAAACAACAACAACTGATTAAAATTGTCTGCTTGCTTATGGCTCTATGATGGTCTCCACAACGTTGAACATGATGCCTCAAAGCTTGATGCCTGAGGAAGAAGAAACAGTGGTGAGTAGTGAATAAAACACCCAGGTAAAAGGTCACATTTTTCTCAGTTACCTTTTAACCAGAGTTTCTTGTTAACAGTCAGAGATTTGCAGAACAAATCTGAAAGTTCACTGCAAAAATACGCTCTGCAAGACACCCAAACTGAGGCATTTAAACCGTCTGCCACAGCTTTCTCCATGAATTCAGCCATTTCTCCATCCTCTCGCCGTCACTCTCACCATCTGCTGTGGCCAGACGAAGATTCCTTACTCTCTCGCAGATAAGCTGCCCCTGCAGCACGTCGCTCCTGTTACACACAGCAAAACTGCATTAAATCCAGCGTCCCCCTGAACAACATCTACTTCTGAAACATGAGACACAAGAGTCTGCTTATGCCCTGTTCTTCTACCTAAAGATGCACGAGTCCTTCATTTAACTGAAAGTCAACATTTTCTATTTCTGATGAAGGTGATCATGAAGCAAACTATGGAAAGAATGAAAGGATGTAAATATAACTGTATCAGTCTGAAACAGTGGACACAGCTTCAGCTGTTAAACCTGCTTAAAGAACAGCAAACAACGAAGGCGATGTGCTTCACCCAGGGCCCAAATAATGCCCAAATAATATTAAACAGTAAAATAATAGAGATCTAATGTATATTGTGAATATAAAGGCACACTAATATAATGTAAGATTATGTGGTAAAATGATATGATGTATATTGTGAAATGATATAAGGACACACCTACTTCTATTCACAGTCTAATGAAGAATGTATTTCACAACGCAGCGCAGGGTGAAGCTGAAACGGTGATTTTAATATCGATCGCCAGTGTTTGTCCTGGGAATCGGAGTGTAAACGGGCCTCTGAAAGGTGAGTGTTGAGCTGAGGAGTGTGTGAGCGGACAGTGTGGAGCTCCAGTGTTTCTCGCGAAAGGAGGAGCAGCTCTGACAGCTCGCCACTGAAACAGCCGCTCAGCTGACAGTCGCCACAGCGCCGAGGGGGTCACCGCTCACCGTTTCACCCTTTTTCCTCGGATGTTCACTGTGGGTTGACTTTTTTTGCCTTTTGAAATGACTCTTGGCTCCGGGGCGCTCGAAGGAATGAACATTTACTGAGTACTGAGTTCATGAGGGACCGGCAGACCTGAGACATGCAGCTCGCTCACTGGCTTCTCCTCACAGCCTGCCTCTGCTGCTCGGTGAGATTTCAACCTTCTTTTTCACCGTCTGTGTTTGGCAGCTTTAAAAAAAGCATCAGTATTTCACACGGACGGGACAGAGAGGTGAGCGAAGTTAACCCACAGCTTTAAACGCGCCCGTTTCTGTCCGAACCAGCGCTAAACCGAACCGAACCGAACTTCAGCCGTTATTTTGAATCACCGGTTGAGAAGATTCGAAACGGCGCCTGTCATTTAAAGCCGCACTTTCTGTCCGTTTTTTGCGGTTATTTTCTGAAGTTGTCTCGCCCTGTCGTCGCACAACACAAACGTTTTTTAAATGCGGTAAAAACCGCTACACACCCGCGGGTCGCTGCTGAAACCGGGTCACGGCTGTCGGGCTGAAAGAGTGGCATTGTGTTTGAAAGGCGCTTTCAGGTGTTGGACCGCGTTATTTTTTTTCCTACCTGTATTACGTGTTCTAAGTTTTGATTGGCCAATGTTTCTTATTGACAAATGGTTCGCCAATGGAAGTCCAGTTTAAGCGGGCCTGATCTAGCCAATCGTAGAGCAGGTAGGCGGGATCTAGTCAGAATACGGGTGTAAAATGAAAGAACGGGGTGAGCAATTAAGCGCATTTAATGCAGACAGCTGTTTTTTTCTTTATCTGAATAATTCAGAGATTTGACCTGCGCCCAAGCTGTTCAGTTTAATAGTCATTTGTAATATAAAGTTTTTAATACCTGTTAATTAAGCTGATTGCCATAACCTCCTCATGCATTTGATATTTTATATGGTCTTTAATGGAACCCTGTGTAATAAAATGATCTGCTCAGATTAGATCAGCGGAAGGCCTTTTACATGTCATCATGTGTCGTCTTGATAATGAGTAATGCTTGCAAGGTCTTTTAAGGATGGCTCGTTTGCCTAGTGGACCGGGGCGGTGGCGGCCCCTTGATCAGTGACAAGGCCACTTGATCAAAAGGTTATGGGTTCGAACTACAGACCTAAAAATATCTCATTTCCCAGCTTAAATGTTTAAAAAAATTTTTTTTTTATCATATTGCACTTCTGCCACAAAAAAATGAACCTGTGGAGAATGTTCTCTTTCCGTCCTAATTTTGGTAAATTTTCCATGGTCTGGGAAAGTTCATGGATGCTTGTAACATTAGGCTGTGCTTATAAATGCGTCATAACAGAGCATTTGATGGAATTCCACAAATGACTCAGGAAGCACCAGTACTGCTGAGCAACCTTGGAAACAAACCCATTAATGAGAAACTATGAACAATGTGCTATTGTTGTGGCAGTTCAGCCATAAGAAAAGGAATTTTGCTGTTGGAAAGCTGCATTTTGAAAGATTTACACAGCTTTTGCAGACCACTGGGTGAGGACCACATAATTAACCAAATGGGACCCTGAGCAACAGTAAATGTAAAGGTAGCATTCGACTTTAAGTGCTGTCACAAATTCATTAGGCCATTTTTCAAAATGAATAAAAACAATTATGACGTATCATATGATTATCAATGAATTGGCTTATGGATTACTTTGCTATTTGAATTACACATAATAGGAGGGGTTGGTTGTCTTTTCGAAGAAGGGTTTGATTTCTAGCTGGTTCTTTTCCATGTTCTCCCCGTGTCTGCTTGGGCATAATCTTTTTTCCCACAGTCCTAATGCATGCTGGGTGAACTGTAGATACTAAACGCCACCCTAGGTGTGATTTTAAGTGGAAAGGTGCTTGTCTGTGTGTCTGCGCTGCATCCGGTCCGGGGTGTTTCTCCGCCTTTTGCCCTATTAGTGCCGGGACAGGCTCCAGCACTCCTCTCCATCCCCCGCATGACCCTAGTCACAGGGAAAAGCGGCTCAGATAATTGATGGCTAAATTGCCCCTAGGTGTGACAATGTGCATGAGTGTGTTTGTTTGTGTTTCTGCCCTGTAATGGAACACAGCGTTTCTGCCTGTGAGTCCTGGGATAGGCTCCAGCTACTCTGTTTAGTAATGCTGCTCAGATGGATGGATGGGGGAATAACAGTCAGAACTGCAGGTTATGGAAATTTGTAACTTTCAAGTTGAAGTTGTGCAGTTAGCATAGAGGAAAGAGGCAACTTCCATCAGCTGGGTGTCACAAATTCACCTCTTTTTATAGTTGCAAATTTTATGTTATTGAAGCAAGTTGTTAATCAGGTGATGTGCATTTGTGTAATGAGGGATGGTGTGGCCCAAGGAGATCAACACCCACTATCAAGGTGTACAATTATTAAGCAGCTTCTTTTCCTCAGGCAAAATGGACCAAAAAAGAGATAGAACTTTCTCAGTTCAGTGCTCAGAGACATGGCCAAGGTAAGGAAGGCTGAAACCTGACAACAACTGAACAAGACACATAAGCTGAAACGTCAAGAAGATCTTCTTCTTGATCTGAAGATCAAGAAATATCTTGATAAGACCAATTTTTATAGGTTTTATGGACTGATGAGATGAGAATATCTTTTGATGGACCAGATGGATGGGCCCGTGGTAGGATTAGTAACAGGCACAGAGCTTCCACTCAGACTCCAGCAAGGTAGAGGTGGGTTACTGGTTTGCGCTGGTATTATTAAAGATGAGCTAGTTTGACCTTTTCGGGTTGAAGTTGAAAAAAGTCTTCATCTTTCAAGAAGACCATGATTTCTACCCAGGACAATGCTCCAACACATGCATGGAAGTTCTCCACTGCATGGCTTGCCAGTAAATACCTTAAAGATGAAAGAATAATGACATGGCCCTCCTTCCTCACCTGACCTAAACCCTATGGAGAACTCGTGGCCCTCAAATGGGAGATTTACAGGGAAGGAAAACAGTTCATCCCTCTGAACAGTGTCTGGGAGGCTGTGGTTGCTGCTACACAAGAAGTTGATCATCAACATGAAAAGAAGTGTGGCTTTATTGATTTATTGATTGATCTGTTCTGAAATGTCAGAAATGTCAATTTGTAAAATTTTGAGTTGCATAATAATTCAACACTAATAAATAAAACACAGTTGCGTAATAATTGTGCACACATATATATTCCCCTGAGACGTTTCCTTTGTAACACATTCAGGTTTCTGGGTTTTTAACATTTAGGATTGACTGATAGCACTGGATTTGTTCCAGATTACAACAAATCCTCAGAATACTCACTTGCCTATATATAAAAATACTATCTCCAGACCTATCACTAAATCACACTCAGATATCAATAGTCAGTTATTTTTTATTTAATGTCTTATAAAACACATTCAGTTGCACTTGTCTAATTCAGTAGTTTAATACCTAACTGGCCCTTTCTAACAGGACCTAACTAAGACACTGCTTTATGAGGCCATATGGTCTGTCCCCAGAGGGAGAGATGCAGATACACAGTAATCTCCAAATTACAAAACATATCTGTGCTTTATTACCCAGAAAGACCTAGAAATCCCTCTCCCTTTGCATAAAAGCATGCTCTCATTTTATCATCAGTTCCTCTGTATTCTCAAAATATTTTGACATGAAATGTAACCTGGTTGATCTACGGTTTATCTTTTACGAGTTGATAAGAAAGTATGTCTCTTCACATGAACAGTGGTTGTACCTTGTTCTAACCTTGCTGCCCTTGACTTTAAGCCAGAACCACAGGGCGTACTCCCTCAAAATACATTCTTGATCCTCGACTCTTTTCATACTAAAGGCACATTAAACAGATTTTAGAGTTCACATAATTCAAGTTTTACATAATCCAAGCCTAGAGCCATGTAGGACCCTTTATTTTTAAGAGTGAAGCCAATTTTAGGACATAGCAGTTAAGTTTAACATTTTCACATAAGCTCTGTGGTTGCACGAATGCTGATTAATTAAGAAGAAATCCACTGGCTTTAATAGAACACATAATTTTTTTTTTTTATCTCCCTTTACCTCTCAGACCAGGACATTATACATGACCGAGAGTGGTTTTAGTTGCCATCCTATTGTAAACAAGTGCTGTGATGCAGGCCGTATGTTAAGTGGGGGTCAAAGGCCCATCTGGGATGGCACATTTTCCACAGACTGCTGGGCGGCTCTGCCTCTCCCTGCAGTCGTATCACTGCTACAGGAGGATTATCCAGCACACTAAATACCTCCTGATTATTTTTCATTAGGCCGAGCATTAATCCTCACGAAAGTGGGCTGTAAATCTAAAGTGGGCTGCATGCTTGTGAATTGTTTTATGTTGTATAAAGCAATGCTTGCACATTACTTGTGCAGTGCGTCAAGATGGCTTATGACTGTTCCAAAATAATCACAATAATTTACCTAAAGTGGCGGTATGGAAATTCCCTGTGTGCTAGTGAAGCGCCAGATATCTACAAGAAGCTGACGAGTACTTTCCAAAAGCAGTGTGTATTGCGTGCTCTTAAGTTGACTTGTGATGCTGTTCCAAGATGATCTTTTCTCTTTTTTAAATTCCTGTGTTTATGTTTAATAGAACTTTATTGATTTCAGAGGATCAATTTAAAAAAAAAATCTAATTATGGAAACAATATAATTAACATTAGTATTTGATTCTCAATTTAAAATGTAGTTGGGTATTTTCAGTCCTTTTTACCCCAACAGAAAGCTAATCAGCATAGGATGGTGGTCTGTTGGATGACCTTGGAGATAAGGAAGAGCAAGAAATTAAGGGCAGATCAAATGGTGGAAGTTGAAAGTAGAAGACTTCAGGCAGGAGTTAAGATGGGTACTGGGGGGGAGGTAGTGAATCATAACCAGATGGCTGGACAACTACTGCAGGAGTGGTAAGAGTGATAGCTAGGAAGGTACCTTGGATGACATCTGGACAGAAAAGAAAGGATAAAGAAACCTGGTGGTGGAACCCAGAAGTACAGGAGTGTATAGAGGAGACAAGGCAGGTGAAGAAATGGGATGGTCAGAGAGATGAAGGGATTAGACAAGTGTACAAGGAGATGAAGCACAGGGTGAAGAAGGATGTTGAGGATGGAGCTGCCAGGCAAAAGGAGAAGAAGAACTCCAAAAAGGAGGTTTATATGTGGTGAGTAAAAACATGCAGGCAATTAGTTTGAAGGAGGAAGATGGAGGGGACCGGAAGAAAAGATGCACTGTGGTGATTCCAAATGGGAGCATCTGAATGAAGAAGAAGATCATATGTACGTGTGTGTATTCAGATTCTGAGACAACTCAATAAGACGATTGGATATTTACTCTGCAAAGTTAGGCAGCTGTGTGTGGTTACTGGTTCAATAAGGTTTGTGCAGTGACAGGATGGTTTAATTAAGTTAAACAGTTATTGGATTAAAGTTCAGGTGCAAGTTGTGCAATGCAAGTTCAGTTAATATGGGACTGTCTAAATTAACTGTCTTTCTTTCCTGTTTCTTCTAAAGAAAAAAACAACATGAAATTAGAATCAGCACATTACAATGGTAGTTAATAAGTAATTGATTAGATGTTGTATTGTAAAGCAGGGAAATTAACCACTACATACTGGGAACACCTCACAAAACAGCAGGTTTTTATGATCTGTTCTGACCTAGTGGACTAGCCATCACCATCTGATCCTTGTCCAAGTCACTCAGATCCATATGCTGGACCATTTTCCCTTATTCCACTATATCAGTTTCAAGACCTGACTATTCCCTTTAATGGAAAAATGTTCGCAACTTTCAGTGTACATTATTTTGGAGCATTTCTATTGGCCTGACGTTTTTGTGATTGTAAAGAGACAGTAAAGAGAAGAAAGAGACAATATGTCTCTCTTGCACACGTGGGCTGTACACTTATGTCTTCCATAAACATCAATAGTTTATCAATAGGTTTTTTTTTCTTTTTTTTTTTTTTTGATCTGATCTGAACTGATCTGATCTGCAGCAGGATAAAGATGCAAATTCACCCTCCTGTTCCTTTAGCAAAAAGGTGTCTATTTTTGACCAAAAAAATCACTACAGATAACAATCCATTTAAGAGGATTTCAAGCAAGGTGACACTTTTGTTTGCAGATTGAATGTAGAAAGTGTGTGTGCAGGAAACGGAGAGAATGAGAGACAAAGAATGAGTGTGTGAAGGAACCAAGAAGACGCTGCAAAGACGAGAGGAATATAACATTTCTAAATCTGCTACTGTGCTGAGCCCGCTGCTTTCAGCTGCCACGTCAAGTCATATTTTTCAAAAGGAAATGACTGGAGTCAGGACTTTAAACGGACAGGAATTAAGAGGACTGTATTCATGGTCACTAGTCAAACCTTCTAGTGCACATTCTGTGCAAAAGCATCCGTTAGACTAGCTTATGAAGGGTGTCAGAGGACTTATCCATGTGAGGGGATTATATGGTGCTCCAAATATATCTGTATTTCACAAAATAAAGCTCGAAATGCTAAAGTGACAGTTCGACCAAAAAAGTGTGGTCTAGTGATTAGGTAGTTGGCCCTTGGTCGGAAGATTGTGGGTTCAATTCCCTCACCGGTAGGCTGCCCTAAGGTACCCTTGAGCAAGGTACCGTCCCCCTTAACTGCTCCCCGGGTGCCCTGCTGCACATGAGTGTATGGGTGAAAAGCAGAGGTTGAATTTTGTTGTGTTGCTGCGTTTCACAAGGACAAAGGTAGTCACTTTCATAATAAAGTATACTTTCACTAAATTACAGTCGAAAAATTGTCTGGATTATTCCGTAGTATGGGTTAGGCCTAGCAAATCCCTTTGGAAGTTGGATGAAGCATGAAGACACATTAGGTGTGTGTGATTAGGCAACAGTTTTCCACATAGAGCCTCCCTTAGTTCACTGAACACAGACACAGACATATTTCTTATATAAGTGAAACAAAATGTTGCTAATACAGACTGAATACAGGATCATATATCTCCAGAACCTGCATATGTAGTAGAACTCACACTGTGTGCTAAATTATTAGGCAAGTGAGTCATTAGGCAAGTGATTCATTTTAATCTGGAATAAATCCAGTGCTATCAGTCAATCCAAAATGTTAAAAACCCAGAAACCTGAACGTGTTACAAAGGAAACGTGTGTGAACTTTCTCAGGGGACTACATGTGTGTGCACAATTATTAGCAACGTTTCAAAAATAGATCAGTAACCAATATATCCATCTTCTTTTCAATAACAGTCATAATTCTTCCATTCATGGAGTCTGTCAGTTTTTTCATCTGCTGACGATCAAATTTTTGTGCAGCAGCAACCACAGCCTCCCAGACACTATTCAGAGAGGTGGACAGTTTTCCTTCCCCGTAAATCTCCAGTTTAAGAAGGGCCACAAATTCTCAATTGGGTTTAGGTCAGGTGAGAGGGGGTCCTTTCCTTATTCTCTCATCTTTGTGGCCTTAGCTGGCGAGACATGCAGTGGAGAACTTCCATGTATGTGATGGAGCATTATCCTGCATAAAAATCATGGTCTTCTTGAAAGATGCACTTTTTTTTTCCTGCACCACTCCTTGAAGAAAGTGTTTTCTAAAAACTGGCAGTAGGTCTGGGAGTTGATTTTGAGTCCATCTTCAACACGAAAGGTCCAACTAGCTCATCTTTAATAATACCAGCCCATACCAGTACACCACCTCCACCTTGCTGGTGTCTGAGTGGAGTTCTGTGCCCATTACTGATCCATTCACGGGCCCATCCATCTTGTCCGTCAAGAGTCACTCTCATCTCGTCTCATCAGTCCATAAAACATTTGAAGAATCTGTCTTGAGATATTTCTTGGCCTAGTCTCGATGTGTGTCTTGTTCAGTGATGATCGGGTTTCAGCCTCCCATGCCTTGGCCATGTAACTGAGTGTCACCTTGACACTCCAGGTAGGTTTGCAGTTCTGGAATATAAAAGCACTTTAGGATCAAGGGTTTCTGGTTGTTTCACATTTGATTCTTCAGTTAACTTGTATCTTTTTTTCTCAACACATTTCTTGCAAACCTGTTGACTATTTGCATCAAAGTGTTTGGTGGTTGTTTGATCTCGCCCGAATATCTTAGCATCTTTTTACAATTTTTGACTTTTCAGAGTCAGTTGTATCTGTTTTTGGCCCATTTTTCCTGAGGAAAAGAAGCTAATTATGCACAGCTTGATATAGGGTGTTGATCTCCTTCGGCCACACCCTTCCTCATTACATAAATACACATCGCCTGATTTGCTTCTGTCCAATCAGCATTCGCCTTTATACAGCCTGGAGTTGGAATATATGCATAAAAATGATGATATGTTCAAAATACTCACTTTCCTAATATTTGTGCACACTGTGTATAAGCTGTTTTGTGTTTATGATTACTACAATCATCTAATCATACCATTAACCCAGTTTTCTCCCACAGAAATGAATTTGATCCACACTAATGGAAAACCATCCAATGTTTTTCTATAGTATAGCACTTACCAATTGATTTACTTAATAATGGATCACATGCAGTTGCTCTGTTTTTAACAAACTGTTCTATTGGGGTCCAATCCTTAACAGAGTCAGTAATAGAATTGCTTTGTATTCTTGCCCTCAGTGCTTTGTTATCCACAGGCAGAATAAATACATTGAACCCATGTATTGTTCTGTCTGATATGAAATTAGCCTGCATTTTAGCAAGGGATGGAGACTGACAGTTTAGAGGACCAGGCTGTGATTCAGTCTGATTATGTGCGCCATTTGAGGGGGAAAAAAGTGTCAGGATGACTAAGGGTTGTCTTAGCGTGACTGACGCACACACACCGACTCATTATGGTGTCTAAGATAGCGACCTCCCATCTTAAGCAGCTGAGGTCAGATATAGCTAGAGCATCTTCTGGTTTGAAGCTACAGTACGTGACTCGGGGACTGCATACGCCTGGCTTAGAGGTCATCAATGTGTTTGTGGCTTGTGTATTTTTAGTTACTATATGAGGCTTTGTTTTCTCTAGAGCCAAACTTATCCACAGCCAAATACCACCAAGGCCTGCAGAATATGGAAGAAAAAGGTCTGAGGATTGGAGATTTATTAATAGCCATTGCAACTGCAATATGCTTTGCAATATATTAAAATGCACTGGTCAACCAGTAAAGTCAGATAATTTTGAAGGGCCCATATTCATATTTTAAAGGTTCCATATACAAAAAACGGGTGAATTCCTTTAAATGGCCTATTTCCACTCTTCCCTTATCCTTATCCTAAAGTATGGTTAATTATAAAACATAAATATTATTTTTAAGGATCAGTATTGCAGTACTCATTAGAGAACACAGAGAAATAAGAATAAAGTGCTGTCTTGGTCAGATATAATTATCTTAATACCTAGTTCCATCAAAACACCCACAGAAACACTGATCTTAAAATGGGATAGATCAAGTCGCTGGCACCGGCAAACATTGTTTGACAGCTGATTTGCATATTTGCAAAGGCCAATGTCATGATAAGGATTAAGGAGTGGTATTGTGCAGCATTGTATTTTGTTGTCATTTCTGTAAGGGTTCACATGACGAGCTAATGCCGCCTTATGTCATTTCTTTTCTTTTCTAAGATGATTTTAGGACAGCATCTATGCAGGCTTCGTGGTGCTACTTTACAGCCTGGAACTGTAGTGAATGGTGCCATTTTGATCCTTAGCTGATCCTTAGCTTTGGATGCTTTCATCACAGAGAAATGTTTAACTATACGCAAAGCACTCTGAGCTCTAAGAGCTTTAACTGAAACAAATCATGCCTGGCTGATAAAAAAAAAACACACGCACACATTTGCATGCCTATTCGGAATGTCTTCATAGGTCACGGATGTCTAAATATTTACGCTTAGATTTTCACGGTGTGTCTCAGTGAAAATGTTTACTTGTGGACCTTTACCTGTCATCGTTTCTTCAGGTTTAGTTTGGTGTTAAGTATGAGTTGTGGGAGTTAACAGTGGAATAATATACCTGATTATATACCTTTTCCTCTTCAAAGGTCAGCGGGAGACATCCGAATTGTCACTTCTTATTTGAGCTGCAGTTGGCAGAGAAGGAATGTCTGGTCAAGCTGGAAGAAGAGCAAGTTCCGGACTCCATAGGTACTGTGCATGTCATATGTGCTGACAGATGAATACTATATCATGTTGTTTATCAGCATTTTCTATTCATTCATTTCAACAACTGTGTAGCCAACACACTGGCTGGGCCTGTGTGTTTTCAGCCCTACAGTCCTAAAACCTCCTGTCATCTTATTTGTGATGTTTTTTGCATGACATATCAAGTCGGGGGAGGGGCTTATAGCAGGGCAACTATATGGATATGGATTTACTGTTGACCAGCAAGGGGTAAGTGCTTAAAGGGCCCATAGCAACTATATTTTCCTTACTTTTGTTAGTAAACGAATATATCTAGTATATAATTGCTTCTATTTTGAGTTAAGCTGCCAAAAGTGATTGTTAATCATTTTTTTTACATTCATATGTAAATTAAGTTAATTACATTTAAATATTATACAATTTAAATAATAATGTTTATTAATTATTATTACATATTTACTGCCTGGCCAAAAAAGGTCACACATATTTTGTTGGTCAACTTTAAATTTTGATTATGCCTAGCATTCAGTATGGTATTGTTTTGGAAAGCTTTTGCAGTATAAAAAATGTTTCTATGCAGAATTGAATGTATTTTTTTTGGTCAGTTTCCATGCTTTAACTTACCTAACTTTAACTTAACGGAGAGTTTTAACCCAAATGTGAATAGTTTCAGCAATCTCCTTAGTTGTTTTCTTTTTTATTCTTTTGCCTGTAATGTGACCATTCTGAAACTGTATTACATCTTTTCCACAACCACTGGATATATCTGTCGACATGGTTGTTTAGAAAACGAGAAACTATTCACTGCATCAGTTAGGATTAAATAGCTTGTTGTCATCTGAAACATATTAACCAGTGCAGTACTTCTTCCACGAATGGCTCTTGCATAGTTGTTGAATACAGGTGGTGTCTTTTTTGGCCAGGCAGCACATATACTTTAAGTAATGGGAAAGCAGATTCCCGATTTAATTCAATATTATAAGTACAATGTGGAAAAAATGGAAGAAAAGTGTGGGGTATAGGCCTTTTAAAATGGATAATATTTGGTAAACATCAGTTCAAATGTCATCAATGATCTAATCAATGATGAGGTCAAAAGAGTTGAGCTACAGTCTGTAATTTAATGCCTATATAGTGAACTTTAAGCCAGGTTTTTCTGATAAAATGGCCAATAAAGTGGAAGCCCAAGGTCTAAAAGAAATGGATGATTGTGAACAGTACTAATTTTGTTTCTCTTAAAAGAACTCACAAGACCACACTCATACATAAAGTTAATGGGAATTTTCCTTATTTCCAAAAAAAAAGAAAAAAAAGAAAGCATCAGTAATACAGTAAATTAAAGCTACGGTTTTGCTGTAGAGCTTTACAGGCATGCCCATACATTCCATGATATTTTAAAGTCAAGAGGCCATTGTTCCTGTGTTGACTGCAGCCAGAAACATTTAATTAGTTTAAACTCACTCTCACCCCTGTGGAATGGGATCTCATGCTTATAATCTCTCAGGCTTCATGGGATCATGGTTGATCTATAAGCAGGCCTTCATATGAAAGTGAGCATTTGAAACAGAAGGTTTAGCATTCTCCTCCTGGTGTGCAGAGGTTACAAGTGAGGGCACATTCAGTGACTGAATGTGGAGCAGGACTTATTAATGACCGATTTTAAGGGTCACTAAGGGTGACAGCACAGGGTAGAAATGGGATTCCATCTGTAGGTAAGGTTAGATGTGTTATCAATCAATGAAAAAGCAGTAAAACATGTAAAAAGCAAAGGAAGCATTTATTTTTAGACCCTCCAGCTTCTCAAAGCCCTTCATCTTGGCTCGTCGTTGATGTCCGTAACATTGTATTAATCATGAAACCCTCCAGTGATATGCTAAAGCATGACCAAAAGTGGCGGTACGCTTCAATCCGTTTGCTGCAGTCTCTCTTATTTTGTTGTTGCCGGGGAATATGAATGTGCAACCTCTGATTTACATCTCCATTGTTTAAAAGGGAATCATTTTGTCTGAGGGGGAAAATGTAAAAGAACCTAAATCCCATTTCCTACATAGGCATATGACACAAACCTGCGAGACTTCATGTACTCATGCAGTCTATTTTTACCCCAATGAGAAAGAGCATCGTTAGCTGACATGAAGAATCATAATCGTTTCTGGTGGGCTTGCATTTTTTCAAACAGCACTTGAATACTGGGAAGCAAAAAACTGGAATTTTCTATAAAAATCCAAGCCCATTACTATGCGACACTAATGCATTGTGTGTTTTGTGGCTTTTTGAAGTGAGGCAATGGAGGCTCACGGGGCCATGTGACCGTCTGAGATCCCAGACGCCACGGGTAAAGACGGCCTGTAACACAAAGTGAAGGAGAATTAAAGTCTGTGTTCAGGCTCCGGCAGCCACTTCAGTTTCATAACACGGCAACTGAGTCAGAAATAAAGCAGCTGGTGATGCTTAAGAAACATTGAGACACAGCAGTAAACTGATTTTTCACAGTGTAATCACCCACTATATACCCTCCCTTCTCTGTAGCCCCACCAATCACTCTCTCTCTCTCTCTCTCTCTCTCTCTCTCTCTCTCTCTCTCTCTCTCTCTCTCTCTCTCTCTGTCTTCCCTTCGTGGTAGAGCCTATTGTTTCTTTCTCATTTTTTCTTTCTGTAGTTGTATGTAGTTCTTTATTACACTCACTGATTATAAATCTCTTTCTAGCTCTGTATCACTCTCTACTTCTCTATTAACTAAACTCTGTCTCTGTCTGTCTTTGTGTCTCTGTCTATCTATTTATCTATCTATCTATCTATCTATCTATCTATCTATCTATCTGTCTGTCTGTCTGTCTGTCTGTCTGCCTGCCTGCCTGTCTGTCTGTCTGTCTGTCTGTCTGTCCGTCCGTCCGTCCGTCCATCCATCCATCCATCCATCCATCGATCTATCTATATTTGTCTGTCTTTTTTGTCTGTGCTGTAGTACTTCTCTTATGTTCTTTATTTCTATACCTCTTTCTCTCTTTTCTCTTGCTTTTACCCTCTCAATGTGGCTCAGTCTTTCTCTTTCTCTCTGTCTTTGACTAACTTGCCTTTTTACCTCTTCATTTTCTGTCTCCATAGTTGTTTATCCTCACTTTAATTCTTTCTCTCCTTCTCTTATTTTATCTTGTGTATTCGTGCAAATATGTTAAACTGACCCATGTTTTTCACGTCTGCCTAGCAGATTAATCCCAGTAAAATTTCCACTATTAAACAGACAGTGATGGACGCTGAGAGAGTGGCAATGTACTTGGGATAATCCTTGGCTTTTGCTCATTTTTAAAGCTTCAAAGCTCTTATGTGCTTCGCTGTGCTTTACTTGTCCACTTTGATGGATGGCAATGTCATGACACCCTCAAACTTCTATGTCCAGCACACTATTTATGTTCAGCCTTTCATATCACACTCAAGCAAGAGGCGCTCATAATGAAAAATGGATCTAGCTTATCCACCCTAGGTTAGTCTGTCCACTGGGACTTAAGGACTTTCCTCCAACAAATACTTTGTAATGTTTAAATAATAGTTACCATTATGAACTATATGAAATGTATAACTTTTGAAATGCTCCCATTACCCTGATTGTAATTGACAAGCCAAGACATTTTTGGAACTGAAACATATTTGGGTTAATTATTGACATTTGATAACAGATGAAGTGTGTGTGTGTGTGTGTGTGTGTGTGTGTGTGTGTGTGTGTGTATGTGTGTGTGTGTGTGTGTGTGTGTGTGCGTGTGCTTATGACAAACTTTTACCTTATTTACTTGAAAATCTGAGAATTGCTTGAACATTTGCTAGCATTACTGCACAGCTCATATGAGTGAGAACAAAATCACATTCATATGATGTCATACAGACTGCTGTTTGCTTTGGAAACATATTAAAATATGCTGATATTTCTGTCCCAGCATGGTTAAATAAATGTCGTTATCGTTGTAGGTTCTACTGGGTCAGGGTGACTTCCCAGACCACATGGTAAATTTCTCACAGCCTTGATGGCCACGATGACCAGCAGCGATGGCCTAGTGGTTAGGGAATTTGGAAGATTGTGGGTTCAAACCCCTTACCATTAGGTTGCCCTGAGGTACCCTTAAGCAAGGTACCATTCCCGTCACTGCTCACGGGGCGCTTTCATAACTGCCTACTGTTTGCATGGGTTAAATGCAGAGGTTCAATTTCGTTGTGGTTCACTGTGTGCTGTGCTGTGACCTCGCAATGACAAGAATAGTCACTTTCACTTAATAATGTGTCTTTCCTCTCCACAGGATGCAGAGGCATGTGGGACAACATTTCCTGTTGGCGGCACGCAGAGGTCGGGGAGGTTATCGTCAATACCTGCCCGGATGCGCTGAAAAGTCTCTTTGGTCGAGATGGTAATTAATTTACGCAAACCATAACCACAGGACCCGACATTAGGAGAGCATTAGAAGGGCTGTGACTGCTGAGAGATCAGACTTCACACAGCGAATCAAACTCACCATGGTTCATTACCTAATTCTTCACTATTATCTTCAATTTGAGAGTGTATACATATACAGAGACTTTAGTCATAAGTTTCACATGCTTTTGTGAGCCAAGATCTTGTCAACATATCATCAGACACTATCTGCAATGAGCAATAAAGAACCAATTTGAGTGACTGCTTGATAGGACAAACATATCTTTTTCAAGTACACAAATAGAGCTATATTAAATTCTCATTGGCAGGCTATTGCTTTAGTGAGGATTTGCAGGAGAGAGAGAGAGAGAGAGAGAGAGAGAGAGAGAGAGAGAGAGAAAGAGAGAGAGAGAGAGACTGTCTTTGCTGTGTGAGAGGGGGATGAGGCTTGGTTCTGGGATCCCAAAGGCTATAGTGACTGAATCATGACCTCACCCCCCTCCAAACCCCATTCTGCACAGTCTTGCTCAGTGACCCGTGGGCTTAGGCCAAGTGCGCAGCACCAGTTCGCCTTTTCTCCCTCCCTCCACACAGCACTGGAGCACTCAGCCATTTAGCCCTGTGTCCATCCAGCAAGCCAGCCCTACAACCGGCCTATTTTTACCCTTCCGCTGCCCTGACCTGCTGACGAACAGAGTTCACAAGCAGCCCAGCGCTTAGGTGTTTGGTCAGCTATTCAATGACCCTAACGAGACCACCACATCAGGAAAAATGTACAAAGGCTTTATTTATTGTATAGCATATAATCCACATTATTTTATTTTACAATAAGCACAACCTCACTTTGGTATAAATGATCTTATAATTATGAGACATTACGTAATGATTATGAGAGAATATTATCTGGGATTAGGTCATAATTATGTGAATCTCATTATTTTAGTTTACTAAATCACTTGCTTTATTGCGCTTAGTGAGGAAACAGTTTTGAATGGTTGTTGAATGGCCTACTTTAAGTCCCATTTCCTAAACCTGCTCCAGGTGACTTCACTACCTTACTTAATACCAGCCACAGCCCACCTGACCCAGCTGATGTGGCTTGTTAATCAGTTGATGAACTTGGTCTTGAGGATTTTTGAGGTCTCTCTAGACATAATTATTGAACATTTTTTATCTTTGTCATTTATATAAATACAGTACAGTGCAAAGGTCTATATGGCTTATAACTAATAATTCTAATAATTTGTTTTTAAAAACTGCTAAATTGTAGATAATGTTATGGCAAGTTATTATTAGATAACATTAAAAAGAAATTCATTTTAGCCAGACTGCGTGTGCATGTTCTGACCACTTATTTAGCTTTGTGATCAGAGGAAACTTTTCATTTGAGCTAAGAAAAAAACAGAATCCATTTTTACATTCAGATGATCATATAGCCAGTGAATGAGTTCTCTTCACAGGGGTCGTCCCTCCCATTTTTCCAACTCATTCACTAGAAGATGTTTTTTTTTCAGCAGATCTATCAAGCTTGTACATACAGCACATAAAGGACCCTGTTTGCATAAATCCTCAGCTGAATTGCTGTTACATCCTGCTCTCTCTTGAAGAGGTTAATGGTGTACACTCTCTCCTGGGTTGGCTGGGCTTTTGCTCGCTGTTTTGCTTCCAGCGGCCAGGCACAGTGGGCTAGAGCCTCAGGCTTGTGTGGGCTGAAACAGGCCTCCTTTCCGTTTCCTACCACCTGTCCTCTCCACACTGCCCTTTGGAAAGAGAAGAAAATTATACTGCAGTTATTTTCACCCCTGTCACCAGACCTAATGTTGTTCTGGATGTGAGTCTGTTCGACTGACTTGTCACCTTCAGAATGAAGAGAAGGTGACAGTTAGACAGACGCTATGCTCAAGTGGCTCACAAATGCAGGTGTGATCATGTCTGATTAACATCCTCCTTCATGGGGACTGAACTGTCCCAGTGAAGGAGACTAGGCTGCCTGATATGGGCTGTTGAGTGGTGTTTGTCTCTAGACATGTGTTACTGCTTTTGCCTGTTTAGCCCTTTATCGTTTTCATATATATGTGCATTCATGACAAAACAGAGGTGGAAGGTGTTCTCTCATGTACTCTCATTTGCATGACAGTGAGGGTGTAGTGTGGTATGTGTGAGTGTGATTCATTTCATATAGTGATCCCTGACAGAATTTAAGAGACTTAGAATTAGAATAAGAGATTCATGTCAAAGCAGTTTACGTTCCAGAACCAAAATTCAGATCTCTTTACTGCTACGGCTGAAAAACAGACATATACTGTTTGCCCAATTCTGGCTTAAAGTACTTATGTAATTACTCATGTTAAAATCAGTCCAAATTTGATTTGCAGACCAATGCAGCTCTTTGCTAATTTTTAAACTTAATGTGAATTCACACTCAGATTGGAGAGAGTATCAAAGTGACTGGAACTCATGAATTTGTTATGAATTATGGATGATCATGTTGTAGAAATGCTCACCTCTAGAGAGTTCCTGAGCTTATAGCCGTATAACCTTTGTAGCTCCAAAGCACAATGACGGAGAAGTTGATCATTGCTGTGGAGTTTTTTCCACTAATTAATAATATGTCCTATTTGAATCAGATGAGCATTATGATCTCCCTCTTCTTTGCCTCAGGTAATTTAATGCTGCACCAAAAGCAAATACCTCTGGCTTTTCTGTAGTAGTAGACAGACACATTTAAAAAAAAAATGAGATGATTAATAAACAAAAGGTTTCCTCCAGATCACATCGAATTGACCAGTTACTTTACTTGTGGCCATTTGGCACAAACACAGGCTAATGGTCAGAACATTCGTTTGTTTTGCAGCCCCTTTAAAATGTGTTCTGGATCATGCCTGCTGTCACCAGTAACTCCATCTACATGCAGAATTCACAGCACTTAGCAGCGTCTTCACAGCACCGCTTAAGTTTAAATTTAAACGGTTAAGTTTACTTTTGCTTCTCAGGGGCAGCGGTGGCCTAGCGGTTAGGGCGTCAGGTGCCTGATTGGAGGATCAGGGGTTCAAACCCCTTCCCAATAGGTTGCCCTGAGATACCCTTGAGCAAGGTACCATCCCCATCACTGCTCCCCGGGCGCTTTCAATAGCTGCCCACTGCTGCACGGGTTTGAGTGTGCATGGGTAAAATGCAGAGGTCCAATTTCGTTGTGGTTCATGTGTGCTGTGCCGTGACCTCGCAATGACAAGGGTTGTCACTTTCACTTTCACTTTTTTTCTTTTTTCTTTTTACTTTCACTTGGGCTAAACTTTCCATGTTGCTTCGCACAAAACAAACTAACAAGCGTATTTAAGTGAGTTAAATGTACTTTACTGATACTATACTAGAAAATAAACTAGACTTGTTTACTTTCAAAATTAAAATGAAATAAATAATTGTAATTCACTCAGGCTAAATTTACTTCTTCAAAATACAACGAATGTAGTTACTTCACTGAAGCTAAACTTCCTTCACTAAAGCTCAGACTTTAATGAAAGCCAGTTAAATAAGCGAATAAATAAAGCTGATAGAACAAAATATACCCCTCAGTTAGTCTAAAGATGAAGATATCAGGATGTGACATGTTTTATTATTACAAGCAAGCACTGATGCTATCATATAAGTTTATATAATGCATCATTTTTTTGCCAAGTCTGCCGTTGTAGATAGAATTGTAGCTATTTATGGAATATCCTGTGTGGGAGGCAAATGTTTTGTTACTGATACTATTATCAAGCCCACACTATTGCTTTGTGCTGGAGCCTCAAATATGTATGTGCTTTATGAAAGATGTTCTTTAAAGTCCCTGCTGCTATCCTCACTGTCGCTCAGCAGTTTTGCATAGGCAAGCAAGTGAGATACCAGTGTTGATGACGATGATAAGAAATGATGACAAGCTCTCAGCAGGGTGCATAGTATTGTACGACTGCTGCTTCTGAGAGAGAGATGGTGGTGTATGAATGAATTTAGGTAAAGCCACATACAAGGCACGTGTGACTGTGCACACGTTTAGGTGACCACAGAGTACAAACATTTGCATTCATTTTCTTATTTTGGATTTTCATATTTAATATATTAGAAGTAAATTGACAAAACATTACAGTTAGATTTTTCTGATCCAGGTAAATTGACTTCTGGTTCCTTTTTTTGTTAATGTAAAATGATTTTTATTTTTATGGCAAATAAGTTTATGAAAAACATTGCCTATTCTTGAAACCTTGTGGTACCTTGACTGAATGCATTTGGCTGAAAACCAATTACAATTGTGTTAATAAGTTAATTTCTCCATTTTCAGTAGAGCAATCACTGAAAAAAAATTATTTTGTAAAAATGCCCTTGACAAGAATGAATATATTAGCCCCAAGCTAATAATATGGGGCAGCGGTGGCCTAGTGGTTAGGGAGTTGGCCACAGGATTGGAAGATCGTGGGTTCCCTTACCATTAGGTTTCCCTGAGGTACCCTTGAGCAAGGTACCATCCCCGTCACTGCTCCCCGGGTGCTTTCAAGAGCTGCCCCTTGCTGCACGGTGTTTGAGTGCATGGGTTAAATGCAGAGGTCCAATTTTGTTGCGGTTCACTGTGTGCTGTGTTGTGACCTTGCAATGACAAGGGTTGTCACTTTCACTTTATTAGCATATAAGGATAATGCTTTTCCTCCCTGCTCTCAACTTGGAGTCAAAGAAAATATTTATTTCAGAGCTCTGAGGGCCCACATTGTGCACTTGGTACAGGCCGTATTAAATCAGTAATTTATTCAGTACTTCAGTCTGTTCTATTGTTTGATACCTTTGTGTATTGAAATAAGAAGCTTGTATGGAAGGATATAACAAGATATGTTGTATTTCACACTCTCAGAAAAAATTGTAATGTGAAAAGTGAAATGCATAAAAATCAAAATGGAGGTATAGAGTCAGAATCAAATTGCTGATTTTAATATGAATGATTTTAGTCCCAGGGATTTCAAAAGCAGTATGTTTAGTTTTGGACAGCTGCTTAAACTAGACTGATATTGAAAAGGGATGCGTACATTCTGTTTAATGAAAAAAAATGTAATAAAACTGTACCATCACACAGAATGCCTGTACCATCACACAGAACTGTTGCATGGCCTCAGAAAAAGATACTCTCAGAAAGAATAATACATTTTGCTTTAGAAAGAATATAGCTACAGAAAAATCATTGACAACTATTTCACTACTTTATTCTTTTCACCAATGTTGAGTTTTCCCCAAATTCTTTTTTTCAAATGTTCTTTCTGATCATATGAAAGTTCATAGTTTCTTTATCTTCTCTTCTCTTTTAGGGAACATCAGCAAGAACTGCACTGCTGATGGATGGTCTGTGGTGTACCCCAGTATTCACAGTGCATGCTATTCTGAATCCAAGCCCAGGAAGGTGAGTGGGACCCAGGAAAGAGGTATGCTCTAGGGAACACTGAAATTTCATGATGAGTATTTTTGGTCTCGCCAGATCATAACAGGTGCTCATAGCTGGGACATGTGTTATATGTCTGGTCTTTGTGACAGATAGGATAGATAAGAGAAGGTAATGAAATCAGTGCGCAAACTCAAGCAGGAAGGATCTGTTTTGACTGATGGGTGGCCCTTGTCGTTCGCTGTGTGAGCACTGCTCTGACTGAAGAATCACTCTGTCTGGAGCCTCAGGGCTCTCGAACATCTCTGTCCAAACCACTCAACTCCCTGGTCTGGTCCTCCGCCAGCTGAGGCTTTTGGGTGCCTGTGCTTGTGTGGGAGTGAGACAGAAAGGCAGAGAAAGTGTTTGAAAAGTGTAAGAGATTCTGACTCTAGACTGTTTTGATGGGCTGGCCACCAAATTGCAGTGAGTATTATGTTTCTCATCTAAAAAAACCTTGACTAAAAGGAAAGTGATCTTGTACTGTGGAAAGCAGAAATGAAGCACCAGGAGCCAAAGCAGACATAGATGATAACAGACGTAAAGATCAAAAAAAGATTTATTCTCATCTGTAACAGCAGAAGTAGCCTAAAAGGAGAGCTAAGTGTCCAGTTTGCTTATACTGAAACCATCAGACCTCATTAATAATGACCAATCTCTCTGCTTATGTATGTGCTTCCTTCTTTCTTTTTCTCTTTCTTTCTTTCTTTCTTTCTTTCTTTCTTTCTTTCTTTCTTTCTTTCGTTCTTTCTTTTTATGCATTAAATCAGTGTTTTGTTCTTGTGGCTGTCCGCTGGTGCAGCTGTGGGGCAGTGGCTAAATCAGAGTGGCAGGAACAAGCTACTGAACTGGAAAGGCGGGACACTTCACAGGAAGTGAACCGTAAGGAAACCACAATGTCAAGCAAAGCCTCCAGAATGGAGGTTGGAGCAGCTGGACTTGACTGATTTTCATAGACACAGAGGTTCATGAATCTGAATTTGAATGTACACACACACACACACACACACACACACACACACACACACACACACACACACACACCTACACACACACACACACACGCACACACCCATGAACTCTTAAGGGCACATTTAAGAGTATATTAATTTTTCCATCAGGATCATGTCAAACAAATTGGAGATTAGTTTTGGTGAACTTTTTTTGGCAAATTTGGGGTTTTTGACCAGCTGATCATTAGAATAATATATAATAGGTTAACAAATGCAGTACAATTAATAAAAAGCAGACATTTTAGCAGAGTAGCCCTGCATTATTTAAGCATTCCTCTCATCCAGAATACAAAAAATAATGTAAAAATCTGTCTGTTTCTTAACAACACTGCCCGCCATTATATGATTTCAATGTCACCATGAATCCCTAGGTATAGATATTATAAACTACATCTCTGAGGCATATTGTTATTGCACTCTGCAAAATTAATTATTAATTATAACCTGCTTACAATTCTATAATTTCTAAAATTCTTATCTTATAGCTTCAAAATCTGAAATTTGTTTTCCTCTTGGCATACTTAATGAATGGTGCTATATTACTTTAGTAAAATAACAGTATACCGCCTTGACTGTAAAGTGACTGTTTTATCGGAAAAAAATCTTGCCATTCAGGGAGATGAAAAGATGAAATTATTAGCATAAACCAAACAGACAGCTACAAAATGGCTGTGATGCATGTTAAGAACTCCAGTCACTTATATAACTGAGATTTCTGAGGGAGGTTAAAGACTCATGAAGGAATGCAAAGACCAGACTGAACCTCTTGCTCTTTATCTGATCCAAGAGTCGAAACACAGCCTCTCTTTTGCACTCTAAAGCTCTTATCTATGGAGCTAATTATGAACAAGGGGGTTCTCATGAAATGAGGGAACCACAATTATCTTCCAAAGTGAAGCAGTAGTTTCTTTTCAGATGTTCCAGTCACTATTTGTTACAGCTTCCCTGGGTTTGGGTTTGGGTTTGAATGTCTAAGGACTCAACAGTGAGGGCAAAGTGCTGCCATGCTTGAGTAAGCCGCTCAATTAGATTCGGCGTCTTGTCAGCACTGCTGGAGATGATCCCAGGGATTGAATAAGGCACCTAGACGCGGTAGACGATATGACGAGAATTGCATGCTGGGGCGCTATCTCTGAAGCAATTTTGAAACTACGCAAACCCGAGGGTACAGGAAGAGTGCAAGACTTGTGCCTTGAGGAGGATGACTCAACTTTGTTGTAAATAAGTTTCATGTAAAGCTCCCCTTGCAGTTGCACAAAAATGGCATAGAACTAATCATCGACTTGCTCTCTGGCTGCAAAGTGGGATACATGCTAAAGAACATTGTTTAGCAGTACAAAGAAGAGGCCTGTTGCATGTATTAAGGTTTGCATATTGAAGGCTGTGCAGGCTGTGCAAATCAAATAAAAAAGCACCACCTTGACCAACCCCTTCCTAAAAATGTTCAGAAGGGTTAAGATATGTCAAATGTACAGGCCACTGAGGCCATTTAAATGTGCTCTCCGCTCAGTCACAGTATGTGGCTTGTGATAAGTTCCTTCATTGGGTGTCCAATGAAGGAACTTATCACCATCTGAGGCTGGATTAACTGAAGACAAAGAGTGAATTTAGTCAGCAATGATGTTCAGATATGTTGTGCTATTTATGTATTGATGTTCTTCAGTAGATAACAAGGGCCTTAATATGTCAACCAGCAATGATTCAGATTTGGTATTTGTGCCCAGTGGACTATCACTTGTTCACTAACATCACCAGGCCCTGGTAATATCTGATAGGCATGTTCTAAGATTCAGGTACAGTTAAACCCCAACAAGGGGTTGAGCTCCTAACCTTTTTGTCCTCAGGCTGTACACGTTCCCTCAGCATGTATTATAACTGTTTTATCTGGCAGTTTTTCATTGTCCAGTTTAGCAAGGTGAGTCAAGGGTTCCCCCAGGAATTGATCTGGTGGATTGGCTCAGGTCTCATGAGCTTTACCTTTTAAGAGCCTCCTCTAAGGTGAAATGAATGCATGTGATGAATGATGAATGAATGTGATCGAGGTGCATCACCATGGCAATGGAAATCCCACTGATCCCACCAATAATGTGTTTTTAAAAAGGGTCTTGTTTCATAATAAAATTTTAAACAAGAATCAGACTAAGGGACACTAGTACCTGACTAGAAAACAGCAGTTTAGCAGTAATCTTAGGCAAAGTTTAACTCTTATTTATGTATATCCATATATAAAATGTTATATTTTATTTATATTTATATAATTAATGTTCCTTCAAGCTTTTGCTTCAAAAAGTATAAGGACAGGCATGCTGAGATCATCACTTTTCCTGTAATTTGCCAGGCTGTGACCCATATGTTTAGTTCATCTGCATAGTTCTACTTTGACCCCTCTGAACCACAAACTGTTGTTTGTGACTGTTCGTGAAAAGCTAATGATGACATTAAGGAGATGGGAGAACCAGCCAACTAGTGCCCGCATGCCTAGTTCAAAGACACAAACATTAATCGTTTTTCCCATTCCAGCACTCATATGAACATTCATTTAATGCTTAAATGCTGGTCTACCTAACCTGGTTGGAATGTACAGTTTGTATGATGGTGGGTGGTTTAACTAAACTAATAAATGGCATGCCCTCCTGTACTGCGGGGAAGCTCAAAGATTCTCAGCTTATACAAGATAATTTTGCTTTTATGTGTTTCATGTTTTTTTTTTGTTTTTTTTGGAACGTTCATTATCATCGGGAAATACAGCCTGTGCACTTTTGACCTCAATCAGACGCTGCAGGACTGTTGTCAGTCTTGGACTCTGGGACGCTGCCCAGATGCTTCTCTGATTCATATACCCATTGCGGGTAAAACAGGACAGTGAGTTGTTTTTCCATTCCATACCTGCAATGGGGGGAAATTAAACATTAGAGCAATTTCCTGACGAGGTGGTGGAGGAAGAGAGGGCAAAATCTGTGCCTCACAGGAGTCCTCTCTTTGAAATTAGTGAAGATGACATGGAGTTCCCCTCCTGAGGGTTTGGGGTGGGGGTGTCATAAGCTGACCTTGGTTAAGGCTCATCTGCAGCCACATTTCAAAGCTGAATGTTGCATTTTTTGGAGGAACACAAGTTCATTGATGAGTCAAATGCTTACCCTCTAACAATGAATTTATGAAGGTACTTTAAAGCACACGTCATATAAAAAAACTCTGCATTAGCTAAAATTCCATCATATTGCACCTTAGACTCACCGCTTTGATAAAAGGCACATGTCAAAGTGCTGCTGACCTTTCACAGGACCTAGTCCTGTTTTACTGTCACCCTTTGCATGAAACTGTCCAGACACTTTCCATGGGCATCCCGAAAAAAAAGGGTCCTCGATATTCATCTGCCAACATATAAGTGTTTGTCTGAAAAAGGAAATGATCTGGCTTCCCCTCGAACCTTTCCTGAGTTGTGTAAAGTGACTGGTTCCTGTCTCTTGTCGTCTTACTGCTCTAACTCAGTTAACCTTTAGGTCACCACACCAAGGAATGTGCAAATATTTTAATTATTTTTGAATAATCATGGTCTTCTTGGTCTAACAGGAGATGATGGTTTAGGCCTTGCTTTAAAAGATCATTGGATAATGACTGGAATGGTAGGAGCTCAGTAGAACTAATGCTTACATCATGTTATGTACCTCATCATGTTATGTGTCAACTGATGGCCTAAAGCACAGAAACTGTCTTTCTGAAGCTTGAAAGGGAGGAAAGCACATTAGATTACAGCTTTAAATAACATCCTTTGAGTATAATGTATAAATAAGAAAGGATATACCATATACTATTCTATAAAATTGAATGGAATGCTGTTAACTTTCCATGGAGATCAGGAACGCTGTTGGTGCTTATGAAGAGTGAGGCTGGGCTGTGTGGGGAAGTGCCAGGTGGTGCGTAAGGCCTGAAGAATGCTGTTTATGGAGGATGCTCATATCTGAGCTTCATCACACTCCTCTCCCACCAACCATGCTGTCTGCCCCGCTCAGACTTTCAAATGGTTATCAGCTTTGCATGTCATCACTGGGGCACTCGCCTTTTAACGCTCGACTTGTCAAAGGGGTGAAAGGGTCATTTGCACTGATTATGCACGCCATTGCTGTGAATGTTGTCTGCTTAGCAGTTATTTATAGCTGTGGATATGCTGGCAGAGATGGGAGAAGCACTTTTGAATAATAGGCATGTTTATATCTTATCATGTTTTCTTGGAATTTGAAACTCAACCCAATGCTATTCTTGTTTAACCAGCTGGTGTTCTACACCGTTGTGAAGACCCTGTACACCTTGGGCCACAGTCTCTCTCTCGTCGCTCTCATCACTGGCAGTACCATTCTGTGTCTCTTCAGGTACAAAAATAAGCCCAAAACAAAAACATCTTTTCTCTCTCCATCGCCCTCACTCCCTCTTTTCTTTTCTCTCTTTCTGTTTTATGTTACGCCCCACTTCATGTGAATGGACATCTGTGGCAGATATTAATTGTAATCATTACCTCTGAGTTTTGGCAGTATTTTTGGAAAGACCATAATTCAGAGTTTTTGACACAGAGTATAAACATTATGCTTGGCGTTCAATCTCGTCTTGATAGTGTTTATATGACTGCCAGCCTGATGTATTCATATAAAAGCTGGGAGACAGATGAATTGACAATTGCTTAAAGACTCTTTTGTGAAAAGGCTGTTGTTGTAGCACAACATCTTTGTTGAATGTCTTCTCTAAACCTTACAGAAAGCTTCACTGCACTAGGAACTACATACATCTCAATCTGTTCTTCTCCTTCATCCTGAGAGCCATTGCCGTGCTGATAAAAGATGCCATATTGTTTTCTCACAATGAGAATATGCAGTGCCATGAACAGCCCTCACTGGTAAGCTGGTACTACAACCTCAAAAAAGCTGAAAATATATGTCTTTAATATAATGGAGATACACTATTAAGGAGTTTCTGTGTTTTTGTGACAACTGATAATTAGCACTTTTTGTGGCTGATACCAATAACAGATCATTTTAATTGTTGGCATTTTTAAAATGATTTCACAATATAATGTTAAATGAGGTGGAGTGACAGTAAGAAAGGTTAAAACCCTATAGAATTTACAAAAGAAAAATAGATTTTTTGCCTTTTAATTACAATTTTTAGAAATATTGATGCTCTTAATTCCACTATAAATATATGAGGTACCCTTGAGCAAGGTGCCGTCCCCATCACTGCTCCCCGGGCGCTTTCAATAGCAGCCCACTGCTGCACATGTGTGTATGGGTGAAATGCAGAGAGCGAATTTCCCATTCGTGGGATTATAAATAAAGGATTATTATTATTATTATTATTATTATTAAATTTCCTGTATTGTATGCAAATATTAAATTACACGTATAAAGTGGTCAAAGTGGTCTTGCTGCCTTATAAAATAAAGAAACTTTACTTGCCACTGCCTTGTAAAGTCCCAAATTTTGCTGTTTTTTTAGACTAATGCAATTTTTTAATAAATCTTTTCTGCTTTCTTAACTATCATGCATGTGCCTGAACACAACTGATGAAAAAACACTATACATGTCACATGTCAACATTTTTTGATAAAGCTAAAAAAGCTAAAGTGTCACTATAAAGATAAGCCACAAAAATGTAACAGGTTTATCAAAATCAAATAGTATTGCTGTTGTTAAAATTCTAAAATTTAGAGGAAAAGGAACAGTTAAATAAGTTAGGTAAATCAATGTAACATTAGGATTCCAACATTATTGGTATTGCAGGGCAGCAAAGCAAACCTGTTTTGTAGTTTGCATCAGTTCTTTTGCAAAAATTATCGGCAATGTTTCCATCATTGAGACCAGTAATAGCTTCTTATATACAAACAACTATTATATGATGCAAAATGTTAATGCAGAATCTTTAGGTCTGCCACTTGTATTTACTTGGACTGATGTATTTACAAGAAACACTGCTGTGTTCTGTGTCTGCTCTTCAGATAGGGTGTAAGGCCAGCCTGGTCATTTTCCATTACTTTATCATGGCTAATTTCTTCTGGCTGCTGGTGGAGGGGCTGTACCTGCACACCTTGTTGATGGTGATCTTCTCGAAGAACCGGCACTTCGTGGTCTACCTTTTCATTGGATGGGGTACGTCTGGCTCATTGGAATTTACTTCATGCTTTCTCAAAGATCTTCCTCTTTGAGAGTTTTTGTTTTTGCGCCCAGAGCTGAGATAATATAAACACCATTGTAGCATACTTAAACTGCTGGAGCCTTTTGTTTTGTAGAGCTGTTTCTGGAGGGTTTTTTTCTGCCAGCGTGTATAATCTTTCAAACGCCTGAAATCACATTACTGCCCCTGGACTTCATGTCTTTGTTCCATTTTCACTGCAGAAATTTGTGGGAATCATGTTGTCTTGCAACAAGGAGGATAAAATCACATTCAGAAGGAAGTGCCAGTCAGTTTTTCTTCACTTAAGAAACACACAGAGCCTTCACTTCTACACACAGAGCCTTCACTTAAGAAATCCTACCTTTACACAACACTGCTTTTACAGTCTCCTAACAGGAGGTTCAGGAGACGAGAGTGTTGTGAGGAGAAGGATGGCTCACCACTGGCTTTTCTCACCATGTTTGCTCTGCATTATGTATTAAATGTCTTTGTAGTTGATTGTCTCAGTGGAGTGAGGCCCCTGCCAAGCCGAGAAATGAAAGGCGGGTGACTACAGTTCAGTCTCTGCGCCCGAAGGGCCGGGGCTGGACCCTAGCTCACTGAAAACATCCCATCAGCACCTCATTAGCATTCGCTTTCATCATAACAGCAAAAATAAACAATCTTCTTTCCTTTTTGTTTACCTTTTTTTCCCTTCTTCTTTCCAACACACTCGCAACAAACTCCTTTTGTAATCTTGGTAACACTGTTTACCCCTCTTAAACATCTTCCCTAGCCAAGGTTTGGACAGGAACCCTCACACCCTTAATTTTGGTATATCATCATCTTTCCTAAGATAAGCAATGCATCATTTGATGAAATCAAGATTCGATTCTTACATAGCATCCAAAGTCTTGAGGATCAAACTTTCTTATATAATTTATAAGAACGTCTCTCACCTCTCTCTCCTTCTTTGCTAGGGTTCCCCACAGTCTTCGTGACTGCATGGATAATATGCAGGATATACCTAGAGGACTCGGGGTGAGCAATGTTGAGCCTGATCTCAAATATAAATAATCCACAAATTATTTAAGGAAAGCCTTCACGGTAAAAATGGAATAACACTTTCTTTTTATCAGAATGTTCTGCAATGAAACAAGTGATGCTGTTTTTTCCTCCTCTTTGAGCAGATGCTGGGAGAGAAATGATGCCACCATTCCCTGGAGGGTGATCAATTGGCCAATCATGGCTTCTGTTGTAGTAAGCGTGACCCTGTTTTGTTTGTTTGCTTAGCACTTAAATGATAAGGCTGTATTCCCTTTGCTTGAGATGGTAATGAAGAAAAATGATGAGCAACAGCGTCTTCAGATTTTCTAGGACAGACACTCTGAAACTCATCATGTTCCATAAATCCTTGATACTGTATCAGAGTGACTCTCTTTTCCACCCACAGTTATAACTTTGATATGATTGCAGAAGCTCTTTAGTACTGGGATTTGATTTTTTTGTGTAGTTTTTCAAGGTACAAAAAAATAGACACAGATGCTGCTTGAGAGACTCAAACATTATACTCAAATCTGGACAATTCAGCAATATTTTCACAAATAAAAAATATGATTAGTTTACTTTATCTTTAATCTTTAATATTCTATTGTCCTTTCTATTGCCCTTGTCTTTAATCCTGATAAGGATTAAGCCTAATGTTTGCTAATATGGTTGCTAATATCAACAGTAACAATTCAAAAGTATCAATATATTTTAATAAATAATTACAAACAGTTGACTTGGTCAGCTATTAAACCTTTCTTTGACAGACCAGCGCCATCAAAAACTGAGTTTTCCTCTCCTGTGGTCTGAAATAATTACCATAAGGTACAGTTCATTACATAGATACTATATATGTGATCAAAGCTACAAAAATGGCCAGCTTTGAATTAATTATTTTTGTAATATATTAATTATATGACAAAAATGGGGCAGCGGTGGTTGCCCCTGCATTGGAAGATTGTGGGTTCGATTCCCTCACCAGTAGGTTGCCCTGAGGTAACCTTGAGCAAGGTACCGTCCCCATCACTGCTCCAAGGGCGCTTTCAATAGCTGCTCACTGCTGCACGGTGTTTGCATGGGTTAAATGCAGAGGTCCAGTTTCGCTGTGGTTCACTGTGTGCTGTGCTGTGACCTCGCAATGACAAGGGTTGTCACTTTCACTTTCAAATAACAAATATGTATACTTCTGCCTATTCAGCTATGGCAATTTAGCCCTTTCAATTGGTATAAAGCTTTTAAGTCATAAATTTCTTCTCTTACTATTCAATACTATATCAATGAAAGATATTTAACTAAAACTTAGTTGGTTAAGCTCTAGGTTCAATAGATTATGCAAATATATATATATATATATTTTTACATTTTTGCTAATTTAATAAATAATAGAATGTGATACCTTTTTAGAAATGTCATTCTGAAGAAAAATGTAATTATTTATTTCAGTCATTTTCACCACATATTGAAAGTTGCTGTGGTGTTTAGTCAAATACTGCATGTTTAAACCAGGCCTGGATGATTTCTTTCAGCGAGCAACAGAGCAGCTCGCTTTCCTCTAAGTGTGTCTCTAGAGCAAACGTGCTGTCGTTCTCCCCGGGGCGCAGCACATGTGACTCCCCTGACACTTCCGTTTTACATAAGCTCACCTGCAAGAGAGCACTGATCTGCTGATGGAGTTGGGGTGAGTTTGACAGCAATGTCTTTGCAAATCAAGGTCAAAACTCATCCATTTTTCTTAAAACTATCAGAGAACGAAAATATTTTTCGCTTTTTTCACTTTCCTGCTTCTGGATGAAATATGTGAGTAATTCGAGCTGCTTACATCTTTTAGAGACCAATCTCTCAAGTACCCCCCACACAGAATGCTACATATAACTCCCTCAATGGCCCAGCACTCCTTCTGAGTCGAAACAAAGCACAACCTGTTTCTTCTGTTTGTTTCTTACTCAGTGGGTGCTGTCAAGCAGAAATGCCTGAGGTGAGCAACATGTTACATACAACATGGTTTGTTGCATGCTTTACCCTGCATGTCCTAGTCAAACAACTTTTGACAGGATGTCAAGAGAAGCTCTTTGGGGCAAATTGTTGTGAAATGCCCTGTGAAGGAAAATAATTGCAACGACATCATGCAAACCCTGTGGCTATTCTTTTCTTTTTGATATTAAAATCATAAAAAGGCTAAAGTGAAAAGAACTTCATGCATTTATCCAGTCTTGGTGTTGAGTCGGTATGAGGCTTTTGACAATTAAATGGATGAAAGTACAAATAAAGTTTAGGCTTAAAGATGTTACTTTAGCTATTTAATTTACATTTGCCTTTCATATGTAATATGTCATGGGTAGAAAATACTTCAAGTGTCTATATCTTCTACCTTTTGCATTTCATTTATGACTGCCATTGACATTTACTTATAACATTTGTTTGGTTTAATTCACCAAAAACAGTCATTAATTCATTTTAGATGATCATTTTCAATCTGATTGATCCTCTTATAAATCAACAGCCTGTTTTTGGTACGTTGTCTTTAAAACTTGATACCAACTGCCTTGGATTGTGCCTCATTCAAAAAACATTCTAATAATCTCACCATGGATGGGCAGAGTGAAAATGTACTATGCTGAAAAAATGGATTTATATAAAGGATCCTTGTGGCATCCAGAAAGAAGTAAATTCTAAATGATCTGTTTTATTTGCATACATGGGCAGTAAGGACTGAGGAATACATTAAAATGTAGTGCTTATGTTCAGTTGGTGTGAAGCCGCAGTGGGGCAAAGTATTATGGAGTTAACATTATCAAGACAAAAATCCAACCATAACATTTCAACTGAAAACATGTCTAATAAATCACAGCTATCGTTTTTAAATGGAGAAATGTGTCTTTAATGCCGTTTATGGGCACTCTATGCACAGTCCAGTTAAAAGTGGCCATGTGTCCTACATCACAAGCATTTTTGTACTGACCAGTCATCAGGATTAAAAAAAGGCTGAGCCTTCAGTGGTTGTGACAGTGGACAAAAATAAAAAGCAGTTTTTCAGATTAGCTTGTTTTTGCTCGCAGCACCACAATCACTTTATAGTAGATCGTTTGAAACACCAGCTGACAGAGCACATGGAAAATAGAAAACAGAAGCAGAGTTTAAAGTGTTAAAAGGATGAAACCCCAATGTCATGTACTTTAAAGCTTAACGTGTGAAATGAGGTACTGCAAGTAAACAGAGCTCTTTCTCTTTCCACAAAAAGCCAACTTTCCAGGAATGATAAATGAACCAACTAACAGCATCAATGGGGGGAAACCAGTGCTGGCCGGCCAAATTTCTGAGAGGCCAATTTGACCCCACTGTGACCGGCACCTCACTTCCCACAAAGTACAGAAAGTGTTGATTTGCTATATTAATATTCTTTCTTCTTTCTTACATTTGAGTGTTTTAGAGCTGATGCTTTGCCTCTCAATCTTGTAGATTCCTAAGGTTATTTTGCTTGACACATTATTCATACGGTCACTTAAGCAAAGTTGTTTTTTGCACTCCTTTATATGCCCTTGCTTACCAAAAACCAAGTGTTTTTGGGATTACCGAAAACTTCATCATGATAAACCCTCAAGGAGAAAGACCAAGGTGTATATTTGATGGCGAACTTTCCAGGGAATGTTTG
This sequence comes from Hepsetus odoe, assembly GCA_017165825.1. Lineage (NCBI taxonomy): Eukaryota > Metazoa > Chordata > Actinopteri > Characiformes > Hepsetidae > Hepsetus > Hepsetus odoe. The sequence continues at coordinate 7,679,907 of CM029389.1, forward strand.
ATTTTCACTGCCGTTTTCCTACAATATTTTTGCTAACATCCATTTCATACTTTGCAGCACTCATGTTCACGAACTGGCCCCTTGGAATAAAAAGTAAAAATTTTTTAAATATATGATTGAATGCTAAAGTATTGGGCATCCATAGTGAAACAACACATTTTATATTTGGAAATACACATCCTTTACTGAGAACACACTCATTTTTTTAATGCATAATTAGATCGATGAGTATAGCATTTTATAATTTATATATACATATATTTTGTAATAAATTATGAATTAATCATAAATTCTGCAAATAAACAGAACTCATGCTGTTTAATTTGAAGAAAAAAAACTGCTGATTAACCCTTTGATGTAAGTATGTGATTGGAAAAGGAACACACTTTCGCAAGCAGTCCTTTGTTCCACGTTGAGATCAACTAACTTTAAAACCCTCACATTTATGGTCTTTAATAGTGTGAGCCAAAAGAAACCAGGCAACACACTGTGGCAAAAAACCCCAGATTGAGCATAATGTCCTTTGTCCCTTACAGTTGCAAAAAAATAGTTACTTGTTCCTCCAGAACACAGCACATCAGGACTGCCCATAATAGCACGAGTTTTGCTCCAACCCAGTGGACAAAATGTTTTCATCAAGTATTTTTCCAAATATTAATGTTTGGTTAATAATGTTTGGGTGTTTGTTTCCATATCTGCATAGAAGCACAGTTCTTAGCTAAATGACCATGCTTGTTGTTTGGGGGGAAATTGTATACATTTTGTTTGCTATTCCTTTGACTGATGATTTCTCTCTCTGCTCAGATCAACTTCATTCTGTTCATTAGCATCATTCGCATCTTGGTCCAGAAGCTCAGGTGTCCTGACGTGGGAGGGAATGACCAGTCTCAGTACAGGTAGAGTATGAACACTTTCATCTTTCACTCTCTCTTTCTAACTCTCTCTGTCTCTTTCTCACACACATAAATCCACATGCACACATCCTCAGTTGTCCCCATGTTTTTCCTCAGCTGCGCATTCATGCCAACATTTGTGCTGCGCTTCTCTGACAGATGAACTGAAATGGCAGTACCATGTTTCATCAGACTTTTCCATTTTCTACCATAAATTACTGAATGTGTACTGAAACTCTGCCTGTTGAAATATTTATTTGTGTAAAAGTATTGCTCCTCGAAGCAATTGTTCCTGACTTCAAGAGCCATTTCACTGTTGCTTGAGGAGTTTTGTTGGACTTCCTGTTTTTTGAGAAACGCTTCTTTTCCATGTTTCCAAAATTGGAATTAATTTTTTTTGTGAAAAGCGCCATTGTAGCATGAAATTGCGAGCGACCATCATGAAAGGCTGATGTACACCAGCTGGTTTTCGGTTGTTCAGCACAACAGGTAACAGCAGCCTCCATTTGTTCCCAATTACTGAATCCATCTTAATACTTTTCATTTTGCAGGAGACTGGCAAAGTCAACGCTGTTGTTGATCCCACTCTTTGGGGTAAACTACATTGTTTTTGTGTATATGAGAGAAGAGAGTGACAACGACACTTTTGAAAACTACAAAATATTCTTTGACCTTGGCATGGGCTCTTTCCAGGTACAGAAACCGAATGTGTAGTTTAGGATTGCTTGAAATGGCTTTCATTTCACTTCAAAATCTTATTTCTTGATGCTTTCTTCACAGGGATTGGTTGTTGCCATTTTATATTGCTTTTTGAATAGTGAGGTGAGTATCACTCTCTGAAAGATATGTGTAGATATCTATCTCTATATTTGATGGAATAACATTTTTTTTTCAGTCACATGTAGACACCCGCTAAAGGTTCGGGGATCCCTTTTTCCAGGGACTGTTTGAATTTAGCAGTTACATCAGTTAAATTTCTTTAAAAATCATTTCGCTATCATTAGTTTACTACTTCACAGAAGGTAGCTTTATGTTCACTAACGTCCCACAAGGTATAAACATTTTGTGTGTATCATATACAAATGTATGGGAATCCATAGCCATATAACTCACTTTGTAATAAGTATATCTGAAAATGCACATTCTCTACACAGAACACACTTTTGCATATTTTTATGCACAATTGTATTGCTGACTATAACATTTTTATAAAAATCTGTATTTAGGTTTGTGTGTTTCAACCTCTGTGTACAGATTTCTATTTAAAATAGTTTGAGTTTAAAGGAAATGTTAAAGAAAAACTGAGTTTAAACATTGACATTACACAGTGCCAGTCAAGAATTGTTTGGTGTCTGAATTTATTTTATAAGTCTAATTTTTCACTGAATTGTTTTAGCAGAAGAGCCAAAATAAACACTTTTCACTTATTACAGATACATATACTTTGACAGAGTAGATATCAGGATTCAACTTTTTTACTGAGGAAAGGTAAAATATAGATGCTCTGAAATGCATTCAGAGTTTAAGCATAAAACGTGGCTCTTTGAAGGAGGTTTGCGCTGCCTGTTTGTGTGCAACGTGAGCTGAACTTTATGCCATTTTTATGTGGTTCAACTATTAAACCACTCTGACTTTAAATAACTATTAGTGCAGAAACTTCACCCATGTTGTTACATATTTGAAACACCCATGTTTATCATAGCTGAGTTAACGTTTCTTTTCTATCATCTTTTTACAAATTATAGGCTATTTTTTGTTATGTCTATTGTACAAGATAGGGATACACTATTTCTGTGTGTTATTCTCCATTTAGACTGAAATAATGTATAATTCCCCTCAAATACATTAGAACTAAAGTAATGAGACTTTTCAAAATCAAAGGAAGTCATCAATAATAAATCATTATTTATATGTAGCTGAAAACATTAATTGTTTTCAGAAGTATTTGTATTTCATTACATCTTACCTTTGCCTTCTGGTAATAAACATTTATATTACTGCAATAGCTCTAGTGTAAGGCTACAGAAGCAGATTTCAGATGCTGAACATGTCTTGGCTGACTGACCACATATAAGCCTAGAGAAGCATTGTGTAGACTGAATTTTTTGGTGATTTATACCTGAAAGATTTCAGCGCTGATGAATGCATTTATCACACCAAGGGGTTAAAACATGAGGTACTTGGCATCAGGTAGAGCCTTTGCAAAGGAAATGGCTTGATGAAAGCAGTTTTCAATTTAATATCTCAAGTAATGGTAACCAGACAAAGAAAACAGCATGATTGTGCCAAAACATTTCAGTAAAGCTTCTTGTCTCCAAACTTTGAATGGAAAGTGTGTGGACCCTGTCAGTGTTATGTGTATATGTGTGGCAGGTCCAGAGCGAGCTGAAGAGGAAGTGGCGAAGTGTGTGTCTTAAGCGTTACATCGGACGGGACTATCGGCTGCACAGCTCATCCATTTCTAGAAATGGAGCAGACAACATGGCACAGTTCCATCGTAACTCCAGAGCCCAGTCCTTCCTCCAGACAGAGACCACCGTAGTGTGAGCCTGTTCTTACTCACACACAGATACACACACTCCCCTTAATTCTGGGCAATTGGAGCAGCTGTACAGGAAATGTCATATACAGGGTCCACAGAACTGTTCTGTAATTTTCTTAACGCATCTGCAAATCACTTGTGCATAAATTTGTTGAACTTTGTGCTATATAACGAAAAGGCTGGGACTTGGGGCACTTTCCATTTTACCAATGTCTGTTACAACAGGGCATGAATAATGTTCCCAAATTCTTTTTTCAGCATTTATTTCATACCAAATCTGAGTGTCTGCTCCCTGACGGATGGGACCAGCAGGTGTTCTGGATGATAGAATGTTTGAATGAACCGTTAGTGGAGATAAGATTACATCAGCTCTGATGCATCAGGCATTTACTTTAACATTTCCACTGTTTAACTTATTTCAGCTCTTTTGGCTTGTTTGTTCTCACACATGTAAACACAGAGTCACAAATGTTTTATTTCCAAACATTTCTTTATTAGTCCAGTGCTTGTATTGTACCAGAGCGCAGTACTTATGACCTTGTAAATATTTCTCGGCTCCTGGTAATTTTATTGACCGTCAGACAGCCAGACACAGAACAGAGGCTTGACACCACCTAATGCAAGCATGAGGCACAGCATTTGCCATGCCTTGTGAAAGAGCTAGAGAAATGCTGGGTTTCGCAAAAGCCCTGGAACTTACTCTGTCGTGCTTCACGGCTAAATACTGCAAACAGAAGCTGTGGTTCTCCATTGGGACAAACTCATTAGGAGCCGATTACTGCTGGAGGTGTTCGCATCAGCTCTCTTACAGGCGAGGCCTTATGTTCCAAAGGGTGATTCCATAACCATGACAAATTTCTTGCATGAGAGGACGACTACGTGTTTGCTCCACTCAAGCGGAAGCGCAAAACCAAAGAGCCAAACTTACGCATGGAGGGGAAACCCATCGGTGGAGAAGGATTGGGGAGACAGACTGTAGGACGAGTGTTAATACTTTAACAGCTGCTTTTCCACATGCGGAATACGTCCAGTGGTGGACAAATTCCAATGATTCACTATTACAAGTGCTTTTAGTGCAGTCTGAGCCCTGACATAGGATGTGGAAATTGGCCCCAAATGTCAAAAAGTGTTAACACTTTAATCCAAAGCTCTGCTGTTGATGGTTCAAAGATGTCTGACTCATCTATTGCCTGCTTGTTACCATCAACATAATCAGCGTTGACTGCAATCTAAAAGCTAATTCTGTTGTTAAAACTAAACGCCCTGCCATTCTGAACATCTGTAGGCCTTCTGCAGACTTCCGTCCAAAGGACATGAAATGCTGCACATGCAGCAGAAAACTAGAAACCTGGCAAGCGAGATGAAAGCAGGACCAAGAGTTCTGATTCTGTGTTTGTCACAATCACGTTGTCTGTAGCTCCAGAAGCACTGCCGTGGGAAATAATGTGAATGTTACTGTGAACCGTGAACTGACTGTTCCTTTTGCAGTACATCTAATCAGCATGCGAATGTACTTCAGATCTATGTTGCCATAACATGCATATTTGTTTCAAGAGGCTTCCCTGGTACCAGAGAAGAGTCTCATCTTTAAAGTGCTTTTTTATATTTCTAGGGCATTTTACAGTAGTTCATTAATGACTCAAGTCTCCCAGCTGGCAGATAAAGGTGGCTTCTTTTGCCAAACTTTATTCAGTAATGTTTGTACTCAAGCATTCATATTTTGTTATTTTGTGCTTTAATGTTACGACTTTTCTTTGACATTGGCAGACAAGGGCACATTTAAAGAACAGTGTGTTTTTCCAGCTGCATTTCTATCTGCCACATCTGGTTGGTTACCACTGATGGTAACACCAGCACGCTCAGAACCTGTTGGATTACACCTGTAAGCCACTGGACAATTAGTGAAGTAAATAAATGTTTTGGTGAAGCACAGGTAACTGGACAACTTTTAAGGATTCTTTAATTAATTTTCCAATAAGAATGCAATTACTATTGTAGCACTGATTTACATCAAATTTTTAGATGTTGACTTGATCTTACAAGAGCAAATCTGGGATTATTTATTTAATATATCACACTGCGGTTTTTAATAAGCACTTAAATAGAAAGCACATCAACCACAAATCAGATGCACCTTACCTTGGTCATATTTTATGCTGAATTGTAGTGTGTACAATTAAAGTGAGTGCTTGAAAAGAAACTAAATAAATAAAGTAGAGAGAATAAGTTCCCTCTTCTTTCCAGTGTTCTCCCTGACTTTTTGTAGTTGGAGACATTTCCACCTACTAGCTAGGACCACCAGCACTGTGTTGGCGAAGACTCACGCATGTTTGAAACTGCTGCTACAGCAATGTCATCTGACATCTCAGCATGCTTTGAGAAGAACTTCAACCACCAACTCTGTTGCTGTTGGATTACTGTTGTGCTTTAAACTTAACGCTGCAATTTCCTTTTATTTTATTATATTTTCATTGGCCCATTTTCCATGAAACGTAACAATACATGAAAGACTTTTCAAATGGTTTTCAAAAAGCTTTTTCAAATGATTTCCAAAAACCAAACACAACCTAACAGAGCATACAACATGCATGCTAACGGCAACAAATTCTTAGTGCAACATATATTCGCTTATAAATGTTCACATATGTCATATTTTTATTTTGAAAGAAATTCAGCAACCTGTCCAGTGACTGTAATTGGGGCTTTTTTATTCGTATGTTGACTTGCGGCGGATATAGATCAGTTTGAAAAAACACAGTTCTTTGAATTGAATCATGCTGTCTCTAGCTTTTGGTACATTTGTAAACCATTAATTAACCCTTGTGGCCATTTGACTATCGATTTGGGTCACATGAACAGAAGGACAAAAACGAAATGGCATGCAAGTGTACTAGCTCTGACCCGGAAATTGTGGATGGAGAATGAATTGGATCACTTTCAAGCAAAGCTGAAAGAGTGAGTCGGCCTCAGGCTTGCACACACACAGATCTTCTGATGTAACGTGACAGAGTGGCCAGCGGCAGGAACACATACAGCATCATTAACATGGAGAGAAAACAATAGGCAGCACGTCAGCCATTATTTAGTTTTGGCCGAAGTCTAGAAAAAGTGGTGCTTATATGAATGGAATGTGGGAAGTATGGTTGCCGGGTCGGGTCTGCTTTCCTGTTACTTTCTCTTATTTGAAATCTGGAGGTACAGATATATTTAATGGGGGAAAAAAATAATAATCTCTGCCATATTCTCATCTTAATACCATGTCTATATGATCTGCCTAAACACTGTCACCTCTTTGTGAAGGGAATTTTGTGGACATTATGTATAAATACTTCATTAAAATGGAGATTGGACAGTGCTTCGTGTAGTGTGGAGTTTTTGCTTCTACTTTTATCTGTACTCTCCACATGAGAACTATCACCATCATTTGATAATAATCAATTACCTAAAAAAAATAATCGTCTTATGTCAATTTAAGTCAAAAACTTGGTCTTTGCAGGTCAGGCTTTGCAATCTGAGCCATGTCCACAAGAGGGACTTCACTAACTTGAAGTTATTTCAGTGTTTCAGAATGAATGAATTGATCAGAATTTTTCAGCTAAAGGAGATTAAAGGAGGACTTGTCTGTTATATCTGCTAATATCTTTATTGTGAATCCCAAATGTATGTGTGAGTGAGTGAGTACACGAGAAACAGTTATTTGGCATCTCTTGCTTCAGTATTTAAAGAAGTGATCAGGGTTGGAAAAGCTACCTAGAGGAGCCCTGGGCTTGCGACCTCTGACCTTAGCATCTTGGTGATTTTTTGTAGAGGAGTCCCAAAGTGTGTTCTAGAGTGTCGTTCTAAAAGGTTAAACCAAGTCATTATTCAATTCATTTAAAGAACAATTAGTAGATTACTGCATTGCCAATAGAATTCTCATAGAATCAACTTGGAAATAGCTGTGATTCAGTGTATTCTACTAACCCATTCAGAATGTTTAAGATAATTAAACTGTCTTACGTTGTAGTTGGATATTTAAAGTTCTTATCTAGTAAGCTGAATCTATCTACTGAAGTTGCTTTTAAAGTGAATTTAAGCACCAAAGAAAGCTGTGTATTGTCAAATATGATTAATAAAATCAGTTACATCACCCACATATATATTTCCATTTGAAACAAAGACACTTTGTAATCGCACAGAAAAGACACTTTACAAATTATAATTTACAAATTGTAGTGGAAGCAGATGAGTCCATGCTAAGGCATTGCTGATCTGAGTGTGGATAGACAGTGGTCTTCAGCAGGAGAAGGATTAGACAGTACTGCATATGTTTTAATTAAAACTATTCATATTCTTGTATCCTGGGCTTCCCAAATCTGACCTCTTAGTTATTACTGTGATATTCAAAAATTAAAGAAAAACAAAAGGCGAAAAAAGTGGAATTCTTCTGGATTTATTATTTTTATAATATCAAAACATTCGTCGACGATGTCTCTTGAGAAAGCCCTTGGTGAATCTGCACTGATCCAGTCCTTTTCATGCACTCTTAAAAAAAATGTTCCTAACTGGTTCAGCCTGTATATACAGCTCTGGGAAAAGCAAAATTTCCATCATCATTTTCTTTCTATATTTGGGTTAAATGGTTATAAACAATGTGATTTAGAGTAATTCAGTTTAAGATACTCTGTTTTGAAAAAGCAAAATTGTTTAGAGTGGTGGTAACAGGACTACATGAAGTGAAAGTGACTAACTGTCATTGTGAAACACAGCACACAGTGAGACATGATGAAATTCTACCTCTGCATTTCACCCACACACAGCAGCAGCAGGGGGGCAGCTATTTAAAGCACCCGGGGAGTAGTGATGGGGACGGTACCTTGCTCAAGGGTACCTCAGGGCAACCTACTCACGACCTTCCAATCCTAGGATCTAATCCTTAACCACTAGGCCAGCGCTGCCCACATGTCACCCTTTTACCGAATACTTACCATAAACATTTTTAATCCGCACGAATGAAAATGAACTTGCGCTTTCCAGTCAGAGTAGTGGCTTCATTTTGCTCTAATGGATCAAATTATTTAACATAAGCATCAGTACATGATCACATATAGTTTATCTTTTCATTTTATTCAGCTTGTAAACATTGAAAATATTCAGACATATAACTAATTACAATTTGAATTTAAATATGTGATTTGTGTACATATTAATAAAAACACCCGAGAGGTCTGGCCCAATGGCTGTTAGAAAGCCTACAGAAAAGTTATCCAGCATTAAACTCTTTAGGGAACTTAAATGGTTATAACTTTTTATTGTCAAGAAATACCACCTTTGTTTTATGCAGATGTTGAAAATGAAACGCAAGACACAGGGTTGTCAAAGCAAAGCAGTGCCAAGTGCTCACTAATGTTACACGTGGTAGCCTGTTAAATGTGACGTGAGTGAGGTCCAAATCAAAGATAATTTTCTTCTTGGTATACACCTGTTTTTTGCCTTCTGTCAAGTTCCTTTAAGGGGCCATAAAGACAGTGAAGAGGTTTTAGTGGGATATTTTGGACAAATCACACACTATATACGAGCTTCTCTCTGTGAGCTGCCTTTTAGGCCACTGTGCTCCCCTGGGACTCGCTGACAAAGCGTTGAAATTTCTTCCTCTGTTGACACGCGAGCTTACACAAACACACACGCACAGGCCTGATGGCTTGTTTCACCATACATCGCCTTGGAAACTGTTCACTTGCGCTAAAGCGGCTGAACTGACACGAAAAGGCCGTCACCATGTGAGCCCCACTCAAGAGACGTCTGTTCTGTGAGATGTGGACTCTCCAACTGTGGGGTTTCAGGGTGAGTCTGGCTGGATTTTTGGCAAGGGCATGGTCAGACGAAGGCTTGTGTCAAGGGGTTGGCATCTCATGGTTCCTGCTTCATGGACAGTAGGATGGCACACGGCCAGGGCAGGGGACAGTGAACTCTGTGTCTATGAATGCTGCCCCCATCTCATTAGCAGCGTGTTCCTTAACAAGGCCATTCCCTCTAATTAACCGATAAAGTTTACCCTGTGGAGCGAGAAATGATTAAAGTGATTTCTTCATCTTCTAAACCAAGCTGACAAGAAGAGCCTCCGGTGTTGTCCCTTAGTGTGTGCAGGAATAAAAAAAAAAAAAAAAGGGACTCAAAGTATTTCAGCTGAAAACATTAGAATAACATCCAGTAATTCCTGCAAGACATGAGGTTGATTCACTGTTAATGCAGCAGATTTTCTATTGCTTTCTAAACAGCTTTACTCAGCTTCTTCTTCTTCCTTCGGCTGTTCCCGTTTAGGGGTCGCCACAGTGGACTTCTTCTGCATTTTCCTGCTTCAAACGGACCACCTGCATGTCCTCTCTCACCACATCCAGAAAACAGCTTTACTCAGCTAAAGGGTGCTAATACACACTGAGAAGAGTCTAAGCGAGCAAGACATTGTGGCCCCTATCTTACACCTGGTGCACTTACCACGATTCAGGCTTTAGGTGTGGAGTAATTAAACTATAAATGCATTTCAAAACTGATACACTATAAAAGAGATGTGGACAGTAATTGTGATTGAACAGAAAAAAAAAACATCTGAAGTCATTGGTGTATCACTGCACTGCAATTTTAAGGTGCATTATCAATGTACTAACACTGAGATATACTGAGGTTCCTTCTGGCTTTGAAAGGAAACAGGAAATAACAATCTGATTAGTTTTATTGTCATATAATATCACAGCTCCCTGCGATGGGCCGGTGACCTGTCCAGCGTGTGTCCCCCGTCCTTCGCCCTATGTGAGCTGGGTTGGACTCCAGCACTCCCCTGCGACCCTGCTTGGGACAAGCGGCAGAAAATGAATGAATGAATGGATAATATCACAGCATCAATTATTTTTTATATGTCTTAGAAAAGGATCATTTACAGTGGTTTGTCTCCATCACTATTGTCCAAAACTCATAAAGGTAAACTGATCATGATTTTTTTTCCATGTAAAATGTTGGTAATAATCACCCCCGCTCACCCAACTTGCCCATCCACCGTGACCACAATCTCAGACCTCAGAATCCTTGGTGTTCTAGCTAGACATAACCTGATAAATGGACACTGAATTGGCACAACTTGGTATTGGTTGGCTCACATATTCAATATTTGCCACTTAATACTTTTGAACAGGTACTACTTTCTTATTACAGATTTAATATAATAACAAACTGAAAAATCACTAAAAACTGATACTGAAACTGAGCTGTCAGAGTCATGCTGACAGGGCATGGGGCTGCTCACCCTTCATTTCAACCTGTTTGGATAAGAGTGAAACAAGCAAGCAGACACGACATCCATGTCTACACTGGTGACAGAAGCCGTCTAGTCACCGAAGTCTCAGGCACACAGCCAAGTGGTCGCTGTGGGGACGGAGTGTGTGAAGAGAGCGCTGAGGTGGAGGGCTCTACACACACACTCTGGGGACCAGTCAGCAAGCTGGCAGATGATTCCAGAGGCCTGCTGTACTGCAACTGTACACCATCTCACGCCAACAACATCTTCATTGTGGGTTAGTGCCAGTTTCTTTGGTAGTGAGAGAGATACAAGCTTTTTCTTGTATGTGGATGGTTCTTATATGAAGGGAACATTTCTATCACATATAGGAAGATATGAGGAAAAGAATGCACAAAGGGGACCAAATCTACAACCCAGAGTGTGAGCTTTGGAATATTTTATTAATATTAGCATTTTGTTCCTTCTTTTTTAACAATATTTTTGAGCTTCATCAATTACATTTCCAACTTTCTTGGTAATTTTTTGTAAAAAGCATTTCAGAAAAAAAGACACAACAATGCATAAGGGAGTCCAAAGTTTTTCTTGATCAGTGGTTATGAAAAATAAAATCGATTTAGTTTTTGATTTCCCCTTTGTCTTAAATGGGATCAAAAAGACTCTATGAATTTCCTATAGATATTTGGCTGATGTAGTATTTTTGCTTTTGCATCTTTCGTTTTCTTAACAATTAAAGACTGAAATATGCAGTTAATGCAAGTATTCAGACCCATCAGCAATATCAGCCTCAGTATTTCATGGGAATTATTGTTATTTGAGGGTTTTGAGGCTTCTTCCATTCATCTGAGAAGAATCTAACAAGGTTGAATGGGTTGCATTGGAACACTTCATTTTTTGTTCTCACCAGAGATGCTCTCTTGGGTTCAGGTCCAGATTCTGGCTGCACCATTGTCAGACTTTCTTGAAACATTCCTATATTTTCTATGTGGTATTCTTCTGGTTGTTGTCTTGCTGAAATCTAAACCTTTGGGATCCTGAGCACGTTGGAAAAGGTATTGCCCCATTATCACTCTATATTTTTTAGCACCCATCTCTGATTGGTGGAGTGCAGTGTTGTTCTTCTGTACAATCTTCCCTTTTCCAGAGAGGAACTATAGACCTCTTTCATACTGACCATTGAGTTTTTAGCTCCCCGTCTGACAAAGTTCTTTACGTCCGTTTAAATTACTCCATTTGTGTGGGTGGCCAGATCTCGGAAGAAGCTTGTGGTTTCATTCACTCCTCTTTGAAAACGAAGGCAGTAACTGTGCTCTTTGATATTTGGTGCAGAAATGTTCTTGTCTTTTCCAGACCACCGTATTAACACTCTGATTTCTCCCAGCTCTCTCGATGGATTGGTTTTTACTCTGGACATCATCTGTGAGACCCTATATAGATAGGTATGTGATTTCCCTATTAATCTTCAAATAATTCAATTAACAGCACACTTTGTGGAGCTCTGTATGTCCACTTATGATAGAAAAATGTGATCCATTTTAAGATGAGTTTGCAACACAGCATTTGGACTGTATATCTTTCCCTATTTACACATTTACACTAATCAATGCTCTTTCTATTTCTAAAAATCATGTAAAAGAAATATATTTTAAATAAAGCTGATGTTCTGGTTCATGAAAAACCTGGGTTTTCACAAGACCTGTTCACTTTATTAGCACTGCAGCACTTCAAAATCTCTACCTGTTCCCTTTGGACCTCTCTGGACTGGCTTTGGTCAATAAGCCCTGTTGGAGCGCAGCCCCACGCTGACAGTTCGTTCCTTTTTCGAGGGGACGTACGTGCTCTGCTGCGTAAGGACACCCTCAAGCTTCTCTGCTGATATCGATGCTCACTGTGCCCAAAAACATCAACTGAACAATGCTGTGATAGTAATCAATCTTCATTACAGTTCTTGCCTATAATGACTGGCCATTTTATTATAAACCCCTCCTTGCAGGTCCATCTGGGTAACAGTTGTTGTAGAGCCTTGTTGATACAGTTTGTGTCAGCCATCCTCCACTCATGCTCTTTCAGGCTCATTGATCTGGAAGTTAAGTAACAGGTAGCCTGTCTGATCCGATTCCACAGAAAAGCTTTTCTACTACACAGTTCTGAAAACATAATGCTGGAGACCACTGAAAGATCAGAATACACAGTGCACCACTGTTTGCAGTGTATGTGGCTGGGTAGCCACAGAGTTGTCAGAGTATCCTTACTGATCTCTGTCTTTTGCTGAATGCACCCATAATGGGGCAATTTCTCAATCACAGCTCTTTTAAACAAGTCTAGAAATTATGTGGAAAGTATGGGGCTTTAATTTCCAATCCATACTAGAGGTCATAAATACATAAACAAAATACCAGTTTTCTCCAGCAGGACATTTTGTTTTTTCAATCAGCTCAATTCCTCAGTTATCTAAGATGGTATCTATGACCATGACATGGTTCTGAAGTGGAAAATGCCACCCAGACATGAAAAAACAAGCAATGCTCAATATCCAAATCTAATGGCCAAGCTGTTGTAATAAGCTGTTTAAATGTATAGTTCCAGACCAGAAGCAGGAAAAAAAACTTTAGATGGGCTCAGATGGACAGTGGAGCTGTTTTAGCCAGACAGGCAGCAGCTGGAGGTTTTACTCACCTTGAATAATGAATGCACTGACGAGAGCGAGAGAACACTCTGAGCCTTGTCCCTGGAGACACGTCCAAAATATCCATGCAAAAGAGAAACCAAACAGCTACCATTTAAGGTCTATCACCATTTTGGGTACAAGTGCACATGCACACAGGGAAGCTCCGGCCACGCAAGCCTAATTAGAGCCACATACAATCCTTAACAACGGGTTTCAAAAAACACTGATATGCATGTGGTCAGATAAGTTTACAGAAAAGGGATAAACAAGAGCATCCAATGAATGTTTGCGGTCCATGACCCTGACGTCCTTCTTTTGTACCATCACAAATGAGTTAGTGGTTTCAGTCATGAGTGCAATGGCTCAGTGGCACTGGATGATTATAAATTCTCTGTAACAGATGGGCAGTGGATTTCTCCCGAGATCCAGGCCTATATCATAACATGCTTATCTGACTAAAGGCATCACAATCCAACTGGTATGTTCCTTAATCAGCTCAGAGGACAACAAAGGACATTGTGCCTGGAGCATCCAACTCTTTAGTACCAAAGTGATAATATTCTTCTTTGATTGCAATATTGTTCATGTATCATAATGACTGACCACTGAAAAAAGATGCATTTTGATTTACAATCCTATGCTTAGATGCTTGAATTGTGTTAATAAAAATTGTTTTATTTTATTTTATTACCAAAACTAATCAGGAGCAGGAACAACCTTATAAATAATGATTGTTTATTTTTACAAATTTACAAAATGCAAAGTGAGCGAACAAAAGAAAAATCTAAATCTAAGCAATATTTGGTGTTACTACCTTTTGCCTTCAAACCAGCATCAGTTCTTCTGGCCCCCACAGAGCCCTGATCTCAACATCATCCAGTGTGTCTGGATCACATGAAGAGACAGAAGGATGTGAGGAAGCTACATCCACAGAAGATCTGTGGTTAGTTCTCCAAGATGTTTGGAACAACCTACCAGCTGAGTTCCTTCAAAAACTGTGTGCAAGTGTACCTAGAAGAATTGATGCTGTTTTGAAGGCAAAGGGTGGTCACACCAAATATTGATTTGATTTAGATTTCTCTTTTGTTCATTCACTGCATTTTGCTGATTGATGAAAATAAATGATTAACACTTCACTATTAACACTATACATGAAATACAGTGCTCAGTAAATATTCTGTTAAAACCATAAGCTTAAATAAATTCACTATGTTATTTTTTGCTGATGCATTTCTTACACAGTAAATTCCCTGGTGCTGGTCTGTCCTCTAGGGCCTCTCTAAGTGCGCCGCTATCCCTCATCATTGCTTTCCACCACAGGAGGAAGATGTGAATGGTTCAGCCCCATTTCTTGATCGTGCAGTGCTTTTGTGCCCCCAGACCAGAGAGAGTGCTCACTCTGTGACTGAAAAGCTCTTTTCATCCGCCGAGGAGGGTTTGAAAAGCAGGAACGGGTGAGCAGGCGAGTGAGGAGAGATGTTCACTTGAAAGCCTCAAGGTCTTTGCACTCAGGGAGAGTGAAGTGTCTCTTTGCTCTCTAACCTCTCTGCCTCAACGTCCTGCTTTTGTTTGCTATTAGAGTTCACTTAAATAATGCATATTGCAGTTTTGGTCAAATAGCAAGATGCCATTGCATAATGCTGAATAAAATACAGTTTCTGTGATTCAAGCCTAGGTAAGTGCACAGATCATCATTTTTGAAGATTTGTATTTTTGTCAACCTGTTTCCCTCAGACTGAACACCTAGAAATCAACTGACCAACCACTATAAGAGCGTGTTCACCCCTTGATGGCACCAGTATTCCCTAAAGGCAGTGCTTCTTTCAGAACATTGAAAAACAGTACAGGAATGGGTTGAAGAACATGACAAAGAATATTGCCTTGGCCTCCAGAATCTGATCAAACGTCTGGGATGTTCTGGACAAAACAGTCAAGAATCCATGGAGGCACCACCTCAAACTTACACGACTTACTAGGTCTGGTGTTAAAGTAAAGTACCAGATATTACAGCACAGCTTCAGAAGTCTGGTGGTGTCCATGCCTCAGTGGTTCAAAGGTGTTTTAGGGGCATGAGGGGGACCTACACATTATTTAATGTTATGGTTGGTGTAGGTGCTAGCAGGCAAATCTTTACTGCAACTAAATTTTTCTGGTTTAAAAATGAGATACAATGGTACAACCATGGTCCTTCCATAGGATGAAAAACACTGGACGGCATACAAAACGTCCTGAAACATATGAAACAAAATGTCTAATAAAAATAATATTTACAGACATTTTTAACTTTATTTTATATTTTTGCGTTACTCACCTGTAGAGTCTCACCCTCAAGTCTTGTCCTTTGAAAGACAAATGCTAATATCTTTGTATTTTGCAGCTGAAATCTGACAGTTAGAGAAACAGAAATGTTCATCACTGATTGTGTAAGAGGCCAGAGGATGTGCCCAGATTCAGCCCATCACAGACACACACACACACACACACACACACACACACACACACACACACACTGTTGGCAGATATTTTGGCTCTTATGCAGTTACAGGTCGGAAGGCTGCTTCTTATAAAGTCTTGTTAAGCAGACAGGCTGGTCTCTGGTGTGTGCTCATATCTGCGGGGTCCTGGTTAGAGCACTGGTTAAGGGGATTCATCCTAATTAACCTTCAAAATGTCACAGTAGGGCCGAATTGGGTACTTGAGGACAGTCTGAGGCAGAGGACAACACATGATGTCTCACATCCATGAAGTGGAAAGTCCTTTTCCCTTTAGCCCCAGAATCTTCTGAAGGCACTGGTGTCAGCATGTGCACTCTGATCAGTTTGTGGTCCTGTATGTAGCAAACTATGATGAAGCTTGAGTAATGATTTTTTAAACATTAAATTTTCATTAGCACTAATGCTGTAAGCCGCATCAGTGTTTAATGAATTAAACATTAATTCATTATTATTGAGTTTAACATTACTGAATATGACACTCTCAATCATTTCCTCAATCATTTATTCTAAGTAGAGTTGTGGAATGAGCTGGATCCTTTCCCAACACACAAACAGAGTGGGCAAAACACCCTGAACAGGTTGCCAGTCCTTCGGAGTGCAGACACACACACAAACACACTCTCATCAAAGGGACAATTTAGCATCAATCCACTCTACAGTGATAAAAACAGAACCCAGGACCTTGTTGCTATGAAGCAACAGCACTACCCTCCCCACCAACTTGCCACCATGAACAAACTATTACGAAATGTCTTATTTTGCACAAATAGCAAGAAATTAAAGATCTAATTTAATGTAAACTAAATTATATATTTTTAATAAGAGGTTGGTTTAGTTAATAAACACTCAAAGTTTTGAAACATACTATTTATGCCTTAGATCATTTCACCACAGTTAAGATCGAGTGTAATTGGTTCATTTAACCAATGAATCACTTTGTAGTGCAAAAATAATATTTTTGCCTGTCAAACTGTCTTGCCTTTGGCATATTAAGTAGATTAAAATAAAGGAATGGAAGCAATTGTATTACTGTGACAGGAAAGTGCAAAGTGCAAAAGATAAATGCTTCTAGATAAATGGGCTCCAACCACTCAGCATTCAGCATCACCAGTGAACTAATTCCAGACTGATCACCTGGAATCATCTGCACCGGTCTCCTCAAGATGGCTTTGTTATGTTTAAATGATTCATACGTTACTGCATGGCTTAACAAACAAAAATCAATGCTCTGACACAGGTCAGGTGCAGGGAGTGTGTCCTTCGGGCCGATTACAGAACTCTCCTTCAGTGATACTTCAAGGGAATGAAAGTGTGACGCTCTGAAGGAAATATTATGTAATAAGTGGATGGAGACTTTTGCACAGTACGGTATGCTCAGTCAACATTTCTATTTGAGGCACATTACCGACCAGCCAATCAGAACAGAAGTGATTTACATATGTTATAAAGAAGCAGAAGCAAAAAGAGACCAATTCAAACCAATTGTAATATATTTTAGTCTGAAAATACAAAAAATCCATTGCCCCCCCAAAAAACTAATATGTATCTGAGAGTTAGGGGTTTGAGTGCTTTGGGGAACTACAGGTTTTCAGTGATTAACCTTAATCCAGTAACGTTTAACACAAAGAAGCAAATTTGTGTTGCTAAGAGCAAGGAATTTCAGTGTGGTTCCAACAAAGTCTGAATTAGTTGCAAAATTCTCTACTGAGGTGACCCAGCACAAGAATAACAAAGCTGGTGTAGTTTAGTGATAAGATTTCTAATACTGACTCAACTGCAGATGGAAATATCTCTCGATTGCTGTCGGTTAGGCACTTGTGACTCATAAATCATTTCTCAGGCTTAAAGACCAATAGAAATGCAAGTAGGTCATTAGTCAAAATGCACTTCTGCAACACTTGATCTGCTCTGATTTTTTCCAGCAGCTAATGTCGGTCACAATGCTGAAAGCTGATGATTTCTCTGTAGTTGATGTTATGCGGATAAACGAACACCCACGATTGTCTTTTTTTGGAGGCACTCTGCTACACACTTCCAGAAATAGAGCTAATGCAGAAGAATGCTGTCGTCCATCCATCAGACGCTCCGCTAAGCCATTCTAACAAGGCATCTCTCCTCCATCTCAGTTGTTTATGGTCGGCTCTTGTGTTCTTTCCACATGTTCATGAATGATTGAAAAGGTGGAGTGCAGTAGGTTGGCTACAACCTCAGGAGCTGTAACACAGTGGAGTATGCAAAACAAAGCACAGCGAAAACCCTCTGAGGAACTGTGGAGCAAAGTGCAAGCATCTGATTTCAATTTAGGCCTCCCACGCATTCTCTTCTGAAGCTGCAAATCATTTACTCCTGACCTGTTTAGGTCAAAGGCACAGCTGGTTGTGTTCTTTTATGTGTTGCTCCAAACATTTGCAATTTTCGAGTCATTTGGATCTGTTGTGGATCATCATTCTTCTCACCACTATGTGGCGATATAGCCATATAGTGGAGTATATCATTACTCAGTGATAAATGAAAGGAAATGTGCTTTAACTCAATTCTGAGTATCTTCCTTTCTGTCATTTTGATCACACAACTGCAAAAACATCTAGTGTGATTAGTCCTCCCTTGCATCCCTCGCTTCCTTCCTTATTATTGGGGCAGCAGTGGCCTAGTGTTTAGCGACTAGGCCCATAATTGACAGGTTGAGGGTTCAAATCCAAGACCCGTAGGTTGCCCTGAGGTACCCTTGAGCAAAGTTCCATCTCCATCACTGCTCCCCGGGTGCTTTAAATAGCTGCCCCTGCTGCACATATGTGTGTGGGTAAAATGCAGAGGCTGCATTTCGCTGTGTTTCAGTGTGTGCGGTGCTGTTTCACAATGACAAAAGGTCACTTTCACTTTTTTTTTTTATTAAATGGTGTACATTTGGAAAAGTATGAAGATAGATCATTCACAAAACATATTTACCCCAAGTGCTATAAATATCAACACTTGATTAGTTACTGTGTAACTGTAGACCACAACACCAAATCTGTCCATAAAACCATATATCAGATATTATATTTAGAACAAAAGCAGGATTCATAACAGTTTTTTGAGAAAGAAAAGTTTTTTCACTCTTTATTGTTTAATGTATTATTACATGTCTCTAAGATATTAATTCAGATTGGAAGAACTTGGATTGAAATTAGTGGCCCGTCATGGTCTCCTAAAAAAGACACTTAAGAGCATCAGCATTAATCCAGTTGAGATCTACAATAGTTATCAAGGTGTCCATGAAGTCTAGAACAATATTCTGCATATTCACAACTGTACATTGCACACATTTGAAAACTTACCTGTGCAAAAGTGATAAAATCAGTCATCTTCTGCCGCTTGTCCCAAGCGGGGTCGCGGGGGAGTGCTGGAGTCCATCCCAGCTCACACAGGGCGAAGGACGGAGGGAAACACACCCTGGACAGGTCGCCAGCCCATCACAGGGAGGAGCGTGACGGGGACGGCACCTTAAGGGTACCTCAGGGTTGCTCAAGGGTACCTCAGAGCAACCTATTGGGAAGGGGTTCGAACCCCCGATCCTCCAATCATGCGGCCAACGCCACTACTACCCCAAGTGATAAAATGAATACATTTTAAAAATGGATGTAAAACATGTCAAAGTGATAAAAAATTGTGCATTTAACCTGCAGACAAACGCTGTGTTTAAGTGCGTTCTCTGCAATGAACATTGGTCATTAGTTTGGGGTATTCATACTTTTGCATACCATGCATACATGTGTAAAGTTACTGGCTCTCACTGGTCAGCACTGGAGGACACATTTCAAGTGAATTGTCTTCCTCAAGAAGAAACAGTGCATTATCAATGGCTTCTCCCTTTAGTTTTTATAAACAAGAAAGTGATTCCAAAAATGTTGGTTTGCAGTAAATTCAAGCAGTCAACAAAGCTATGCAGCAGGACATTCGGTACAGGACTGTTTCTCTTTAAAGGGACATTTTGTTTCCATTTGCGCTTCCTAAAGCAATGACTGGATGTGATGGTGGGCTGGTGTGCCTTGTTTGAATGTTTTCTTCATGTTTCAAATATTTCAATGTGTTTGAATGAATAAATATTTGAAGAGATGAAATGTACTTAATCAGTGTTACTGAAGCTGTAAAGATCTAAATATATCTCAGCGTTCATTCCAATAAAGACTTGGTATTGTTGCTGAGTATGGCTTCATCTTTAGTTATATTAGACACCGAGCATTGTGATACTACACTTAGCATCAAAGTTAAAAGCTGGGTTCTTCTGACAACACTAATACCCAATCAAATTTAGTGGCCAGTTAATCAGAGACTCCAAACCTCAAACCCATATTTTGGTGTGAAGGGATCTAGACCTTGATCGGTTTTTACATTCAGAGCCACTCTTGGCATTTTATTCTTCTTTATACGACCATCAGCTTTTCAAATTTCAATGAATGCTAGAATAGACTGGTACTGATGGTGCTTATATTTGGTGGGCTGTTCAAACCCATTAGCAGCATTAAAAAAGCATCAGCACTAAAAGCATGACGGATAGATATATTTGGTGCCCCCACAGCAAGGACATAGTTCATCAAACGATATTTTGATATGTCTAAATCTAGTTCCATCTCAATAGTAAAATCTCAGTAGTCTTATCTGAGCCAACTAACAAGTTTTTCCACCATGTCATGCTCATAGCAGACCAATAAGTCACCTCTAGAGGGCAGCATTGACACTGTTTATTTAAGGTTCACTCCTAATGTTTGTGAGAGTTAATTTACTGCAAACACTCAAAATGAATTTTTATTCGGTCATCTTCCAACCTCTTTGTACTCCTTTAAATTAAACAGGCTGGATGTGTTTCTGTGAGTGTGATGTAAATGATATCGGTGCTGATTGGCTCTCCTTTATTTCAACACAAAAAGCAGTCCATGCTATAAAAGTCTTTATGACTTCAGTGTGAAGTGGCTAAATGGATTGTTTTCTTTTTTTACTGTTTCTGTGGCATGTTTAGAGTGTATGTAACTGGAACCATTATAAAGTTATACCATTATATCAAACTTATTTAATTGCAGAGGAAGGGTGTTGTAGGGGCAGCGGTGGCCTAGTGGTTAGGGTGTTGGCCACATGATTGGCGGATCGGGGGTTCGAACCCCTTCCCAGTGGGTTGCCCTGAGGTACCCTTGAGCAAGGTGCCGCCCCCGTCCCGCTCCTCCCTGCGATGGGCTGGCGACCTGTCCGGGGTGCCTCCCCCGTCCTCGCCCTGTGTGGGCTGGGTTGGACACCAGCGCGACCCTGTTTGGGACAAGCGGCAGATGATGGAGTGTGTTGTTTTTTTTTCTTCCTTATGGACCCCTTAAGTTACACAGAACATCATTATTGTTCATTAAAAATCCAACTACCATATTATATACTATTCTAGTCAGTCAGTCAGTCATTTTCTGCTGCTTGTCCCAAGCAGGGTTGCGGGGGGTGCTGGAGTTCATCCTAGCTCACACAGGGCGAAGGACGGGGGACACACCCTGGACAGGTCGCCAGCCCATCGCAGTGAGATATACTGTTCTGTTACCATGTTAATAACATCAGTACTGTTATTTTTTCAGTGATTTTTGATTAAATAATCATGATTAACCCTTTTTATAGAATCACTGACATCTTTTTAGAGGTGTTTCTGACAGATGATTATCCTGGAGTGGTTGCCACATCTGGCCGAGGAACATGAGCTACATTATTACTTACTGCATTATGTTTAGTATTGTTTATTTAAGAAATATATTCCCTTTCACAGTTCTGAAGCTTGAATGCCAAAGTCCTACTTGTCAAAAATGACACATTTAATGATGATATCCAGAATTTACACCACAAGACGTTACCATGAGCAAAACTGCAACTGAAAACTGATGCTTTTGTCCATCTGAGCATTTAGCAGCTCTAAAGCAGTCAGCTAGAATATCAGCGGCTGGGAAGACTCTCATACAGTGCTGTGAAAAAGTATTTACCCCTTTCTTTTACGTTTGTTTATTGCTAACACGTTATTTCATATCAATTATGAGAAAAAATAACTACCCCCTAAACTTAAACGTTGTGATACCTTTGGCAGAAACAACTGCAATTGAATGCTTCCAGCAACAGGAGATCAGCTTTAAGTATTAATAAAAAATAGTCTATGTATTATTTTATAGATATAAATTTTATATCTATATTTTGTCCTTGGGTTAGTGTTACATCACACTGGATTTTGATACAAATTACATTAGCACCTTCTTACTGAGTTTAAGACCTTTTACTATGACATTTACTTTATGTGCATGAAAATAAGGTGTGATTCACACACTTCGGGGTTGCTCAAGTGTGAGGTTTTGTCTTATCTGGAGAACACACTAAGTCATTAGATATCAATCTTTAATGTTTCCTTCTAGCATGCACTCCTTTATATAACACAAGAAGAAAAAAAAAACCAAGTGCGAGAGTTAGTTTTGACAATCCATGCTCCATAAACTGCCTATATATTGTTTTTATTTACCTGCAGAATTCTCTATGAAAATACAGGTTCACAAGCTGTCAAAATTAAGCCAAAATACATTTGCTTAGCATGTTGTGATCGTGTTCTAAAGCCAAAGTTTTAAAGCCTAAGGCCTAAGGAGGGATAGTACATTATGTATGGAACATCATATATATATATTTTTTTTAAGTGCAACAATTTTAAGATGAGGCTACTTACCTTTTCTACCTACTTCCCATTTCAAAATAGGATTTCCCCAAGAAGCAGGTGCCAATGAACTTTTGCGCCCACCAGTTTCCTTTTTTAGTTTGACAACACACAACACAACACCTTTGAAATCACATGATTTGTGTGATCTTCCAACTAGAGTATGAAGGCAGCATTGGTCTCTTTATGTCTGATATCTATTTGTATTTGTAAACTAGCTGTCTTTTTTTTTTTTACTTTTTTGGAAGTGCAGTATGATAGTATCCTATTGCATCTTAACAATAATGGAGACCCTAACTCTAATGTAGAAGTGAAAAAGACTTGCTTAAAATAATTTTCAAAATAATGATTTCAATCCTAACCTTCACTTCTTCATCTTTGTTTACTTAGACAGTAATCCCCAAACTGATTGGTCTTTTAGAGTTTTCTCAAATATAAATATTTCTAGAATGCAATCATTGAGACTTTGTCATGTATTAAGAATTGAAAGCCCAACACTATTACTATGCTTACTGTTCATTTTTCTTTATTACTTACAGAAAGGTTTGTTAAAAATGTACTTTTAACATCTTCATTACACTTGATATAGCTGCCATAACATGACAGAACTGCTTTAATTACAGAAAACGCTGATGAGCAGATAGAATTCACCTGAAAGTAAGAAATACACGTGAAAGTGATTTTTTTTTGTTATAAACTTTAAAACCATTTCTTGTACCTTTCAAGGTTCAAATCCCAGATTTTCGATGTAGTCTCAGACTTTTGGCCACCACTAGCAATGCTAGTGAAAAATAACAGACGAGAATAAATAGAAAGCCTCAGATAAGATCGACTGCCATCCCAGCGTCATTCTCAAACCACAAGTGACCTGGTATGGCTTTTGTGGTGTTGCTTCAGATCTAAGTTAATCCTTGTAAGATGACGAGTGCTGCTCAGGTCTGGTGTGTGGTTACATGCTAGCCATTGGTCCTGTTGATTACTTCCCAGTGACTACCTTATTTCATGTTTGCTAAAAAATGTGAAATAAATCAGAGATCAGTTGTGTCATGCTGAGCTGTGCATATTTTACAGATTTTAAGCAGATGCACAGTAGCCTCAGAGCCCAGAAGGGGGTTAAAGTATGTATTAAATGTCAATTATTCTTCCATATCATGTCTGTTTTTCTGACAAAGAGTAAAAGAGCTAGAGATACATGCAAACTCCAAATTGTAAAAGTAGCGACCTGACCAACGCTGGTGTGCACAAGCGTGCAAAATTAAAACTCCTGTATTTGATGTGGTCTAAATATTTAATATTCTGTTGTGCAAAACCTGTTTAAAACTTAAAACTATCCCTGGATGGCAGAAACAATGATCACGCAAATCCTGTTTTTTCATGCCAGGGCTTAATATAGTGTACAGATTTGGAACAGCACAAGAACCAATTAGAGAAATATTATTTGAAAAAAGTTTGCACATATTTTGCATTGTTATGAAAATTATTTGACCCTTTAAACCAGAATATCAGCAGATGAAATGTATATCACTCACCACCTCCTTTAACCTATATAACAATGTCCAGTCTTTGACCATATGTAGTCTTAATCAATGTCAAATTAAACGGTAAGTCGTTGTGAACGGAAAAAATCCACTTCTAACAGTTTGTTTTAGAAAGTCATTAGTAGGTGCAAACCTAGAAAATTGTGGTAAACACAGTTTACTAGATGAGACGGTGCTTTTTTGTATTGACTTGTTCTGTGTTTTAATGCTGCAGAAATTCTAATGCAAAGATGCGTTTTTGCAGTAGTCACTATACTGTTTTGTCGCGGGGATGGGGGAAGGGGTTGTGTAGCAATCCCTTTTTTGTCAACTTGGGGTCGGGTTAAATCGCTCCACTGGAATAAGAACCAGAATTAATTTATTGATCCCAAAGGAAATCACTTGCCGCATGTACATTGAAATGACTCCTTGTACGCATTGCTGTCCATTTTCTCCTCATTTTGTGTTTCAGGAGCACTCTATAATTTTTTAGTGGAAGGTTTTAGGTGGTCTCAAGTGATATGTCGCACCCTTGAGTTGAGGCAAAAGTAGTCATTAAGAGAGTGCCTTGATGCACACCATAATGATAGCCTCACATGGTCCCTCCACACCAGCACAGTAGTGAGATCCGCCCATCAGTTATGCTGCTTCATGTGAAGGCTCAAGAAGTTTGACCTGCTTCCCTACGGTCCACACTGCCTTCTACAGATGAACTATCCTGACTGGCTGCATCAGTGTCTGGCATTGCAGTTGCTCTGTTACTTTAAGGCCCTTAAGAGAGGGGTGAGAATGGCAGCACTCATTCTAGGCCACAGACTGGCCTCAAAGGACCTCTATCAGTCACACTGCCTGGAGAATGAACTGCACTCACTCAGGCAGTTTCTCATGCTGGAAGATGGTACTGCAGCATTCAGTGTTGGACAAGCAGAATAAAACAGATTATCACGCCACTGAACAAGCTGTAGGTCATTTCCACCCTCACTAAGTCACTTTAACAACTGTGTAACAACTGTGGACCCAGCCTTGTGTCCAGTCCAGCACACAATGCTTCTATTCACTTTCACATGCCACTCTCGGGACAATTCTTATTTGTCATACTTTTGTGGATTTGTTGATTATTGCCGTAGGATTTTAAAGAACATTTGCACGCTTGACACTCCACTGTCTTGCACTACCATAGAAATGTCATTTCCTGTGTATTTTCATGTTATAAGGTTCTTGCACACCTAGTTGTGCATGTTTTTCTCCCTAAGCTGCAAACGTTTCATAGCTGTTTTTTGCTGACGGCAGTGCTGGTGGCCCAGGGTTGTGGGGGTTGTTGTTGGGGGGGGGGTTGATTGAGGTGTGAAATTTGGTCAGAATGAGTGACGCAATTCCTTCAGTGGTGGAAATATATTACTAATTTTTTTCCAATGTCATTTAGTTCATTTTGATCTTTGAATGACAGTTGTGAAAAGAATACAACAGATATTATTTAAACGCCCAACTTACTGTATGGAGTAATCTGCACACAGCTTGGCAGTAAAGCCTTTTTTGGCCCTTTTTTAATTTCACAGTTGTAAACACACATTTGTACAGAAAACAGTTTCCAAATTATAGCATTAAGAAGGACTTACACTGCTGGGTGGAAATTTTATTATTACAAAAAATGTAAAATCACAGAGCAAATTAAATGACCATTACATAATAATAATAATAATAATAATAATAATCATAATAAAGATAGATTTAGGGTCTGATGTATTTTCATTACTTGGAGAGACCTTGTAAGTGACCTTTGACACTGGGGATAAAAAACCTATCAAAATCATTTATATGGTTTCCATACTTAACTTCTTCATATCAAGAAACAAATTCTAAACTATTTAAGCCTTTTTGTGCCTGGAGTCCAGGTGTGCAAGCAAAGGGGAAACACTACATTGCCCTTCCAGGGTAATTTTTTTAAACAACAGATATCACTATTAATCATCATTAGATGATAGATCATCTTTTTATTTTCTTAATAATAATATTAATTTTTATTTATATAGCACCTTTCTCGAACTCAAGGTCACTTTACAGAGCAGAGGAAGTAAAAAAAAAAAAGAAAAAAAAAAAGATGCTTACTCTAACCAGGGTCATGTGAGGTGCTTTAACCCCGGTGCTCATAGGTTGAAAAGGAGAGAAACGCTTTGGATATGTTGCCTTGGATATGTTTTTCCCCATTCAGACCCAAAATACAAATTTTTTATATTAATAACTTGCCATCAATTTAAAAAAAGAAGAACCAAGATATTTAATCCTGCAGCTGTACTTATCTGGAACTTTTGCTACATCTAGTGGAAGAAAGTAGTTTGCTGAATTGCAGTTGATTCTTTTGTTGCCCAATTGAGGCTCCTAGACAATAACATTATGTTCATTAATGTATATAAAGCAATTGATTAAATGTGGTTCAAATATGTATCTAAAATGCAAAAAATGAAATTGATCAACAGAAAAAACTTTTTTTTTCATTTTCTGAACTATTTTTGGGTTCATGATGACCGACTGTCTATAGCAATGTTGTAAAGTGAAGTGAAAGTTTCTATTTTGTCATTGAAGCACAGCACAGCACACAGTGAAACAACAAAATGCTTCCTCAGCATTCAACCCATATACACACGTGCAGCAGGGGGCAGTTTTTTGAAGCTGCCCGTGGAACAATGATGGGGACGATACTGTGCTCAGGGGTACCTCAGGGCAACATACTGGCATAGGATTCATTCTCATGACCATCCAATCCTTGGGCCTAACCACTAGGCCACCACTGCCCTGTGGTGGTTTGCAGGTGAGGTTACTTGTAAGTTATATTAGT
Source organism: Hepsetus odoe (assembly GCA_017165825.1). Classification (NCBI taxonomy): domain Eukaryota; kingdom Metazoa; phylum Chordata; class Actinopteri; order Characiformes; family Hepsetidae; genus Hepsetus; species Hepsetus odoe. Next base: position 7,706,813 of record CM029389.1, read on the forward strand.
TTATAAGTCCAGGCTAAATCTATATCTATATTTCTGTTTCTATGTTAATCTTTCTTTGCTTTCCCTGCCTACCCATAAAAATAATATCTGGTTACATGTTGAAGAGTAAAAGAGTAAAGCTTTAGAAGATGGAGTAAAATCTGGCATCCACTGTTGTTCATTCAGCATTACAAACTGGTTTCTGGTCAGCCTACTGTTATGAAGGCAAAATATAGTACAGTTACAGTTCTTCCCCCTGGCCATCAGACTTTTAAACTGACAATATCTTCACACCTATTACTCATCTGTCTGTCTATTACTATTTATTTTTATTGCACATCTGCACTACTCATAACGCTGCTCTGTTACACTTTGTTGCTCTGTTACACTTGTTGCACTGCCCAACAACCTGGGCTGCTTTGTTCCATGAAACTGCGGCCCTCTGAAGGATGAATGTACTGTCTGTTGTGCTGTCTGTTGTCTGCACTTGTCTTGTCTTGTCTTATGTTGTATGTTGTGTCTTATGTTGTGTCTCATGTTGTCTTATGTGTAGCACCAGGGTCCTGGAGGAACGTTATTTAAAATAAAACAAACAAAGCTGGATGTTGGCTCATCTAGCACGTGTAATAATAATATATTTCTACAGCCAATCCCGTGGTAGTGGTCTGCAATAAAGCAATGCACCAAAAGAAACCTGCCAGGAAAAAAGACATTGCTCCTGCCTTAGAGATAAGATCTGTTTTAAAAGACACTTCATTTTGTAATATGTTTATTTTGTAATATGTTTAATGAAAATTTGTGTTATTTAAAATAAAACAAACAAAGCTGGATGTCTGGATCAATATGAACGCAGTTACCATCACCATTCAAATGCACCATTTAAATGAAAGTTCCATTTAATGAGTCAACATACATACATACTCTGGTAGCTCATTACATTTATAACATTTACCATAAATATAATGGTTTAGAGACAATAAAACTGCATCAAAAAGTACCAATAGACCTGAGCTAAACAGAACCATTTGAATTTGTCAGAATGAAATAAGTTGGTTCATGTTGTCCTGAATGTTACTCCTCATAATTATTTCATTAAAAAATGTATTTGCACCTCAATATTGAACATTTTGTTCAATTTTAATTCAGCTTTAGTTTCGTTTCTTTCTCTTCCATTCACTGTTTTCTCTCCCCTCAGTGCACATGAGATCTTTATGTTTTAGGTTTAAAGTGAATTTATGTTTTGGGCACATCCATGGCTGGCTTTCTGATAAACTATCTACCTACAATGTTTTGTTTGAAATTAGATTGCCTTTTGTAAGAACTGTTAAATTTCCCACTTCCCAAGAGGCAGAATAGGAATCTTAAAAGAGCATTCTAAACATGGCTGCTTAGCATGCTATTGCCAATCAATGTTAAGCTAAATCCTTCACAATAAAAGATGCACACTCATCTTCAGCAGATAAATCCTCTTCCCCTTAAGCAGTACTGCTTTTCTGGCTATGACGTTTTTTTTTCCTGATCTCATGTCGGGTGAAGATAGTTGGTTGTCCTCATGTGGGAAGAATCCTTGCTGAATTTGCTGAATATGTCTAACGCTGAAATGGAAATCCATGACAAAGAATGACTGAAATCCCATAAATGCAATGGCCATTTAAGCTTTAAGAGTGGCTTCTCTGAATGAATGACCCAACCCTTTTGCATGAAGGGGAAAACCATGCTCATGCAATTCACTGTCACATGCTGATTTACAGGAAAATGTCTTGCAATGTCTACTTTTGCTTTCAAATGGGCAAAGTTTGTCTGTAAACCTGCCAAATAGGTATGACAAGTCTGAGACATGAGACTCACTCACTTATTGTTTTTGCACTTATTTAACTAGTTAAAAAATTTGGACTCTCAAGATTTTATGCTCTATAGACACTATACTGTCAATGTAAAGGTTCCTGACTGCTTCTACCTGGATATAAACTTCTTTCTCTAACAGTAAGGGAGAGAAGGTATTGAACCATGGGTGTTTATCTGTGTTTTGCCATTTGTTTCTGATTCATACAACATGCACATGGATGCTAAAAATATGAAAAAAATTAATTAACAGAAAAGTGTATTTCACATTTCACAGTTTCATATAAAGAATTTAGAACATTGAACTACTCTGCTTAACACAGTCTTGGAAAGTGAGAGGAAGCTGAGGAGTGGAGACAAGGTGCACTGGTATGAATTTCAAGAATAAGGGTGCTGCACAGAGCTGTTGTAACTATAGAGGAATGAAGTTGATCAGCCACAGCATGAAGTTATGGGAAAGAGTAGCGGAAACTAGATTAAGAATGAGCCAAGAAAGAGCACAACAGATCTGTACTAAGAGTAGAGAGCAGCTTGCGGAGAGTCTGAAGAGGTGAAGATATGCTATGATATGGAGGATGAGATATGCTAAGATATGGAGGATGTTGAGGTTTATGGATGTGTTGAGAGAGGACATGCAGGAAGTCGGTTAGAAGGAGGAAGATGCAGAGGACAGGAAGAAATGGAGAAAGTTGATCTGCTGTAATGACCCTAATAGGAGCAAGAAGAAGAAGAAGATTGAACAACTGTGACTGGATGTCTTGTGCACTATGCACCAAATTATTAAATATTATTTTTAGAATTTATAATTAAATATATATATTTTTAAATCCAGAATGTCTGATAATGCATATTACACCACAGTGGTGTAATGCTTTCTCTCCATTTAACCCATTCACCAAATGAAGCAGTAGCCCACCACACATCCAGCCCCCAGGGTGCAATGCTGGGGATGGTACCTTGCTCCACTTAATGTAACCTAATGCAACCTTATAGGTAACTTAATATAACCTTCTGGTCCAGGGCTTGTACCCATGACTCTCTGATGACGGGATCAAGTGCCAAACCACTAGCCATCACTTGATAGCAAGACTTCAGACTGCATGCCTGGGACCCCAGGTAGACTACATTAACCTCCAGAATGATTGGAAAACTGAAAACGCTCTTTTTTTATTTTTTAAATAATATTATCTAGGTTTCTCAGTAATGTTGCTTCACAAATGAAAGAATTCTGTTTATGTAATGCTAATTAGTGTACAAATGCTTCCAGCACTTGCAGCTCTAATGTAAAACTTAAGGAAGAGACACTGAACACTGAACATGTCTTGGCTCATCTAGCACGTGTAATAATAATATATTTCTACAGCCAATCCCGTGGTAGTGGTCTGCAATAAAGCAATGCACCAAAAGAAACCTGCCAGGAAAAAAGACATTGCTCCTGCCTTAGAGATAAGATCTGTTTTAAAAGACACTTCATTTTGTAATATGTTTATTTTGTAATCTGTTTAATGAAATACAGTATAGCATTGATATTTTAAAAGTTGCAGAGGTGTTTCTGACATCACCAAAGGAAATACAAACTGGGGTCCTTCTAAGCCACTGCTCTGCAAAGAGCAGTTTTTGCATCTGAATTCAACTGCAAAGGCTTTGCTAACGTGCTTGGATTATGAATCACAGATTGAAAAGGATTTGAAAGCATTGTGTTTCGAAAGGACCGATGTCCGGAAACCTTCTCTGGTTTCAATTCAAGAAAGGAGAGGTCCTCCCAGACTTCCCTTGACCTTCCCCTGACCTTGGGGAAATCCTTGATGGCGTCAAGGATATTTAAATTCCAAAAAATGGTATGTGGAAAGTACTAGTCTAACAAAAAACCTCTGAGCAGTGCTATGTCATGTGAAATTAAATCAGCTCATTCAGCTGCAATTGTAACATTTGGGTGGTGTGGGCTGGACATCGATTCATACACAGGAGTCTTGTACACAACTTTATTGGACATTGTCATGTGTACAGAACTCAGAAACCACATAGATAATGTAGCTAATAATGAATGACTGACGCTCTGCTCTGACTCATTGGGACCTATAACTCCAGCACCACTGAAGCACCCCGTGCCCTTTTGAGCCCAGATGTGCTCCATCAGAGCAGAGCGCCGCCCACTGTGACAGCCATAAACATAAACTATAAATATATATATATAAATCTCATCTCATATCTCATATATATATATATGTCAGGGAGATTATCAATTAGGGTGGTGGTGATCTAGTGGTAGGGTACTTGCCTATGGACCAATGGCTCAAAAGGGCCAGGTTCGAATCCCACCTCTAGCACTACCACCACTGGGTCCCTGAGCAAGACCCTTAACCCTGAATTGCTCCAGGAGGACTGTCCCTGTAATTAGGACTTGGAAGTTGCTCTGGATAAGAGCGTCTGCTAAATGCCGTAAATGTAAATTAATAAACAGTGTCAACAGGACTGTAAATGAGCTAGAGATGATCAAAATGACAAATTTTCATCTGATGGACAGGACACAAAAACATTTTAAACATTATTAATTACATTAGTAAAATTTCTCAAAATGACTTGTGAATGATCTGCTTTAAGGTGCACCCATAGCTTGTTTTGGTCATACAAGGTTTTGCACAAGTTTAGGTCATGCAGTCTTATGAATTTTAGTCTTCCTTGTGTTCCTCAAATTCTTGTTGAAATGCAGTCAAAATGTTGTAAAGACAAGATCTCATATCTTTCACTTCACTTCCAAATATAAACCTAACTTTGTTTCAAGTACAAAATGTAACCAAACTCTCCAGGAACACAAATCAAGATATTACATATCTGATGACAACTTCTGTTTTAGTGGTTTGCAGCAGAAACTTGGAACTAGTAACTGTTCTGCCTGTGGGCCTTTATCTTCACAAAAAAATGTAAAAAAAAACCGGCAACGACAACACACCATGAAGGGTGAAACTGCACAAACAAAATCAACCGCTGCAATAGCCCCTGGTGGAAAAGAAAACCAGCACATCCTCTTGTATTTAAAAAAAATGCAAATGCTAAAGCACAACAATAAAATATTGTAACAGAAACCAAAACAGTGCAAAAGTTTAAACTAAATAAATTAAAAGGTGAAAATATGAATGCTTAAGAAATGCACAGATAATTACTCACTCACTCATAATCATAGCCGCTTGTCATGATGGGCTTATTCTTTAGCCTATCATTCTTTAGTGTTTAAATTAGAACTGGATGGCTGGTATATTTTGAGAAATCAGTATTTCTATACCCTAGATTAGAAGAAGGAGCTGACTTGGCAAGAAAGCCAATAAGATTGCCTAAAATGCCTGATAGCTGCATGAAACATTAGCAACATCATGTTTCAGAAGTTGTTGTTTACTGTTGTTGTTGGTTTCTGGTAGAGGATACAATGAGAACTTATTTTTAGATCCACAACCCAGAGAGTATAACCCTTTAAGATCTGAGTTCTCTGAGGAACTGAGGTTAAACATCCAGCATCTGTTTGCATAGCAACTGTAGGTCTGTACAAGTTCTTGCCTCTCATAAAATTGCACCAAAGGGAACCTCACACAGTGTTGTTAAACACACAGAAACCATGTCTACAAGAAAAGAAACAATCTATTAATTTAGCTCTTTAAAAAATCTAAAGCCCCAAGTAACTATTCAAAGTTGTAGTTCGGAGACGGGAACAAAGCATACTTTAGAATTGATTTAGAAATGCTCTTTAGAATTGAACCAGGACCTGTGAAGCAACAGCACAAAAGATTTCAACAAAAAAAATTATTTAATTTTAAATGAATGGGTTCATTTTACACAAAAAAGCAATTGATTGGTACATCATGCACTACAGATATAAGACATAAATGATGCAGAGTCTAAGAAAATTGAAAAAACTTGAGAGAGACTTGACAACACAGAGGCATCTCATAGAAATGTCCTGCAAAGAGCCATCTTTCACTTTTATATCCTGTCTGTACTTCTCATTTTTACTTGCGTGATTTGTACTGTCAGATCTTCTGTTTTCTCAACAATATATGGTTAACCTTTTTTTGCCACCTCTGGATGAAATGCCTTTCACTTGACCACTGATCAATTGCAGAGCCTTTTTCTGAAAAAATGAGCCAAGCAAAAATGGAATTAAGTGCATTAGAGAAACAACTAATTCAAACAATGATGTCAATAAATGAAATATCGATATTAGTTTGTAGCACCTCTGCTGTGTATATGGCTCACAAAATCTGAATGAGAGGCTACAATCATGGCTTCTACAGCAACATACAGTGTGCAAGCACATAGGGTTCAGCAGACTATAAATACATTGTTTCTATCTTGTTTACATTTTTAAATACATATCCTTTTGTTAAGGGATAAACTATTTTATGGACATTTGACTGTTTACATAACACTTATTTTTAGCCATAGATGAAACTATCACTAAAAATATAACCTAATTCAAAGCAGATACAGAGCCAAAGCACTGAATCCTGATATAGTGCCCAGTATTAGCAACAAAAAATAGCATAGCCTTTCAGTTTCCATGTAGCTTCAGACTTAGTGTCAGGTTACACTTTGAAGCATTGGTACAGTGTAGCATTTGTAGACGTTAAACCCTTAAAGGTGAACACAGGTGGGCTTTGGCCCTTTTTTATTTCTTTACAACTCAGCTTTGTTTTCCATGTAGTTCTCTAATAGGCAATGCTAAATAACATGCCCAAGAATTCAAGCATTATTGCTTTTGCTTTTATACAGTCATGTGGTATAAAATACAGTTCAATGGCTTAACATCCTTGAGCCTGCACATTGAGACTGCATTTCTTCATCAACCACAGACATGAAACATTTTCACACTTCCTCCTGTCCTCACTCTGCATGTAGTTTCCTCTTGACTAAATTGTTCTTGTTAAGGAGGCTAGTTTTTGTTTCACTTCAGCAAAGTGATTCTCGACCTAAATGGTTCATTAGATAAGTCACACAATTCTGAGCATACAGACTTAAAAAAAAAATCTAAATCAAATTTATTTGCTGCATCCATCCTACTTGTCTCAGCCGCTTCAATGCTTTAGAACAAAAATGTATTAGCAGCCTCAGAAGATGAAACATGGAAGAAAACAGTTTTGTGGAAGAAGTATAACATAAGTGGAAACCAGAACACAAATTGCACTACAATGTCTTTAATTAGTCATTTAATGCACTGGATTACTAGTAATAACAAATAATGGAACACTGAAAAATGTTTGCAATGCATAAAGAAAAGAAAAGCAGCCACACAAGTTTCACACATTTCTCTTTTTCAATTTTAAATCTTCCTCCAAAAACAAAAAAACAGCAAAGTCTGAACAGAACTAGCAAGACTGCTTCTGCTCTTACGCTACCCCTCCCAAATTTCCCTGCCATCCTATCCTCCATTTTTCCTATTCTATTTTAACCATATTTTCAGCATCTGCAGTAATATTGTAAGTTGGGTCCCTACTTGCAATAATTATGCAACTACTTTGGCTCTGGCATCTTTATTGTATACAGTTAAGTGACATTTAGAGTAACCATGGCCTACAGAGTTATGCATCATATTTTTTTACTAGTATTGCATAATAACCATATTCTGGCTTGTTTATTAACTGTATTTGAGTAAAACAACTGAAGTTCATATTGATTTGCTATCTTTAGGGCCTGTATTCAGAAACAATATTAACAGTGCAGTGTATGGCAGAATGTGTTAATGACTTTTACCTTTATGGCAATCAACATAAACCTACTTTTGTCTTTATCAAAGTCCATTCCAACAAGCATCAGCTTTAATATAGACCACATTGATCAATGCCACCCAAGACAGTGTTATGAAAAGGAATGCTTTTTGAAATAACCCTTAAAGAGTATTCTTAGAGGTTTACATCAGTTGTCATGAAATGTGTTTAAGTGGCATAAATGACCAAAATGCACCGATGCATTATCCTTAATATCATAAGATCTTCCAGGAGTCAATGTTTCTTTAAGAACACACCCAACTTTTTCCTTTTGATATCTATGCTGTCGATCACACAAAAACCACAGGGCTTTGTTCAGCGTGAAAGCTGAATATGTTTTAGAGCTTTTGAGTCCTGATTACTTACTCAATACTGTACAGTGTCAGAAACTTTGATAGGTAATGAACGCATTTTGTTTGGTCAGTTTGATCAGAATCAATATTACAAACGTTTGGAACCTTTGCTATCTGCTGGAATAAACCTGTACTAGAGGATTTCCCCCCTCATACACATTTGGCATCATCAACACTGGCACATAAAAAAAAATCAAGATCTTTAACATGACTTTTGAATAAGAACAAAACCTTTTAAATGACCTTTAATCTTGTGTGCAAAACATCAGGTTAAGCTAAAAATAAATCTTCACCTACATTATAATGTAAATAAATAGACTATATAATCTATATAATATCCATATATTATCCATATGTTATCCATATATAATATATATAATATATGGATAACACTTTATTACTACTTCTCATAGTTAATAGGCAACCAAACTCACATACTGCATACACTGAACAATAATGAGCTTTGCTTTAATGCTAGAGTTTAGAATATAGCAATGTTAACTTTGTTAATTTGCTTGCAGTATATTTGTCTCATTCAGTATCGGAGTGCATTATACTGTTGCTCACTACAGACGGAAGGAGACCATGAAGAAACCTTGGATAGGTCAACAGTCAAAGGTTAAGAAACAGACCCAATCAAACTCAGGGGGCAATTAAGTCTCTCGAAGCGCCAAATGTTTTGGGACTGTGGGAGGAAACTGAAGCACCCAGAGGACTATCATGCAGGCAGAACATGCAAACTCCACTATAAAACTAATTCCATTACCCAGTACCAGCACCCAGGAATTAAACCCAGTACCTTTATGTAAAATGTTCCCATTCATGCTTTATTCTTCAAAAAGACACAATATGCAACTAATATTATGAAGAAAAACAAAGTGCATATTCTGGTTCTACTAACAGGGGCCACACAGTGAGACAGTGGGTAGCTCTGCTGCCTCATAGCGAGAAGCTGCTGGGTTTGATTCCCAGCTGGGCTTCGAAGGTGTTTCTGTGTGGAGTTTGGAGTCCCGTGTGTGGGTTTTCTCCAAATGTTACAGTTTCTTATCACAGTCCAAAATATTCATGACAGTTGGAGAGGTTAAATTGCTTTCTACATGTAAGTGTGTCTGATGACGGGCTGATGATCTGTCCAGGATGTTTCTCCACCTTTTGGTTTATGAGTGTTGGGACAGGCTCTAGCATCACCCCCCATCCTGTTGAAAAAAAAAAGGTTAAGATAATGAGTAAGTGAGGGAGTGCAAGTACAAAAGACAGAGTACACTGTAGAGAAAGTTCAACAGCAACAACAATAAAGACGATAATGTCTTTCCAGTACTGAAGAGAACCCAATCCTGGCTTACAGTTGCCCACAAATAAAAGCATTATTTCTCAGGTGCACATGCCTGTGTTTCGGAAGGAACACTGATAAAACTGGCTTTAATGACCATGTTTAGATTTTTCCTTTCAAAATAATAATTTGCTTCTGCTAACTTTCACAATATAGTATATCTTTAACTCTAGTGTGTGCTTCAAATGTTAAACTCAAAATGAAAATTCATCTACAGCCTTCACTGGAAAATAAAACTGGCTTTTGCATAGTTGCCTAAAAAGAAACACATCAGTGCCTATAGTTTCTGTTTGTGTTTTTGAATTTCCATCCTCCCCTCCGTCATCTTACAATCTTAGTAATCCTGCTTTGAATGGAACCTGAGACTATTATAACTGCGGATGCAACATTTCAAACTTGTTACTTTTGCCAGAATAACCCAGAATAAAATAGAGTTGCTGTCCAAATCTCCAGGCATGATGCTGTGTTTTGCTGTTTTTATAAATGCTCTTTCTTGTTTATCTTTGTGCATAACGTGCAATAAAGGCAAATCAATCCACACCTTATTCTTTTTTCTCAAAGAAGTGGTCCAGTTTTGCCTCTCTACCCCAACACCTCCATGGAATAAAGGCCAATAAAGCTGATCTCAAGAGCTGGATTGTCAAAAAGGAGTAATCCTCTGTAACATGTAAAGGTCAGTGGACAGAAAAAGCAACCAAAGGCCAAATACATATAAAGTCCAAAGAATTGAAAGAATCTCTTGCTACCAAACACTCTTTAAATAATGCACTAATTAAATGAATGTCACTATCTTAACACATTTTTTTCTCAAGCTGTAAGAGGAAGAAATTTTTATGTTTGAAGAACACATCCTTATGTTCAGAGTGTGAACTCATTGCTGGTAACTACAGACGACACTGCGTGCAACACGTAAAAAAAAAAAAAGTGTAGTCATTGGTCGCATATTGATATCTTAAAAAATAACATAATAGGGATTGGTAGAAACACCTTTATCTTGAGTGTGTAGGTGTGAGGAACGTGAAGGTGGTTGCTGATGCTGAGAGGTCTGCATTTTCTTTGGTGGTCTGATGGTGTTTTTATTTTTCACTCTTGAAACAGAGCAGTCTAAAACATAAAAAGTTTTTATTTGTCTGCTAGGTTTGATTGCTTGACTTTTGAGATTGGACAAGTGCTTCTTAGCCTCAGACTGGGTTTTAATTCCCCTAACACACTTAATTCATATGTTCTAGCTTGCATTTACCCTGTTTTAGTTTCCTTCCTATTACATTTATTCTTATCATTTCATATTCCAGTGCTAAAGGGAAGTCACAATGATTCAGATCTTTCTTACAAACACAGTTAATCATTCCTTGTAGAGCTATGTGCTGACTTGTTAAGTTTATTAAGTTATTTTTTTTATGGTAGTCACAATGGGAACCAGTGAATGTGATGTCTACTTTGGGATGATGGCTGTTATACTTATTCAGCTCAAGAGATTCAAACATAGATCCGTAATGTAAAATAAGGGAAAATTGCAACATTGTACACTGGACAAAGTCATTTGGGAGCATTTGAGTTTAGTCAAATTAAAGAAAAGATTTTTTGTTGGGTGTATGCAGTAGGTGAGATCATTGCTGTTAGTGGGCATTTTAGTTTATGCAAATCTGCCCTCAGCTCTCACTCTCACTCTCACTCTTTATCCTTTAGAATTAAAAATGGCTGGTTATTGTGTAGGTTAGAGTGGTGTTTGTAAATGAGCTCTGTTCTGATTAGCTGCCCTGGATTGTGTGTCATATTAGAAAAACTTCTTATGCCTTTATTGTGAATGGGTGGAGCTAGTCTGCTTTCGGCTAAACAAGTGAATATACATAAAAATGTATGGCCCTCTAACCTGCTTAGTGCTTTACTCTACTTTTCTTGCAATGAGTGCTGGGACAGGCTCCAGCAGCTTTGTGAACCTGGTATGGATAGATGGCTCAGAAAATGGATGGACGAAAGGATGCCAGTTTCCGTAACAACATAGAAACAATATTAGATTCATATTACAACCCTATTTCCAGACTTTTGCATCAAAGACACAGTCTGTGAAAGAGAAACACTGAAATCATTCATCTCACCAGAATTTTTGCAGAAATAGTTTTAATGTTTTAACGTTTTAATGAGGTTGGTTTCAACTACTTTTGTAATTGCAAATGTTAAACTAAAATCTTTAGAATACTTCAACCAAAAGGACCGGATTACATTTCTCAGAAGTGGTCCAGATATAAAGAGGTTGAATAATGGAACAGAACATTAGTCATTGAAACCTTCTTCCTGTGTGCAAGTAATTTGGAAGGGAAATGAGGCAATAAGTCACACTTTTTTTTGCAGTATAATGGTACTTTACTGCTAATGGACTACGGTCATACGGAAAGGGATAATCAGTTTACCAATAATAATACTTACATTAGCTGTAACACCTTAGGCACCTTAGGCACCATTTAAATGGCTTATTTTATAAGACTTACTACACTGCTATTATTCAGCAATAATTTAGCTTAAAATATATAGTCCTCAGTAGTGGCAATGCGCAAATCATTTTAGCTATTTAAAATGAACCATGATTTAAAATATTTACTCCAGTTCAAAATAAATTCAACAGTTGGCAAAATTGCAGTAATAATCTGTGTTTGTGTGCTGCATGTTGCTATAGAAGACACAATTGTAGCTTTTCACTCAAATTCTGTAATGCTAAAAAAATTCAAGTTCTGAGTTGATATTGATTCCAAAGCTAACCCAGCTTTAGTCATTCTTTTTTACATTCTTTTTTGATCATATAGTAACCAGAACTGCATGTTTTAAAGGTCTATCCTCATGAAATGTGTCAAAGTTTTGATGGCTTGAAAAATGACAAAGCTTCATAATACGAAATATATGCAACAAAAAGTTAGGTGTTTAATTACTTGGCTTGAACAAAATCTTAGCGATGTGAACTAACTTACAAAGATGTATTTTTCTTTTGCTTTTGTTGTTCCTGATGCTGTATGACACACCTCTATTTATACAAACAGACAAAATGACAGAGAAAGCCTAAGCTGGGTTGCTGCAAGTTCTAGTTTTAGGTCTGTGACTTTTGGTCTCACTATCGCCTTAAGTGGGGTCTTACATCTGTTGTAAGTAGCAAGGCAGTCGGGGCAGCGGTGGCCTAGTGGTTAGGGTGTTAGCCGCATGATTGGAGGATCGGGGGTTCGAACCCCTTCCCAATAGGTTGCCCTGAGGTACCCTTGAGCAAGGTGCTGTCCCTGTCACTGCTCCCCGGGTGCTTTCAATAGCTGCCCACTGCTGCACGGTGTTTGCGTGTGCATGGGTTAAATGCAGAAGTCCAATTTCGTTGTGGTTCACTGTCTGCTGTGCTGTGACCTCGCAATGACGAGGGTCTTCACTTTAAGTACACAGAACGACCGCCTGGTGTTGCTGTTTTGGACAAACTAAGAGTAACCTGACCTTCACCCTGCCTAGTTTTCAACCCTTTCGTTCTGGGCAAAGCTAAAGTTTCTGCAGTTTTACTTACATATTTCTGATGTCTTCAAATTACCCATACATTTTATTTAATTTATTTAAAAATTAATACAGTAAATATTTTCTGCTTTAACTTTATACAAACTGGATTTAGATGTTGGCTAGGCACAGCTATCACATGCTTCTGAAGAGTAGTGTGTCATAGTACTTCATAAATAGTTTACAGTAATAAGGATAGTAATAGTAATCACAATGACGATGCAGCACCCATGTTGTTTTTCAATAAATGCAGTCTAGGTTGCATTATTAGTCATGGAAAACACCAACTAACAGGCAGGACACAGTAGCTCAGTTTTGCACACTAATGGTTCTTTATTACTAAAGATAATCTGTGTTTACACTCTTACTAAAATGAAACAGACAGTGTCACAATGTCTTATCAGTAAGTCTTGCAGTCATTTTAACATCATAAAGCTGGTTAATGAATAATAATGCATCTTCCTTACTTACTACATTTACATTTATTATTTTCAAAGGCAAAAGAATGATGAATTAAACAAATAAGATGGACTGGTTTGCCATTGAATCTGGCTGTTCCTAGCATCTTTCAGTCTTCTTAGCATTCAAACTCTTGCTCACACAAAACAGGTAAAAGGATTTATAGCAAATAAGGATTAAGGCAAGATACTACAGGCAGAAAATGCATTTGGTCAATTTATCAAGCAGTTTACGACGCTATTTTGTAAAATCTTAAAGAATATCTAAATTTTCTTTTTAAGAATAAAATATGTGAAACTTTTTTACATGTCATCCTTGCACTTGAGCAATGCCAATCTACTCTGTATTGTTCCAGGTTAAGTGTATGTGCTTCCAGAGCAAAAGCGTGACAATATTATCTTTGACAATTCAAGCATTGTGATGGTGCAAACCAATGGTATTCATGCCTAGATAAGATCTGGGGTGCACCTCCTCAGCACCAGTAAGGTTGACTGAATCAAGTTTTTACACATGTTTATGCACAAGAGAGATGAAAATGGTTTAAATACTAATTCCTGATAAGTTTTTTAGCCTCTAAGCTAGAAATCAGACCTGTACATTACAGCCTTACAGCTCAGCTACAAGCAGACTCTGCATTACTGGTTTAGACTATAATTACCTTTTTGTCTCCTTTGGATCCAGCGGGCGGTGGGGTCACTGCAGAATTTATCGGGTGTCCTAGGAAAATCTAGAAATAATAGGATGACAGTAAATACTTTAGATATAAGGGAAAAGAATCCAGATTTTGTCTTTGGAAACAATTTCTTGTGAAAATTGAAATTACATAATTGCTTCCAACACAAGGAGTCAGTGTATCTAGCATCCAGGACGCTAGTCCCGGGTGGAATGGGTGCTGAGACCTTTGTGCAAATCAGGCCAACTTTAGTGGGTCTATGATCTTAAAGAGAGAGAGAGAGAGAGAGAGAGAGAGAGCTCAGACTAGCTTTACAATCATTAAAGTTCTGTTAAAAGCAGCAAATACTAAATGCAAAAAGATGGGCAAGCAGAAAGGACAAACATTTTTGTGAGTCTACATTAATTTTTATTCAATAATATCTATTCAGTAGTTTATGTCACATGTGACAGTTAAAAAATTCTTTCCACGTTCTTGACCATCATTCTGCATTTTATCAAAGACAAACCAAATTCTGGTGCTGGCCTAACTATGAAAAGATTATTGCACACTCACAGCTGCCATATCCACCAGCGATACATCCAAAAAGGACAAGCAGCCCAGCCAATGCGCAAAACCTGTTAGTCCAGTGCAGCATGGTCCTGTGTTGAGGTGATGTTGCAATGTGCAGCAATCAGGGATGGGGACCTCTTTTATTGCCAAGCTCAAGTAGAATAGAAGAAGTGCGTCACAAACTCATCACTCTATGCACCAACACTGCATCTCAACACTGTTTCTGACCACATTTTAAAAATACGGCTCACACCTCGAAGCCACATTGAGGGCAATTGCAGTGCAGTCACAAAGTAAAAAGAAGACGAATACGTTTGCAGATTGGTAAATGATGATGTTAGTGAAACACGGGTGCAGAAACATAGTGCAGTTTTCTTTAGACTGGTGGTGATAGGAAGACTTGCTGAGGGATTTTTCAGATTTCAGAATGTCACTCACTAGCTAAGGGTCTACTTACACATAAAAGTGTATTCACTATAAATGTCAGTTTCCTTCAGCTCTGGCAATCTGCTGATAATGTTGGCACGCTTTGTATGCATTGATTGTGGGTTTGTTGTCAGACTCGGCTGGTTTTTTGGTTTATTTGACTCATGTAGAGTCAAAGGTGACATATACTAGTTTATACTTGTTGATTCATCATGCCATTCAACTAGGTGCTCAGAATATAACCTTTCTTCTAATCTTGAATGAATTGGTATTTCATCAACTAATATATAGAAAGATATGTGATTGTCCAGGCATTATCATGAGAAAGGTACTTTCCTTGGGAAGCATGTTTAAAAAAGTTGTGACAGACAGACCTTTAAAACTTAAGAAACTCATCCATCCATCCATTTTCTGCCGCTTGTCCCAAACGGGTCAGCGGGGAGTGCTGGAGTCCAACCCAGCGCACACAGGGCGAGGACGGGGGACGCACCCTGGACAGGTCGCCAGCCCATCGCAGGGAACTTAAGAAACCTTTATATAATATAAAGCTTTTCCAATTTATTGGGTAGTTTAAGGACTTTTACTTTAGGCGATGGTCTCTATTAGTCTCTGCTTCACTAAAAAACAAGTTCTTATACTATAAACCCTTAGGTACTTTTCTTTACTACGTACTGTCATTTGTTTTTGTTTTTTTTGCATTTAATATAAAATCAATAAAATTCACTGCAGCATAATTCAAATGTGGGAATTTCAATTTAACGGCAATTTATATGTTAAGAATACAATAATAGTTCAAACAGCTTGACTTTTAAATTATATATACAACATCACAAAGGACTAATAAATATACATTGGTTTGAAAAGAAACACAACTGCCTGTAAATAAATACAAATACAAAATAATAAGGGAAGCATAAATATGCTTGAGTAAACATTTTAAAACATACATTTTAAATGTATTTTTAAGAGGACCACTGCATGGTAGGTTGTGGTTTATAGAGCAGTGATGGAGAGAACAAGGTTCATCCATCTGAGGATTTTAAGTACTAAAAGCTGAGCTTTGGGTAGCTGGTGTTGAGACAGTGACTGGCTTGGACGTGGGGCTGAGACTGGATGTTCTTCTCTCAACTCACAAATGAGAGACAATTTAATTAGAGGCTGATTGGGCATGAAAACCTCTACATTTTTGAACATATTTGAAAATATTTGGAGAAGGCACAGGTTAAGCTTACCTAAGCTCCTCCACCTTGCTGCGCACCCAAGGCTGTCTTGGATCAGTGCAAAACAATCCCCTTTCAGTCTCTGGGCAAAGTCAAAAACAAGTTTTTATCATGAATTTGATTAAAGAAAATATTTTTGAACATTTGCAGCAGTAGGTTTGCCTTGCAGGTTCTTTGGTAGAAATGGTCCTTACATGACAGCTTTGACGCATGGAAGATTCCTCCCCTGAAGCCTGAAATCTTTTATGGGGTCCACTATTCTGGTCTTAGAGATACTGACGCAGCAGGGACTGACTTTCTCAGCATCTAAATGCAAAAAGCACAAAGCAAATGAAACATTGGAGACAGTTACATGAATTTCAAGTCAAAGCAGTTTTACATTTTTGATAATTTACAGGAATCTTTTTAATATCTATTTTAATGAAAATGCAAAGCAAATCTTTACTTTTGGATTGTTTCTTTCATTCCTTATTACAGCGAAATGTTGGTCTAATTCATAACCATAAACATCAAAACAATGAAGTCTACCTGTTAGAGTCCAGATGGTGATAGCAATGATAGCTGCAGTTGCCAGGCTCCCATCATTACTGTGCTGTCTTCTGCGATTTCAGTTAATCTTCTGGTCAGGAGCGAAAGGGATTGCCAAGAGGAAAGGAAGGCTTCAAGTAGCAGCAAAAGAGGAACTGTAAAGGCGAAGACCGTGTCCATCATTTCCTAACAACACCAGTTTCTGTTGCTGGTTGTAAACTTTTGTTTTCCCAGGAGACCATATTTGGCCCTGGGTGGCCTTTTCTGGCTCTCAGAGGGGAAGTGACATGGATTGGTCAGACCTAGCAAAACTTGGCCTGAAGCTGACAGCAGTTTCTGTGGGATGCCACTACTCCTGTTGATTACGCCTGTCTAATCTGCAGAAATACATGATAAGATGAGGTGCGTGTGGCTGAATCACATGGTGTGAAATACCTTGAAAAAACCTCATTTTCATCATGACTTTTTTGTTTTAATCCCTACCATATTCATTGTCTTTGGATATTAAAGAGGCACATTAAGAGGCTTTTTCAAAAACATGGTTGAAAGAACAAAGGACAAATCTTTAAAAATATAAAACCATTTCACTTATATAAGACAATTATATTATATTATAGAATGTAAGACAAACATACATGTGGCTGAGTCTGTCCTGTATGTTGTTCTCTAAAAGCAGCTCCAGGTAAAAATCCTCACTGTGAATGACTAAATGTAATAAAATTAAATAAATAAAATAAAATAAAAAAATAAAAATAATAAGAAGAATATATAATGGTAAAAATATGAAGAAGAATAGAAAGATTACTTTAGCAAGAATGTTGGGTTTGCATTGTGCAATTTTGGGCCATTTCAGTGTGAAAGAAACATGGTGCTATATTTGCTCAAGGCCTCAAAGCGTGATAATACATTGCACTCTGAGTGAAGTTAGCATTGTCATGGTCTTGTGATGAAATATAGCTTGGAACAGTGGTAAAATGAAATAATTTGAAGTAGAACTTCTTTTACATCTACTAACAGCCAGCTTGAACGAACATAAAATGACCCTCTAGTCAATTGTTGTTCAGCTTTATTGTTCGCCATCATAAACTCATCAGCACTGTGGCCTTAGACTCAGTGGGTGCTGGCTGTACCATCTACAATGTACATGAGATCAGGTTTATTTAACGTGAGCTGGCAAGATGTGATTTAATATACAGAAATCTGAGTTTGTAGGACTACAGTTAGCTTTCTGGTAAACTGATAATCAAAGAAGAATGCAACAAAAACTGTTGGTGTGACTAGTTGAATCAAAAATAGGAAACGTGCATGCTGATCTCATGAACATGTTTCTTCGCAATGACTTTATGGTGTTACTGGCAGACTGATTAGTGCAAGCACTCTCCTACAGTGGTGACTTTTAGTGTATATCAGAATACCGAAAGTGATATTTCCGCCGACTAAACAAATCCTACTAATGAGCTGATGAGCTGCTTGATCAAGGCTTAGAATACGCAAATCATAAATTGCTCTAAATGTCTTTGGCAGGGGATTCATAAAGTCCAAATCCAGAACAAATACATTTTCTGACTGCTCATCTTTTTCACAGAAGGAACCAGTTTAGTGGATTGTTTTCCCACCTATAGGTGGTGGTGGATGATTTGCATTGTAGGCCTGCCCTACACATTACAATAAAACACAGGTGTTTCCACCTGTGGCTTCATGCATCTTATGGATAAAGTGAAAGTGAAAGTGACAACCCTTGTCATTGCGAGGTCACGGCACAGCACACAGGAACCACAACGAAATTGACCCCATTTAACCCATGCACACTCAAACCTCGCGGCAGCAGTGGGCAGCTATTGAAAGCGCCCGGGAGCAGTGTGATGGGGACTTACTCTTGCTCAAGGGCACCAGGGCAACCTATTGGGAAGGGTTTGAACCCCGATCCTCCGATCAGCGCGGGGCTAACGCCCTAACTGGCTAGGCCACCGCTGCAGCATCACAGTATATAAAGATGGGGATTATGCTTGTTTAAAATGGAATTCAGATGCATTTATGTCTATCTGGAGAGAAAGAAAGAAAGGTACACTATATTGACTGATGTATTGGGACATCTGGCCATAACACACCTATAGGAACTTACATATCCAGTATTTCTAAGTCCTTACATCATTATGGAGTTGGCACCCTGGCTATAACAGCTTCCTCTCCTCTTTGAAGGCTTTCCAAAATAATTTAGAATGTCTTTGGGAAGTGGTATGGCAGACAGCCAGATCCTATCCTAGCCAGAGTCACAGGGAATGAAATAAACAATAAAAATGATTTAAAAATCTAAAACATGAAATGCCCAAAAAAAGTAAATGTAAACTGTATACCCACATTAAACAAAAATGTATAAATAAATGGCAGATTTTCTCTGGGAGATCTACTGACATCTGTACACTGCAGGAAGCATTGGAACTGTGGCTGAAATGTTTATTTGTTTACTTTATGATTAGCATCAAAAGTAGAATACAGGTCCTCTTCTTAACAGAGTGGAGGTTTTCAAACCACCCAGTCACATATAATTATGTAGTACAAGTGTGTGTGTGTGTGTGTGTGTGTGTGTGTGTGTGTGTGTGTGTGTGTGTGTGTGTGTGTGTGTGTGGTGTAAGTTAATTTATACTATATTACTGTTGTTTTTTGAGGAAAAAATGAGTGATAATTGGGGTGGAAATCCACCCTCTCACACAAAATTTAAACATTCAGATTTTTGAACGCTGAAATGGAAACTCATGCATGTGGGTGGAACTGCTCTAACAGTAACTTCTGGATAACTTGTTGATTCATCAACATTTTAATTTAATTAAGCAGTCAACTAGAATTATCTTCCAGTTTCAATAAGAAAGTAAGTTCAAACTTAAAAATAAGTTAAAACAATAGCATATTAAAAAATAAGGTACACACATGCTACAATACAACAATAATATAATAATATGTTACAATAATTTGTATAATTTTCTTGTATACTAAATAGCTCTTTTTATTTGAATTGTCTACTTCACACAGATTCTGAAAGCACTGGACCTCTGAATCAAAAGTATCAGTATATTCTCAAATTGAAAATAACTTACTAGCAATACTACTTTTTTTCTTATTTTGAACTTGTTTTCTGTTTTTCGAACTGTTCACCTTTCCTGTATATTGTTGCCTAGGGATATGAATCTATAGGTACCATCTGATACATCACTAGCTAAAGGTTTATGCATTAAACATGTTCATTTCTGGCATGGATAACTGGCATTTGTGTGATTTAATGGCATTATAAGATATGTAAGACACATAATCACATGCCGAATGCTCTGAAAGCACATCATGATATAGACTGCACTATTTGTGTCCCTGAAAGTGAAAAGTGTGTTGGTAGAAAGAGATAAAGATTAGAGGACATCTTTATAGCTTTACATTTGTCACATATGTGCCTTCATCTGTGTTTAGCTCTCTTTCAGACCTTTCAGGCCAAGGCTTTCCCAGGAGTCGACCATTCCTCATGGGACCCCCAGGATGAGTCAGGGAAGACAAGGCGTTTCCCTTGTCATCACCTTGTTATCACCCGCATTGATTTCTGCTTTGGAACACTGGCAGAGAAAGCCTCTGGTGGAGATCCTGTCCACAGTTACTTCAGGTAAGAATATAACCGTGTATCACAACAGAGAAGACCCAGAAATTAAGCTTCGGGCTCTATTGGCCTATTCGGCAGGGACTTCTTAGTGAACCTGTTCTGAACATACCCGTACATATTGCTGGAACGTATATGTTCCCTCCGCCTTCAGTCAGTTACAGAAACCAGACAACCACATCAAGAAATCTGACTCCCAGTCTGTCTATCATCAACTACGTCCATCTATTACCCTTGCATCATCTCTGGAAACAGACTGCCTCATGGATCTCTCTTCCTTGCTCCCCAGTGCATTCCAAGCAGTTGCAGAAATTGAGTCTAGTTCTCAGAGGGGCCACCCCTTTGACCGTAGTCTTCAGAGGAATGGGATCTTAGAGGAGGAGGCCCAGAGGCTTCTAGGAAGCCATTGATGGTGACGCATAACTAAGCAGCCCAAATCTGATGTGCCTGTGGGGATCTACAGAGGCTGGGAGGCCCGGAATTAGTCAAACCCCCTCCTACTCAGCGGACAGGAGCAACCCAGGTTGCCAAGGGTGAGGTCAGTACAAACAAAGCATGAGTTACCATGCCTCTCAGAGATAAAAGCACACAGTCACCCCGGCCTCCCAGAAACCAGCAGTGCCCGAGGAGAGCAACAGCGTTCACTGCAGCAGTGGCTACCTTCCTATTACACAGTGTCCCCAAAAGAGTCTTTTTGCACCAGCTGTTCTTCCCTAAACCTCCTGCTACATGCCCGCTGAATATCATCCCCAGTTGGCACAACATTACAAATTCAGGTACCAATCAGCACCTGAAAGTTCCAGAGCAGAGACACGCTGCCAGCTGGTGCACTGCTTCCCAACACTGTACCCATAACGCCCCTGCCTCTCAGTATCCCTGAACTTGTGGCCTGTACATTTGTATGAAAGAGACGAAAAACTCCCCAGCTTGGATTACGAAACGACAGTCATGGAAAGCGAGAAGAACGGAGACTGGAAGCGGAGCACACACAGGGTAACGAACTCTTCCCCTTCTAACCACAGAGAGTCTCTTGTATGTAGGTCTATTTCAGGTGATGACTAGACAAGGCCTCGAGCCCACTCAGCTGCGTCCCCCAGAGGTCCCAGTACGGAGTCAGAGAGATGGGAGACAGAGGAAACACGGGACAGCAGAAAGACACAGAGGGAATGCTCCGCTAAACACCAGTACCAACCAGTACCTCTCTGTGAGGTTCGCTGTGTTTTGGTACTTCGGGAGCCGTGGCCTTTGTGGGGGCTCTGTCACATATGAGGTGTTTGTCACATGAGGTGTTTGGGTACGCTAGAGGGCGCTCTGTTCTGACTGAGCACACCTGAGCTCATGAAGGCACAGGTGTGCATCGTTGGGGCTGACTATTGAAGCCCCGATGAGTCAGAACAGAGTGCGGCTCATTAGTTAGGCTACGCCTACATGCAATGGTGGTTCTGGTTTGTAACTTAGTATCTTGATTATAGATTGCAGTTCCTTGGCACTTGGGTTTGGATTAGAACTGTAGTCCTTGTTTCTGGTTTTTTGTAACTGTGAATAATAAAGCTAAGTTCCGAACTCTGGCTCAAGACTGGCGCCCCGCACCTCGCCACCAAGCATAAATATCTGCCTTAGGGGTTAGCTCTTTATATCAGCCATGGTAGCTTATGATGGGTGTCACAAGGATGTGTTACTAGTTTCTTTATTCGCTTTATATTGAATAATAAAACATCTTTTAAACTAAACATGCTGATAATGTTGTAAAACTGCAAAACTGTAAAACACTGTTATAACTTTAATTCACGTGAGAAATGGAGTCGTATAAGACAGAATTCTATGGACTCAGCAATCTGAGACACAGCGTGGCCACAACAATGAGCCCCCTGCAGACCAGAATTGACATGCTTATTTCCAGCGCTGATCTTATTTCTAATGGAAAGTGTGCATTTTGCAGATTTCTCCATGAACTTGAAAACACACCTAAAATGTCTATCACAAGTTTATTATATAAACAATGAAAAAACTCTTCATATATCAATATATCTATCTGAGGCTGCATTTCATCAAAAGCTATTTAAACACCAGTGCACATGTGAGGGCCTTGGAGTACTACAGAGGATACAAAATATATAAACTTAACACAAAGTTACTGGATGTAAGTGCACAGCTCCTCTCCCCCCACAAAGGGCCATGAACAGCACAGCTCGTTGTCGTGAACATGGATCCTTCCCCAAAGTTTGTTTGTTATTGTTGATGGTAGCTGGAAGAAAATCTAATAAATAAAGAAAGTCTTTGGCCACATCAGAGACGGAACTGGTAAAATGATTTCTGCCATACTGGACTATATGCTTCTTTACTTTCTATAATGTTCATGTCTGCCTTCACAAAGTGTGCCTTTCTGCTGAGAAAAAGAATGAAAAACATCCAGGCTTAACATCTTTGCATTGAAGAAAATGTTGTACATTACCTGTTTCCATTTTAAAAACTGTATCATTGAACAAACTGAACACAGATGGCATACTATGGTTTTACATGTAACACAGCTCATGTCATATTGTATTTCTTAAAATATTTCTTCATTATGTTACTTGAAACTGGGAGATGTTAGAGCATACCTTCTTTAAAGTTTCCAGTGTTGATGTCACATGTGGGGTGTTTTGGGCACGCTAGAGGGCGCTCTGTTCTGACTGAGCACACCTGAGCCTAAGCAGGCACAGGTGTGCATCATTGGGGCTGACTATTTAAGCCCCGATGAGTCAGAGCAGAGCGCGGCTCATTAGATAGGCTAAGCCTATGTGTAAGGGTGGCTCTGGTTTTGGTTTTTGGATTTGGATAACTTGGTTTAGGCTGCAGTTCTCCTGTTCTCAGGTTCTGCTTCGAACTGCAGCCCTTGTGTCTTGTGTATTTGTGAACTGTATCATTGTAAAACAGTGTTCAACTCCTGGCCCACACTGGCGCCCTTCCGGTACTTCACTGCTACAGTTGAATCTACCCACGGCTTTACATCGGGATACAGAATTACGCATCGCTGTTTGTGGTGAACCTATGAAGATCGAGAGACCAAGATTAAAATGATTTACGTTGTTCATTCCAGTGTTCACATATCCCATTAGACAAGTTGTGTCAATGTCAGGAGTATAGGATAATATCCAGATGTTGAAGATCTCACTTGACAGTTTCCAGGTTTTATCATCCCCAGTTTTCTGCCCAATTAAATCATCCCTGATTGCACCTACACATTTGGACGTCTCAACCACACATCCCAGTCAATAAAACAACAATGAAAGCCTGCATTGATGATGAAGAAAAAGATTAGGCTCTCTTGAACTCCTGGCAATGACCTGCATCTACACCAGAGGTCAAACCTGCAATCTTCGCAGATTGTAGTTGAGGATTATTCACATAATACTATTCACGTAATTCAGGTGAAATGCATCCAGGGCAACCGAGACACCCAGACATTTAAAACAGTAATAAGGCAATAAGGCTCTAAAGGATCCTAATTGAGGGACACAGCTTGAATACACCGTGATCCTTCAGAAGAGACCATGTATACGCATGACACTATGTTTGTAATGTGGATGCAAGGCCTGTCTCATACATGCTCCCCTTATGCACTGTGAGAGATGTCTTGTCAGGTCAGGGTAGTCTCTCAGCTTAGTGCATCCCAGACTGCTATGGGCAGGTACCCATAACCTACCATCATCATAAGTGGGCTTCAGCTTAGTGCATCCCAGACTCCCAAAAGTGACAAGGCATGCAGAGAAGATACATCAAATCAAGTGTCTCAGCAAAATCCAATGAAATAAACTATACAAATAAAACCAGAATGTTAAAATAGTCCGATCACATTTTGGAAAAAGCCACCGCTTTGAAAGGCCATCAAGGCCTTTCAGTGCATCCCAGTCAGTACAGAGTGATCATTTTTAGCTTTTGTCCACTCCACAAGCTGTTCACTGAACTCCCTGGATGTATTTAGTATTAAGGTTCTTCCAGTTCAGTTTCTAACATGAGCCTTCTTCAGAGTCTGCATGGCTTGTATGCCAAGAAACATAAATGCAATGTCATGATGACAAATACAGGAGGTCAATAAAACTTAATTGCTGTAATTTATGATGGACAGAATGCTGTAATCACACACCAATTGCACACTAATGATTCTTTATTTTTAAAGATAATCTGTGTATACACTCTTACTAAAGTGAAACAGACAGTGTCACAATGTCTTCCATTCTACAAATTTATTATTTTCAAAGGCAAAAGAATGATGAATTAAACAAATAAGATGGACTGGTTTGCCATTGAACTGGCTGTTCTGGCATCTTCAGTCTTCAGTCCTTGTACTCCTGCAAACCTGTCACACAAAACAGGTAAAAGGATTGACATCAGTATGATTAAGGCAAGATACTACAGGCGGAAAATGCACTTAGTCAATTTACGCTCACAGTTTAAGGACGCTTTCTTGCTATTTTGTAAAATCTTAAAGAATATCTAAATTTCTTTACAAGAAATATAAATAAGAAATCTCATATGTCATCCTTGCACTTGAGCAATGCCAATCTACTTGTATTGTTCCAGGTTATGTACAAAGCCTCCCAGAGCAAAAGCGTGACACATACTTTTGGATAATTCAAGCATTGTGATGGTGCAAACCAATGGTATCTATGCCTAGATAAGATCTGTGCACCTCTCAGCACCAGTAAGGTTGACTGAATCAAGTTTTTACACATGTTTATGCGCAAGAGAGATGAAAATGGTTTAATACTAATTCCTGATAAGTTTTTAGCCTCGAAGCTGAAATCGGTGACCTGTATTACATAGCCTTACAGCCGCTCAGCTACAAGCAGACTCTGCATTACTGGTTTAGACTATAATTACCTTTTTGTCTCCTTTGGATCCAGCGGGCGGTGGGGTCACTGCAGAATTTATCGGTGTCCGAGAAAAATCTAGAAATAATAGATGACAGTAAATACTTTAGATATATGAAAAGAACTTTAAGATTTTGTCTCTGAAATACTCCTCAGAAAATCGAAATTACATAATTGCCTAACACAAGGAGTCAGTGGTATCTGGTGTTGGCACCAGTGAGCGTTATGTCCCGTGGAATGGGTGCTTTGGAGACCTTTTTGCAGCAAATCTGGCCAACTTTAGTGGGTCTGCAATCTTTAAAAGAGGCAGAGAGAGAGAGAGAGAGAGAGAGAGAGAGAGAGAGAAAGAGAGAGAGAGAGAGAGAGAGGAGAGAGAGAGACCTTCTTAGATTAGCTTACAATCATTAAAGTTCTGTTAAGCAAAGAAATACCAAATGGAAAAGTGGCAAGCAAAAAGAAATAAACTAATATTAATCTAATATTGCTCAGCATTCAATAATATTAATTCATAGTTTACAAGCCACATGTACAGTTAAGAATTCTTCTTCCACGTTTGACCACTGTTCTGCATTTTTATCAAAGACAAATCAAACAGCGAATTCTGCTGCATTCCTGCATTCATACCACTGAATGCCACAGACCATTGTTTGAATTTCTTGGTGCTGGCCTAACCATGAAAAGATTATTGCACACTCACAGCTGCCATATCCACCAGCGATACATCCAAAAAGGACAAGCAGCCCAGCCAACGCGCAAAACTTGTTAGTCCAGTGCAGCATGGTCCTGTGTTGAGATGTTGCAATGGGAAGCAATCAGGGAATGGGGACCCTTTATTGCCAAGCTCAAGTAGAATAGAAAAAGTACGTCACAAACTCATCACTCTATGCACCAACACTGCATCTCAACACTGTTTCTGACCACATTTTAAAACACCTCGAAGCCACATTGAGGCACCAGCAGTGCAGTCAGCAAAAAAAGAAGATGGCTATTTGCAGATTGGTAAATGATGATGTTAGGGTGAAAAACACGGGGTGTGCAGGAACATAGTGTTTCTTTTTAGACTGATGGTGATAGGGAAGGCTTGCTGAGGGGATTTTCAGATTTCATGAGAAATTGCCCACCAAGAAGTATATTCACTTAATTCAATTCAATTCAATTTATTCTTGTATAGCGCCTTTTACAACAAAGTTGCCCCAAGGCACTTTTACATTGATGGTCGATGATGAACAGGTTACAGTAATAGATGTTGTGTGCCGGGAAGACTACGGAGGAGAGGGAACTAAAACTCCACTATGTGGAGAAAAAAAAAAAAAACTCTGAGGTCCAAGGTCAACCGGCCACCAACCCTTGTATACTAACAGTACAAAGTTTTTAGGTTTTAGGACTCCAGGATCAGTGAGGAGTCCCAAGTTTCTTCCAGGTACCAATGAGCCGCCAGGGTCCCTTGGCGCATCAGATGCATCACACAGACCAGATGATAGCCTGGCACTGACTCCAGGTGATGACCACAGCGGCCCCCGAGATGGGGAGAGAAAATGGAATGAGGGGTCAGTAATGAGCAGGATCCAGTGTAGTGACAGACACAGAAATGAAACAACAGTGCGATGGTGGCGAACAGCACCAGCCATATTTAGTACGGCACTATGTGGTTATTAAAAGTGTAAGCTACAACTAAAGTAGCTAAGTCTTCAGCCGTGATTTAAAGACTGAGACTGGGAATCGCATCTCAAAGGGTAAGAGGCAAGCTGTTCCACAATCTAGCCCTGTAACTGGAAAGCTCAAGTGTGGCTCCTATACATTTATTTATGCGAGGGACAATTAGGAGATCTTTATTCTGGGATCTAAGTGTGCGATTAGGTGTATAGTTATTACAGTTCATTATAGTATATTGGCAAGACCTTAAGTGCCTTAGGTTAAGAGGAGACCTGGTCAGCCCCCACCTGGCCAGAGGAAGCCAGTGTAGCGAGGAGAGTATGGGAGTTATGTGGTTGTACTTCCTGCTCCTGCTAATAATCCTAGCGGCTGTGTTCTGAGTGAGCTGCTGTAGGGTGCTTAATGCCCTGAGAGCTTCCAGAAAGTAGGGCATTACAGTAATCTAATCTACTGTATACAAATGCATGTACTACTTTCGCCGTGTCTTCCATTGACAGAAAGCGCCGTAGTTTGGCAATATTTCGAAGGTGCAGGAAGCATGTCTTCGCAGCTGCATTAACATGAGGGATTAAATGAAAGATTTGAATCAAAATAACACCAAGGTTACGTACAGAGTACTAACTGAGAACTTCAACCCTGCATCCCGGATATGCGAAATGAAGTTGGCCCTGTCTACATCACTACTACAAAACAAGAGCAGCTCAGTTTTTTCGGGGTTTAGTGAGAAGAACTTGTTATTCATCCAATCCCTAATATCACTGAGGCAGCTAATTAAAGTGCCGGTTTATGTGCCACTTAAGCACATAAAAGTGTATTCACTACAATGTCAGTTTCCTTTCAGCTCATAATCTGTTGATACTGTTACACGCTTTGTGGCATTGATTATGGGTTTGTTGTCAGACCTGGCTGGTTCTTGGTTTATTTGACTCATGAGTCAAAGGTGACATTATACTAGTTTATACTTGATTCATCATGCTACATTCAACTAGGTGCCTCAGAACATAACCTTTCTTTCTAATCTTTGAATGACCATGGGTCTTCTATCAACTAATATATAGAACGATGTGATTGTCCAGGTATTACCGATGAGAAAGGTACTTCTTCAAGAAGTATGTTTAAAAAAGTTTTGATTGTGACATTCCTTTAAAAAACTTAAGAAACCTTTATATAATATAAAGCTTTTCCAATTTATTGCGTAATTTAAGGACTTTATTTTAGGCGATGGTTCATTAGTCCTTGCTTCTTCACCAAAACAATTCTTTTATACTATAAACCTTTGTACTTCATTACATACCATTTTGTTTTTTTTTTTTTATCATCTAACATAAAATCAAAATTATTTAAAACATTTAAATGTATTTTAAGATACCATCATGTGGCAGGTTGTGGTTTATAGAGCAGTGATGGAGGAATAAGTTCGACCATCTGAGGATTTCTTGGCATTTAAAGTTGGAGCTGGGTAGCTGGGTGTTGAGGCAGTGAACGGCTTGACGTGGTTGAGACTGATCTTCTTCTTCTTCAAATTCCTACAAAAAATGAGAGACTAATTGGGGAGGCTACTGGGCAGGAACCTGTACATTTTAGAACATATTAGAAAATATTTGGAGAAGGCACAGGTTAAGCTTACCTAAGCTCCTCCACCTTGCTGCGCACCCAAGGCTGTCTTGGATCAGCAAACAATCCTCTCTCTCAGTCTCAAAGCCTGTCAAAACAAATTTTTATCATGGACTGGATTAAAGAAAATATTTTAAACATCAGTGCAGAGGGTTTGCCTTTACAGGTTCTTTGGTAGAATGGTCTTACATGACAGCTTTCTTGACATGGAAGATTCTCCCCTACCTGAAATCTTTATGGGGTCCACTATTCTGTCTTAGATAATGGACGCAGCAGGGACTGATATTCTAGCAACGAAATGCAAAAAGTACAAAGTACCAAATATTGAGACAGTTACATGAATTCTCTAAGTCAAAGCATGACATTTTTAACAACAATATGAATCTTAATATCTATTTTAATGAAATGCAAAGTAAATCTTTACTTTGGATTGTTTCTTCATTCCTATTACAGCGAATATTTTATTCATAACCATAAACTTCAAAACAATGAAGTTCACCTGTTAGAGTCCAGATGGTGATAGCAATGATAGCTGCAGCTACAGGCCTCATCACATTGTGCTGTTCTGCGATTTCTCAGTTAATCTTCTGGTCAGGAGGAGTGATTGCCATGAGGGAAAGGGAAGGCTTTAAGTAGCAAAAGAGAACTGGGTAGAAGCATGGCGACCGCGTCCACTTCATTTCCTACAACAATTATTTCCTGCTGCTGGTTAAACTTTTTGTTTTCCCCAGGAGGCCAGTTATCGGGCTCTGGGTGGGCCTTTTTCTGGTTTCGTAGGGTTAGTGACATGATTGGCTGTGACCTAGCAAAACGTGCCTTGAAGCTGACAGTGGAAGTTTCTGTGGGAGGCTGGCCTACCCTGTTGATTACGCTGTCTAATCTGCAGAAATACATGATAAGATGAGGTGCGTGTGGCTGAATCACATGATGTGAAATACCTTGAAAAAACCTCACTTTTCATCATGACTTTTTTTCTTTTTGAATCCCTACCATATTCATTGTTCCTTGGAAATTAAAGAAAAGTTATCAATATGAGGCTTTTTTTAAAAACATGGTTGTAAGAACTTGCATGACAAATCTTTAAACAATATAAACCATTTCACTTATATAAGACAATTATATTATATTATAATGTAAGACAAACATACATGTATGAGCTCTGTCCTGTATGTTGCTCCTGTATAAGTGAAGTTGGCATTGTCATGGTTTTGTGATGAAATATAGCTGAACAGTATAACAGGAAAAGAGCCTGTGTTTACCTCTCATGGCCATCAGCTGCAGTAGCGCTATGCGGTGTCACAGTGGGATGTGTTACCAGTTTCTTTATTCGTTTTATATTGAATACAAACATCTTTAAACTAAACATGCTGATAATGTTGTAAAACTGCAAAACTGTAAAAACACTGTTATAACTTTAATCTACGTAGAAATGAGTCACAAGACAGAATTCCAGTGGACCCAGCAACGGAGATGCACAGCATTTGTAGCTTCTGCATCAGTGAATTGACGTTTATTTCAGTTGATCTTTATTTCTAAATGGAAAGTGTATTTTGCAGATTTCCATGAACTTGGAAAACACAATTTAAAATGTTCATCACAAGTTTATTATATAAAACAATGAAAAACCTTCTATATATCAATTTATCTATTCATGAGGGCTACATCATCAAAAGTTAATAAACACCAGTGCACATGTGAGGGCCTTGGAGTACTACAGAGGATGCAAAATATATAAACTTAACACAAAGTTACTGGATGTAAAGTGCACAGCTTCCTCCTGCACAAAGTACATGAACAGCACAGCTCGTTGTCGTGAATACGTG
Source organism: Hepsetus odoe (assembly GCA_017165825.1). Classification (NCBI taxonomy): domain Eukaryota; kingdom Metazoa; phylum Chordata; class Actinopteri; order Characiformes; family Hepsetidae; genus Hepsetus; species Hepsetus odoe. The sequence goes on from CM029389.1 coordinate 7,737,024, forward strand.
ATCCTTCCTCAAAGTTTGTTTGTTATTGCTGATGGTAGCTGGAAGAAAATCTAATAAATAAAGACAGTCTTTGGCCACATCAGAGACGGAAGTGGTAAAATGATTTCTGCCATACTGACTACATGCTTTACTTTCTAGTTAATGTCTATGGCCTGCCTTCAGTGTGCCTTCATGAGAAAGAATGAAAACATCCAGGCTTAACATCTTAAATGAAGAAAATGTTTACACATTTTTTTTACATTTTTAAAACTGAACATTATAACGAATGTTAGATGGTATGATATATTACATGTAATATAGCTCATGCCTATCTGATTTGAAATATTCTCTTCACGTGTTACGTGAAACTGGGAGATGTTAGAGCATACCTTCTTTAAAGTTTCCAGTGTTGAATTCACCCATTTGGCTTCTACACTGACACAGAATTGCTTACCGCTGTTTGTGGTGAACCTGTGAAGATCGAGATACCAAGATTAAAATGATTTACGTTGTTCATTCCCGTGTTCACATATCCTATTAGACAGGATGTTGAAGTTCCACTTGACAGTTTGTGTTTTATCATCCCCCAGTTTTCAACACCAATCATCCTGATTAACTCACATATTTGGACGTCTCAATACACAGTAACAACAACAATGAGCCTCAAGCTGATGATGAAGAAAGATTAGTTCTCTGAACTCTGGCAATGACCCGCGCTGCACCAAAGTTGGCCAAATCTGCAATCTTTCGCAGATTGTAGTTGAGGATTATTCACATAATACTATTCACTTAATTCAGTGAAATGCACCTAGGTGTCTGAGACAATTTGACATTTAAAATATAATAAGGCAATAAGGCTCTGAAGGGATCTAATTGAGGGACAATGTTTGAATACACCGTGATCCTCTCAGAAGAGACCATGCACATGCATGCCACTAAGGTTTGTGTGGATGCAAGGCCTGTCTCCAGCATACATGCCCTTTTTTATGCACTGTGAGATGCCTTGTCAGGTCAGGGTAGTCTCTCAGCTTAGTGCATCCCAGACCGCCATGGGCAGGTACCCATAACCTACCATCATCATAAGTGGTTTCTCAGCTTAGTGCATCCCAGACTCCCAAAAGTGACAAGGTATGCAAAGAAGATACATCAAATCAAGTGTCTCAGCAAAATACAATGAAATAAACTATACAAATAAAACCAAAATGTTAAAATAGTCCGATCACATTTGGGAAAAAGCCAACTGCTTTGAAAGGCCATCACAATGAGCATCCATCATATGATCATTTTTAGCTTTGGTCCACTCTAAGCGTTGTCAATTAACCCGATGTATTTAGCACTGTTGTTCCTTCAGTTCAGTTTCTAACATGAGCTTCTCTTCAGAGTCTGTATGCTTGTATGCCAAGAAACATAAATGCAATGTCATGATGACAAATACAGGAGGTCAATAAAACGATTAAGCAATTAAGTTTTATTGACCTCCTGTATTTGTCAGCATGACATTGCATTTATAATTGCTGTAATTTATGATGGACAGAATGCTGTAATCACACACTGTGCATGGGCATGGTTTTTCAGTCCTGCTTACTAACAGTAGGGGGAAACATTTGGCGGTAGGCACATCTGAGGAAGAAAGCCACCATTTTTTGAAAAGCAGTTTTTTCTTTTTTGAGGAGGAGAAGCAGACACATGCGAAAAACTAAGTTTAATGTTGCAATCTAAAATAAGAGGCAAAATAATAGGGCAATCAAAAAACTCCTATATCTATGAAATCCTATGAAATATCAGTGCTCCAAATACATGGCTCAGCTTCAAAGACCCTTAAGCTGAGCTGTGAATTTGAGCATTGAGCATATATATATGTCAATCTGTAATAAGATTCAGCTTTACTGTGTCACCTGGGAGGTGAGAGGTCGAGGTACTCGGGGGATGCAGACATGTGATGTCCTGCAGGGGGTGCGGAGGGCTGTGTTCACTTCTGCACCTCTCAGACAAAGTGTTATTTCTAAGACTGAAGTGATAAGATGCCAGTAGAGAAAACTGGAATTGTATAATTTGGTTTGGACAGTATGATATAGTTAAGTTTGTGACTATAAAAGGTTTTCTGTTTCTGTAAGGTTCTGGGTTTTATATCCAGCCTGGGGAGCCTGGGTGTTTTCTGTGTCTAGAGTTTGCTTATACTCCCTGTATTTCCGTCAGTTTGCTTTGGTTTACTCCTGCAGTCCAAAGACTAAAGTGAGATGTATGTGTGTCTTGGTGTTTCTCCATCTTTAGCTCTTTAAGCACTGGGCAGGTACCCATAACCCACCGTGACCCTGGTTAGAATATGTGGTCTCTAAAAATGCTTTGGGCAACAGCCTTGTTGGCAGGACTTTGCCATGCCCCTGGGTGATCATTCTTCAAACATACAGAGAAAATGGTCCAATTACCAAGTAATTGAGAAAATCAAGTCTGATTTTCTAGGAGTCAACTTACACGTATGCTTCAACGCACTGTCGTCTGGCGGGGAGGTATGCACATTTTTCAATCTGGCCCTTAAAGCGTCCAGTGCTGACTCTGGGACAGCATATTTTGACATCCCCTCCTTTGGAGAGCACTGAAAGATGCCAAAATAAAGGTCAAAATCACTATTTTCCACCTTATGAGACAGATAATAGACTATTGTGAATAACTGTCTCAGTCTTGATGCTCACAGTAGAAACAAAAAATGAACCTCTTATGAAGAATATTCTTGGTCATTAAGCATTTACTTAGAAATTGTAAGTTTTCACATTGTGAATGAATCACCCAAACACCTGAAGCAATGCCACAAAAATGATTTATGTGAAATGGAACCATTTTCCTTACGAAAGACATTTGTAAGCTTTGAGCTAACAAGGTTTTTTTTTTTTTAGTTATTGTGATGAAACACACACACACTCACATTCATTTTACGCTCATTTCATTTACTGAAAGGAAATATTTGTTAGAAAATGACATTTATGGCATTGCAAAAAATTATGTTGTTACTCACTTCCTCACTCTCACATACATTCATTTTACATTATTTAATACTTTTAATTAATGAGTTTAATTTGAGCATTTACCAAACAAACTTTTTAAAGCAACATCTGAGTAATAAGCCTGGGATCCGAGAGGTTTCAATAACACATTTAGATCTACACATTGCCCTGGAGGAGAAGAAAAGACTGATAAACATGAACATGTCATGGCTGATGCTGTCAGTAATGATCACAGCATTTTATCCAAAATTACAACATTATCATTACCACTGTTTGTCATAAAAGAATGCTAGTTGTCATGAAAGTTTGTGTTTATGTCATACAATTGCTGTCATGATAATTACAGGTAATGGTAGCGTTGATATCCATAATCTTGAGTCCATGAGTATTGACAACTCATAACAGCCTGTGACATCTGCTATGACATTTCCATTACTTTTGCGGCATTTAGCAGACGCTCTTATCCAGAGCGACTTCCATGTCCTAATTACAGGGACAGTCCCCCTGGAGCAACTCAGGGTTAAGGGTCTTGCTCAAGGACCCAGTAGTGGTAGTGCCAGAAGTGAGATTTGAACTTGGGACCTCTTGAGCCCACTGTGACCTTTAATGGCATGGTTATGTCAGTGCTATGCAGGGTGATTAGAATAAGGAATTAATTCATTTTTTGGCTAAAATAAAATTTTTCCGCAGTACGATATAAAGAGCACTCACCTCCAAGAACACTGCTGGACAGAAACGCCACTGCGTAAAAGAGACATATCACTTGACGAGAGGTCAGGGAGAGCTGCATTGTTGCTGGAGAGGCCTGGTAGGAGTGTTCCTGTTCTTCCCTTACACTGAACTCCTTCAGGCCCAGCACCTTTTTATTCTATAAGGAATAGGGAAGTCTGTCTTATGAGTAGCATTTGTGGAATATATTACAAAAAATGTCTATGATCATATGTGCTATGACACAATTTGTGCAGTTATTCAGGCTGTTCGACCACTTAATCACTGATTCTTGCTTAATAGTAAGTACTCCTATTTCCAGGCAGTCCTTCATGGTTTAGCACTGATGTAAGGAGCTACTGTCATTGTTTACTGCACCCTTAAATATGTGCTCTCAACACATTTACCGTCCCTTCCACAATTACTGGGGTCCTTTTTAAGGATTAGGAGAAAAATACTTGAAACTAAAAAATCTACCTTCTGATGAAGTGGCTTCCTCTCATATGGATTGGAATGAGAAAAGTCAAACCTAATCTTCTCTGTTTAGAGAGAAGAAAATATTTTTTTCATTAAGAAATAATTATCTTCAGTAATGCCACAACACAAATGAAGCCTGTTTTTGATTTAAATGTCATATTTGGAATCAGGTGATAAAAAATTCCCTTTGTCCTCTGTTAACATGGGAAAGATGGTAGAACACACAAACCAAATACACCAACTATAAAATATGTTAGAGATTCTGGAATTTTATGGTTTGTTTTTCCTCCAGAAGCCTGGGAAAGCTGTTGAAAGCCTGTAGAGAAGAGTGTGCCAGAGAGGGCATAGGATCCTGGATGATCTTAAGAGATTCTGTAAGGAGGAAGGCTCTTAGATGCCTTGATCTTTTGGAAAGTGTGACTTAAGCCACGGATAAGAAATGATTCCACATTACATTATCAGAAAGAAAAACTCAAAATTTGGTCTTTGAAGACATAATTAAATGATAAATGTCTAGTAAATAAGCAACATTGGGCCTCGCCCAACCCATCCATTGTCTGCCGCTTGTCCCAAACGGGGTCGCAGGGGAGTGCTGGTGTCCAACCCAGCGCACACAGGGTGAAGGACGGGGGACGCACCCTGGACAGGTCTCCAGCCCATCGCAGGGAGGAGTGGGATGGGGACGGCACCTTGCTCAAGGGTACCTCAGGGCAACCCATTGGGAAGGGGCCACCGCTGCCCCTCTTGTCCAATCCAATGAGCTTATATTATGAAACAACAAGTGAAGATCTACTGTGACTAGATCTGCTTGAGATATACAATATCAGATCGTGGTCAAAAAAGAGGATTTTGAAGTCTTATTGAAGGATGGGGAAAGTGGAATGAAAAGCAGAAATAGCTCCTTTTTGCCTAAAGGGTTTCTTGACTTTCATCATTGCTTTGCTTTGACGGCAGTTTCTGTCTAGAATGCCCCTAAGCGTCCTCATTCTGTAAACTTCCTCTCTCCTTGTTTCTTGTTTCTGTGATGCATATTTACAGATGTGTTTCAGATGTGTCCCAAAAGATGGCAAACTTTAACTGATGGCCTGGCTATGTCCCGGAGGCAATCAACGGACCCATCACTAATCACCAATCACTCAACATTAGCCATCCAGCATTTCAGGTAATCCAGGTAAGCATTGAGAAAAATTTACCCTGGTCTACTACTACTAATACTACTACTGCTACTAGTACTTATACTACTAATACTAATAATACTGCTGCTACTGGTACTACTACTACTACTGCTAATAATATAGATTTATATATAGTAATATAGTGTATTGTTTAGCCATTTTTTAAATTCTTTGGAATTCATAATCATATTACAACGTAATAAAGACAAAGAAAGTATGAACAAGAGCTTTGACTAGACAAGAAAGAAGTGATGGAAACATTTCTGACTGCATGATATTTAACTTCCTCTAGATAACTTTCTTGGCTGTGTCTTCATAGTTTGCCTTCCTGTGGGAAAGAATACTAAAAATATATTACTGAAGTAAGGATTATATTTAGTCATGAAGGTTCATTTGCAATGTCCTATTTTTAATTTTTTTACTTCATTTTTACTTCCTATTTTCTTTTTTTTTACATGCAATTTTTTATTACATTTTACAATCAAAAAATCATAATAAATATGCCCAAATTTATTAGTGTAACGGTGGCGGGGTGCCGGAAGGACGCCAGTGCGGAGCCAGGAGTTCGGAACACTGTTTTATTATCCACAGTTTACAAATACAAGAAGCAAGGACTGCAGTTCGAATCAAAACATAAGAACAGGAACTGCAGCCTAAACCAAGTTACCAAGTTACTAAAACCAAAACCACCATTGCACGTAGGCTTAGCCTAACTAATTTTACTTCCATACCTCTGACCTGCTTCTCTAGCTCGGTGAGCTTACCGGCCTCACAACGGACCTCTCTCAGTTCAGCCTGCAGAGCGACGTGGTGGTCCTGCACCCGTCTCAGCTCTGCCCTGGTCTGATTCAACTGCTCTTCCATAGTGACTATTTTAGCTTCCAGTTTCTCCTGAACGGTAGGAGTCTCAAATCTCCTCGTTGTCTGGCATACGGTCTGGTTTCTCTGTTCATATGTTTTCCCCAGCCCCTCTCTTTGGAAAACCATCATAGCTTGTACCTCTAATCTGGAGACCTCTCTGGCTTCTCTGAATTTGCTGCTCCTTCCATGACGCTCACCTTTGTCTTGAGCTAAAGCCTCTTCTCTTTCTGTTTCCCCTTCATTTGAGACCGAGGCATTCCCCTGTGGCATGGAGGCCTTTTCGGTCAGCTGCTGGTAGAGTCCTGTCAGGACTCTGACAGGACTCTACCATGTTCTGCGGTCCGAACATTTCCGCAGCTGATCTGCTCACCTCCGAGGTGGGACGGGATTGTCCTCGCCGCTCTGCGCCGCACGGCCAGATCCCTCACCTGCTCTCCTCTGAATGACTTTTGCAAGCACATTGCAGCATGTTTAAACATCTAATACCTCTGTCCTTGTTGGAGTCCAGGTTTCCACCTTCCGAACCTCCTCTGACGACTACCTGTTGCCCAGCCCGGTCTCTTGAAGACAGATCCCCGTTGACGCACGCTCACTGCAGCCTGAATAATGACAGCAGCTTTGTTCCTAGCATCAACATTTTTTTGAACCGAATAACCTCGAAAAGCTGCCTGGATGCGTATCGCAGACTTTCTCAACACCTGGAATCTTTCCTGTTCAAATTTACCCTTAATGTAGGACCTATAATGTCTTTGAATGCTGATGGCTGACACCCTCATGGCCTGGTACTTTACTACTTCCCTGTGTCTTCTGAATGCAGCCTGAATCAGGGAAGCTGCCTGATGGTGTAGGATCACCTCCTTTCTGATCCTCTGACCTCTGAAGCAGGTTTGAAGGAACATTACAGCAGAGCGCAATTTCAAGAATTCCTCTCTCTGTTTTCTGGCCTCAAGTGTGGAACGATACCTCAGCTGGATTGCAACAACAGCATGTTTGATGCATAAATATCGTGTCCGAGCACAGTGCGCCCTGTAAGCACATTGTATCACAGTGGCAGCCTGGTGCTTCTGTTTCAGAGTCTGTCTGCTCTTCATCCCTCGGAATGCAGCTTGCAGTACAACAGCAGCACTTTTTTCCTCCTTCAAAGACTTAATTTCTTGCTTCATCATCTTGTTAGCTCTGTAATGTCGCTGAACAGTCTTGGCTGCCCACAGTAGCTTCAGGTAGTACTTTCTGTTCATGTGTTTCCTCACCTGAGCCTGAAGGGTTGCGGCAGCCTCATGTTCGATTTTCTTCTGTACCTGAACTTTCTTTCTAAACTTCCCACTAACCTGGAGCTGCTCCTTCTTCTGTGCAGCAGACTGGTTCGTGGCGCTGGGTTTGGGGGTCGACTCCTTGATGCCACTTTCTTCGTTGCGAAGGGCCTTCTTGGTCGACCTCCCCGGTTGCAGGATGCAGGAAGCGTCTATTTCCTCCTGAAGGGAACAAACTTGAAACTGGTGGCTCACCTGCAGCTGGTGTCTCACAGCCTGAATAGAGGCGTTGTCATCCTCCAATTGTTTACACTTTGTTTTCAAGGCGGCCAGATCCAGACTTTGTGTACAGATTTCTTGATCCTTGGTGAGGAGCTCAGCCTCCATTTCCTGGAGCTGCTCAACTAAAATGTTTTTGTTCTGTCTTTCTGCACCCAGAACAGACAGCCAGACCTTCTGAGATTCCTGTAGTTCGTGTTCTAATTCCTGGATTCTCGAAGTTAATTCTCTTACCTGAAACGGTTCCTCTGAGCAGGGAGAATTCTTTACTATAATGCCTCCTTTAGCTGTGCAGGGAGAATTTTTTACCGTTGTTCCTCTGTTTGGCGCCATCCTGTTTGGCGCCTCCCTCGCGGAAGGGGCGCTGTGATTGGAGCACGCAGCGGGTGACTGTTCGGCCGTACTCCTCCAGCCGTTCTAGGAACTCCAGCAAGGGAGCGAGCTGGATGGAGTGACTCAGCAGGTCCAGGCGCCGCGAGAGCTCAGCGGCGGTGACTCCCTGCACTTCACCGCTCTGCTCGCAACGCCGCGAGAGCTCAGCGGCGGTGACTCCCTGCACTTCACCGCTCTGCTCGCAACGTCTTGGCTGCCACAGCGGTAGCAGTGCTCGGAGCCCCTCAATCTGGGCCCCCAGTGCTCGCTTTAGCTCCTCCAGCCTCTCCTCAAAGCTCCTGGCGTCCCGGTTTTGGCGGCTCATTTCTGTAACGGTGGCGGGGTGCCGGAAGGACGCCAGTGCGGAGCCAGGAGTTCGGAACACTGTTTTATTATCCACAGTTTACAAATACAAGAAGCAAGGACTGCAGTTCGAATCAAAACATAAGAACAGAGGAACTGCAGCCTAAACCAAGTTACTAAAACCAAAACCACCACTGCACATAGGCTTAGCCTAACTAATGAGCCACGCTCTGTTCTGACTCATCGGGGCTTAAATAGTCAGCCCCAATAAGGCACACCTGTGCCTTTTTAAGCTCAGGTGTGCTCAGTCAGAACAGAGCGCCCTCTAGCGTGCCAAAAACACCTCATGTGACAGAAACACCTTATACGTGATAGAGAGCACCCTCTAGCATGCCCAAAACACCTCACACGTGACAGAGAGCGCCCTCTAGCGTGCCCAAAACACCCCATGTGACAAACACCTCATATATGATAGAGAGCGCCCTCTAGCGTGCCAAAAACACCTCATACGTGACAGAGAGCGCCTTCTTGCGTGCCCAAAACACCCCACATGTGACAATTAGAATCTAATTCTTTTCATGTAGGATTCCTGTTAAGGCCCGCAACATTTCACATACATTTTTATTGTCTGGACAAATTTTGCCCCTGTTGTTTCTACTATGTGCTCTGAATCTTGCGTGCCCCCAGATGTACAAGAATTCACATTCTGTAATCTTTCAGGGTTGAACTGCTTCACTTGCAGTTGCAGTTATAAACTGATGCATTATTGCTGTTCATGCTTCATGAAGTACCTGAGCATATCAGGTACATATTAGGTACTGCATATGACATTTAATGCAACTAACCAATTACAACAATAGCTTCAGACATTTAAAGATGATCATTTAACTCAAAGGTGAATTTTCCAAAACTAGGTAAAAAAAGAAAACAAGCACATATGCACTTTCCAATGGCTATATATGCACATCTTGCAATCTGGACTTCAAACGATATAGTGCTGACTCTTTGGGGTCTGGGACTCCGGGACATTGCTGCCTGTGAAAAAATTGCCTGTGTGTTTTTGTAACATTCCTGGACATATGGATAATCCATCTCAATTTTAACAATACTGGGAAATTCAAGTAATATAACTAAACAATTAAAAATGAAGAAAAGACTTTCAAAACTTCTGTAAAATGTTATTCTACAAAAATGTGAAGAATAAATTAGGGCACCCCCCCACCTTTATTCTCAATTAAAATGGATCAAATCACACACAGATGTAGCACATCAGATACACGTGATTAGAACATCTTTACTCAGCATTTTAAAGGAGGCTTGCCCTTTTTTAAACTCAGACATTTTAGTTTGGTGCTCCTGACTGCTGAGGTGTAAGTGAACAACATGTCTGAGGCCTTCAGAAGGAAGATCATAGTAGCTTATACATCTGGTAAGGGATTTAAAAAGATCTCAAAATAATTTGCTATCAGCAATTAAAATAGTCTACAAGTGGAGGACTTCCAAAACAACTGACAACATGCCTAGGTCTGGCTGTCCAAGCAAGTTCACCCCGAGAGCAGGGTTTTAAAAGATTTTAAAAGACGTCTCTAAAAACCCTAAAATGTCATCATGGGACCTACAGCAGGTTCTTGCTACTGTTGATGTAAACAATCAGAAAGAGACTGCACAACTTTAACTTGAATGGGAGTGTGCAAGAGCAAATCTTTGTTCTCTAAGAGAAACAATTAAATTAAATAACTTTCTTTTCCAGAGATAAATAAAAACAAGATTAGACATCAATATTTCTTTATTAAAAAATTGAATATTAAATGGGTTGTCCTAATTTTTTCACATGAAAAAAATACATTTGTAATTTTGTATAAAAAGATCTTAACACAGCCTCAACAGATCCAGTATGGAAGTTTCTTTCCGCATAATTGTTTCAGCAAAAGTTTTACACCGAATGCATTTCCTGAAATACGCTGGCTCATGCATCCCAGGTGTCTGGGTAATAAGAAGATATTACCTCTAAGCACACAGCTGGACAACAACACTTGTGTAAAAGAGACACAAGGCTTTAAGTGCAGTCACACAGACATACATTGTTGCTGAGAACTAGAAACAGGAGGAATGCTCCTGTTATTCCTTAATCCTTCCGACATTACACCTGTATATTCTATTCATAGCAAGGAAGTAGCTTTTATGAGCAGCGGTAGTGGAATATGTTGTGACATGTTGTGACAGTCATTGTGTAGTCATTCAGACACTCTACTTCCTGGCGTGTAACGAACATACAGTTGACTTCTGCATTGTCTGTTGCTTATTTATATGTGCAGACGTTCTTATCCAGAGTGACTTCCATGTCCTAATTACAGGGACAGTCCCCCTGGAGCAATTCAGGGTTAAGGTCTGGAATCATTGCTATTAATTATTGAACAGTACTACATATCAGCTTGAAGGACATTTAGTCCATTCTTCACTACAGAACAGCGCCAACTGTGGGATGCTTGTGGGTTTCCTTAGATACACTGCTCTCTTCCAGTCTCTGAACAACGTTGCTATTGGGTTAAGAACTGGACTTTGAATGAAAGATTCCAAAACATTCATTTTAATCTTCATGAACTTTTCTTTGGTAAAACAATTCTGATCATTCTGACCCACATTTTTATTGAAATCTGCTTCATGCTTGGATGTCCTGACATTTTCATTTAGAGCTTGCTCTTTCATTGATATCACCTGACTTTATTTTTTAGTTAAATGAACTGCCAATTATATAAGTCCACTTTTTGAACTTAAGGTTGTGTTGTTAGCCCTAGTTGTCTTGGCTTTATTTTGTAAGCCCACCACAACAGTGTCTTTGTCAGCCATGACGAAGCTGACTATTACATAATCTCATTTCATAGAACAAATAACCACATAAAAAGTTAACGATCAAAGGAAGGAGGATTTGGAGAAAATGCATGTTTGTTTATTTAACATTTAAAGACATAGAATACTGGAAAAACACATTGATAGAAGCATTGTACCCTAATAAAAAAAATAAGTAATTTCCATAAATATATGTCATAAGTTAAATATTTAAATTTAAACATTTCAATAAATATTGGAAATAAAATATTTGATTGCACAGTCAATTTGAAATTAATCTTTGAGGAATAACGGGAGATATAAAAATATATAAACACTCTGTTAATGGATGTAAAGTTCACAGCTTCCTTCCTGAATATCGATGGTTGTGAGCAGAACAATTTCTTGCTGGTGTGAACGTAGATCCTCAAACTGTGGGTTGTAGACCAGTGAAGGAAGTGCGGGAAGAATTTCCCATTTTTTTCTGTGGCATGTTCTCACATTTAATGCCTTTCTGCTGAGAGAAAATATTTAGATTTAATACCTGCTGATTATGTCTTATGTGTCCTTATAAACTTTATTTCCCTGCAGATGCTTTGTAGATGCTTTATGAGAGTTAAATGCAACTGACAATTTGTTTAAATGCTGAAGATATCTTCAGACAAAAATCTAACCCCAATCTCAACCAGTTCATCTGTGATTCTCTTGTGTTTGACATCCGGTAATAACTTACATCAGCTCAATTTTACATTTCATGCCTGGCTGTTGGACCAAATAAAGTGGACCATGTTCATTTGATCATGTTTTCTAATTCCTCAGTTTTGCCAGACGAACAAGACTCACCTTCTCTAACCTTTCCAGAGTTGAGGGAAGCCATTTGGCTTCTACACTAATGCAGTGTTGTTTGCCAGTCTTTGTGACGAACCTGAACAGAGCAAAACAGCAGGAATATGAAACTTTTCTGCTGGTCAGTATATTGATGACTGATTTAAACTTGTACTGAGGACGGCAAAGAAGTGTGTCCCCAGACGTACAGAGAGAATTGTTACAGTAAACCAAAACACTTGATTTTCCAAACTTCTTGCAACTTACAGGTATGCCTCAACACATTTTCGCATGGTGGGGGTGTAAGCACATCTTTCAACTGGGGCCTTAATACGTCCTGTGGAAATGCTGTAACAGCATGTTTTTATCTTAGTGTCACCAATGCAGACTGCAGAGCATGAAAAGAAACAAGAAGTAATTAGAGCAATGTTTCAATGACAGGTCACATGATGCACTAGTACTGACCCTATCCTAGTCTGCATCATGTCTGTTGGAATAAACTCCAAATCTCTAAAAAGGTTTATAATTTTACATTTCCATAAGTTAATGGACGAAAGCTTTTTTTCTGTCATTTTGGACCATTTCCATTGGTTGGTTTGAAAAGAACAACTGATATTTATAATTTACATAACTGTTAGGTTTTTGGTTTCTTTACTCCCTGTATCAGTATACTCTTTTACAGCAGGCCTAAGACATACAGCACTCACCTCCAAACACACAGCTGGCTAGGAACATCATTGCTGAAAGGAGACATATCATCTTATAAGAAGTCAAAGAGAGCTGCATTGTTGCTGGTTAGGCCTGGTGGACTGGAGATGGTAGGAATAGTCCTGTTCTTCCCTTACACTGAACTCCTTCACGCCCAGCACCTTTTTATTTCTACCAGGAAAAGGGAAGTCTGTCTTGTGTGTAGCATCATTGGAATAAGTTGCAAACTCTTTTGGCAGTCATGATATGACACATGTTGAGCAGTCACTTGAGCTGCTAAGCTGCTTAATCAATGTATATATATATATATATATATATGTACCTTCATGACCTTTATGAAATTGGACTACTGTTGGCCAAAGGAGAAGAATAATATGAGGAGGACGACATGTCCAGAAGGAGGAGGAAAGAAAGAAGGGAAGGAGAGTGTAAGTGAGATTAGGAACCTGGAATGTTAGCAGCATGACTGGTAAAGGTAGAAAATTAGCTGATATCATAGAGAGAAGAAAGGTTGATATTTTATGTGTGCAAGAGACTAGATGGAAGGGCAGTAAGGCCAGGAGTATTGGATGAGGGTTTAAATTGTTTTACCATGGTGTGGATGGAAGGAGAAATGGGGTAGGTGTTATCCTGAAGGAAGAGTCATGTGTGGAGAGTATTTTGGAGGTGAAGAGGGTGTCAGGGAGGGTGATGAATTTGAAGCTGGAAGTTGAAGGTGTGATAATGAATGTTGTTGGTACTTTTGCCCCACAAGTTGGTTGTGAGATGGAAGAGAAAGAAGAATTCTGGAGTGAGTTAGAAGAAGTGATAGAGAGGGAGAGAGAGCAGTGATTGGTGCAGATTTTAATGGTCATGCTGATGAAGGGAACAGAGGTGATGAGGAGGGGATGGGTAGATATGATGTTAAGGAGAGGAATGGTGAAGGTCAGATTTTGTAGATTTAGCAAAAAGGATGGAAATGGCTGTAGTTAATACTTATTTAAAGAAGAGGGAGGAGCACAGGGTGACTTATTAGAGTGGAGGAAGATGCTCACAGGTAGATTTTATCCTTTACAGGAGGGACAGTCTGAAGGAGATTGGAGACTGCAAAGTAGTGACATGGGAGAGTGTAGCTAAACAGCATAGGATGTTGGTCTGTAGGATGACCTTGGAGGTCAAGAAGAGGAGGAAATTGAGAGCAGTGTCAAGGATGAAGTGGTGGAAGCTGAAGGAGGAGGTTGAATTCAGGCAGGAGTTAACACGAGCACTGGGAGGAGTTGAAGAGCTACTGAATTGCTTAGAAACTACTGCAGAAGTGATAAGGCTGACAGCTAGAAATGAATTTGGTGTGACATCTGGAAGGAAGAAGGAGCATAAGGAAACCTGGTGGTGGAACCGATAAGTACAGGAGTGTATAAGGAAGAAGGGGGAGGCAAAGAAGAAGTGGGACAGTCAGAGGGATGAAGAAAGCAGACAGGTGTACAAGGAGAGGATCCACAGGGTGAAGAAAGCAGTGGTGAAGGCCAATGATAAGGTGTTTGGTGAATTGCATGAGAGGTTAGACAGTAATGATGGAGAAAAAGACCTATACCAATTGGCTAGACAGAGAGACAGAGCTGGGAAAGATATGCAGCTGTAACGGTGGCGGGGTGTAGGGAGGACGCCAATGCAGAGCCAGTGGTTCCGAAACGTAACTTTATTAACTATAATCACAAAACAAAGCAAAGGACTGCAGTTGCTAACCAAAACCAAGGAACTGCAGCCCAAACTAAACCAAACCAAAAGTGCCACCACTACTGTGAGGCGTAGCCTCGATAATGAACCGCGCTCTGTCCTGACACACCGGGGCTTAAATAGCAGCCCCTATGAAGCACACCTGTGTTTAAACAAGCCCAGGTGTGCTCAGTCAGGACAGAGCGCCCTCTGTCATGCCCGATCGGAACCACAGGTACGACAGACCGTGACAGTAGCCCCCCCCAAAAAACGTAACTCCTGAGGCGTCAAAACAGATCCGAACCTCAGGGGGGAGGCTAAACAAAAACCCAGTTAAACTGGAACAGTCCCCTTTACGGGGCGCCTGGCCAGGCCCACAAACACCCAAATTACAACAACAAGGGACCTCTGGCCAGTAGTGTTCGGAGGTCCTGGCAGTGGTGAGGGGTATCCCAGAGTCTCAGTCCATATCTTTGTAACCAAGTCCCTTTGGTGTTTGGGTTTGGCCGCACAGTCCTTCGGTCTCTCTCTGCTGTCCCGGGTTTCCTCCGTCACCTGTCTCGCTGACCCTGCAGCGGGACCTCTGAAGGACTCCTCTGATTGGCTCGAGAGCCCTGTCTGATCTTCACCTGAAAAACAGCCGAATACAGGGGAATCTCTGTGTTTCGGAGGGGAAGGGTTAGTTACCTCGTGCGTGCTTCGCCTCCAGTCGCTGTCCTTCTTGCTTGTCAAGGCTTTACTCTTGGCAACCTGGATTACTCCTCTTTTCTGAATAGGCGGGGTTTCGATTAATCCCGAAGCCTCTGGTGTCCGTGGGTCCTCCACAGGCACATCAGGTGGGGCGGCTGGATTGTCGTCAGCGGTAGCTCCCACAAAGCCTCTGGAACACTCCTTCTCTGGATCACCTCTGGACAGGTCTTGCAGCTCAGTGGGTTTACCAGTCTCTCTCCTGGCTTTTCCCAGTTCTGCCCGCAGAGCGACGTTTTGGTCTTGCACCTGTCTCAACTCTGCCCTGGTCTGTTTCAGCTGTTCCTCCAGGGCAGCTACTTTAGCTTCTAATTCCTCCTGACTGGTCCTCTCCAGCTGAGGAAGCAGATAGGTGATCCTTTCCTTGCGTTTCAACCCTTCATTCGTGACCGAGGCATTCACCTGTAGCATCGAGGCTTCTTTCGCCATCAGCTGCTGGTAGAGCTCTGTCAGCAACTCCTTCTGTTCAGTGAGCTGAACATTCATGTAGCTGATTTGTTCATCTCTGAGGTGAGATTGGATGGTCTTTGCAGCTCTGATCCGTTTGGCCAGATCCCTTGCCTGCTTTCCTCTGAATGACTTTTGCAAGCAAATTGCAGCATGTCTGAACAGCTGATACCTCTGCTTTTGTTGATGCCCAAGCTTCCACCTTCTGAACCTCCTCTGAAGAACACTTGCTGCCCAGCACTGCTTCTTGAAAACCAATCTTTGCTGGTGCATTCTTACTACAGCCTGGATCATGGTGGCAGCTTTGTGCATTGCAGCAACATTCTTTCGAACAGAAAAACCCCTAAAAGCTGCCTGGATGCATATCACTGACCTTCTCAACACCTGGAATCTTTCATGTTCCAGTTTGCCTGTAATGTAAGACCTATAATGTCTTTGAATGATGACAGCTGACACCCTTATGGCCTGGTACTTTGCTACCTCCCTGTGTCCTCTGAACGCCGCCTGTATTAGGGAAGCTGCCTGATGTTGCCGGACAATCTCCCTTCTGACCCTCTGACCTCTGACGCAGGCTTGCAGGAACATTGCAGCAGAGCGCAATTCCAAGAATTCCTCCCTCTGCTTTCTGGCATCAAGTGTGGAGCGATACCTAAGCTGGATGGCAACAGCAGCATATTTCATACATAGATATCGCGTCCGAGCACAGTGAGCCCTGTAAACGCATTGTATCACTGTGGCGGCCTGGTGTTTCTGTCTCAGAGTCTGTCTGGCCTTTATCCCTCGGAATGCGGCTTGCAGAACAACAGCAGCCCCCCTTTTCTCCTTCAAAGACCTCATCTCTTGCTTCATCATCTTCTTAGCTCGGTAATGTTGCTGCACAGTCCTGGCTGCCCACAGTAGCTTCAGGTAGTGTTTTCTGCCTAAGTGCTTTCTCACCTGTGCCTGAATGGTTACTGCAGCCTCATGTTCAATCCACATCTGTACCCGAACTTTCATTTCAAAATACCCACTAACCTGGAGCTGCTGCTTCTCTGCTTTCAGCCCAGCAGATGGGTTAGTAGTGGATTCGGGGATCGACTTCTTGATGCCGCTTTTCTTGTTGCGACGGGCTTTCTTGGTCGACCTCCCTGGTTGCACGATGCAGGAAGTGGTCTCCCCCATCCTCCTGCTCTCAGTGTCAAGGACGACTTTCTTTGCCTTTGCCACGCTTTTCTGGTTGCAGGCGGCCTTCTTTGCCGTTCTGTCGTGAGGAGGGGTGGGCGCAGTGCTTCCGCGTTGCGCGGAGGGCGGCGCGGCTGGCGCTGTGCTTCTGCATTGCGCGGAGGGCGGCGCGGCTGGCGCTGTGCTTCCGCATTGCGCGGAGGGCGGCGCGGCTGGCGCTGTGCTTCCGCGTTGCGCGGGGGGCGGCGCGGCTGGCGCTGTGCCTCCGCATTGCGTGGCGGCAGCCGTCAAAGAAGCCCCGCCTTCCATGTCGCCTGTAGAAAACACCACGTGGTTCAGCGTGTGGAGGTAGCGCTGTGCCCTTGTAGCCATGGAGACCAGCATCCGGAGGAACAGCGCGAACCGATCCATGTGCAGCTCGGGATCCGGGGTGGGACCGAGTGGGAGCAGCGACGTCACATTCCTCAGACGCCGCTCGAGCTCCTTGGCCGTGGCCGTCGGTGTCCGTCGCACCCATTCCTCACCCTCCAGACGCTCGCAGAGGTCCAGAACCGCTTCCTCCGTCTCCCAGGCCTTTATCAGCCGCAGCGTCTGCTCGACCACGTTCGCTGCCGTCCATAACGCGTGCTCCTGCTCGCGCTCTTGGCTCGCGACGTCCAGGTACTGGCGGTTCATTCTGTAACGGTGGCGGGGTGTAGGGAGGACGCCAATGCAGAGCCAGTGGTTCCGAAACGTAACTTTATTAACTATAATCACAAAACAAAGCAAAGGACTGCAGTTGCTAACCAAAACCAAGGAACTGCAGCCCAAACTAAACCAAACCAAAAGTGCCACCACTACTGTGAGGCGTAGCCTCGATAATGAACCGCGCTCTGTCCTGACACACCGGGGCTTAAATAGCAGCCCCTATGAAGCACACCTGTGTTTAAACAAGCCCAGGTGTGCTCAGTCAGGACAGAGCGCCCTCTGTCGTGCCCGATCGGAACCACGGGTACGACAGACCGTGACAGCAGCAGGTTAGGGCATTAAAGGATGATGTACTCACAGGTGAACAGAATGTGTTGTGCAGATGGAAGGATTACTTTGAGTGGCAGATGAATTAAGAAAATGAAAGAGAGAGAAGGTTGGATGACTTGAGAATAGTGAACCAGGAAGTACAGTAAATTAGCAAGATGGAATGTAAGGGCAGCGATGAAGAGGATGAAAATGGAAAGGCTGTTTGACCAGATGACATACTGATGGAAGCATGGAGGTGTTTAGGGGAGATGTCAGTTGAGTTTTTGACCAGATTATTTAACACAATCTTGGAAAGTGAGAGGATGCCTGCGGAGTGGACATGAAGTGCACTGGTAATGGTTTTCAAGAATAAGGGTGATGCACAGTGCTGCAGTAACTATCGAAGGATGAAGTTGATCAGTCACAGCATGAAGTTATGGGAAAGAGTAGTGGAAGCTAGGCTAAGAAAAGTGGTGAGGATTAGTGAACAGCAGTATGGTTTCGTGCCAAGAAAGAGCACTACATATACAATGTTTGCTCTGCGGTTGTTGATGGAGAAGTACAGAGAAGATCAGAAGAAGTTGCATTGTGCCTTTGTGGACTTGGAGAAAGCATATAACAGGGTGCCTAGAAAGGAGTTGTGGTTTTGTATGAGAAAGTCTGGTGTTACAGAGAAGTATGTGAGAGTAGCTCAGGATATGTATGATGGCAGTGTAACAGTGGTGAGATCTGCAGTGGGAGTGAAGGATGCATTTAAGGTAGAGTTTGGATTACATCAAGGATCAGTGCTGAGCCCGTTCTTGTTTGCAATAGTAATGGACAAGCTGACCGAGGTTAGGCAGGAGTCTCTGTGGACGATGATATTTGCTGATGATATTGTGATCTGCAGTGAGAGTAGGGAGCAGCTTGAGAAGAACCTGGAAAGATGAAGATATGCTCTAGGGAGGAGAGGATTGAAAGTGAGTAGGTCAAATACAGAATACATGAGTGTGAATGAAAGTGTGGAAAATGGAATGGTTAGGATGCAGGAAGCTTGAGGTGACAAAGGTGTTGGAGTTGGGATCAATAGTTCACAGTAACGGTGAGTGTGGTAGAAAGTGCAGGCAGGTTGGAATGGGTAGAGAAGAGTGGCTGGAGGGATTTCTGACAGAGTAAAGTAAGTAAGTACCAGCTAGAGTAAAAGGGAAGGTTTACAGGTCAGTAGTGAGACCAGCTATGTTGTATGATTTGGAGATGGTGGCACTGACGAAAAGACATGAGACAGAGCTGGAGGTTTCCGAGTTAAAGATGCTACTTTTATTGTTGGGTGTGACGAGGATGGACAGGATTAGAAATGAAATGGTGGTTGGTTTGTAGCAGGAAGATGCAGTGGACCGGATGAAATGGAGATGGTTGTTCCACTGTGGCAACCCCTAAATGGGAGCAGCAAAAAGAAAAAGACTTCCTATTTATTTTTTCTTATATGCAATTTTTGATTTAGGTAAAATACACAATACATATCATGTAGTTTTACTTTTAAGGCCCACACAGATAGTAACACATTTCATAAACATTTTTATTGTATGGACAAATTTTGCCCCTGTTGTTTCGACCTAGTGCTCTGAAGTTTGAGTGCTTGTGTGTAAGAAGTGTGTAAGAAGATCTTTCCGCATAGTTGTTTCAGCAAAAGTTTTACACTGAATGCACTTCCTGAAATACGTTGACTCATGCATCCCTGGTGTCTGGGTTATAAGAAGTTACCTCTAAGCACACAGCTGGACAACAACACTTGTGTAAAAGAGACACAAGGCTTTAAGTGCAGTCACACAGACATCTCTGTTGCTGAGAACTAGAAACAGGAGGAATGCTCCTGTTATTCCTTAATCCTTCCGACATTACACCTGTATATTCTATTCATAGCAAGGAAGTTGCTTTTATGAGCAGCGGTAGTGGAATATGTTGTGACATGTTGTGACAGTCATTGTGTAGTCATTCAGACACTCTACTTCCGGGCGTGTAACGGACATATAGTTAACTTCTTCATGCTTATTTATACGTGCAGTCTCAGACTACATACAGTAGGGCTTGGTATGTTTGTGAACAAACTTTATCAGATTTTCAGACTAAAACTAAATGAAACAACACAGTAAAACCACTGAGACAGATATATAACATTGGATCAAATATTTAATGAAATAAATGATCAAATATTTCTGTGAAAATATTACTGTGAGAGGCAAAAGTATGTGCACCTTTGCTTTTAGTATCCTGCATGAGCCTATAATTAAACAGTAACTGAAATGAAGTGAAAGGGACTATTTTTCATTGTGAAGCACAGCAAACAGTGAGAAACAACAAATTGCTTACTCTGCATTTCACGCATACAAAAAAGTGGGCAGCTATTTAAAGAGCCCGGTGAGCAGCGATGGGGTTCGTACCTTGCTCAAGGGTATGTCAGGGCAACCTACTGGTCTGGAGTCAATGCTTTGAACTGTTGATCAGTTCTACATATCAGTTTGAAGGAAATTTAGTCCATTCTTCACTACAGAACAGCGCCAACTTTGGGATGCTTGTGGGTTTCCTTAGATAAACTGCTCTCTTCCAGTCTCTGAACAACATTGCCATTGGGTTAAGAACTGGACTTCGAATGAAAGATTCCAAAACATTCACTTTAATCTTCATGAACTTTATTTGGTAAAACAATTCTGATCATTTTTCTGCAAGGCTCAAATTTTTACTGAAATCTGCTTCAGGCTTGGATGTCCTGACACAAAGTCACACAGGCTAGTTGGAGAGTAGCTGACAGAGGGGAGGGCTAGTTTGTAGACCATGCTGTACTGATCAACAGGTAGACTTGTTAGAACATCTGGCCCCTCCGCCCCATACTGCACACAAAGCTGATTCACAAAGAAAGCCCAGCAGCGTCTCTACTTCCTTCGCAGACTGAGGAAAGCCCATCTCCCACCTTCCATTCTCACCATCTTCTACAGAGGAACCATCGAGAGCATCTTGGGCGGCTGCATTACTGCCTGGTACGGGAACTGCAACGTCTTAGACCGCAAGTCCCTACAATGGGTAGTGAGAACAGCTGAGAAGATCATCGGGGTCTCTCTGCCCTCTGTTCAGGACATCTTCACCACTCACTGCAGCTGCAAAGCAACCAGCATTGTGGATGATCCCTCCCTCCCATCCCACACTCTCTTATCCCTCCTGCCATCCGGGAAAAGGTTCCGCAGCATATGGGCCTCCGCTTCCAGGATGGGAAATAGCTTCTTCCCTTGCCATCAGACTTTTAAACTGCTAATGTGTTCACACTTATTACTCTATATTGATCTGTATCTATCTATTAACTATTTATTTATTTATTTTTTATTTATTGCACATCTGCACTTTACTCATAACGCTGCTCTGTTACACTTTGTTACTCCGTTACACTGTTGCACTGCCCAATAACTTGGGCTGCTTTGTTCCATAACACTGTGGCCCTCTGACGGATGAATGTACTGTCTGTTATGCTGTCTGTTGTCTGCACTTGTTGCCTTTTCTTGTCTTATGTTGTGTCTTATGTTGTCTTGTGTGTAGCACCAGGGTCCTGGAGGAACGTTATTTCGTTTCACTATGTACTGTGCATATGGCTGAAATGGCAATAAAATCCTACTTGACTAGAAAGTGACTATTCTTGTCATTACAAGGTTACAGCACAGCATCCAGTGAACCACAACAACGTAATACCGCTGCATTTAACCCATGCAGCAGGGGGAAGTTATGAAAGCGCCCGGGGAGCAGGGATGGGGAGGGTACCTCAGGGCAACCTACCAGTAAATGGTTTGAACCCACAACCTTCTGATTCTGTGGCCAACTCCCTAACCACTAGGCCATTTGTCATTTTTGGTTGGAGCTTGCTCTTTGATTAATAACAACTGACTCTATTTTTTCCTTTAAATGAACTGCCAATCATATAAGTCCACTTTATGAACTTAAGGTTGTGTTGTTAGCCCTACTTGTCTTGGCTTTATCTTGTAAGCCCACCACAACAGTGTCTTTGTCAACCAGGATGAAGCTGACTATTACATGATCTCATTTCATGGAACAAATAACCCCATAAAAAGTTAACGATCAAAGTAAGGAGGATTTGTAGAAAATGCATGTTTGTTTATTTAACATTTAAAGACACAGAATACTGGAAAAACACATTGACAGAAGCATTTTACCACAATAGAAAAATAAGTAATTTCCATAAATATATGTCATAAGTTAAATATTTAAATTTAAACATTTCAATAAATATTGGAAATAAAATATTTGATTGCACAGTTCAATGTAACTTTGAGGAATAACGGGACATATAAAAATATATAGATACTCTGTTAATGGATGTAAAGTTCACAGCTTCCTTCCTGAATATCGATGGTTGTGAGTAGAACAATTTCTTGCTGATGTGAATGTAGATCCTCAGACTGTGGGTTGTAGACCAGTGAAGGAAGTGCGGGAAGAATTTCCGGTTCATTTCTGTGGCATGTTCTCACATTTAATGCCTTTCTGTTGAGAGAAAATATTTAGATTTAATACCTGCTGATTATGTCTTATGTGTGTCCTTATAAACTTTATTTCCCTGCAGATGCTTTGTAGATACTTTATGTGAATTTAATGCAACTGACAATTAGTTTAAATGCTGAAGATATCTTCAGACAAAAATCAAACCCCAATCTTTATTTGAACATTTTTTCTAATTCCTCAGTTTTGCCAGACGAACAAGACTCACCTCCTCTAAACTTGCCAGAGTTGAGGGAAGCCATTTGGCTTTTACGCTAATGCAGTGTTGCTTGCCAGTCTTTGTGACGAACCTGAACAGAGCAAAACAGCAGGAATTTGAAACCTTTCTGCTGGTCAGTATATTGATGACTGATTTAAACTTGTACTGAGGACAGTAAAGTAGTGTGTCCCCAGACGTACAGAAAGAATTGTTACATTTAACCAAAACACTTGATTTTCCAAACTTCTTGTAACTTACACGTATGCCTCAACACATTTTCGCTTGGTGGGGGTGTAAGCACATCTTTCAATTGGGGCCTTAATATGTCTTTCGGAGACGCTGGGACAGCATGTTTTTATCTTAGTGTCACCAACGCAGACTGCAGAGCATGAAAAGAAACAAGAAGTAATGTTAGAGCAATGTTTATTTCAATGACAGGTCACATGATGCACTAGTACTGATCCTATCCTAGTCTGCATCATGTCTGTTGGAATAAACTCCAAAAAGCTTTATGACTTTAAAACATGACATTAAAAGAAAAAAAATTTTTTTCCATAAGTTAATTGAAGAAAACTTTATTCGGTCATTTTGGACCATTTCTATTGGGTGGTTTGAACAACTGATATTTATAATTTACATCACTGTTAGGTTTTGGTTTCTTTACTCCCTGTATCAGTATACTCTTTTACAGCAGGCCTAAGACGTAGAGCACTCACCTCCAAACACACAGCTGGCTAGGAACATCATTGCTGAAAGGAGACATATCGTTTTATAAGAGGTCAAAGAGAGATGCATTGTTGCTGGTTAGGCCTGGTGGACTGGAGATGGTAGGAATGGTCCTGTTCTTCCCTTACACTGAACTCCTTCACGCCCAGCACCTTTTTATTTCTATCAGGAAAAGGGAAGTCTGTCTTGGGTATAGCATCATTGGAATAAGTTGCAAACTCTTTTTGCAGTTATAATATGACACATGTTGAGCAGTCACTTGAGCTGCTTGGCCGCTTAATCACTGATGTAAAATTGCACAAGGGTGTGTTCCGCTAGTTCGTTGATGTTTCTCATTTAGTGCAATGAGTTGCAACTTAACTTCTGCATCTATTCATATTCAAAGATCCAGTCACTTGCTACAAAACAACTGGACACTTTCTAGTAAGTCAGAATGACTTATGTAAAACAAATGTAAAACAACTTGCATTCTGCTCTGACTCCAGATGCCTGAAGGTGTCCACTCTTTTCATTTTCATTTTTTTTTAATAACGTACAGTAGTCATGAGTAATGTTGATGACCATATTTGATCTTGCTAATTTCAAAGTATTTATGGCCAATTTGAACTGTCAGATAGAACTGGTAACAACCCACACAGATAAAATGTGTTCCACTTTTCATTCATTTTTCACAACAAAATTTAAACCATGGAAGCCTTAGAACATAAAATAACAAAATGGTGACTGGGTGAAAGCAATGATCCACATGCACAACCTTCACCTTGGTTCCATAATAATCTGAAGGCCCAGTCAAAAGCACGGAATTGCCAAAAGACAGAAGTCCAGTTTCGTTTGGGTTCAGTGTGTTCTCACAATGACCAGAATAGTCACTTTCACTTGTTGTTGCTATGTGTTTTTTATATGTTTAGGAAAAATGTCTGTATTATTACTGGCTGATTCTCAACATTTGTTTTCTTCTGTTATTTAAGAAAAACCTAAGGATATTGTATGTACAGAGATGTGTGTCTTTATCTTGGTATTTACATACATTTACATTTTGCTTCTTGCAATTATTTAATATATTGTACAAGAATACTTCTCCAGGCTTTCAAAGTTTCAGACTCTCTTATTTTGCAGTAAATCACTGCACCTGCCATCTGAAACAAAAGAAATGGCTCAAGACTATTGTGAAGTGAATTTAAAAATACACTTAAAAAACTTTTTTGAGCATAGAAAGCATATGTCTTGGTCACCAAAATGCCCAGGTTACTTGTTGGTACCACTTACCAACAAAATATTTTCCTTATTAAAAAAAAATAAAAAATGTTAAACGAAAGTGCTGCCTCTGCTGCTGATCATGTAAATCTGAAGTTGTGGTTGAAACAGTCCTGGGAAGAGCCCAGACTGTAGATAAAAATAAATATGAAAGTCCATTTAAGGAAGAAAAGGCACGATTACAGGGGAAATTCCCCCAAAAAACACTGCGATTTGTGACTGACGGGGTTTGTAAGGGATACATCTTACAATCCGTGTTTAAATATAGCATTCAAATGATATGATTACTTAATAAAACTGAAATTTAAAAACTGTATAAACTCTATAAATTGTGCTAGACTGACTCTTTCCTACATGAGGGGGATTTTTCTGTGTTTGTAGCTGTGGAAAAAGTGGTTGCACAACAAATTTCTGTATATTTACCCCAGGCAGTTTATTTTAGAGCCTGAAGGACACAAATAGCTGCAGTGAGTTTGAAGCTTACTCAGTGTCACACAGAGGAAGTTAAGAGGAAATCCCCATTCAGACACATGACTGGACTTGAAGTTCAAATGAAAAGTCTTTTAATAGGCAACATCAGTCTAGGTAACAATTAATCAGTTGTGTGGACATCCATGTGAATATCATCAAGAAGATCATCCTTGTTATATCAAAGCTTTGCCATATTTGGGCTGAGTAGCTGTAGACCAATCTGAGTGCACAGACTAAAAGAGCCTTCCATGACTAATAGGTTACAACATGTGCAGAGCAGAGCAGATCAAATCTGAATTATCACCATATCTGATCTGCATTACAATTTCAGCCCAATTTGGCAATGTGAGCACATTCTGACCAAAAACAAAAAATGTAAAAATCTAAAGTCTAAGACTCAGATCCAAGAAATAAAATCCTGCAGTACGAACATTATCTGAGTACATTTTATTTATAATGTTCAATGAAAATGTATAAACTGAATTGCTGTATAAAGAATTTCTTTTAATTGTATGATTGTGCTATGGTCACATGTTAATTGTTTTATAAGCTTTAATTCAAAATGATCTGAAAAACAACCAAATCTAGGGTAGCCTTATGATTATATTTAAAGTGTAAACTGCTCTTTGTGAAAAAAGCCTGGGAACCCACAGTGACCACACGGTGCTACGCACTGTGCCACCATGACAAACTAAACAAGACAATAATGGCCTTTTTTAACATTCATCTTCTAACTTTTTCAAATATTCTACTGACTTAAACAAATCAGCATGTTGGTCCAGAACAACTCATGCAAATGAACTTATTGATTAAACAATGTTTAATATGCATGCATGATCAAATAGTGTCTAAATCACACTTATTTGACTAGAAGGTATGATTCACAATTTTGGTGTTTTTTACATAAACTTCATGTAAATCAAAGTTACAGTGACATAATCAAAATCAGTAGAATCATGGTTATTTGTCAATTTATGTGCTGGATGATCTCACTGGGCCAGAAGTCATGACCCACAAGGTGGATGATGCTTTTCACTGAAGAACACTCACTTCGACATATACTTGTGACACATTAGGCATGATACACTGACAGGAGGAAACCAGTGAGGTCACATGAGTTTCTCAAAGTGCTTCTGTTGAATTGGCAGGTGATGCATGCAAATGATAAGAGCATCTTTTAGCAAACAGTGTGGGAAACCACAGCTCAGGAAGTTAGTGTTCTCATGCACGGCCAAGCCTAGTCATTAGGCTGTAGGCAGTGTTCCCACTATGTATTTACACAAGCAACACTATAGAAACCACTGAAGAAGTGGATCTCCTCTATTCCAGAATTTGCCTCAGAGAGCATGATAGTGTCATGATAAAGTACTTTCATGCGGATGACACCCTAAAAAGGCTTTCAGTTTCAGTGCTAACAGCAACAAGAAACTCTTTCTTTAATAAAATATCGGTCACAAATATATGATCACAGATAACAGTGCTTTTTGGCTTGTCTGAGAATATCAGAGTGTGCACTACATTTTTAGGAATAAAAGCTTTGGTTTTATTACCTTGGGAGCAAAAATCCTAGCCTAGAAGACATATACAGTGGCCTATCTTTATTTATATTAGAATAAAAATACTTTGGCCTATACCGTCTTTATCCTAGTCTAGACCGATGATAAATTGACCTGTACTGCAGCGGTGGCCTAGTGGTTAGGGAGTTGGCCACAAGATCGGAATTTCGTGGGTTCAAACTCCTCACCGGTAGGTTGCCCTGAGGTACTGTCCCTGTCACTGCTTTCTGGGCGCTTTCAAAGCTTCATGGGTCAAATGCAGAGTTCCAATTTCATTGTGGTTCACTGTGACCTCGCAATGACAAGAATAGTCACTTCTGTCTTGCAGTTTTATAAGACCTACCTCTCACCTGAGAAAAAGGGAAAACGTTTTCTATAATCCTTTTAGAAAAAATATGTTTGTAGACCTCTAGAAGAAGGATTTGCTGAACTTCACCACTGAAACACACGTCATGATATTGGCAACACTACGTCAATATAACAATTATGGAAATTAAGTTTTCTAGCAAGTTTTATGGGATGCATGTAGTGTGTACATATAGTCACTTGTTAACAGTTTTGATAACACTTAACTGCAGGGTAGCGTTCTTAAGGCTGCATGACTTCAACTGAAATAAACCTTTATCAATGTTAATGAAGGTTTATGTCCCTTGTCAAAAAGGTGTACTTAAAAATCTGTCCAGACCATCTATGTTGGGAAGCTAAGTTGAAAAAACAGTTGAATCAAAGTTTGCTGATGTCATCTGCCTATTCAGACAACAACAATTTAGCCACACCCAATCACACTGATGTTATAAGGAGTGTTTCAGCCTGAGCAATGGAGCTGAGGTCCTTTAAAATATTGTTATTGCTTTGTAAGGAGAGGTTTGAAAAGAGCCACACACCCACTGAAGGTGGACCTTACGAATGCAAAGAAAATGTATGACATAGGCCCCACTATAATCACAGTTTGTGTTGATGAAGTTTTTTCTAACCACAGATCTGCTCATGGTCTTATTAATGCATATCAGAGTGAGCTCATGCATGTCCAAACGTAGCAGTGCTGCCTGACATACTTTTACCAGCACTTTATAACATATTTGTTGCTACTCTTTTTTGTGTTCCAGTCATTCTGAGAGCCACCTGCTACTGAGATTCAGGTCAACAACTGTTCAGAAGGTCAGATCGTGATTAAAAAAAAAGGGGAAAGGGCATCTAATAAAATGTGAAGCTGGGTCTCAGGTAGCTGTTGGAGATGGATTGGATGGGGGTATATATATGATAAATTTCACAGGAAAAAGCATGAAAAAGAAGGTTCTATTTTATGATTAATTTTAATTTTATTTTTTATGAAGAGTTTATTTGTTAAAAATGTGATATTTTTATGATGTCACAAAACAGGATCAAAACCTTTGATCAAATCCATCATAATCTGTTTTTTTGTTTTGTTTTATAGTATTCATTTAAGAACAGACTTGATAACTTCCTGCTGCTGTAGAGACCTATTAATATCAAGGACATTTTAATCTTGGTCACTGGAGGGAGACACTGAAGCAGCACTTCTTAATTTTAGACTTTATTTTTAGTTGTTGGATGCCACCTTGTGAGCAAACGAGTGTACTGATGTAATTAAAAAGTGGATGTTAAAGCATTCAAGTTTATGGCTGCCTTTTTGTCTTCTTCATTTAAGATGAAGGTCTCCGAGCACACACCCCACACATTTTTCTTATGTTTGTTTCATTTTGTGTGCCTTTCATTTTGTTTGAATTTCTTCTCCTTTCGGCTGCTCCCGTTTAGGGGTCGCCACAGCGGATCATCCATTCCCATTTCTTCCTATCTTCTGCATCTTCCTCCTTCAAACCAACTACCTGCATGTCCTCTCTCACCACGTACATAAACCTCTTCTTTGGTCTAACTTTTTTCCTCTTTCCTGGCAGCTTCATCTTCAACATTCTTCTCCTGATATAATCCTCGTCTCTCCTCAGGACATGTGCAAACCAACGCAACCTTGCTTCTCTAACTTTGTCTCCAAAATGTCTAACAGTTGTCCCTCTAATATACTCATTTCTAATCCTGTCCAACCTCGTCACACCGAACGAAAAAATAACTCCTCCAGCCTTTCCTCCTGTCTTTTCATCAGTACCACCATCTCCAACCCGTACGACATGGCTGGTCTCACTACTGTCCTGTAAACCTTCCCTTTTACTCTTGCTGGTACCCGTCTGTCACAAATCACTTCAGCCACTCTTCTCCACCCATTCCACCCTGCCTGCACTCTCCTCTTCACTTTTCTTCCACACTCGCTGTTATTCTGAACTGCTGATCCCAAGTATTTAAACTCCTCCACCTTTGTCACCTCTACTTCCTGCATCCTAACCACTCCACTTTCCTCCCTGTCATTCAGACTCATGTATTCTGTCTTTGTTCTACTCACTCTCATTCCTCTGCTCTCTAGAGCAAGATCTCCATCTCTCCAGGTTCTTTCAAGCTGCTCCCTACTCTCACTGCAGATCACAATATCATCAGCAAACATCATCATCCCCATGAGACTCCTGTCTGCCTCGTCTGTCAACCTGTGAATTCTGTACCTTAAGAATGGGCTCAGTGCGTCCCTTGATTCTGCAAAACCCTAACTACTCATACAAAAACCACAACTCTTCTCTGAGCACCCTTTCTTATGTTTTCTCCAAGTCCACAAGGCACAATGCAACCTTTGACACTCTGTACTTCTGCCTCAACATTCAAAAATTGCATCTGGTGCTCTTTTCTCAGCATGAAACCATCACATAGTGCAATCATACATCTTTTCTCAACCTGGCTTCGCTGCTCCTTTAACTTCACGCCGTGGCTGATCGACTTTAACCCTCCTGCATGCCAACAACAATCATATTTCATATTTAACAATAAAATGAATATCTGTCAATAAACAAGGGTTACTAGATGGTGAGTAAAGTTTTGGCCTGGTCCACCTGGTCCGCCTTGCCAAAATCAGGAGCAGCAGTCCCATGCAAAATAGGTCTCCCTGGGTATCTGGTAGAGTGTATCCCCATCACTGCTGGATGCTGGATATGGTTGCCCACTGTTGCCCAGTGTGTATGGGTTAAATACAGAGGCTGCATTTTGTTGCGGTGCACTGTGTGCTGTGCTGTTTTCAAGTGATCACACCTTCACTACCTTCCACCACACCACAGGTTCTAGAATTCCACACAGTTACTTTTATTTGCTCAATTTTCCTTATTGGGGTAAGTATGAACATAATCACCGGGATATGCATTTTCTTTTTACAGAAAATGTAAATCTACCGTACACAATATGACCGTAGTACTTTTTATGTACTATAAGTTTCAAGTTTTTTGATCATATGTGGAAAACTATGTGGTGCAGTAACGTTTCACTTCTTAAAAATGCAATTTTATGTAACACTATATTCTTGAATGTCATTCTGCTAAATCTAACCTTAAGGCTAGTTTTGACTTTTGAAAAACTTTGGCCAGAATAAAATAAATCATGACATATCTGTCACTGCATCACTGAACCTATTTACATCCTACAGCTGAGCTGCTGATGTCACTAGAGTGATATTTTTATAAAAAAAGTATTTTAAAAATCCTCTAGTTGCTTTACTAATGCAGGATGCAGACTTTACTGCTGAACCTGAACATCTGAATGGCTACATTTATGGAATTTAGCAGACGCTCATATCCAGAGTGACTTCCATGTCCTAATTACAGAGACAGTCCCCTGGAGCAATTCTGGGTTAAGGGTCTTGCTCAGGGACCCAGTGGTGGTAGTGCTGAAGGTGGGATTCAAACCTGGGACTTCTTGACCCAAAGGTCCATAGGCAAGTATCCTACCACTAGACCACCTCCCTTCCTGCTTGGCTTGTGGAAGAGGCTTTGCCACTTCAAACTGTTTACTGGCCCTTTCTCACATCTGGACAGAAAGAATCATGTTCGTGCTTCAGTTCAGTTCCAACACCATCATCCTCCAGAGTCCTTCTCACCTTAGTGAGAAGCTGAGACTATTGGGCCTGAATACCTCCCTCTGTAACTGGATCCTGGACTTCCTGAGCACAGGGGTCCGTCAGGACTGTGCTGTTCACACTAATGACCCGCCAGGCCATGCACGAATCCAAACACATCATCAAATTTGCTGATACAACATGGTGAGTCTGATCAGCAGTGGCAATAAGGAGAAAAGCATAATATTAGGAGAGACAGCTGATGAACTGGTGCAGAAGCAACAACCTGTTTCTTAATGTTGACTGAGGACATATCGTGACCACTCTCCACTGAACATCAACACAGCTCTCATTTGGAGGTGGTCCAGAGCATCTCACATGGTCCCTCAACACCAGTGCCATTGCCAAGAATGCCCAGAAGTGTCTCTCTGCAGACTGAGGAGAGCCTATCTCCCTCCACCCATCCTCAATTTACCTAGTGTTGAGAAGTGTGGATAGCAAGATGTGTTAATATTTAATTATATTAATTACTACAAAGGGCGGGTTCTGTATGTGTGTTTTGCATTTACATTAGTGTTAGTTAATATTTTAAACTGTTAAATGGTTAATATTCAGGTACATCTGTTCTATGTTCTCCTCTGAGTGAGGACCCCAGTGACCTGTGGGGAGAATTTCCTCTTCAATGTCTCTTTTGATCTGATAGATGCCTGTGTGATTTAGGCCTTGTGCAGAGCAGTTATAATTTGGGTGTGAGAGATAACACAAGATGCCCTCTCCACAGATGCTCTGTTGATCCAGAGATGAGTGTAGGCCCTCAGCTGCTCTTTAGTCTTGACACTTAGTTGGAGCAGTTGATCTGGCTGATGATGACGGTTTCTCCACCTGTAATCCGATTATCTTACTCATCATTACTGATGGCGAAGCAGTAATACAGTGTCATACATCAGTCACAGAGAAGATTTACCTCTGTGTGGGTTTGCACTGCTCTACAAAGAGAACAGAAAAAGGTTTAGAACATAGGTTGAGGTCAATATACAACTGCCTCCTGTCTTTTCATCAGTGGCACCATCTCCAATCCTCGTCTCTCCTCTGGACATGTGCAAACCTACGCAACCTTGCTTCTCTAACTTTGTCTCCAAAATGTCTAACAGTTGTCCGTCTAATATACTCAGTTCTAATCCTGTCCATCCGCATCACATCTTTGTCCTACTCACTCTCATTCCTCTGCTCTCTAGAGCAGATCTCCATCTCTCCAGGTTCTTCTCAAGCTGCTCCCTACTCTCACTGCAGATCACAATATCATCAGCAAACATCATCATCCACACTGGGACTCCTGTCTAACCTCGTCTGTCAACCTGTGAATTACTATTGCAACCAAAATGGGCTCCAAGCACGATCCTGCTGATCTGCACAAAACCTAACTTACTCATACAAAACACAACTCTTCTCTAGGCACCTTTCATGTTTTCTCCAAGTCCTGAGCACAATGCAACTAACTGACCTCTGTACTTCTGCCTCAACACTCAAAATTGCATCTGTGGTGCTCTTTTCTCGGCATGAAACCATCCTGCTGTTCACTAATCATCACCTCTTTTCTCAACCTAGCTTCCGCTGCTCTCTTTCCTTTAACTTCATGCGTGGCTGATCAACTTTATCCCTCCTGCATGCCAACAACAATCATATTTCATATTTAACAATAAAATGAATATCTGTCAATAAACAAGGGTTCCTAGATGGTGAGTAAAAGTTTGGCCCTGGTCACCTGGTCCGCCTTGCCCCCAAAATCAGGAACGCAGTCCCATGCAAATAGGTCTCCCTGAGGTATACTGAGCAAGATATCATCCCCATCACTGCTACCTGGATGCTGGATATGGTTGCCCTGTTGCCCAGTGTGTATGGGTTAAATACAGAGGCTGCATTTTGTTGCAGGTATGCTGTGCTGTTTCAAAGTGACAGTCACCTTCACTACCTTCACTACACCACAGGTTCACAGAATTCACACAGTTACTTTTATTTGCTCAATTTTCCTTATTGGGGTAAAGTAGACTTACCAGTTTTAAACAGGTGCTGATGATCATCAATGTCTGGAGGTTGAAACACAGTCATGTTTGGAGACAACCTCAAGTCAAGAATCCAAGTCAAGTAAGTTTTATTGTCATTTTCAGCCATATACACAGTACAGTGAAACAGAATACGTTCCTCCAGGACCTGGTGCTACACAAAGACAAGACACAACCTACAAGACACAAGACAACCATAAAGACACAACGCGCGGGGCAACAGAGATGCGGACAAGACAGACAAGACGAACAACAACAGGCGGCGACAGACAGTACATTCATCAAGTGGGCTGCGGTGTTGTGGAACAAAGCAGCCCAGGCACGTATGGTGCAGCAGTGGTGGGGCGGTGTTACTGTATTTAAAGTGCAAGAGTGCAACACGAGATAAATAAATAAATACAGAATGAAAAGTGGAGGAAGTGGTGGGTGAAGTGGTGGGTTTAAGAGGTTTGTGTGGTGGGTTTTAAGAGTCCATGATATTGGTGGATCAGAGAGTTCAGCAGTCTGATGGCCAGGGGAAAAACTATTTCCCATCCTGGAAGTGGAGCCCGTGTGCTTTCACGGAACCTTTTCCCGGATGGCAGGAGGGAAGAGAGAGTGTGGGAAGGGGTGGGAGGGATCATCACAATGCTGGGTGCTTTGCGGATGCAGCGAGTGGTGAAAATGTCTTGTACAGAAGGCAGAGAAGACCCGATGATCTTCTCAGCTGTTCTCACTACCGTTGTAGGGACTAACGGTCCCTGTCGTTGCAATTCCATAACCGGCAGTAATGCAGCCGCTCAGGATGCTCTCGATGGTTCCTCTGTAGAAGATGGTGAGGATGGAAGGTGGGAGGTGGGCTTTCCTCAGTCTGCGCAGGAAGTAGAGGCGCTGCTGGGCTTTCTTTGTGATGGAGCTGGTGTTGAGGACCCGCGTGAGGTTAGCCGGTGATGTGAACACCAAAAACTTGGTGCTCTGGACCATCCACAGGTGGTGTTGATGATAAGTGGAGTGTGGTCGGCGTGATCTCCTGAAGTCAACAACCATCTCTTTAGTCTTGTAAAGCGTTCAAGAGAGACGGGTTGTTGGTTTCTGCACGCGAATCCGTCAACTCTTGTATCTCCTCTCTGTAAGCACCTGCGTCTCCGCTGATCAGACCCTGCGGTTGTATCATCAGCGAATTTGATGATGTGGTTCGAGCTGGTAGCAGCTGCACAGTAGAGTAGGTGCATCAGTGAACAGCAGTGGGCTGAGCCGCACAGCCCTGGGGGCTCCTGTGCTCCAGTGTGATGAATATTGTTGGAGGTGCTACTGATCCTGACTGACTGAGGTCCCAGTCCAGGAGTCAGATCCAGTTACAGAGAGGTGTTCAGGCAGCCTCCGGCTTCTCACTCCAGGTGCTGTGGGATGATGGTGTTGAATGCTGAACTGTGATCGATGAACAGCATTCTGGCGTGTAACTGTCCTTTCTGTCAAGATGAGAAAAGGGCCAGATGGAGGAGAATTAATTAGGTGCATCGTCCGTTGAGCGTTTGGGACGTCATAGCAAACTGCAGAGGTCTAGTGAGGAGGATCTGGGACTTGATGTGCCTCATGACCAGCTACCGAGCGCCTTCATGATGATGGGTGTGGTCGCGGCGGGACGATGATCGTTGAGAGCAGAGATGGATGGTTTCTTAGGCACTGGAGTTGATGCTGGTGGTCTTAGGCACCTTGGAACAACAGTGGTGCTCAGAGAGGTGTTAAGATAATAAAATTGAGAACAACGCCAGCTGTTTCTGCACATCCTCTGAGCACTCGACCTTGAATATTGTCTGGACCGGCAGCTTTCCGTGGGTTGACTCTGAGAAGAGATCTTCTCACCTCGGCTGTGGTCCGACGGAGAATCTGAGTGCGATTCGGAGGAGGGTGGTCTTCCCTCATTCTCTTGTCGTTCGCTGCATCAGTAGGCCGTCGTAAGTGGTTCAGCGCATCTGGGAAGGAGAGGGTCCCGTCACGAGCGAGTGGAGATGTCCTGTAGTTGATGAGGGCCTGGATGCCCTGCCACATGCGCCGTGTCACCAGTGTTTCTGAAGTGGCCTGGATTCTCTGCGTGAGCTTCGCGCTCTGATGGCCCGAGACAGGTTGCCTCGCTTTTCTTGAGGCGGCCTCGTCCTGACGAAGACACTTATGGGTTAGGAGTCTCGCTCCCGCGGTCATCCATGGCTTTGGATTTGGGTCGTGTTATGATGAACTTGGAGACAGTAACATCCTCAAATGCACTTGCTGATGTGGCAGTCACTGAAGCTGTGTACTCCTCCCAGGTCGATGGAGTCACCGTGGGTTGCAGCCTCCTAAACATGTCTCCAGTCGGTGCGTTAGAAGCAGTCTGAAAAACGAAGATGGCTCCTGTGGACCAGGTCTTTACTTTTGCTTCAGGGTGGGTCTCCTGCGCCTGGCGATGGGTCTGCGCTGGGGTCCAGCAGCACAGAGATGTGGTCTGAGTGTCCGGTGGGGCGGGGCTCCCGCTCTGTGCGCCCGGCCAGGTTTGTGTAAACACAGTCAAAATGTTTTCCCCACAAATCAACAAAAAGTTCACATGTTGATGGAATTTAGGAGAACGACATGAGATTTGCGCGTTTGAAATCTCCGGCAACAATAAATAATCCGTCTGGGTGGTAGTTTTGGAGTCCGCTGATAATTCCATAAAGTTCAGCCAGCGCTGTTAGCATTAGCTGTGCGCTAGCGCTGGGTGGGATGTATACATGGAAAATAAACACATGAGAACTCTGGGCAAATAAAGCGGTCTGCACCTGACTGGCTGCTCACCTCCAGCAGTGTGGAGCAGTGTGTAGAGACCAACACAGCGTTTGTACACCATTGTGTGTTTACGTAGAAACACAGCCCCCCCTCCCGCAGATCTTTCGGACAGGCGGGGTTTCATCGCCTGGCACTGTGATCGGCGAGCTGAATGGCGGTGTCGAGGCGCTTCGCTAAGCTGAGCCATGTCTCCGTAAAACTCAAAAAAACCCACAGCAGTCTCTGTACTCCGCTGGGTGTTCAGCTGATGCGTATCTGGTGAGTTAATCATCCAGGGGCCCGGACATTGGCGAGGGGAGGGCGGACGGGATAGCGATCGGCTGGCGTTAGAGCTGAGCGGACCCCAGCACGCTTGCCGGCGTTTCTGGCTTTCCTCTCACCGCTGTCGTCCCTCTCCAGTCATTGGGTTCAGCAGGCGATCACGAGGACTGAAGGCCTGGTCTTCTCAACACGCTTGAACTCCCACGTAAGCGTTGATGATGGCTGAAGCTGAATCTGACGCATTCCTGAAACCAGCAGTGTTTGGCAGTTAGGAGTTAAGAGCATTCACGGATGTGGCGGCTCATGTAGAATCTTTCTGGTGAAAAGTAGTCGGATGAAGACTTTGTGACCCAACGCAAAGTTTGGACCCGGAGGCGGCGCTGCGTGCAGCGCCGCCATGCGGGTCTACCAGCTGAGTTCTTCAAAAACTGTATTGCAAGTGTACTAGAAAAGTGATGCTGTTTTGAAGGCAAAGGGTGGTCACACCAAATATTGATTTGATTTAGATTTCTCTTTTGTTCATTCTCTGCGTTTTGTTGATTGATGAAAATAAATGATTAACACTTCCATTTTTGAAAGCATTCTTTGTTCACAGCATTTTCACCTGCCTAAAACTTTTGCACAGTACTGCATGTGAAACTAGGTGGTGCAGTAACTGTTTCAATGCTTAAAAATGCAGTTTTATGTAACACTATATTCTTTACATTGATGGTTTGCAACTTCTCTTTTGAGCAGACTGTTAACATATACATGGTGATCATGGTAACACGTTATTTAAGTGCACTTTAGAAGCTTTGTAGATGTTGTATTTCTCTAATAGTGAATCAACATTCATTTGTAACAATGTAAATGAACATTAAGTTGAATGTCATTCTACTAAATCTAACCTTAAGCCTAGCTTTGACTTTTGAAAAACTTTTGTAAAGAACAAATAAATCATGACAGCTAAATCTGTCACTGCATCACTGAACCTGTTACATCACTACAGCTGAGCTGCTGATGTCACTAGAGTGATATTTTTTCTTAAAAGTATTTGAAAAAATCACCTCTGGTTGCTTACAATGGGATGCAGACTTTACTGGGAACCTGAACGCGTCTGATTTGGCGTGAAGTAGCTTTTACCACTTCAAACTGTTTACTGGCCCTTTCCCATCTGGACAGAAAGAATCAGAATACTGTTCATTGACTTCAGAACAGCATTCAACACCATCATCCTCCAGCACCTTAGTGAGAAGCTGAGACTGTTGGGCCTGAATCCCTCCCTCTGTAACTGGATCCTGGACTTCCTGAGCACGGGGAGTCGTCAGTTTGTGCTGTTCACACCAGCGCCCATGAATGTACGCAGTTCCAAACACATCATCAAATTTGCTGATGATACAACATGAGGTGGATCTGATCAGCAGTGACAACAAGGCAGTATCCGAGAGGAACAGCTGTGGAACTGAACAGAGCAACAACCTGTTTCTTAATGTTGAGAAAACTAAAGAGATGGTTGTTGACTTCAGAGACCATATTGTGACCACTCTCCACTGAACATCAACAGCTCTCATTTGGAGGTGGTCCAGAGCATCTCACGTGGTCCCTCAACACCAGTGCCTTTGCAAAGAAAGCACAGTACTACTTCCTCTGCAGACTGAGGAGAGCCTATCTCCCTCCACCCATCCTCACCATGGTTTACACCTGATTAGGTGCATCCTGATTAGGTGCATCACTGCCTGGTATGGGAACTGCATCGTCTCCTACTGCAAGTCCCTGAACAGCTGAAAAGATCATTGGAATCTCTCGCCTTCTGTTCAGGACGAACACCAAATCACTGACAGCTGGATCCATAAAAACCTTATCAACCAATCTTAGCACAGTATTACAATTGGAATACATTATAATATAATATAGTAACAGAGTAAAAAACAAATCATAGAGCTATAAGTTTCAAAATTTAGTTTAGTTTTCACACACACAGTTATTCAGATACAACAAGCAGAGAAATGTAACTATGGAAAACTGAGTATTATTCTCAGTGTGCTGTAACAATTTAGCAGAATAGCAAAACAAACAAGTGAAAAAAAGAAAATATGTTTTAAAAAGTATGTAGAAATGAAAATAGATTCATGAAAATATGCACATTATGTATATAATTTATGTTAGACATGAGAAGTGCGGATAGCAAGATGTGTTAATATTTAATTATATTAATTACACAAAGGCAGGCTGTATGTGTGTTTGCATTTACACTAGTGTTGAATTAATATGTTAAACTGTTAAGTAAGTTGTGTTCAAGTACATCTGTTCTATGTAGCGTTTGGGGAGAATCTTTGTGGCCCAGTGGCCTGTGGGGAGAATTTCCTCTTCAATGTCTCTTTTGAATCTAGTAAGATGCTTCTGTGATTTGAGCTAGCCAGAACAAAGTTATAATTTGGGTGTGAGAGATAACCAAGATGCCTTCTCCACAGATGCTCTGTTGACCCAGAGGGGAGTGCAGGCCCTCAGCTGCTCTTTAGTCTTGACACTTTGGAGGCAGCTGACCTGGCATGATGATGACAGTTCACATTTGCATTTACATTCGCAGCATTTGGCAGACGCTCTTATCCAGAGCGACTTACATGTCCTAATTACAAGGACAGTCCCCCTGGGATAGGGTTAAGGGTCTTGCTCAGGGACCCAGTGGAACCTGGGACCTCTTGAGCTATAGGTCCATAGGCAAGTACCCTACCACTAGACCACCGCCACCCAACTGTTTCTCCACCTCATCCAGTTTAGCTAACTCATCATTACTGGTGATGAGGCCTAGTAATACAGTGTCATACATTAGTTTCACAGAGAATATTTACCTGTGTGGGGGTTTGCATTGCTCTACAAATAGAACAGAAAAGGGTTTAGAACATATCACCTCCACGGTGGGCAGCTTATGTATTTGCTGAAAGGAAAGGGCTCTAACCTAAGTCTATCCAAGTTCCAAGCTAAGTCCATCCAAGCTCCAAGCTAGTTCCATCAGTTATTATGAGGGCTTCCTATACTTCAAACCAGTTTTTCCACAGTCTGAGTTAACTGTCTTCTTGAATGAACCTCCCATCATCAGACTTTTCTTCCTGCCTGTATACTATAAACTGGATAACCTGCATGAGCTGCTGCCACAAGCTAAGACTAACAAAAGCTCCACTGACTCAAAAGGAACTACCAGTATTAACTAATAACCGTTTATTGAACTCTAATTGCAGACTCTAATGAACCTCTTTTATACTAACTCAAAGTTTTACCAGCAATCAGCCCTGAAATCTATTTAGCTTATAAAAATGTCACTTTTTTTTTTCGATTATCCAGTGTCGACCAGAGGAAAATTGGTCCCCATTTTGAG
The DNA here is from genome assembly GCA_017165825.1 of Hepsetus odoe. NCBI lineage: Eukaryota > Metazoa > Chordata > Actinopteri > Characiformes > Hepsetidae > Hepsetus > Hepsetus odoe. The sequence continues at coordinate 7,775,959 of CM029389.1, forward strand.
TCTGGGTTTTTCCAAGGTTTCTTCCTGCAGTTTTAGGGAGTTTTTCCTTGTCTTGTTCACCCTCGCTTTGCTCACTTGGCTCTCGGACCCGGACTCTGTAAAGCTGCATTGTGACAACAAGGACTTTACTTGACTTGACTAATGAGTTATGTTATAATAACATCTGCATTTGAGGAGAATATTCCAGACTTTTTAATACATTAATATATAACAAAAGGCAGCATTTATATATTCCACTCCAATCATGATCAATAAATGTCATTAAAATTTTTTTTTTAATTTTCACTTCGATTTACTAATTGAAATTTTTTCATTATTAGGTATAGTTGTAGATGTTGTTCATTTTAAGTCAGACAATTGTAGGGGTCAAGCAGCTTAAATTACAAGCGTTTTTTTCTGTGGTGAGCATTTTTCTATGCTGACCCATTTGTAATTTAGACAGGCCCTTCATGACAACTTCAGTCCCTGACATACATTTTTTTATATGTTTGCTACGGCACATGGGTCAGTTAATAATAGTTCACTTGCTCAAAGGCTCAGAACATTCTGCCTGTTTGTATTAAAGCTACTATAACAGACAGTTGACTATTACAATAGCTTAGCAACAGGAAAACAGCCTAAAAGAATGCAACAGAGTATTTCTGAATGTGGTCTGAGACATTGTCTGCTTTTAGCAGGCTTTACTTTAGGTTGTATTCATGTTTGAGCAACACTTTAGAAGTGAACTCAGTGGTGTACTATGTAAAGAACAAATGTGTTGCTTGAACGACAGCCCCCCAGGAAAACAGTTTTACTAATGAATAGAACATCCGTCCCATCTCTGCACAAGTAATTTCTGTGAAGTACTGGTTAGAATTACTTTCCAAACGTGACATAAGCTTTATGTTATCAAAGAATATAACATAAAAATCCAACTTAGACCAGCATGTTTTCCAGTGTGCCTGTTACTCCAAAAACAACATCTGCTGGATTTGGTGGTGACCAGTAGACCATCACTGTTGGCTTGTTGGTGGTGCTGGAACTTGTCCCAGTGCTCTTATGGCAATGTGTGGAGAAACATCCTGGACAGGTCAGGATAGAGAGACAAACACACTAACACATATAGATTTGCCAAGGGGACAATTCAACATCTTCAGTCCACTTGATGTGCCCGATGTGTCTTTGGACTGTGGAAAACTCCACACAGAAAGGCCACAGGCCACATTGGCTTGGAAAACCCAAAGCCCTCTCAAGTTGAGTAAAGTATACATGTGTAAATATACCCTTATTTGTCGTTTCCAAGGCCAGAATAAGACTTCATATTTAGTCAATGATTGTAAAGGGTTTTTTTCAATGTGTTTTACCAAGATGCAGCTGTGTGACTGAACCACAGACCTCACATTGCCCCATATCTAATAAAACATGATTTACATTAAATGACTTACAAAAATGCTATGTGCGATATTGAGTGCTATTTTGAGCTTTGGAACAAGCCTTCTTACCAGTTAAAGGCCTGATTTTTATCTTCAAACTTTGTTCTTTATCTTGTTTTTAGAAATCTGCAGTAAACCCCAAAGATCACGTGGAGACATACTTCCAACTGACAGGTTGGCAAAATAACCTTTATTTTAGACACATGAACTGACTTTACTTACATCATTGTACAAAGTCATCAACAAAAACACAGCTTTTACACTCAATTTTATACCAGCAAATATAACCTCACACATAATTTGTGAGAGTGTTGTAAAGGAACAGTACAATGAATAAATACTTCAATCTATTTACGTGTCATTAATTAACATGTAATTATTGAAATTTTGATAACGTAATGGATTATCATATCATATCAGTTAATGGGTTAATAATGAAAAAGATAATGTCAGAGCTAATCAACATTTTCCAATTTTCCAGAAATTTCCAGAAATGCAGAATTAACATAAAGAACTGAATAGTCTGTGACTGTGATCAGTTGTGGCCAGTAAGTAGGTCAGAACACTGCGGTGTATAATTCCATGTACTACCAAATGTGTGTGTGTGTTTTGTGTGTGTGTGTGTGTGTGTGTGTTTGTGTGCAAAACACACATTTGCAGAGGTTAAATGTCAAGTCATTGCAACACACCACATTGTTAGACGTCATGTATCAAAGACCACAATGACTTTCCCCTTTTATCTGGGACATTTAATGCAGTGAAAATGGCTACTCTGTTAGCTTTCCTCAGCTTTCCCTGACATTTCCAGGTTTTTGTATTCAGCTGTAGATATTCTTGCACAGCATGGCCAATATCGACAGCCTTTTGAGAGAAGCTGAACTTTTTCAGGCAAAAATTCTTGCGGACAACTCATATATCAACATCTCATGTATCACACATCCACTTCTTCCAAAAGCTGTTGGTTCACTGCAATGGCCAGATGCTATTCCACTAAAACAGATGCTCTAATACAAAGACAATCAAACTGAAATCAACCTTTATTATTGCCCATTTTCAAAGCATGTGTTATGAAATAATGCTTTGAATGAGTCTTAAAGTGTGCCAGAAAAAGTTCTTTGGAGTAAAGGTTTCCGCAGAATGGGGTTTCAGCCTGAGTGTGTTCTGATGCTGACAAACAGAAACAGGTGTATCTGGAGGTTGGACTGGTTATTAGTAGGTGATCAGTCAACTCTGAGCAGGTTAGGTTTGTACTTCACTTTCACATAAGTGTTTTTTAAAGGCCATATACACTGCCAAAGTTCACTAATATTTCCAGTTACATCTAAATAATTTTAGGTTCTATTATAAAATGTAGGCTTCAGCCATGAACTTTGGAGTGAAAAATGTGAATTCCTGTTTTCCTCTGATGTTCATGGCCTCCTCTGGCATACAATAATGAATTTTACAGTTTATATAGAAGAACATTTACATTATATTTTTGGCATTTAGCAGACGCTCTTATCCAGAGCGACTTTTTCCAGGGACAGTCCCCCTGGAGCAACTCAGGGTTAAGGGTCTTGCTCAGGGACCCAGTGTGGTAGTGCTAGAGGTGGGATTTGTACCTGGGACCTCTTAAAACATATGTCCATAGGTAAGAACCTATGCAAAAGTAATTTACCCATGTCATCATTCTAAAGAGCCATATTTGGCACCTTTCTTTTTAAGATTATATATTACAGGGCTCTTTGTTTAAGATGTTTCCACTTAAAGCCATGCTGTAACGGGAGAGTACTTTTGCTAAGAATGCTACTCTGGTTCAGGAGCAGGCAGGTTAGCTTTTTAGAAAAGTCGACCTTGTACTTGGAAACAGTTTCTATCAGTCATCAGCAACCATACGTATTTCCTCTTTGCTCAGTGACCACACTGCCACTATGCTCTCTCAGGCGCTACACAACTACAACCGCAACAAGCTACAGGAAACCAGCACTCTTCTCTAAATATTGCTCACACTTTAGTCGGATCCAGAGTGTTGAGGACCTAACAAATAAATAATCACATGTGTTTAACAATCAGTACAGCAAACAGATTGTCATTTTAGCTGGACTTACATTAGTGTAGATCAGTTGAAGTTTTCATCTGCAAGCATATCACAGTTATTAGGCTTCAGGATTAACATTTACCATTAAGGTGGTGAGACGAACCAGTCATACAGATGTGCAATAAACGTAGTCAGTCTGTTATTCACAGTATGTAATATGATAGCATAAAATGATTTCTTTTGTCTGTGTACATTTTGGTACTTTCCACCTTCAGACACACCTTGTATGCGTAATGCAGAGTGCTGGACACACACTCACACAAACACACACACAGAAAGAGGGAGTCTCGTGTGTGTTTGTGTGTCAGCGTTTATATATCATAGCTTTTGTAATGAAAGTTGATTATAAAGTGAGTAATGATCTTTGTCTTTGGTTGATTTGTATTCTGTATCTGTAGAAAACACACAAACAAATTATTAGGCAGACGTAATGACCACTGGAAAGATGGGTCAGTAATAAAAGGTGTGCACATATGTGAATGTTCCACCCTGACGATGGTTCATTGGAAGATGTGAAGGGGCTTCTGTTTCTGGTGTGATAGCTGGGGGGAGTGGTGGTGAGGTGAGTGTGTACTGTAGGAAGCGATGAAGTGTTATTTCCACCCTCAAATGCTTATAAAGTATTACTTGTTGGGCAAATATCAGATATTGCTTATCAGCCTGTGAACAGAGAAGAGATGAAGATCGCACTGCTGGGTCTGACTACCCTGCTGCTTGCAGCCACTGTCTGCAAAGGTGAGCAGTCAGAGTAGTGTTAAGGCTTTTCGTTCTTGTTTTGCAATTCTTTGTCTTTTTTTGCAAAAACATTGTTTTGACTTTCTGTGATTGTGTGTATTTTTTGCACCAACAGCAAATGGGCCCGTCAAGTGTAAATGCCTCAAGACTTCAAAGACTGTTCTCCACGTCTCAAGAATAAATTATTATTATGTGCAGAAAGCAGGGCCTTGCGCTATTGATGCTGTTGTGTGAGTATTCTTTCCTCCATGTTCAAAAATGTTCTAGTTTTTACCACGTTAAAGAATCATTTCCTCTGTGTTCATTAATACTTATACCACAAGCCATTTGGGCACATTTTGAATGTAGTTTGGCAAATCTGTGTATTATGACCAGGCAATCTTCAGAACTTGACCTTTAGTGATTCAGATGGAAAGTGTTGAACTGTCATTCTAACTCTGCTTTTTCCTTGTTCTTCCAGATTCTTGACAGTGAAAGGAAACACTGTTTGCTCAGATCCAGTGAAGATCTGGGTGAAAAAAGCAACGAGAGCCATTGATGCAAAGAGGAATTATACAACAGTTACACCTTCCATGACAACAGTCCCATCAACTACTGCTTTTAGATCCACATGGAATATGACAGGTGATTCGAAGCAAACCTCATAAGCTAAAGCTATAATAAACTCCTCACTGCGTTCAGGCTTGGGGATCTGATTAAATTTGATGTTCCGTGTTCTTCACAGATTTTTCCAAAATATCCAGTGCTTTCTTTTTTTATTGTGAGTTATCCTAATAAGATTCGTAGCCTTCGAGCAAAAGTATGGAATGACCTTTAAAAGAAATAAAGGCAATGGATAAGCTTTTTTTTTTTGATTCTTTAAAATGTATAATTTTTTTATCTGAATCAGATAAGTCTCTCAACAATCCTTAATCTAGAGCCTAGAGATTCAATATTAATGCTGTGACTTTATAATGCATTACTGTACTTTTTATGAAACATTTATTGCATGTCATTTTCAACGTGACTTTGGCGCAAAGCTGAAGGGTTCCATTTTTGTAGAATACTACATGGTTAAATGGGACGCCAGGTCAATATTAGGACTTTATCACATGCTTCTTATTATGTGTTTGGATGGTCAGTCTCACCCTGACCTGCCTTGTGCTCTGCACAAACTTTTGAATCATACTTGCAGTTTGGTGCTGGTGATTGATGTATTCCAAATCAAATGTGCTTGACTTTCATGCTTAATAAACATGTACAATGGTCAGTAATTCAGGTTTTGTTTCCACTTTAAAGGTGTAGATCGTGTGTAGGTTTCAGGATGTCAATGTGTGTCAGTACTGCGTTTGTGTTTGGGGATGACGGGGGTGGTCTGTGTGAAAACACTTGTGCCGTAGCTTTAGTGGAGTTTTCGTATGAGGGTGGTGTACACCAGCATGAGGTCTGTGTGCGGGTTTAACCCTACAGTGCTACTAACTGGGGATGTCCCCAACATACTCATACATCATAAACTCCTTTACTCATAACCCCGTAACCAATGTCTCCGTTTTATTCACATTCTTAACACACCCAAACACAAGCTTAGTGGTCCTGATGCGCTCATGCATCTTCGGAACTAAAAAGATGGAAATACTTAACTATGTTCATTTTAAACTAGGCTTGGCTTTGTGATGATTGTACTGAGCTTAACATTCTGACTGAAAATATTGGCTGATACAATTGTAATGATAAAAAAACTTTATAGTTTTAATTAAACACTTTTTTCTGATTGAAACGACAGTTAATTGTCCTATATGTCATTTCTCCTTTATCAGACTCCTCAATTCATATAAGCAGCAGAAACTCCCAATAACGGTTACAATAATGTAAATATAAATATTAGTTTTAAAAATCATTGTAACTTAAACCGAAGCAATAGATATTTTAACAAACATCCAAATGATCCATTCGTTACTTCGCATGCTGTAGTTTTATCCCTCAGTAAACCCTAACGCCTAGACCTAGAACAAATAAAACCTTATATGTACCAAAACATTTACTTACCAAACCAAAGTGATGTATGTATCATTAGGTCTGTAGTGAAGAATCTACTAAGCATAACTTTATATATGCCAGCAGATAACCCTTGAGAACATTTAATCTCTGATTATTTAAACTGAGTAACCTTTTCTATGAAGTTGTCACAGGAGCCACACTTCTGAATCAGCAGATTCTTGAACTGGATGTTAATTCGTTGATTCACTAGACATTATTCATTCAGTGAATATGGTTCTCAGTATTCATTGATTTATTTGAACGTTCAGTCGACAAATCGGAAGAATTGATTTCTTGATTTCTGAGCTCTGATATGAGATCCAGGTTGAATCGGAGAAAAGTTGCACCTGCCGCAAACTTGGGTTTTAGGCTGCCTAAACCCCAAGTGTATCATATTCATATTTTCATAGACTACACAGTTGGGGATAAGTTATGTTATATAACTAGGGATATTTAGTTATGTATGTGGCTAATCAAAATAAATGATTTAAAATATTTATATATATGAGTAAAAAACAAGAAAAGCAAAGCTACAAGGAATAAATATCATCTTCTCAGTTGTATCTCTGGATTATATAGAAAGTGTAGTCAAGTCAGGGGGAGGTGATCAGAATCTTTTTCTCACTGAGAGAGGGAGAAAGTGTAGGTTGCTCCTTTGTAGTCACTGTATAAGTGAGTAGGTGGTTTGAGCGTTTTTATTTTTTCCTCCCATACTCACAATGCAAACCACAGCTTGACAGTGAAAGGAATTACTGAGGCAGCAGTTTCAGTGGTCATTAGTCCATGCTTAACACCAGACACTCACATAGACAGAATGCAATACATGGATTACAAATCACTTAAAAGCTTTCAAAAATCTTTGATTACATGCTAAGTTCCTGGCTTAGGGTAAATTTAGAATGAACCATTTTTCATCCCACTCATTAAGATCAGTTTTAATTAGGGTCTTTTTCTATTTAAAAAAAAGTGTTTTGTAATGGGTTCATTTTTCTGACTTTATGAAAAGCTGCTGGGAAGTGTAGGCCCTAGTGGCCTTTATATATCTACTAAAAAAAAAAACATGTTTTTGCTGACAATATCGTAGATACATTGCGTAGATACCACAGTTTTATGGCAATTTTTTGCTCATTGATGGACATAAAGGTTTCATTTTTACTCACAGTGTTAAAGTAGGAGATTAACCCTTCTCCCGTCCTCGCCCTGTGTGCGCTGGGTTGGACACCAGCACTCCCCCGCGACCCCGTTTGGGACAAGCGGAAGATAATGGATAAACCCTTCTTTCCAAGCTTTTCCCGCAAAAGGATGAACTGAGAATAAAATGTCAAAAATCAAGCTATCTATTAACTTTATTTCTTTTACAAGTTATCCTGTACTTCTGCGTGAAGAGGACTGCCATATAAATGACCTTAGGCGATTACTAACAGCAATATCTATATTTCTGTTCACCCCTCCCCTGGTTCTACACTGTCTAGCAGCTCTGTGACTCATCCTAACAGGATTCCTCCTACTTGTTCCCGTGGCTTCACGCTGTAAACTTTTTAAAAAGTCGTACAAATGGGAAAAGAAGTGTGCTAGTTTTACATTTTTAGAATACATGAATGTGAAGAACCTTTTAGAGAACTTTAGCACACTGTTAGGGTCTTTAGCTAAACTACTGGAACAGTCATAAATTTAATTGGTTAATGCCAGATTGTGACCATTGGCTTTCATTCACTGTTGGCAACATTAAATTGTAGGGATGATTTCCTTTGAATTAGCATTTTGCTGCAAAGCAGTCTAACATTGAATGAATGAACCCATTTAAAAATGTGCCAAATATGTTATAGGTAAAAGCTATACTTTGGCATGCCCCCATTCATGCCTCCATCTGAGTTTAGGTAACTGACTGGCCACCCAACTGTCATCTGCTCTTGATCTCTGACATGCCTTCATTCATGTCACATGGAGGGCTGCTGACTGTAGTCATGGATGTTTTTGTGTCCGTAACCATGTTTTGACCATGCTTATTTCTGTTTTGTTTTTGTGCCCTTGACTCTGATCCTGCAATGTTCCAGTTCTGCTCCTGAACTGATTTTTACACAGTTTTTCTGAGAGTCTAAGTGTATTTGACTTTTCTGTTCAATTGTATCCAGACTCCCTGAATTACGCATCACAGAAAACTTCACCTACACTGGATGCAGCACATGAGAATACAACCTTCATGAGACCTGCTCAACAGGAGAAACAGCAGGATGAGCATCAAGCTGAACATCGTCAACTTTTCAAGCTCATCTCAACCTTGAAAAAGGTCCTCAAAGAAGTTAAAAGACTTGTAAAAGCTAGTCATGTCGGGTAATCAGACTATTTTTGTTTCACAAGCTATGGATGTCTATCCAGCAACTCCAGTCCCGACCAGTTGAGCAGCTGTTACTCTCCCTGTTCATGATGTATGGAGAATGGCATTCATGGACTGGCTACTTAACCTGTGCAAACCCTCATTGCCACTGTGACATTTCTTGTATTTCCAACCAAGTTTCCATGCTTTTTCCCATTACTATTGTCTGTCTGTTTAGTCTGTGGTCTTGGTAATACTTTGTTCCTCTGATATCTCATATTCTGGTATACTATTAAAAGTAACTTAATTCTGTACATGTTATTAAGGTTTCCTCTTTTCCATTCATGTGTATCCAGCCTCTTTGAATCACACACACCATTTCCGCAATTCTGAAGCACTAATGCAGAAAATAGATAAGAACGTTCTCCTTTCAGAAAATGCCGTGTGAAATTATTACTTTTATTTTAAAGCATTTTAAAGCATTCTCCTCATTTAACCTTTTTAAACATGTAAAAAAAAAAAAAAACTGGATCAGGTTTTATGTCTGTGTGATGTGCAAACAAGCCAATATTATGAAAAGAGAATTAATTCTCAATGAATACTTTTATTCTTGCTGCAGTTTTAAGTGATTTTATTTGAAAAAAAAAACATTAAAACAACAACAACAAAAAAAATAACTACAGCATTTTTACATAGCTTTCATTGCAGAAAGGTGTGACTTGTTCTCACAGAACAGGGTTCTCCCCATCTATTCACAAGCTCACTTCCAGAAAGTGAGACTGTCTTGATCTGATAGCGTTCACACATTTTTTTTCAGTTAAATTAAATGCAAATCCCAGGATTCTTTTCCATTGCCATATTTTTGAGCTAATCATTAAAATACCAAACATAATCACATTTAGATTTATTTCCATATTAAACCCTATAATTATTTAGCTTGTTCTCAAGTCTCTGACATTCATGTACAAATGAAACTTTACTAAAAATGATAGTAAATGAAACAAATCTTATTGTACTAGTTTGATTACTAGCTTTTTTAATGATCCTAACATTAAATGATAATGTTTATCTGTACTGAAAGTATGTACTGAAATCTGCAAGTGACTATTCTTGTCATTGTGAAACGCAGCTCAGCACACAGTGAGCCACAACAAAATTAGACCTCTGCATTTTACCCATACACACATGTACAGCAGGGGGCAGGTATTGAAAGCACTAAGAGAACAGTAACGGGGACGGTACCTTCCTCAAGGGTACCTCAGGGCAACCTACTGGTCTGGAATTTGAACCCATGACCTTCTGATCCTGGGGCCAACTCCATGACCAGTAGACCACCACTGCCCCTGTGTAATTAAATCTGTTTAATTAACATTGTCATGTAGCAGCCACACTGTTGATACATTGATACAACTGGAATTAGCACAGAATTACACAAAGTAGATTATCAGTTCTATTTAAGAGAAGCTTTAGAAGTATTAGGAGAGTTTCTGTTGAGGAATTCAAGTGTGCCCCCATGTTAAGGCCTTAATGTTAAAAAAGTTAAGTACAGTCAGCAAAGTCAACCTTTTTGTCTGTTCTTCCATATTTCCAGGTCATTAGGAGGATCGACACACCATTGCTCTCAAATCTGGTGTACATAATCAAAAGTACTTAAACCTGCAAGGGATTAACATCCTGCAGTATAAAAAACTGTGTTTGTGTAAGTCTGTTAAATGAAATACATTCAAATTACAACGCTCATTTAAGTGGGACAAATATGCAAAAACATAAAAAAAGACTTCACTCTATTTTATCTTATCTTTAAATGCATTCTTTAAAGTTTATACACACATTTCTGGAACTTTCCAATGAAGGTAGTCTGAAGGCGTTAGCCCTCCGTGAAATGCTATGACTGGTCAGTTTGGTCCACTGAAATACACTCATGCTACTGTGGTTCTGGGTGACAAACTGGTCATAATTTCCACTCAGTTTTCTCTAACTCTTTTTTTTCTGTATCTATTTATATCTTTCTCACTCTTCACACACACCTTGCACTTTCTCCGACCAAATTGTGGGCCGAGGGGCTTTGTGTGGAGGGGAGGGGGATGGAAACAGAAGTGTAATATAAGGTGCGAGAACATGCTGAACTGCAGTACTCCAGCAAGTTCCTCTTTTGGGTGATGATGAATCTGTCTTATGCAGTAATCCTCTGCACGGCATCCTGCCTTTGCTACACTGCAGGTGAGTCAGACGTGCTTGCACTGCTCATTGCTTCTTGGCTATGTTTTGACTGTGGCTCTTGTATTGTGTGATCTTTGGACTGGAATATGCTGAACATCAGAAGACAGAAATAAGAAAAATCAATACATCTTTTATCTTTTTTCATCTGAAGAGCATGTTGTTGCTATCATGTCTTGGTTGGTTAATCTTTTTTTAGTTTTAACACTTTTAAAACATTTTATACCAATGTAAAATGCCAACTGCATCTAACATTATGAATCCACTTTATATGTGGTGTCAGAAATAAATGTGTAAAAACTAACACGTGCACCCCAGCGTAAATAAATGGTGATGGATTCACTCATAGATGAATTACAGTAGGGCACACATGCTTCACTTTCATATTTTACTCATGTAATTACATAAGTGTGTCTAACAGCATTATTTAAAGTTCTAACTGTTTTATTCTTCTTATGTTATAAAATATTTATTACGGGGTGACTGGCTATTTTCCCAATCAGACTTGTATGATTAGAATAAAGTATAACTCCATTATAAGAGAAATTACATTATGCCTACCCTGAAAATATCAGCTTTGACTACATGTGGCTGACTGTGTCATGACATAATAAACTAACCACAATTCTGGTTTTAAGCCATTATGTAATGTGAGAGTATTAACACAGCAACCGTAGGTTTATCTTTACATAAACAGTAAAACTACAGGCTGGTTAGTCTGTGTGATTCAACGAAGTAACCAAGTTACATCATACATATAGAAGAGTTAACGACTTTAACTGACTTTCAGTTCCTGTGTAGTTGTTACGCATAGTGCAGCTACAGATTGGTTATCAAGCCATTGCCATTGGGTTTGAATAAAATAATATACAAATATTTGAACTAAAGTTATTTTTTAAGAAATCTACAATAAACTCTATGGTTACCATGACAACTGTTTAAATGTTAGAAAAGTTGACATTTGATGTGCAGATGTATTGAAGGTACTTGGTGCTCTTATAATGAAGGGAAATACACACTGTTGGTTATATTCAGTCTTTTTGCTGAACTGTGAGTATGTTACTGTGTTCCAAAAAAGTAGAGCCACGCTAAACAAACATCAGCAGAGTTGTCCTTTTCTGCACAGACGCAGTGTATTCATAATGTAGGAAATTACAAACCTTATGTCACTATCAGAAAAGTCTCTGACGTTCCAATAGAAGTTGCGCAGATTCATTTACAATCAATCTCATTACTTTCTCTTAAAAGAAAAGAGCTGAGAATGAATTTTTACTTCTGTAGTGTTTCTATTCTTGAAATCAGGTTTTTTGAACAATGTATACTCAGACTAATTAAGATAATGTTTCTTGTAGCATCAAGCTGGCCCCCAGAATGCTGCCTAAAAACATCAAGTAAAAGGATACCAACAAAATATTTTGCCTCGTACACAGTCCACAGAGCAGGACTTTGCCCCATCGATGCAGTGGCGTAAGTATAAAGAAACCCTGTTTTAGAGCACCACAGATTCTACATTACTTTTAATCACTGAGGAAAAATGCTTTGTCATTTTTAGCATTCATAGATCTTATAGTTATCCTATTTTTCAGACTATTTAATGCTAACGTCCTCCACTGTTTTCTTATGCTACAGCTTTTTGACCAGGAAGGGGAAGAAATTGTGCTATGATCCTGATTTAGCCTGGGTGAAAAGTGTTATGCAGACAATAAGCCTGCGAACAGAGAAGAACAGAGAAGAAGGCAGTGGAGAACTACCCCCACCAAAAGGCAAGGATGGCAACAAAAAGCCTCAAAAAAGAAAGGTGAAGAAACAAAAGAGGAAGCAAAGCAAACAGTAAAACAGGGCTGGAATTAAAGTCTGCTTGGCGAAAGTGATAGATTTTCGTTGCACCTATAATAAACAGATGCCTTTTTGCACTGATGTGAAGGAAACCGACTAGAAAAACGAGGACAAAGTGGACTCAGCTCAGATCTAACCGCATCACAAAAGCTCCAGTAGAATTTCAGAAAGAAAGAATGTGACCTTCCAAAGTACCTTAATATTTGTTAAGTAGTAAATCTAAATTATTATTATTATTATTATCATTTGATGTTATTAAGACCAATAGTAAATTATTGCAAAAGGGCTTTTCTTTTTCTAAATCTAGTCTTCAAGCCCCCAGTGTTCTCGCTAGTTGGTGGAACAGTAGATGACTAAACTGTGCAGAATAATGGATGATAAAGTAAATGTCTTCAATATATGGAATACATGCAAGCTAATGTCTTCAATATAATGTGTGTGTTTTTGCACTTTCTATGCTGTCCTGTATTTATATAAGTCTATCTGCTGTTAAGTTTGTGTTTTATTTTGAGCCTTTTAATTCAGCACATTAACATTAACCTCCATAAACCAGTCTCTAAAGTGGAAACATTTAATATCTTCTTGTACCATCTTGTTATTGAATATTCTGTAGCACCGTGTTACATCCCTTAGCCTCAAAAGCTTTAGATCCTTCTTGTGCAATAAAGAAATCTGGACTGATGAAGAGACTAGAAGAAGCAACATCATCTTTGGCTTCGATTACATTAATCACTTTACGTGCAACATGGTCTCCATCTTAACCTTAACCACTTCCCTTTCTTGTGGATAAGCCAGCTAGTTGATGGAAGTAAGACCTTTACATGATCATCCTTCATCGGCCCCAAAGCAGTTGTATTCCCTTCCATCTTCTAGTTAAATCATCCTAAATTTGCCTACTCTTTAAATCTTAGCTACTATGGTAGCACCGCTGTTGAAGATGGAGTGGCAGATTTATGACAGAAGAAACAAAAGTTGTCCAGAGTCCCCCTTTAATCTTGTATTCTTTCCTTTGTGTATCTATCTTGATCAAAATAAATGTTAGTAATCTTTGTGCCATGTCTACTTTCTTCTTTGCTTCTGATAGCTCTTTGGAATAGTTTATTTGTGTTTATTTTATGTTGCTAATAATAATTGTCCTTTAAATAAGAGTATTTTACTTAACACTTACTTAATACTTAATACTATAACATTTATTACTCTTCACTGAAAGTTCTTTTTTGTGTAATGAACGATTTCATCCCATCAGCCACATACTGCATGTGCGTGATGTGTGTGGGTCGGGTCTTTCCAACATCAGTGTCATTTACTGTCTTTTGAGCTTTTTGGGTTTTTGGGCTTTGTTAGGGTGGCATGACTGTGTATGGGAGGTGCATTTTATGCTTAGATGTAAATAAAAAAATCGAAGCAAAACTTTCAGTGAACGGATGTTTTCAGACTTTTATGAATCTCTGAATTTCTGAAAAATATGGCATATGAATTGTGGCCTGCAGTAAATAGTTGTTGTGTTCTTCGGGCATTCATCTTTGCTTTACATCCCTCTGGATCACAAGTTGGGTTATAAAAACATGAACCATCTGATGGTCTCTGAGGAGCAGTTTAGAAATGATTACCTGGCTAGAACTCAAGTGGAGTTTTAATGGTCTCCTTTCACCACTCTGTACTCTCCCTGCTAGAGGGAAGTTCCGATTTCTCTCTGTGGTACAGGGCACTTGGTGGTTTAACTTCCTTTTTTTTTCAGTGGCAGACACCAGGTAACTCTACTCTTACAAATGATACTGGAGAAAAATATCTTTACAAAGTTATTGTATTTATATATGATATTAATGCATACATTCCTTGCTTATATAGAGTAACATCAGCACAATCAGTGCCAAAATTGATCATTTCTCTTCAAATGCTTTAAAACAAAATGAACGAGACTGTTCTGAAAATGTAAAGAGAACACAGTACAGATATTTGTGTTTTAATGTGAAGAGTATTAACACACACACTAATATTTCATTGGATTGCTTTTAGTTTTGATTACTGTACACGCTGTGGTATCATTCTCAAGAGCTTTACAGTGTGACAACATTGTTTTAACACAGACGTTAAATGCATAGAATTTTCACCAAGTTCAAATGTGGAAAGTTGGACTGTTCCATAAAGTCTTCTCTAGCATTTCCCAAGGTTCTCAATGGGGTTAAGGTCTGGATTGTAGTGTGATGTGTAGAAATGATGTTTCATGCTCCCTGAACCCATCATTCACAGCTTGAGCTTGGTGAATCCTGCCATTGTCGTTCCAGTGGAAAAGGGTTTAGCCATCAGAGCAGAAAAATTCCATTGTTGGAAAAACTCTTATTTTTATTTTTTTGGGCATATATTGTTGCTAAACCTGCACCTGAACAACCAAAGTGATCCCAGATCATAAAACTGCGCCCACAGGCTTGCATGGCTAGACACACCTCATCCGCCACTTTCCTTACCGGCAATATCTGTTAAACAGAGTAAATCGTCTACTGTGTTTTACTGTTGATTTTTTCTGTTTTGATTTCCCCAAAGTTATAATGGGTCTCCGGTCACAATCATACACAATTCTTTTTTTTTTCTCATTACATTCCTTCCTCAAAGATGATGGTTCACCACTGTCATTCCAGGATTTAATGATGTATTGGACCCAGTTTTAGGAATTTCAGTAATCTCTTTCTGAAACATCATAACATTATAACATTTGCTCAGCATGTGTCCTTCTAGATGGTTGTTCATCAAATGGGAAGTGACTCACTGCACCTGGCCAGTTAGCTTTCTAGTCACTACTTCTCAGTTCCATCTTAAACTGTGCAGCTGTGATGTTCTGCAGATACAGCCCTATTTAAGTTGCAACAGTAAACTGGATCATGAAAAGGTTGAGAGCAGTTACAAGATTATTTGTGTTATGTATAAAAACCACACAAATATTTAGATGAAATAGGCTGGGAACACAAGAGTGTACATTCTCCACCCAGCTGTGATAGGATAGCTGGGTCAGGGTGGTGTTGTGGGTGAAGGTATACCTTAGGAAGCTTGAAGTGTTATTTAGATGCTGAAACGAGTCAGATGTCACTTATCAGCCTGTGAACTGTGAAGAGATGAGAACCGCACTGCTGTGTCTGAGTATCCTACTGTTTGCAGCCACTGCAGGTAGGCAGTCAGAGTACTGTGTTTTCTTTCTTTCTGACTCCTGTTTTCCAATTCATTCAGTTCTTTTGTAAAAATGTCTTGTCTTCTCCATGTCTCAAGAATAAATGATTATAATGTACAGGAAGCAGGGCCCTGCACTATTGATGCTGTTGTGTGAGTATTCTTTCCTCCATGTTTAAATATGACAAATTAAAGAATCATTTTCTTCTGTGTAGGTGAATATTTATACCACAAGCCATTTGGGAACGTTTTGAATGTAGTTTGGCAAATCTGTGTATTATGACCAGGCCATCTTCAGAACTTGACCTTTAGTGATTCAGATGGAAAGTGTTGAACTGTCATTCTAACTCTGCTTTTTCCTTGTTCTTCCAGATTCTTGACAGTGAAAGGAAACACTGTTTGCTCAGATCCAGTGAAGATCTGGGTGAAAAAGGCAACGAGAGCCATTGATGCAAAGAGGAATTATACAACAGTTACACCTTCCATGACAACAGTCCCATCAACTACTGCTTTTAGATCCATGTGGAATATGACAGGTGATTTAAGTAAATATAACTTTCTGTCTATCATCTACAATCATCAGTTTATCTATAAGTAAATATTTGGGGAGCGGAAGTCATTAAAACATTTGGCAAAAACCATAAATGTGTTTCACAGTTCAGCATTAAAAGAGATTTATAACCTAATTTTGTTGATAGAAAGGACCTGCTACCAGTAAGCTGAAGCTAAAGTATCTGTAACATTTTCCAGCAACAATTTGCCAATTTCAGCGACACATTATTTTTTCTGTTTGACCCAAGTATGACCTAAACGTTTAAAGATGGCTATTTCTGCCATTTATTCTGTTATTTGCAATTAGTTGCTTGAATACATTTCCAATTTTATAAAAAAAAAAAAAACAAACATACAAAACAATTTCAGTTGTTAAGTAAAGTAAATCAGATCTCAAATAATATACACTGGAAAGAAATCAAGAGAGCTTGTTCAATCGTCCAATGTTCCTCCTGATCATTGTGTACATCTGATCTGTTGCTACCAGAACCTACTGAGATTATTCATTATTCAAGGATAATTAATTTGCCTGAACCACATTTCTCTCTTTCAGTTCTCTTTTCTGAAGGAGTCTCACAGTTACTCTGGTCTCAATTCAACTCAGCATAAAAATGGTGATTACTTAATGAAAAGAGAAATCAAGTATGATGATTACTCTCTATTCTTTAACATCTTCATTTGCCGCCCTTAAACAATTCAGTGAAATAGTGCAATTTAGATTTTTCCCCAATGAATGAGACAGGTAATTTTATTAGATGGATTACCAAAAACAAAGCCATGGGAAAGGCCATTTTGAATATTTCTTGCTGAAAGTTAAAGCAATATGACATTTGATTTTTCAAATACCTGAATGTTTCAATGAATTATTTGCTGTTGTTCCTCAACCACCACAGAACTGAACAGTACAGAGATGAGAGCTATTCAACTAAAGAAAATTGAAATATGTATAAGTGTATACATGCCTTTTTAGTATTGTTGTTTACTGTGTTCATAAAAGTAATTGCCATTTTGGGCATGTGATGAAAACAGGTCGGGGTTTTTTGGAGGATACAGTCCAGACGCTGGAAACTGCAGCTGTTTCGATTTTAGGTCTACACAAAGAAACGTACTGCATAAAGACAGCTGAAGATTGAAGACCTCCTACAACAGAGAGAATACAGTTTTCATTATTTCTTAATAATGCTTATCTCATAAAAGGTAAAACACTTAGAGGCCATTCTTGCATTCTGGCATTTTTCTCCAACTTTGTGGGTCTCAGCTGAGACTCACAGTAAAAAAAGAATTAGAAAAATTCTCAATCTGGCATTCTGGATACTGTTGTCATTATCAATCAGAAGTTAATTAATCAGATTAATCAGCAACTATGCTTTTCTTAATCTATCAGTAAATTTAAGGTATTTAGAGATGTTCTAATTTACTTCTAAAGCTGGAAACAACCTGCTTCAGTAAAATAAAACCACTGGGTTTGGGTAAAATCTTAATGTATCCCAATTTGAAAAGTATCTTAATAGAAAATAGCTGTACTTATTTATTGTATATATTAAAATTCATTCATACATAATTGTCCAAATCAAAACTACAGCATTATGCTGATGAAAATGTCATCTCCTATTTTGCAGCCTTCAAAAGCTAAACCTGTTCATCTTTGGTCATAATACAAATACTTTTCATAAAACAAAACAGATGTTATCGTCTCAGATATTTCTTTTTTATTTTCGCCCTAATGTTCAACCCTATGTAGTCCTCTCCCATTGTGGCTGCTGACTACCCCATCACCCGAAATGATCAACTTTGGCAGCACTGAAGACTGAACTCAGAGTCCCCTGTTGAAAGGGGAGCTTATACGCCAAATTAGTTTTAAATATTGATAAAACAAAAAACAAATGAATCTATTTTACTGATGTTACCAATGTCAGAAATGAACTGAGAACTGGGTTCTCTGTGAACTGTAGTATTATCTCAAAATATGTCTCCTTAAGTTCCCTATTGTACACAATGAATTAAGAAAGTTTCTCCTAAAAAGTGCCTTTTCAACACTGAAGTTTAAAGCACTGATAGATGTAGTGAATAAAAAATTATCTTTCATTTCAGTGGCACCTGTCAAAGGAATGGGATACTTTAGGAAGTAAGTAAAAGGTCAGTTCATTAAGTTACTAGATACACTGGCAGTCCAAAAAAAAAAAAAAAAGTCTCCACCTGGACAATGCTGGGATTCATGGGGCTCAAACCCTGAAAGAGTGGTTCAGGGTTCATGAGACATCATTTTCACACATGGATTGGCCAACACAGAATCCAGACCTTAAACCATTGAGAATCTCTGGGATGTGTTGGGGAAGAATTTGCACAGCGGTCCACCTCTCCCATCATCTCTACAAGATCTTGGTGAAAAATAAATGCAATAAATGAAATAAATGTTGTGACATTGCGTAAGCTTATCAAAATGATGCCACAGCAAATGCTTGCCGGCATCAAAGCTAAAGGCTGTCCAAGGAAATTTTAGAGTGTGTTTTTTTGATGGGCAGTGTATAACAGGGCAAACAAAGATTTGATCCATTTTGACAAGAGCCAATTGTGATGACTGGATCACCGAATCTCCAAAATGGCAGGCCTTGTGTAGTGTTGTTGATTTCAATGGTTTGTAATTGAGGAAAGACAAGTGGTGAACCAGGAACAGTGTGATGGTGATCCTAGGCTCATAACTGTGCATAGGGATTGAAGGCTAATCTATCTTGTCTGATCCCATCAGAAAAGCCACCATAGCACAAATGGCTTAAAAAGTCCCTGCTGTTTATGAAATGAAAGAGTCAGAACACACAACTTTAAAGCTTAAAGTTAACTGAAGTCGTGTAGCAGCAGCCCAGTCATAGCTCCATGCCAGCCCTTATCCCTCGCTTAAAGCGCATTCAGTGGGCACACTGATTTCAGTCTCATTGAGCATTGGAGAGTGGATCCCACCTCATGCTCTTCAGAACATGGTGTCAAATACAGCAGCACACCTTCAGTGGTCTTGTGGAGCTTTTTGGGCTAAAACAATAATTCCCAGGAGGTTTCATTTTTATGGCTGATTAATATATGTTTGAAATTGCTTTTTTGCTATTTGTTATACATGTCGCTGTCAATCTTCATAGGACACATCTCTGAGATCTTCATAGTTAAACAAAAGGTAATAAAATAAAGATGTGTGTGAGAATTGCTGTTTTGAATTGTCCCTGTATTAAAACAGCATATGTATCAGTAATTGTTGTACTGGACAGTAACATTTTTAAATGCACATTACTCTTTACTGAGAGGTCTCATCTGTATGATGTTTCCGCCAGTTTTCTCATTTGTTTGTACTCTTTTGGGAATTTCCAACAGTTAATTACAATATCAGAATTCTGCATTTACTAATTCTTTTAGTACAGGATGACAAGTACAAGATGTGTCTGAGATGCTTTCATGATGATACGCTGACTGTCATTCAGTGCTTGAGAAAAGTTTCTCTTGTGTCATCTGAGCCACAAACCACAACCGAATGACAGAGATGCTGGTTTTTAGATGTTCACTGCTTGGAGTGTGTATTGAGTTAATGAGGCAGAAGAATGTGAGCTTGCTCATTTAGCATAAGCCATATAGCATTTAACAGAGCTTTAACTGAGAAGACATGGCGTTTTTTAAATTCTAAAGAAGAAGAAAACCTGATGTAGTGTTAGTGACAAAAACCTTCTTGTGAGAGCCTACAAGCACAGTCACTTATATGAAGCACTATGTGTTTTCTTTAGACATGAGGCTTTTTATTATAAAAATGTTTCTCCAGAACATGCCTCTAGGGGGAGCAATCTGCCAGTGAATGCGGAAATCACCTTCAAACCTCAGCTTTTTTTTGGCTGCAGGTCAAGTGGGGTTTTTCAGAGCCTCCTGCCACCACTCTGTATTCTCCCAGCTGGAGGGAAGTTCCAATTCCTCTCTGTGGCTTTGTCCCAGTCAGTCCAAGACTCAGTTTCAGTTTATGATATTAAATCTTTTGGATTACCGCCTTTAATATGCATCCTTCTTCTTCTTATTATTATTTTGAGTAATATTATTATCAGAGGACTGAAAATACACTCATATACAGCTGCATTGAAAAAACTCTTTACACTCATTCATTCACTTTCATAACTGTCTATCCTTAGTGGGGTCATGGGCACTGCTGGATCCTATCCCAGCATTGGGCAAATGGTGGAAAAACATCCTGGACAGTTCCCCAGTCCATCACAGGCTGGAAACACAGACAAACACACTCAAACACACTCACACCTAAAGGGCAATTAAGCATCTGCAGTCCATCTGACATGTCTGTGGACTGTGGGAGGAAACTGGAGCACCCAATATTTTAAAAATTGTGCAAATTTACTGGACAGTGGATACAGAGTTTTAAAAAAAAGTGCCTTGTTTTATTTTACACACACACACACGCACGCACGTGTTAAGCTCCAGTACAAGGTAGTTGCAAACCAAATAAAACCGAATAAAATGGCAGGAAATTTTAGTCATGAGAACACATTTGAATCATATTAGTTCAGCGGGTCAGTTTTGAATGTACAATGTTCAGGTATAGGTTAAAAAAATTTAGTTAACAGTCTGCAGCTAAGCATTAGAATAAAATCATCAGGGTCTTCAAGGCGTTCAGTCAATGTGCTTCAGATATTAAAGTTAAAAAAAAAAAAATAAATATTAGAATTACCCTTCTGCAGCCTAATTCTCAGCCATACCTATGAATCAGTGGAACTTTGCTTTTGAGTCCAAGACCTAAAACTAGAGCTACTCCAGGGTAGTGCCCAATCACTTTAGCTTTGTCTGCATTTATGGCAGCAAGTCACACCCAAGCAGGTGAAAGTTGTACAGTATTTATTTTTACTTTCATGAATTCTAGCTAAAACGTAACATTAAGGACAAGAGGGAGCGTATTGGCCTTGGGCTGACCATGGCATCACAGCGCTGTAACAGAGAATGAACAGGCAGCTTCAAAGTCTAATACGGCATGTGCCCACACACTGCTTCCCAACACAAGCCAGTGCCAAACCTGACAGCCAAATAGCTTAAACATTTGGTGAAGTGAAGGAGGATAAGATATAGATTCTTAACATGCTGGGTATGGTTATCAGTGAGGAAGACTGCAGTTCCTTTGGGGATAAAGCATTAGTGTGTTAAGACGCTGTAGTGGTTATCATCTGTCGGATCATGAAATTAATTATTCTGTGCAGAGGATATAATGAAGAAAAAGTACTTTTTATTTTTGAACACCATCTTGGTCCATGACAGCAGCAGGGTTTCTCAGGGTTTCCCCTTAATTTTGTAGCAAAAGCATCTTCATTTAAATTGGAGTGGTGGTGGTCCAGTGGTTGGATACAGACCTATAGACCAAGAGGTATATTTTTGGGGGACATTTTTGGGAAAGTGTTGTGGAAAAGTGAAAGTGTTATCTTATTCATGAGAAGAATTGGCTGAACTTCAAACCACAATGATATGATTTCAGCACCAGTGTTAAATGCCTGGATAACAATAAACTCTGTAAAATATACAATTTGCTTGATAAATAAGGACTTTATGCATCATGTCTGTACTAATTACACCTAGTAAATATACGCACTTTTCAAGTTAAAAAATAAATGAATTCATGCATGAACGATCAAACAAGCTACATTATTACGTCACCACATTATCATCATCTGCTGAGAGAAGAGATCAAACGCATCACTCGGTTAGGAAGACTAACTCCTTTTTGTCCCTAAATATCAGCCAAAACAAATCTAAATTTCATTTTGGTTATTAAATTGACCTCGCGCATGCCTTATCGGACTCGGGTAGCTGCGATATAGACACAGCAGCGGTAACGACCTATTTTTGAGCATGCGTAGTCCAGATCGGGCTTCCGGTCCAAATCGGGTAGTGTCAAGCTCAACGTACAAAAATCTAATTCAGGTCAAATAAAATGCAGTAGTGAAACAGGAAACAGTGACAAAAACAATGTCAGGTTAAATAAGGGCTGTTAGATGTGGTTCTTTTCACTGTTCACTGCTCATGGTACCATCACACAGCTAATAAGACTTCACTCTTGTTGATTGTCTGTCATAAAGGGATAGTTTGAGGAGAAGGTTGATGTTCTCATGGAGTCTCTTCACTATGGTGAATCAGAACAGACACACATTAACTTCACAGAAAAAAAGTGTTGGAGAAAAGAAGATTTACTCAGGTTTATAGACACCTTAGTCAATTATCTGCTTTTGAGGCTGCAATAAATGTGGAATGAAAGTGTTCTTGGGGGACTATGAAAAACAAAGCGAGTGGGAAAGCAGTTGGGACTGATTAACATAATAGATTATTAATAGACACAAAGTTTAATGAATGCATTTACATTCATAGATTAATTATTGAAAATGAATATGTTTTTTTAAACATGACCAAAATGAGTAGTTTTAGAGGGATGCATCTTTCATTATGTTAAGTCTTCTTTTCTGTGACAGAAGTGGGCGCTTGCTTGAAAGGACAGTCACAAAAGAGGCAACATGGAGGACATCAGCTTTTACCTCACACAGTAATTATTGACAAATCATATAGCACTGTCAAGTACACTTAAAGGAACAATATCAGAAGAAACCATTACAGAAATACATGACTAAATGAAAAGTGTGAAATACCCCAAATAGTAAGACAGAATCCTCATGTGACATTTTTCACTATCCCTTTCTATAATAAAATAAATAATGTCGTAGATTAGCGGAGCATAGTCCTCCTCCTGGATACCATCCTGAAAATGCCAGCTGTAACACACTATTTTGAAGTTTAGGTTCTTCTGAGTTCCTTTTAGCTAAATCTCTATGCTAAATGTTGTTCAATGGTGGTTCTTTTTTGATGCTTCCTTTTTAGACAAATCCCATAAAATGGAGCCCTGATCGGTCTGCACCATCGGCTGACCAGAAAGAAAGGTTTCCAGCCCTTAACACAGTGAAAAAAGAAAGAACCAACCTGTGCGATTCCAGGCGAAGGGAAGATTTGACACCGACAGTGAGAAAACTATCAGTGACAGAACCAGAAAAGACCAAACCTGCACCCATGAAACCTGCAGTGGCAAGTCCAGCCATGAGGAGTCCTGCAGTGAATAAAAGTGCAGTGAAGAAACCAGTTATGACAAAACCAACACTGACACTTCCTGCATTGACGATTTCTGCAGTGACAAAGCTTGTCTTGATACCTGCAGTGAAGAATCCTGCATCAGAAAAACTGGACATGACAAAATCTGAAATAGCGACACCTGCTGCGATGAGACCTGCAGCAATGACGGAACCTGCTGAGAAGGAGTCTGGAAACGTGAGACTTGACAGACAGGGCCCCACTTTGGATCAGCTTCTACCTAACAAAGCCCACAGTACTCGGGGAGGTCTGCTGATGGCTAGTGTGAAAAAGACCCAGAACCGCTCCCCAAAAGGCAACAGCAGCAGAATGACAAGGAAACACTTCACTCTCCCAGAGCAGTACTCTGATATTGTGGAAGAGATTCTTGACACAGCAGCTTTTAACACCGCTGTCTCTCCAGACAGCAAAAAATGCGGTCACGGATATATTTTCCAAAAAGACCATTGCCAGGAAACCAGCACAGAATGATGACATGAGTAATATGCTACAGCTTGTATCCCAGAAACTCAACTCGGTGGTCCCCACTGGAAACCGCTTTGAGTTTGAGTTTCATTCACGGAACGTGGACAGTAGCATAAAGATGACTGCTGCAGTACTTATCAGCCAGGGTCTGAACGAAGTTAGGTTCATGCTGATAAATGCACTGCAGCAGGATTTAAGGAAGCAAGGTCTTTCAGCTGAATCTTCCAAGAGGATGATCAGTGCCAATCTACACTGCAATGAGTGAACTGAACTTTTCACTTGTGGAGTGTGCTGCTGGGTCCAGCCCAAATCCTTCTGGAGGCTTTGTCAAGAGCATGAACTACCTTGATGTGCCTCCAAGGGTTTTTATTTCACCTTCAAAAGCAGCAGACATTGCTACCAATTTGGCCAAATAATCGTTGAGGATGTATGTGCTCCTGAACGCGCTGCACACACCTCAAGACAGACAGACCAGGACAGGCCCTTTGATAAAGTAAAGCTGCGTGGATCCAAGAAATCAATGGACACGACAAAGGAGGACCTGAAACCACCAACTTCAAGGACAAATCCACTACCAAACATCCAGACCTTTCCACTGACACCTAAAATACTAAATGAAAAGTGTTCGGATGGCGGACACATCAAGACATTCCTGTAGCCTTAACTTTCCCTACGAAGGGAGCATAATGATAAAAAATCATCCCATTTCATTTTGTAATCAAAAGGTAGACTTTCCCTAATTGTTCCCTCATTGTGTTCTTGCAAATGAGGTTCCAAAAATTCCAGATGTAAGATTACTTTGCTGCTCCAGTGACTGAAAGTATATCATGAAATGATATCAGCACTGTTAAGATTGCACAAGTGTGAAATTTATAGTAATGTAGAAGCATCCAAGGGTGCTTGGAAAGAAATGCCCCACTGATCTCGATTCATTGTTGAATTACTTTTAAATCATGATTGTGTTGAGCAATTTTCCAAACCCACTCTTGAAGGCCAGGAATTGATTCACATTTACACCGATCTGTTTCCTGGTTAGAGGGACAGTCTCCTTGGAGCAACTGTGGTGCAAGGTATTGCTCAGGAGCCCAGGAGTGGTGGTTGAATTCAATCCTGTGACCTCTTGGTCCATAGGTGAGTATTCACTACTACCTCCGGACCTCCATATTTCTTCATTACCATGTTCTAATAATTATTTATTGGTCTTTGCCCTCCAAACATAATTTTATTGTCATGTGACTTTTCCGATGTTGACCAGAAGAGGATGGGTTCCCCTCCTGAGCCTTGTCTCTCTCGCTACTTTCTTCCTCATGCTTTCAGGGAGTTTTTCCTTGCCCCCTTCGCCATTGGCTTGCTCATTAGGGGTCTGGACTCTGATTTTTTTTTTATGAATATAAGTCCCTACGAAAATGATTGCTTATGCTCTCTTGAAGTCCTTGAGGAAATCTTGAAAATGAACAAAATACTCAAAAATAAACACTGAATTAAAAACAAAGAACTTTCATTCTTCTCCAGTTGATTTTTCTTTATTCACATCATTCAACTTACAAATAGAGACATTTCTTAGTATGTCTGTTATGTGCACCTGTACTGGGGAAAGAGGACGACACCTGAGCAGGATCGCCGGACTGTCTAGTCTGCCTCCCGCTGAGAGAAACACAGTTCAAACAGACTAGGAGTTAACAAAAAAAAGTGTCAAGGGTTTCAATCACTTCAATATGTACGGCTCTCACACTCAGACAGGTAAATATCACAGCTCAGCGTTTGCTGTCAGTGAGACCCCCTCTTGTACGTCTCTAAAACACCGTCCATGGACTTAAAACATCCAGTTCGACATTCGTAAATGGAGGGTCTGTGGAAAGGCGGTCTGCAGGAAGTTCAGACATTTTCTGTCTGCGGCACCCCACAAAGTCTAAGGCAGGTGACACACTGATAAATGATGTTGCTTACCCACCTCTTACCCCAGCTATCCAGGTTCAGCAGCACGATGGCGCCTCTCTGTAAACAGCTCTGACCGATGTTGTCTCTCATGGTAGTATTTCGATTAACAAATTTGGCAACGCGGGTGTTTGCCTTTTCGGAATAATGAGGTTTCTTCTTGTCTTGTGGTAGTGGTCTGCCTCAAGGCGCCGGGCTCCGACTCGTAGAAGACCGTCTTTGTCAATGAATGGGTCTAAGATTTTAAGGGAGCTCTTTCTAGGAAGTTGCTCATTCTTCTGTAAACATCCATGCTCTTGGGCGTATGCCTCCTTTTGCACTGTGCGTATTATGATTTTCCTGGAGCATGAGAGCACTTCAAGTGAGTATGCTCTGTGACAGTAGTGCCAACCCCTACAACCATGAACTGTTTTATCTGATTTCATATGGAAATGCTGAGCAATATGGCTCAAACGGGCAACAGCATGAATTAATGACTTCCAGCTAGAAAACTTGGAAAATCTGTGAGACCCCAGTTGTCCATTTGTCATAGTTGTTTTCAGTTCTGGCTTCCTGTCCAAACTGTGCCGCAGTGATGACAGTCTGTTCTGAGCTTGTACTCTGTTGTCAGGAAGACGTTGTCTAGGTGTTTTAAATGGTAGCGGCGCAAAGTCATTGTTGTCATCACTTCTTTTGAGTCCGCCCATTATTCCTAGGAATGAGATGTCATTATAAATAGAGCTACTAAGTATCATCTTTAGTCTTGCTGGAAATGCTGTGGAGCCCAGATGATCGCCTTCTTAGTTGCCCGTATGTTTCTCTGTGAAGTGACCGTATCTCTCCCTGACGTAGAAAATGTTGGGACAGGGTTCGAAAGGTGAGAGCCATTGTCGTTCTTTCATTTTAGTAGAACACATTCACAGTGCTGGGTATGTGACATTCCTGCCAGACATTACCAACTATCACCCATCCTAGGTCAGCTTCGGGCAGGTGCGTCGTGAGGGCCGTTCACCTGCTTGCAAACCTTGGGTGCTCTAATGATATCTCGGCCAAGGAGAAGCATAATTGGAGCCTTTGGTTCAAGGTCTGGGATAAAATGGGCCACTGACTTCAAATGAGGATGATGAAGCGCGACGTACAGTGTCGGAATCTCTCACCTGTTGTTTGGAATATCATTACACTCCAAGAGAGAAGGTAGGGGAAGACTGACCTTTCCGTCCAGTGATTCAATGTGGTAGCCGAAGGCTCTTCCTGTTACCCGCTGAAACTCCAGAACAGGTCCTGAGGAATATGGTGAAGCGGGGCCCTGGATATTAAAGGCATTGAAGAATTCCAATCGTGCCAGTGACCCGTTGCTCTGCTCGTCTATAATCACATAAACCTTCAAAGCACTGTCATGACTGGCGGTAGGATAGACTTTTTCTAAACAAATCTTGGAGCAGGATTTCTCACCGGTACTGCTTCCGCAGACTTGTGTACAGCGAGATGTGACCTCTGAAGGTAGTGTAGGATTTCCCTCCCCGCCATGCTCTGTTGCAGTTTCCGGTTTATGAGTCCATGGTGCTGGTCCTGGGTGAAGAGCTGAGATGTGCTTGTCGCCTCAACACCCTAACATGGGACTGTGTACTTCATGCCTTGCTGTGTGTCACGCATGTGCAACATTTAAAACAGATGCCTTTCTCCTTCAAGAAAGCTTTGCGTTCATGCAATGACTTTTCCCAAAAGGCACATTTCCTTAAGAGGTGGGGCTTGTTATGTATTGGGCACTGTCTACTGTAATCCTCAACTTTAACATTTTCACCAGAGACAGGAGGAAAGCTAGTGGACATGTCCATTTTGTGAACAGAAATTTCTTTCTGCTTGTTAAACTTCCGAGAATGATCCACTTCGTAACAAGAAACTGATTGCCCTGAGAGGTTAAAACTGGGACTGTCCCAGATTCTCTAGCTTGATTGATGATAAACACAACAAAACACAAAAGGGGGAAATGGAACCTGTATTGTTGCTTATAGTTGGAACCATTAGAAAGCCACTTTTCTTGCAGGTTCTAAGGCAATTTTTGAACTATCGGACTGATTCCTCGTGCTTTATCGAGGTAAGACAGGCCTGGAAGTTCCTCATATCTTCTTTGGCAGACTTCTAGCTCCATGAGTAGGTCACTGAATCATGTAACCTTTGAATACTCTTTTGGTTGTTATTCTCGAAGTTGTCAGCAAGGCCGTAAAAGTGCATTTTCGATCATCTCAGGTGCACCAAAGTTATCTATCAATCTCGCCATACCATTTGCAGTCCTCGGCTTCTCTGGCTGTTGATGTGGGATAGCCCTGATTCTCCTAGCATGCTCAGCCGACTCTCTTCTCAAGCCACTCTAACAAGGAGATCCATCTTCACTAGCTGTTAGATCCAGATCTCAACTGCGGTTCAAACGCATCGCTCTCAGGCCCTGCAGTTCTCTGGCTGGTCGTTGAATTGACAAGGCTAGTGGTGACCAGGTCAATGACGAACAGCATCTACGGTCAGTGGTTCCTGAGTTGTGATGTCTGTATTGAGGCTCATATTTAGGCACAGACGAAGGTATGAAGCAGGGCAATGGGGTCGACACCCCATGGATATCATGACCATTTAGCATGTTCCTCATAAATGTGGGTGGAGGCTGCGGAGTGCACTTTGATTCCCGAGCAGCTGCTCTGTCTTGTAGGTTGAAGGACTTTGGCCTCAGCAGAGTTACCCTCTCTTTTGGAACACAGAGGTTGACTGGAGAGAGGGAACACAGTTGCTGCATCTTGACTGTATAATCTTGACTGTCGTGCCAGCCTAGCATCATCTGAATGGCGAGACTGTTCAATGACGTATTCCACTGTACGTTCTACTGGGTCAAGGGGAGGTCCATCAACTAAGAGGTCGCAGCGTTGTTTGTTACCATGAATGACGGCCTGTAGAATATCTGCTTCAGCTACAGCAGCAGCAGCTCTTCTCCAACCATCAGCATGTCCATGGCAGCAAATGCTTTCTAGTTTTAACTTCTTCATTTCTTCAATGCAAAACGTATAGGCTAAGTTTTTTGGCCGCCTCTGCTTTGGCTCTGTTGAGGAACACGCAGCATGCAATCTGGTCTTTAACGAAGCTGACTTTGATTGCTCCAATATTTCAGTACTGCATGCACCGTAGTATCTTTCGTTTCTGTTTATCCTCTTTTACTGTACTGCCCTCCACACAACCACGTGTTTCGACAGTCAGGTAAAAGCCTTGTCCTTACCAAAACTCTACAGACAGATTACTTGTCCACAGGTTTATTGGCATAGGAAAAAGGGTCAAACTAAAACAAAGCAATTTGCGCCAATTACTCATCTTTCAGTAAAAATAGCATGTGCAGAGGATAGGAAATCTGAACAACATTAACACAGACGGATAATGCCTGCACAGTCCCGAAGATGAGAGGTGATGCCAGTGGATGAAAGCGTGGCAACGTGTCACTAACGGCCTCCATTAACTAAGACAAACTTCCTGTAAGTCACCTGACCGGACAATGAAGAAATAAGGCAATACCACATACTGCCAGCAGGTGATAGTAGACCAACACCGTTGTTTTAAGACAGCATGTAGTAACAGAACATCAGACATGACATAAAACACAAGACAAGGCAAGTACAGACAACAACAGGCAGGACATTCATCCATCAGAGAGCCACAGTGTTACGAAACAAAGCACCAGAAGTTGTTGGACAGTAATATATATATATATATATATATATATATATATATATATATATATATATATATATATATATCAATATTATAATCTAGGGTTTATGGGAATCAAACTACCAGATGACAGAGAAATAACAAAAAATATCATTTCAGTCATTTTTATGCCACTTGTCCCAAACGGGGTCGCGGGGGAGTGCTGGAGTCCACCCCAGCTCACACAGGGCGAAGGACAGGGGACACACCCTGGATAGGTCGCCAGCCCATCGCAGGGAACTACAAATATTCTACATTATAATCTACAAATATGTTACATTATTTTTAACTGAACATGATCAACACACTGCTTGTTTTGCTAATGTGAGCCACTTCTGTAACAGTTTTTATAGTTTATAGATCAGTTATTCTATACGTTACATGCAGTTACAATATCACACAATCATTCTGTGCAACATCCTCTGCATTTTGTTTAAAATTTGACACGTCCAAATTTGCTGTGTCTATTTTTCACTGGTGGCTCTCTGGGCAGTGGTGGCCTAGTGGTTACCCTTCAGCACGGTACTGTCCCTATCATTACTGCCTGGGCACTTTAAATCACAGCCCCCTGCTACACAATGTGCATGGTTTAAATGCAGATGCTGCATTATGTTGGGGTTCAACAAAATATGGCTGTTGTTGGCAAAGGAAAAGACAAAGAAGAGGAGGAAGGCATGTCCTGATGTAGGAGGAGAGAAGGAAGTGGAGGAGAGTTGAAGTGAGGGTAGGAACTTTGAATGTTGGCAACATGAAGGTGAAGGCAACATTTCCATGTAGGCAACATCAGGGGTGGCGGTGGTCTAGTGGTAGGGTACTTGCCTACGTACCTATGGATTCAGAGGTTCCCGGTTTGAATCCCACCTATAGGACTACCACCATTGGGTCCCTGAGCAAGACCCTTAACCCTGAGTTGCTCCAGGGGGACTGTCCCTGTAATTAGGACCTGTAAGTCACTCTGGATAAGAGCGTCTGCTAAATGCCGTAAATGTAAATGTAAATGTGAAGATGGTGTCAGGGATGGTGATGAGTTTGAAGGTTGGAAGTTGAAGGTGTAATGATGAATGTTGTTAGTGCTTATGCCCCACAAGCTGGTTGTGAGATGGAGGAGAAAGAACAATTCTGTAGTGAATTAGATTAAGTGATAGAGGTGATTGGTAGGTAAGGTGTCAAGAACAGAAATGCTGAAGTTTAGATGGTTGTAGAGTTTGTGAAAAGGATGGAAATGGCTGAAGTTAATACTTATTTTAAGAAGAGGGAGGAGCACAGGGTGACATATAAGAGTGGAGGAAGATGCACACAGGTGGATTATATCTTCGATCATTCTGAAGGAGATTGGAGACTGCAAAGTAGTGACGGGGGGAGTGTAGCTAAACAGCATAGGATGGTGGTCTGTAGGATGACCTTGGAGGTCAAGGAGAGGAGGAAAGTGAGGGCAGAGTTGAGTATCAAGTGGTGGAAGCTGAAGAAGGAGGTCTGCAAGGTGGAAGGAAGGAGGATAAGGAAACCTGGTGGTGGAACCCAGAAGTCCAGCAGTGTATACAGAATAAGAAGCAAGCAATGAGGAAGTAGGATCATCACAGAGATGAAGAAAGTAGACAGGTGTACAAAGAGATGAAGAGCAGGGTGAAGAAAGCAGTGGTAAAGGCTAAAGTTAAGGTGTTTGGTGAACTGTATGAGAGGCTGGATAGTAAGGAGTGAGAAAAGGACCTATACCAATTTGCTAGACAGGGAGACAGAGCTGGGGAAGAAAGAGCTGCTGCAGGTCAGGTTGATTAAGGATAGAAATGGAAACATACTCACAAGTGAACAGAGCGTGTTGAGCAGATGGAAGGAGTACTTTGAGCAGCTGATGAGAGAAGAATGAAGAGGAGACTGGATGATGTGACGATAGAGAACCAGGAAGTGCAGCCAGTTAGCAAGATGGAAGTAAGGGCAGCGATGAAGAGGATGAAGAATGTAAAGGCTGCTGGTCCGGATGGCATACCGGAGGAAGCATGGAGATGTTTGGGGGAGATGTTGGTTGAGTTTCTGACCAGATTGTTTAACACAATCTTGGAAAGTGAGAGGATGCCTGAGGAGTGGAGACGAAGTGTTCTGGTACTGATGTTCAAGAATAAAAAGTGAAAAAAGTGAAAGTGACAACCCTTGTCATTGCGAGGTCACAGCGAAACGAACGAAATTGGACCTCTTTAACCCATGCACACAAACACCGTGCAGCAGTGGGCAGCTATTGAAAGCGCCCGGGGAGCAGTGACAGGGACAGTACCTTGCTCAGGGGTACCTCAGGGCAACCTACTTGTGAGGGAATCAAACCCACAATCTTCCGATGGAGGGCCAACTCCCTAACCACTAGGCCACCGCTGCCCCTAGACCTCTGCATTTAACCCATGCACACTCAAACCCGTGCAGAAAAAGCGCCTGGGGAGCAGTGATGGGGACGGTACTTTGCTCAAGGGTACCTCAGGGCAACCAGGGAAGGGGTTTGAACCCCCGATCCTCCGATCATGCGGCTAACGCCCTAACCGCTAGGCCACCGCTGCCCCTAATAAGGGTGATGCACAGAGCTGTTGGAGTGATGGATGCATTTAAATTAAAGCTTGAATTACATCACAGATCAGCACCAAGCCTGTTCTTGTTTGCAATAGTAATGAACAGGTTTACTGATGTGGTTAGACAGGAGTTCCTGTGTGTGATGATGTTTGCTAATGATATTATAAATAAACTTTAATGCATCCCAAAAATGAACAAAAAACTCAAATGGGTGGAAAACAAAACAATAAACAAGAAAAAGGGTGAAAAACAAAAAAGTCTCTCAACAGAAAAGGTATGCACATCGTATGTGTGTGTTTGTGTAAGTACTTTTTCTCTCTATTTTCTTTTCTCTCTCGTTCTGAGAAGTAAAACTCGAAGGATGACTCTAGAGCGGGTTTAGCTCCAGCAAAACACAGCAAAAAAGTTGTGGAGGTTAAACTCTGGCACTGACATGCAGAGAGAGAGCAGGGTGACCCGAGAGTAAACTCAAGGCTCTTTACCAAACTACCAGCCCGCTCATAAAACCACCAGCAACCGGTTATGGATCTGTTGGTCTTATATGGAATTCTTACTAGAATTCTTTAGGCAATAAAACCACTGAAAGAACATTTTTTAAATTATTTCAAAATGTGAAATATTTTTTAAGTGGAATTTAATTCTAATTGAAATGATTAATTTAGGTGCAGCGGTGGCCTAGAGGTTTGGGCGTCAGCCGCATGATCGGAGGATCGGGGGTTCGAACCCCTTCCCTATAGGTTGCCCTGAGGTACCCTTCAGCAAGGTGCCGTCCCCATCTCGCTTCTCCCTGCGATGGGCTGGCGACCTGTCCAGGTTGCGTCCCCCGTCCTCGCCCTGTGTGCGCTGGGAAGGACACCAGCACCCCCCCGCGACCCCGTTTGGGACAAGCGGCAGAAAATGGATGGATGGATGGATGAATGATTAATTTAAAGATTTATTTTATTTTTCATTCAATAATTTTAATATCTTCATTTGTCAGTTTCTGCAAAATGTCTGTCATCTGTTTCATGCATGTACACCGCTTTGCTAGTCAAACATTTTTCCCCAATATATTATGCAACCAGTCTTTTTTCTTCTGTTACAAATGTTGTAATGGGTTTTCTATCATTTTTAAATATATTCTTTCTGTAGCAGTAAAGCATCAATGATATATCGACCGCTGATTTGAAAATGTCCCTGAAAAATACCCAGCTTGTATGATAGCAATATACAATCAACTTCATTATGTGAACAGTTTGTATTTTGAAATGTTTAAGAGTTTAACTGTAAATACTGCACATGAGCACTGCTATTATTAAATGAAATTCAGTGTAAAATACATTTTAAATGCAGCATTGTGATAATACCATAGATCCATCCATCTAATTTCCAAACAGCTGATCTGGGACTGGGTCAAGGTGGTAGCTACAAGCTTCCCCTTGGAGGACCCCTCCCAGTCCAGCTGAGATAAATAATGTTCCCAGCGTGTCCTGGGTCTGCCCCTTTGTTTCCTTCCAGCTGGTCGTGCCCAGAACACCTCCAGTGGGAGGCGTCCAGGAGGTATCCTAACCAGATTCTCAAACCTCCTCAGATGGCTTCTTTCAAAATGGAGGAGCACCAGCTCTTCCTGGATGCCTGAACTCCTCACCCTGTCTCTAAGGGTGTGCCCATCCACCCTGCAGAAGAAACTCTGCTGCTTCTGGTCATGGTAGTACTTTTTACTCACAGTGGGCAAGCCACCTTTTTCCAGTGGAGCACCATCTCCACGTGCAGTGCAAGAGTGGTGTGCATCTTCTACTGGAGAAAATCTGGTGCTAACATGAGTGACGGCTAGAAAGTTACTCATCAGAATCAAGGAAACAGAATCAGACACCATGTACAGAATCTTAACTGTAAGCACAAATTCAGACTTCACAACTTACAGGTCAAATAAAATGCAGTAGTGGAAACAGGAAACGGTGGCAAAGGATGTCAGGTTAAATAAGGTCTGTTTGATTTGGTTCTTTTTGACTGTTCATTGGTCTTAGTACCATCACACAGCTTATAAGACTTCACTCTTATTTATTTCTAACATAAAGGGGTTGTTTGAAGAGAAGGTTTATGTTCTCATTGAGTCTCTTCACTATGGTGAATCAGTACGGACACATTAACTTCACAGAAAAGAAAAGAAAACCTGAAATGATTAAAAAAGTAGACATAAGTATTGATTAAGATATAGTTTATCACTTGGATGTTAAAATTTGTAAAAATCTCCTGAACGTTCTCACTCTTACTTTGTTTTTACTGTGACACAAAAATGTAATCACTTTCATGTACACCTTTGGTGAAATACAACACTGGGTCAATAAATGCTT
This sequence comes from Hepsetus odoe, assembly GCA_017165825.1. Classification (NCBI taxonomy): domain Eukaryota; kingdom Metazoa; phylum Chordata; class Actinopteri; order Characiformes; family Hepsetidae; genus Hepsetus; species Hepsetus odoe. Next base: position 7,810,432 of record CM029389.1, read on the forward strand.
GAAAGATTAATAATGACAACAATTGCAATAGAAACTGCTTTTGAGCCCCCAATGAATGTGACATTTTATTTGACAGACCATAAAAAACAAGATAGTGAGAAGGCAACTGGGGGACTTATTAGGCTTTTATTTGGGACACTGGGAACACTGGGAATTTCAACTGGTTTGCCTACACAAAAAAACTTCCTGAAGTAGACTGAAGACCTCTGTGTCTGGGCCTACAGGCACAGTCACTAAAATGAAGCCTGTCACTATGTGTTCCTTAGACATGAGGCTTTATATTGTAAAATGTTTCTCCAGAACATGCCTCTAGGGGGAGCAATCTGCCAGTGAATGCAGAAATCACATTCAAACCTCAGCTTTTCTTGGCTGCAGGTCAAGTGGGGTTTTTCAGAGCCTCCTGCCACCACTCTGTATTCTCCCAGCTGGAGGGAAGTTCCCATTCCTGTCTGTGGCTTTGCCCCACTCTGTGCATAACACCGGATCAGTTCATGATATTTAATTTTTTGGATTACCACTATTAATGAGCATCCCTTCAAGCATTCTTCTTTGTTATTTTTATTACCATGAGGACTGGACATACACTTACAGCTACACTGAGAAAACTCTTTACACTCATTCACTTTCATATCCTAAGTAGGGTCAGGGGCAGCATGTGGCCTAGGCCTAGTGGTTAGGGAGTTTGGCCAGAGGATCAGAAGATTGTGGGTTCAAATCCCTTACCAGTAGGTTGCCCTGAGGTACCCTTGAGCAAGGTACCATCCCTGTCACTGCTCCCTGGGCGCTTTCAATAGGTACCCCCTGCTGCACGTGTGTGTATGGGTGAAAAGCAGAGTTGAATTTTGTTGTGTTTCAACAAAAAGTTGTGTTGTGTTTCAACAAAAAGGTGGAGAAGCACCTTGGACAGTTTGCCAGTCCATCACAGGGCAGACACACACACAGGGGACAATATAGCATCTCTAGAACAGCTGACATTTATGTCTTTGGACTGTGGGAGGAAACTGGAGCACACAGAAGAAACCCCCTCAGACATGGGTAGAACATGCAAACTCCACACAGAAAGGACTCACACCACCCCACCCCACCCCACCAAAGGACAACAGTACAATCCACTCCACTCCAGGATCACCCTGCCACCACACTGAAAAAAAAATTACACATTAAATTTAACACATTATTTTCATATAATTACATTTATCCATTTGTAAATAATCTGAAAGAAAGTAATGTGCCATTTCATTATCCATTTCATGAAATCCACTTAGATGCACTAGGCAATTTATAATTACACACTGTTGCCCATCTGTTTCTCTGTTGTTAGACCACCACATGACCAGTAAACAGGTCTTGCTTAGATCATTCTCGGCACTGACATTGTAGTGGAATGTTAATGTATCGACTACTCTGAGTAGATCACACAGCACTGCTGCTGGAGTTTTTAAGCACCTCAGTGACACCGCTGGACTGACAATCATTCTCCATCCAAATGTATCAGGCTGACAGTGTTCTGAAGAAGATAATGACCAAAAAACCTGCTGAAATAGATCAACACTAAATAACATCAATAACTGGCAGTCTGTAAGGTGGACCAACCAGAAGGATGTGTTTAATAAAGTGGACAGTAAGTGGATGCAGTGCTTATTACACAAACTGCTTAGTGTGATCTTCTCATCTCACACACACATACACACTAGCTTTATGTCACTACGAGGTAGTTGTACCAAATAGAATGCTCAACGAGTGCTTTTGCACTCATCCTAATTCCCATCCATAGCTGTGCATCAGAGGAACTTTCTTTGCTTCTGACAGAACCAGCCCTAAAGCTGGAGCTACTCGAGAGTAATGCCAAGCCACTGCCAAGTCCTATTTAATTGCAGTCAAACCCAAGCAGGTAAATGTTCTAAAGCATGTGTCGTCACTTTCATGAACTTAACATTAAGGACAGAATGGGTCTTAGGGGCCTTGGGGTGGCCATGGCATTACAGCACTATAGCAGGGAATGAACTTCTTATCCTTAACCTTCTGCCTTTCTTTAAAAATAAATATATTAATTGCATAATAGGCCTTGTGCCCAAACACTGCTTTCCAACACCAGCTAGTGCCAAACCTGTCAGCCAAGCTTAAACATTTGACTGATCTGTATTCAAGAAAGCATAAGTTGAGGTTGCATTGTGAAATACAGTACTTTCTTAAAGTGATACCATAAGAAATAGTTGAAAGGGTGACCTGAAATGTATTTCTTTGCTAGAAAACTCAGCTAAGACCATTTAGTCAGGCAAATCACGTGAGAAAGAAATGCACTAAGCTTGGAAAAATAGCTAGATTCAGGTTTATCAATGTCACGGTGTGGTGTTGAGGGCTGGATGCCAACGCAGAGCTGAGCACTTCGTACTGGACTTTAATGACGGATAACGTGAACAGGACTACACATATTAACCAAAGTAACAAATGTAAAATATAACCCGAGTAATCACAGTGGGCACACAGAATGACCAGCGCCCTGCTCCGATTCACCGGGGCTTATAACGCCAGCCCCCGATGAGACACACCTGGCACCCAAGCCCAGGTGTGCACAATCAGAGCAGGGCGCCCTCTACTGGCGCCAGACCGTTACAATCAAACTAGGCATGAGATGGACAATCCCTAGCACTTTGGTATCACTCTGTAAAGGCATCATGCTTTAAATATCATGGAAGGGGTTTGTATTGAACAGTATGGTTAACATGCTCACTGATAATGTCATCATGTTAGATGTCATGGAGTGACACGTTTCATTAGCGGTCAAGACATGTAATACAACTAGTACCTGTAATACAACATTCACATTACTGAACACTATCTGTTAAGGCAGCTCATGACGTAATGTGACAGCTGCCTTGGTATGTTTATGGTAGGCTTATGATAATGTTATGTCAGTGTTTTAACATACTGAGCCCCTTTTGGGTTTCACAACATCTGAATGTGTTGGCAACATGACGGGCATGATTCTCACCTTCAAGACATTTCAAAAGACATGATGTGTCCTTTTTGAACGGTGCTTGAAATATTAGAGCTACAGAGGAGACCAGAAAGAAATGAAAGCAAACAGTCTCAAGGCCTACATTTTAAAGTAGATCATTTAATTAAGGCACTATGGCGGTGAATCGGTGAATTGGTCATCATGTGCCCTCTTTAACTTTGTTCTTTCCTCCTCTCTAACAAAGGACACCTAAAGGGTATTAAAGGACGAGCCTGAATGTTAAACTGTCTCACTCTCTAGTGAACTGAGAGGTGAGACCTTCACCAGTCTGGCTGCAGAGAGTGAAAATAGAAAGTGAGTTTTCCAGTTCAGACAAGTTTTACTTGATTCAGACTTTTCCATAGAGTTTTAGACTTTTTAAAGACTTGTACCATGTTAAACCAAAGCTCTGCACCTACATCAGCCTGTGTGCATTTATTTCTAAGTTTGGCTTCCCATCAGGTGTGTGTCAGTCCTTTCCCCAAGCTGATGTGACTGCACTTAAATGTAACTCTTACTGAAGTGCAATTTTCCTCACTTATGCTAACCTTAGAACTGTACTTGACACATGTGTTATTAAGATAAAATGTCAGGGGTAATCCACCTCTTAGTGCAGCAGAAAAAGTGCACGGAACAGCCTTTGGAACCAAGACCAGGACAAGGTAATGTGTCTGCTGAGACACAATCTTTGCAGTTTTGTGACTCTCATAAACTGTGAATAAATGCAGTACGAGGCTGTGGATGTGTGCCAGGACTATTAGGCCAGTCTGCCTTTTAACAGCTGGAGTGTTTGCGGCTGTACTTCTGAGAAAGGCATTTCATAAAGTCGAGGCGTCTGTGTTTTAAAGCAGATCCTTGTCACAATTTGTAGAGCACTGAAATGAACCAGCATATAAGAGGCAATAATAGTCATTGTCTGAGCTTAGCCCCAGCCATGTCTCAGCCTTTAGCTGAAATGGTTCACTATATATAGCCTCTGGAATTGCAGCAGCTCAGACTTACTCTTTTTCTACATGTCTCTTTCCTAGACATACGCATATGACAGCCACAACATTAAAACCACTGACAGCTGAAGAACAATTATTAATCGTTACAGTGGCTCCCCGGGTGGGATTAAAGGCAGCAAGAGAACAATTTGTTTAAGTGGAAGTATTGGAAGCAGGAAAGATTGGCAAAGGTAAAGATCTGAGTAACCATTGGTTAGTTGGAAAGACACCCATTAAACTGGTGACAGAGTCATAGGCTCCAAGGGTTAACTATATTTTTATGGTTACTGTAGCACAAGTTAAAAGTTAATGCTGGGAATGTAAGAAAGGTGTTAGAATGCACAGTGAATTGCAGCTTGCTGTGCATGTGGCTGCTTAACTGCAGCCTGCAGTGAACGTGCTCCAATCCCGGGATGCCCCACCAACAACGCTTAAAGGATCTGTTGTAAAGAATTTAGGTTCACAACTGTGGTTCATAACTGTTGGCCCACGACAATTGTAGTAAAATACAAGGCAGGTGGTCTCAGTTTTTCCAGAGAAACTGAACCCATAAGAACAGGAAATGACACACTTCCCATGTTCAGATTTGGTTTCTCTAGATGTTTAATAACGAACGAGCTCTCTGTGTCACCTATACATTCAACTGTATTCTCCCTTCCATCTCTGTTTCATCATGCATCCATCTGGGTGGATGTACATTTGCACAAGGGGATGTGCATGGGTTCTGGGTGTGTGTGTGTTTGTGTGTGTGTGTGTGAAGACAGAGGAAGACAGGGTGAAATTAGATGCCTGGTACCTCACAGCTTTCTCATAAGAGAGTGTAAAATGCTGTGGAAAACACACCTGCTCCCCTCACCCTCTGCCAGAGGGACAGCACTGCAGCTGCTGGATCAGCTCTGGAGTAGATCGATGTGAGGCCCTGTACTGTCAAGAGATTATGTTCAGACCCTTCTGCCCTCATGGGAATACAGACACATACATACAAGAACACACATTTTCAACAGCAACAGGTAGGGGTAACAGACTGACTCTGAGCACAGATGCATTGACAATCATGGGAGCACTTTTTTTCATTTACATTTACGGCATTTAGCAGACGCTCTTATCCAGAGCGTCTTACATGTCCTAATTACTAATTACAGGGACAGTCAATTAGTCCCCCTGGAGCAATTCAGGGTTAAGGGTCTTGCTCAGGAACCCAGTGGTGGTAGTGCCAGAGGTGGGATTCGAACCAGGGACCTCTTGATCCATAGGTCCATAGGCAAGTACCCTACCACTAGACCTACCACTAGTATTCAAAAAATGTGTGTGCAAAATTTGCAGTAGGAGGATGAAATATCACAACAGCAAGAGAATTTGATTATAAAAGTATACTACATTAAGACTATTTTAGTTTGTATTGGCATTAGTGAAAGACTGCAACGTCTTTCCATGCTTCTGAGGCCTGTTGTTTAAAAAAACTGCTCAGTTCTTGGCTCCACTCTCAAGAGCGATGGGACTGAGCTAACCTCAGCCTGCATGTCACCTCTCAGTGGAGAATTAGCCGACTAAAATAACGATCGATTTACCAGAAACAAAACAAAACAAAACATTAGGGCACAATGCAACAAAGGGCACAAACCTCTGGGCTTAGTGTTGATGAATGGTTTCCACCTGCTGGAAATATTTTGAACTGCAATAATGATCATATTTCAAATGATGGTTAAATATGAAAAGCAAACAATGATTAACATGATGCTTTTAAGAATGACTACAATTTTTCCTCCCGAGTTATCTCGAAGAAATGTGAGGTTTTGTTATAATAGCAATGGTAAAGAAAGTAAGAAACAAGAAAACATCATATGTCAATAACAATACCTTCAATACCTTTGAATTATTCATTCATTGGTTCAAAATAATAAATGTCCACCCCCTTCTAAATTTAACATGTAATAATGCAATGGGATGATAATCAAAGTAACTGCCCATTTGTTTTAGTCCAAATAAAGGCAAAGCTTTTTCCAATCATCTCCTATCATCTACAGTATTCACCCTAGCTTCCCCCAACTGGGCCTCTTGAGCCACAAAAGTACGCTGTTATTATTGCATTTAATGAATATCCACTATCTACCAGAGATCAATACAGAGACCTTTCACATTGGCCAGGCCATCATAACATGCAGCATGAGGGAGCTCCATCATCCTCTGTGGCTCAGGCTCCGTGAAGGCAGGGTCAGTGAGGTGTACCACATGAGTCCCGTCTGTGCTCAGGCTAGATGGGGCCAGCTAACACTTATGTCCCTCCAAGTCCTTGCATACTAGAAGCATTAAGTGGCCTGTTGCTTCAGGCCTGCAGAGAGCACCAGCCTGAAACAGATGTGAAAATCAGTCACTTTGCCTAGAGTTAAACACCTGTCCAGAGACCAACACTTCTGGCAGGCTGGTTTTGTTCACATTACAAGCCTATTTACTACTTTCTCATTTGCTCAGATATGTTCCTTCTGCACCTGTGGTTCATCATTAATGTGAACATGCACTAAAAAGGTTCTCATTCACACATTTTAGTGTCAGTAGCCTCTGCTGACCAGCTGCCAGCATTAGATGATCGTGAAAGTTTTACAAATGTAAAGTTAAACTTAATACTGAGCGTATCCTAAATGGGGGCATTGGAGCAGGGTTTGATGGAGTCTATCCAGCCCAGTAAAGAATTAAAATCTAAAGCAATACATAAAACAGATTCACACAGGAACAAATGGTGTTGGTTAACTCACAAACTGAAACTATGCCTACTTGAATTGATGTCTTTAAGTAACGAAATAATAAAAAAAAACCAAAAGAAAAATGCAATAATTGTTCTTGTTAATGTCACATGGCCACATGTAGAACTGATACATGATCTTGTACAAAATAAGCTCTTCATTTTTGTATGTAAAATATGAGATGTTACATTTCAGTAGTGAGTATAGTGAGATCGGCTGTTTGCAAGAATTGGCTAGCTTACACACTGCAGCATTGCTGAAAAAAATCCACTCGCATTGCATCAGGCTCAGCCTGACCTGACCTTACACTTCTGAAAAGCAGAAGACCTACATCAAGACGTTTCCCAATCTCAGCTCCCCTTCATCATTAGAACTGCGGAAGCTGAAGACCCTACACCTCCATGAGCACAAAGGATATCTGCACCTAATATCTGCACCTTCATGCCTTAAACTAACAACTAACACATTTCACTAAAGGAATAACAACAAAACAGAAAACAGTTCTATATCTTGCTTGGTTTCTTACATCATGTCTGGAAGAACTTTAGCAGCATTTAATTCAGTTCTTGGTTTTAAAATGTGAAGGACATCTTTTCTTTAGAATCTACAAAGTGCTTGTTTATGTCATTCTGGGTAAGAGCATCCTCCAAAAGCTCTAAAAGTTCATGTAAAGAATATAATGAGTATATTAATGTTAGGATTCATCCATGGAGTAATTAGATGAAGTTAGACAAAATAGCTAATGGCAACCAACATTAACAAGGATCTGTTGTGGTACATGCAAGTGTTTGCTTCAAAGGATACCATTGTTTTCACTGTAATTTGAAGTGAGTACAAGCTAGACCTAATGATATATACCTCCTACATGTCTGGACCGATGCCACTTCAACCCTATAAAGTTTACCTAGCTTTGCCTTTGCAGCCTCTTCAGGCGACATATTACTGTAACTGCTCTTAGCACTGGACTGAAATGCGTCATAACTTCATTAGTGGTATTGATCGAGTCCTTGAGTCCATTTATCTCGCTTGGACCTTACGTGTTGCATTAGGTATCTATTCAACTGCGTGCTGGAGATAGTCTAGTGTTTGCTTAGGGGATTTCAGCATTTTAAACTAAGGGGTTAACTGGGGTCTTTGACTCTTTGGATGGTTTGGGAGCAGAGGGCTAGGCTGTGTGTCCCAGATTAGGCTGTGGCCTATAGGTCAGGGATTTCAGCTTTAACCCAGCTTGTAGCCAGGCAGCCAAGGCGTTTGGAAACAGGCTGTGTTAATAGTGTCTGCTAAAGCTAAATCACTCTCCCGCTGCTCCCATGAGAGCTAAAGAGAGTGCAGCAGGTCAGAGCAGACAATGCTAAAGAAAAGGGTTAAACCCTGTATGTGCTACCTGACATAGACTGTAGAGTGTATATAAATATATGTTTAAAATTTATGAAAAACACATTAAGAAAAATGTTTCAAACTCACTTATGCTGTATTATGACATATTAAAATTACAATATTACATATACCGGAAATGTAGTAAAGCCTCAAAAAATTTGTATAACTCAATTATTTGACCAGAAGTCTTTGTTGCTCAGTTTATACCCTTTCTCTTAGTCCATCCATCATGAATTGGCCCAGTGATATAGGCAGCTGGTATTTTGCATTTCTGACAAAAATGGAACAACAAGACAAACAGTGATACACAGAGGTATAACAAAACATTCTGACCAACTTCAGGCAAACCATATGCATTTCAAGTGCTTTGCCAACAATGGTGAGTCATTTTAGTCCCAGCCCAACCTTTTTCCATGTCACATCAGCAGTTCACTATATGCTTCCAATAAATCACAAGGTATATCACGCTTGCAATATGTAGCAATCTGATCGCAATATGGCATTTTGTCCACATCTCGCAGCTTCAATGCCTCCAACATCAACAACAGCAAGGATTTACATAAAAAACAAGCATAAGCAGCTTGAAAATCCCTGGTCTTCACTCTGAATGTTTCTTGGATTGCTACTGCTCCAAGTCCTAGAGTAAGGCAATTATCATATTTATAAGGCTTTGGAGGAAAGCTCTGCATATTGACCCAGTTAAGTGGATGCTATGCCTGGATTTGCTTTATCACCATAACAGCACCCCCGCCCATGTCTGTTTGCCAATACTCAGGGAACGCTTGTGATATCTGATCATGAGATATTGATTAGATTAGGCAGAGCAGCTGTTTGATAATGAGATTGCAAGTAATTATAAAGACCTAGCAGGGCATGAGCACCACGATTGATTTGTTTTGTTTCATTTCCATGCTTGACAAAGGAGAGAATCTGCAGGGTTTCTTTTGTCGCCTGCTTGCGAAACAGATACAGCAGACCTGAGCAAAACCTCTGTCTGATTACTTATATAACTGTGCAGGAGGGACTCTTTCTCTGCAGTCAGAGAGATGTTCTATGCCTTTTGAGTGTTCCAGTGGAAGGCGCATCACAGGGAGAGGAGTTCTTTGACAGTTCTTCGTGCATGGGTGGCATCGTATATGAAGCTGAATTTTCTGTCTGAAGACAAGACAAAGGGAGAAAGAGATGTGGATCGTGATGGAGAGTTTGTTAAAGGCCTACTGAGCAGTCAGTGGCAGAGCCTTGAAAGAGGAAAATGCATTATACGTTGTGACAGTGTTTTTATCACGATGCAACTAATTTAACAGAATACTATAAAATAAAATCCTATATGATCCTTGTTGAGGGCTTTATCTGCTTAAAATAGATCAAAAGAATATATAGATCAAATAAAAAACCTTCAAAATAATGTGAATACATAAGTGTAGCTGATTTTGGATGGAATTAACATTTTTAATTATTAATGTATCTTCTAAATCTATAGTCATGCACTGTTTAAGCCAAAGCTGCAATTTCATGACAGTGAGCCAAAAATAGTATCACACTGTCGGCTGTTTGGGGCATATTGCTGAAACTGCCATAACTTCATTTGCATTTGCATCAGACTAGACCTTCTTCCATACATTCATTTTCTAATTCTGATGCTCACATTTTTTGTAGATGGGGAAAAGGCATCAGCATGGTCACTACGATTGGTCTTCAGTCGGCTGTCATTCCTTGAGCCCATAAAAACAACCCCTCAAAACCTGCCATGTTAGAGATGCTCTGAACATGTGGTCTAGCCATCATAATTTGGCCCTGACAAATTTGCTCTGATCCTTATGCTTGTCTCTTGTTCCTACTTCCATCAAATCAACCTTTAGTACTGACTGTCAGTTGGCTACTTAATATTAGACACCCTTGACAGGTGCCACTGCAACAAGATAATCAGTGTTTATCCCCCTGTCAGTTATTTTAATGACGATTGGCTGTGTGCTGCTTAAAATTTCGGCACCCCAAATTAAGGCACATTCTTGTGTCCCTTCTATGAAATGTGTTTCTTTTCCATATTGCAACTTGACCTCGCATCAAAGATCTAAGAGTTTTCTCACTATTCATCTGACTTCGCCAAAAAACAAGAGCTGTTCTTAATTTTACTTGTATGTTGAACTTGGCAAGTCATAAAATGGAACGAATAATGTCAGTAGTGAAGTAATGTCTAATAGAGGCTTTGCATTTCACGATTTCACCATTTCACCCAGTTTGACCTCAAAGCAAAACGTTAAAAAAACTAAACCATATGAACTTAAAGTAAATATAGCAGAATAGACTGTAAAAAAAACTTAAATGTACAACAAAGAGTAGCGCGCTAAAATGATCTTCTTGAGCTTGAATGGACCACAATTCTACCCATTTGTCTTTGAAAGAAAACAAAATCTGTTCATTATTGAAACAAAGTCGTTTTATTGAATATTTAAAGTTTTAAAGAAATAATATTGTTATTAGTGTGCATAAAGACAAAAAAAGAGAACGAGCTGAAGGGGTATATTTCAAAAACTGTTATGAGATGTTTACTAGCTTTTTTTCTTTTTATGTTGCTAGGGGTGCGTTTTGTACATACAGAAAAGATTCATGTTTTATTTGAAAAATAAAAAGGAATTTTCCATTTTTCATTATTTTGTCATTTTTCTCAATAAATAGGCCTGGTTAGTACCGTTGAGGCAGGAAAGATTCTGGGTTTGATTCATAGTTGGCCCGGTGTCTGTGTGGAGTATGAACATTCTCCTGTCTGCTTTGATTTTCTCTGGGTGCTCTGGTTTCCTGCCACAGAGATATGTGGAATGATCCCGTAAGTATGACTGCTCTGTGAAGGTCTAGTGACTAGTGAAACAGTTTAACATCACATGGATGGTTTCATGTAAGATTACCAGATGAAGCTGAAAAGAAACGTTAAATATATGCTTTCTCAATTTTCAGCAGCCCTAAATTCTAATTATTTGGCTCAGATCAAAAACCTGTTCTTATTTGCTCCTCTGAATTGAACTTGGCATGTCTTGTTTTGAACTTGGCTACTGCCAAGGCCTTTAACCAGCCGTGTCTTGCACTGAGTGTCTCTGAGTGGCAGAACGGAGCCATCTGTATGGGGTTAAGTGAAGGCTGTGCCTCTCTCCAAAGCTGGGGCGCTACAGGGGCCCAGTGCTGACCCTTGGGGCTTTCTGTGGAGAATGAAGGCCTTGGCCTGTCTGCCATGGAGCTGGGGCCTGGGACCTGCTCCCCCCACCACTCCAAGGGATAACCATTGTCCACCAGGCTCTTCCCACACTCCTGTTCACCTCTGGAGGGTGGGGCCTGAGATCCCGTCAATCCAGCAGCATGCTACCCTCAATGGAGTTGCGGTGGTTTTGTTCCATTTTGTGCTGTTCCTCAAAAGCGTCTGGTACAGGCAGGAAAAAAAAAGGGGGGGGGGGGGCAAAGTGTGAAGGGGTTGTTCTCATCTTTCTGATGCAGCTTATTAGACCACAGGGCCCTTTTTTCTCTTCTTAAAGCGCTAAAGCTGATGTGAACATGCACTAAGCTTCTGCTCTGCAACCTGTGGCAGGTCATTAGCCAGCCAGGAATACACAAAGCTCATTGTCAAGCATAAACTAAAACATGAAATGCCAGGCAATGAAGGAGTGTCTTGATGAAGAGTCAGCATTTAATCACTAATGAAGCAGTCATTTTGAATGAAAGGTCTAAAGGTACTGGCACTACCTAAGAAGCTAGGTAGCAGGTGTAGCAGGTGTTGTTATATTGATAGGTAGTCTTGGTGACACATTGCTTGCACCCAAATCCTGAACACTACACACTTAATATTAGGGTTCTTTGGAGAGACATCATTTTGATTTGCAAAATGTTTTAAAATAATAAGCAAACCTTCAACAGAGATGATAGTATACCAGTCACCCTTAAACTTGACATCAAGCCAATTACTAAAGAGAGTCTTTATTTATGTATTTCTATAATTTTATATATATATATATATTGGTTCAGCATCTGCACTTCTTTTTAAGATTTTATATAGAAAATCAGACAAAACCTTGCTGTAGGGAAGCGTTCACAAAGCTAAAGAGTTTACGCTAATTGATATGCATGAAAGAGTTTACGCTAAACCGACATGCATATTTTTAAAAGTTCATTCTTACAAGAATCCCTTTTCCTTTTTTGGCTAAACGGCAAAAAATGTAACCATAATGGATGCTTGTTGGACTACACCTTCATAAACGTTGATGTAAGCTAATTTCAGTTGTCATAAAAGGCATATGCAGTTGCCATGTAACCTTTTAAATTTAAGCTTTGAATTAAAATGGTTCTGTTAAGACATCAGCCCTTTTATGGCACCTTATTTAGTGTAAAAACATGTAGTGAGCTTTTATGGCTGCTTCTCCTTTGGCTGATGGCACAACCAGTAAACCTGCATAAAAACTTTAGACTGCCTGAAGCGACTATATTTTCCATGCCTAGTTACGTTTTCCATGATCACCAGTGTTGTGAATTATCATTCCAAAAGTGAGACCCAATCCAAGAAAGAACATGATGGAGGATAACGAATTCTTGGAAACTGTCAAGAGTTTAGGTCAGTTAAAACATAATTAAGCTACAGCAATGCATCCAGTTCTACTTTGTGATCTTTAAAAGTGCTCTTAAAAGACATTACAGTTTTGCCCTAATATGCCAAGGAGTCTTTGCTTCTATCACCATGGTTTCATGTCTTTGATAGAAACAAATACATTGCAAGTTTAGAATCACAGTGCAAAGGTTTAGGATCAAAAACCAATGGGAAGGCAGATAAATGTGTTTAATGATTCCAACATGGTAGAATATTAATATCGGAATCATATTTCAAATGATCAAGTAGTATTGACCAGGAATGTGCAATATAGGATAATACAGCATTATAATATCCTTGTTTTGCTTACACTATATTGCTGCCATAACCTCACATTTGCATGAAGATAGCTTTTTAAAGAACTTCATTATGTTTACAAAACAGTACATTTAATTTCAGGTAATTCATTATTAAATATAAACTAAATGTACAGAGCCATTGGCCCATTGAATATTAGACGGTTTTGATATGGTACTGACTATTTCAATTAACTTTGTATCAGTAATTATCATATATAAACTAACAAAATCCATAATGGCTACTGAACTCAAATATGGGCAATAGTGCATAGGAGCAGGTCCCAAACTATAATCAAGGCAGGATTCTTGAGTTCCATTGCTCTTATTAGGCTCAAACTATGAGCACCAAGCTGTGGAGAGGTTTTGGCTTGAAGGTTGCCAAGTATTTGTCAGTCTTGTTATGGCTGTCAGAGACAGGCTGCCTCCTTAATGAGAGCAAAGCTCTGGATCAGTTCACTTTTGCCCTGCCGCTGCATTCATCAGGGCATGCATGCAGATGCCATGTCCTCACAGCGCTGATTAATAAAATGAGGTAATGGCAGGAGTAGGTTGCCAGGCAATGCAGTAAGATAGGTGACATGTGAGGGGGCTTGTGGCAACGGTTTCAGAAGTTAGGTAGTGAAGCTTGGTGGAGCAGTTGGTTAAGCAGGTCATTTAAAAATGCAGAAGGCACCCGAAGCATGCAGCAAGAACTCTCTGACTACTGTACATTTAATGAGAATGTAACACACACACACACACACACACATACACACACACACTCACTTACTGAGACAGGCTGCAAGCACTTTATTCTTTGCTTTGTTAAAGTCAAGTGCATGCTTCTTATCCAGCATGGAAATGCAGCTTTTTATGGTTCATTAACTCTTATTGAAATGACCCGTGCATCTACAGAGCAGGCTGGTGTGCCCCCTCACCCCCGCCTTCTGTTCTGTCTGTTACTGAGAGAGAAAGAGAGAGAGAGAGAGAGAGAGAGAGAGAGAGAGAGAGAGAGAGAGAGAGAGAGAGAAAGAGTTGGCCTAAAAGAATGAGAACCTAAGCATCTTTAATACCTCCAGTTCCGCCCTACTGTCCTGTAAACCTTCCCTTTTACTCTAGCTGGTACCCGTCTGTCACAAATCACTCCAGCCACTCTTCTCCAACCATTCCAACCTGGCTGCACTCTCTTCTTCACCTCTCTTCCACACTCGCTGTTACTCTGAACTGTTGATCCTGAGTATTTCAATTCCTCCACCATTGTCACCTCTACTCCTTACATCATAACCACTCCACTTTCCTCTTTTTTTGTCATCCAATCATCATCCAATCTTCTCTCTCTCATTTTCTTTATTCATCTGCCCCTCAAAGTACCCTTTCCATTTACTCCACACGCTCTGCTCCTTTGTGAGCATGTTTCCATTTCCATCCTTTATTCCCCTAAACTGTTGCACATCTTTCCCAGCTCAGCTCAGTCTCGTGTGCATCTTCCTCCACTCTGGTGTGTTACCCTGTCCTCCTTCCTCTTCCTAAAATAAGAATTTACTAAAACCATTTCCTTTCTTTTAGCAAAATCTACAACTATCATGATCTTCTACATTCCTCTCCTTGACACCATACCTACCCATCACCTCCTCATCACCTCTGTTCCCTTCACCAACATGTCTATTAAAGTCCTCACCATTCATTATGCTCTCTACCCTGGGCACACTCTCTATCACTTCATCTAACTCATTCCAGAATTCTTCTTTCTCCTCCATCTCGCAACCAACTTGCGGGACATAAGCACTAACATTCATTATCACACCTTCAACGTCCAGCTTCAAACTCTCTTCACCCTATCTGACACTCTCTTCACCTCCAAAACACTTTAGACATACACTTCTTTCAGAGAGAGAGAGAGAGAGAGAGAGAGAGAGAGAGAGAGAGATTGGGAGAAAACATGGAAAGAATGATTTTTTTTTGTGTCCTAGTTGTGTAATGTTCAAGGTTGCCCAATCTACCATAAACACACGCCCCTCTCCAAAAACTATGGAGTCTGTGCGTCTGATAGTCTGTCCGCCATTGTTGGAGTGTTGGAGGGGGATTATACAGTACAGACATTTCATTCCAACTTCCTACCACCACACTCTAACACGTGACATTCGATGTGCTTTTTTTCAGTTGCTGTTATTCAGTGAGAGGGGCTTATAAGGGTCCTGGCATGGAAGGGATCGAATTGAAGTGGCAGCAGAAATGAATAGTTTTTTCTGAATTAGGATCTGTAGGATATTGATTTGACCTTCATCTCTAAATACCAGAGGACAGGGTTAGGCTAATGGGCACTCACTGTGTTCATCTCTCCTCGCGCCTGAGAGATGACTTCCTGCCCATGACCTGGAGATAGCCACAGCAGCATAAGTGACATGAACTAAAACACACGTTCCAGGGCTGTGTCTGAAACTATTCCTGATTTTTTAAGTTCTGCATTGCTTTCGGAGACTTTACAGTGTCTAGGCCCAGAACAAAACACAAAATCCCCCAGCAACAAAAGTAAACACTACTTTATATCCAAGTCTAACACAATTCTACAGATTATAAATCAGTTTTATTTTGGCAATCATTTTTACTAACAGAGTGCATTTCTTTAGATAATAAGGTGCTGCTGGCTCACTTGTTGAAGGTAGCTGTTTCTCTAGAGAAATAAAACTACTATTTTTTAGTCTTTGCTCCTGTGAGATCATAAGACAACTTCTATGTTGCCCTTTTTTTTGGCATTCATACAGGTGCTCCAAAGTGCCCTTTACACACCCATAGAAAAATTTTTAAAAAGTGACTTTTTACTTCTTAAAAAGTCAACTCATCAGAGAAAAGAGTCCCCTTGCCTTTAGTTTAAACCTTTTTTGCTATGTGACATGTTCCAGGAGTATTTTTATTTACATACATTTTGTATTCACATATATTTAAAGGCTCTTGTTTTATGGATCCTTTCTGCCTCAATGCTGAAGAAAAGTGTGGTTGTCACAAGAAATGAATACAATAAAAGCTAGTATTTTCCAAAATAGTTAGGAAAAATATTCCTAAATTTGAATGTTAATCGAGAGTTAATGGAACAAGAATTCCATGACTTTGGACCTGTTCTCTGCTCTTCATAAAATTGTAATGCAATGCCTTATTACATTAATTTACTTGCCAACGTTTACAATCTGGTATGAATTACCATAGAAGAGCAATTTTTTTCATTTAAAGAACCCAGAACACAACTAATATTACACATTAAATCATATTTTTATCACAACAAACACAATGAACACAATAATGCAACCACAAAACTGATCAAATTTAAATTATAAATGCAGCACAAAGGCTAGATAATTAGGTTGGTGGGAAGGTTTCATTATTAATTGTGCTAAAATTACTTGGAAATCAAACTCGGGTCTCCTAAAAGTAAGGAAAGAGAGTTAGCCACTCTGTTATAGGGCCTTTTACAAAGCACACTGTTAAAAATGTTGCCTTGAAACTTGTACTGGCATTTCTGTTTAAAGCTTATGAAAGAGTTTGTACTTTCTCGCTGTTCTTTGCAGACTTTTTCTTGATGGAAATGCTGGGGTTCGTACATTAAACACATTAAACAAGTCAGGCTCATACTCTACACCACAAGTAGCTTCTCACACAGACAGACACACACACACACATGCACGCATGCACGCACACACACGCACACACACACACACACACAGACAGACCATGAATAAGCCAACCATGAAGGTATGGCAGCTTAATGCTGCTGTTTATTTTGCTGCTGATTGCACTACCATAATAGAGAATAAACCTTTAAAACACAATTGGAAAAGGTCATGGATATGATACATGATCAGTATGTGGTAGTTTCTAGAGTTTTTATGTTCTACAGATATGTTCTCATATCATTAACCCCTACATGCTTGGAAATCTGTTTGCCATATTTCATTATTTAACTTTCTGCATTTACCCTTTATATTTCCAGTTTAATTTACTTTTGGGAGGAAATTATTTAGTCACCAGAAGATTACATATGGAGTCAGACTTAAAAATAGCTAATGATCTGAATCTGAATCAGGGGAAATCTGTTGCCCACAGACATTACTCAATTTTCTCCTTTATCCTTTGACCCCAGCTGGCCCAATCTACAGGCCAGTGCCAGACTAGAGCCTGTCTGATTGGGAATCTCAGTTAAAACTGGGGTAAAAAAACATGTAGTAGAAACCCTCTTTACTTTGATTTGATTATATGTGTCTGGTTTGACAAAGTTAAAGATAATGAATTGGGGACTACTTCTAATGCATTTTGAATTAGGTGAGCGTAAGCAATCGCCCTTGAAAAAGAGTGATGTAACCAGTGGCCATTGGTGAACCAGAAACAATGTGCATTATTTATATATGCAAAGTGAATGTTGAGGAAGAAGGTTCAGCAATCCCAGGTCTGCCTGCACACCAACCACTTCTACTCACATACAGGTCACAAATAAGGGCCAAGCCAAGCCTAATTTATGTAGGGTATTCTAGTGCAAACCTGGTGGCTGGCTCACCCTGTACATGTTTAGAAAGCAGGAAGAAAATGATACATTTCTATCTGTATATTGATTTGCTGATTTATTCTTTTGTCATTGAAAGCTGGAGAGATCAACAGCGGAAAAAACACTTTTTTACTGACTGGCTTTGAACCACCATACAAAGCTTTACAAATCTTTTTGTCTTTTTTTTAAGCATTTTATTTTTAGGTTACCTAATAAATTAATCAATTTGTCAGGTTGAAATGTCTATTTGCTGAGTATACATATCTCTTCAAGTGGCTCTTGGCACCATGACGTTACACTTTAGGCGTGCCTTGTTAAACTTCAAATCACAGATTACTTTCAACCAGTTCTATAAAATTATGTTGGATAGACATAATTGTCTTATTAATTTCCAGTGTGCAATTTGCTCAGGTAATTACTTTTGAGTGTCTGATTCCTCATCACAATCTAAGACACTGCCTTTTGTTTTTGCTTAAACTTATACATGTGGATATATAAAGCAAGTGTTTAGAGCCTTTCAAATATAGAAATGAGGAAACTGTGTCCATTAAGTTTGACACTGAAAATGACCTCTAAAACTTGCCCGTGCCTGTGATGCTCTGTATTTAATAGATTTCTGCCTCCCAAATTGCTAGTAGGACATTGAGGTTGATCCCTGTTTAAACCTGGCTACTACAGGCTGTTGGCTTCCACCTGACAGTTAAATATGAATGATGATGGCCAGACATTCAAACCCCACACTATACTTTACATACCACATTACCGAAGGCCTTGTGCATGAATGGTCGTTGACTATTTTTACATGAACTTGTAACTTGCAGGTTTGGAAGTCTGGTCTGAAAATGGTGGAGACAGAGTAGCTAGAAAGACAATTACCAACCACACCAAAACACGTCTGTAAAAATGCATCACTGTGTCTGTACTTGCACCCAACTTCCCATTTATGCTCTACAGTGTGTCGATCAGTTTGGTGTCCAATTTCTTAGGGCACAATTTCAGATTCCCTGTATAGTGCACTATAGTGCAGCATAAAGGTAGTAACTATGCTGCTTACGAGCAGTGAAACACAACGCATAGCAATGTCCTTCTAAAGTTTTCTAACAGTTTTCCAAAACTTGTTGAAACCAATTATCACACAGTCATGTCTGAAAAGGCCCACTCGCTCACTAATCACTACAAAGACTGTTCAACACATAGGGTCTCAGCGAAGGATGCCATAAAGGATTTGGGACTCTTACTTGAATCGTGACCTTTAGTAGCAAAAACAAAGTAAAAGCTAACGTCCCCCCCAAACAACAATAACGTGAACATGTTATTGTGCAGTTTCATCTATTAAATACTTTACTGACACCTAACTGCCAGGTTTGGTCACAGTTTTCTTCTAATATTTATCAATAAAACGAGCTTTTTCTGCACACTGCGCAGCTGCATCGTGGATCACTGATTATAAGATGTGTAGTTCGCTGCCTTTGTGGTGCATTCTGGGTAACAAAGTAGCGCTCTAGACCGGAAATCGAAAGTTTAACCAAGAATTGGCTACGAATGAGCACACTCACAAAGCAAACCACTAAAAAGTGAACAGGTTGCGCTTTAACACACAGCTGTGTATGTTTAATGTATGCTTAAACTGGAACCCCGTCTACGTAAACTGTCTTTATTAAAAAATTCATGCCACCAGCAGGAGGAAAATTCAGAAGCTGCGCTAATAACCAGCAAGCTTCTAGTTTTAAACTCATTTTTCTTCCAGCGGAACCGTAATTTCCCTGAAAAATCGACCCCTACTCTACTTCTCCTCACCTCCGGTTACAAACGATTCTCTGAGAGGGGTCGCGCGGCTTTTATACCCGTTCCTCGCGCACGCGCGCTCTGATTGACAGCGCGCGCTCCCGCTGGATCCTCCTCCTCCCCCATCGCGCGCGCGCTCACAAGCCAAGTTGGAGCCCAGGGATGCGGGCGCGGAGCAGCCTGGAAAAATGGCTCTCTCCTGGATTTACTTGCCGCTCCTGCGCTTTCTGCTCCTTCTTCTCGCTTTAATATCCTGCCGAGCCTTGAGAAACTACCCGGACAATGAAGGTGAGCCGTGTGCGCGCTGTTTTGACGCTCTTTAACGCTTTTTAAACGCTGTTGTGTGAGGCGGCTGAGCTGGAGTCCTCCTCACTCCGCCAGAGCGAGCTTGCTCAGTCACAGCGTCAGTGTGTCAGCGGCCAAACCGCAGAGACGAAACAATGTTTCAGCGCTTAAACGGACACGAGCGTTACCGAACATTGTCCCTTAACGGACTGAAATGGTCGGAGAAGTCTCTCCTCACTTGGAAACACGAAATGAAACGAGCCCTTTTCAGGTGAAAAGTAACCTCAAGTGGGAGAAAAACATTCCTCCCACACCTGCAGCTCAGTCCTGAGGTAAAGCCGGTGTCCGTTTCAGTCCCCTCTCATGTCATGTCCACATGCGAGGTTTTTTTAAGGTGAAACTACAGCTCTGTGTTTTGGCAAAGCAGCTCAGAAATGTCTTATCAGGACTGTTTTCTCTAAAAGTTCAGTCTGAGCTGGTTTTAAAGCTCCAGCTGATCTTCAGGCTGTCCTGATGGAGACACTGCTACAGTGGAACTGGAGGACTCTTTCGTGACCTTCTGTCCAACTGTCCATTAAATCTGATGCCTTCCATCAGATTTCCCACGGTGTCCGGCTCCGTTTCACCTCCCATGGTGTCAGGACAGCCTTTAGTGTCAGAGGTGCTGAGAAGAGGCGCTGCTTCTAGACTGGATTAATGTCATCTCTGCTCGATGGCCTCCTTTCTGAAATCTTGACTACATTACAGGCTGTTCAAACTCTCTTTCTGGTTCAAAAGTCTCCACTGGCTTGTAGTTCCTCAGTGAATTCAGAATGCTGCAAATCAAAAGTTTTTTAGACACCTTTCAGACGCTGCAGCCATTCAGAGTGCTTGACCAAAAAAACAACAACAAAAAACAAAAACAAACCGATACAAAGCTTTTAACAGATACAAGAGAGTAGAAATGAAGACATGATTGAAACATACTTAAAAGAATGGGTTTCAAAAGAAGAAAATGGATGCATATTTAAAGGAAGAAATGCAACATGAGAATAAAAGAGATTCAGATCATTAAGCGACGCTGAGAGCCTGGTGAACAGGGGTGTGTTTAGCTCTGCACGTCTCCATAAAAACCATCTCACACCCTTAGATCCTCCTCAACAGGTCCTCACTCCGCTGGTCATCATGAGCAGTTTTGAGGCTCCTAAACTGTGGAATTGATTTCCAGCTGCTGCCTATCTGTCTATCTCTCTGTTTAAATCCTTATTTAAAACTCACCTGTTTCCCTGATTGGTTTTCTACTCGGTTTCTTATTGTCGAGCTCGATTCTGTCTCTGTTGTTTTGGTTGGGCTCTTCTTGTTTGTTATTCTTCATTGATTTGGTCTGGCTCCTCTCGTTTATTTTTCTCTTCTTTGTTTTGCTTCATTGCTTTATTTATATTTACTTTCTTAAGTGACCTTTGATGTGAAGAAAGGAGCTGTATAGACTTATTTTTCATTCATTTGCAGTTAAAACTTTTAAATGTATCATTTTTTATGTTATTTTTAGTTTCAATCAGCTCTTCTGGCTTTAAAACAAGTATATATTTATCTGTTTTAACAATAATCCTGCTTTTCTGCCTCTTTTGAGCCCCACATGCTGCTCATGCATATTGATGAGCCTTCATCTCTGATTGGCTGGCTGAACAGGCTCTGTGAGTGGAAACCACGCCTTCTGAAATAGAGAGGTGCAGCCAGTCAGTCTGTTTTTAAATTGAAAAAAGGAAAAAAAATCATGAGCAAGATGCTGCAATGATTGTTAGATCTTGAAATAATTGAGAAGTATTGATTTAACTCTCCCGATCATATACAGTGGCTGGTGAGACAGATCACTAGTTTAGAGAAGAAAGGTGGGTTAAAGTAGGAGTGTCAATATGCATCACTCTGTTTTGAGATTTTTTCAGATTTGATGAGTATCTGAAAAAAGTGCCATTAGTGCTCATTAAAAAGTACAATCCGCTGCTGTCAGTGTAACACTGCACTGCACTAAATCCAGTTAAACTGATGATGCTGTGTTGCGATGCTTGTGGTGAAACATGCAGTGGGTCAGTTTTCTTTCAGTACAGACAATATCCATATGTTCAGAAAATCAAAGTATGATGCATTTGGACATATTTCATGATGATATCTAAAAATACCATCATATTACTGACCCCTGTTTTTATTCGAAATCTTATTTAATCCTGTAGTTTTTCATCAGTACTCTTGTCCAACCGGAAAAGGCCAACATTTGACACATTTCATTCCCACACGTACCTTACCAGACAAAATGGCCAAAAACGCTCACAACAATGCAAATTTACAAATGGGATTTTGCAAGGATTATTTAGGGAACGTGGTAGTGCGTAAGATATCATGCATTTATATGTCAGGCGACTCAAAATGCACTGTTTGTTTATATTTTAACACTGAAGAAAATCTCCGGAGCTGTTTAAAAGCATTGCGGAAACATTGTCTCTGAAATTGTGGCAGATTGTTATGCTTATTGGGTTGGTTTTGTTGAAATGTGGTTATTGTGAAATCAGAATCAGTTCAGGAGCTTGCAGTCCTTGTTGCAAGCAGCAGGTGGTACCCCTGAGGACTGTGTGTGTGTGTGTGTGTGTGTGTGTGTGTGTGTGTGTGTGTGTGTGTGTGTGTGTGTGTGTGTTTAAAGCAGATAGTGGAGCCATAAGCCTCATCCTCACGTGTTAATGTTTTTGTACATGAATGCAGTGCAAGTTTAGAAATACAGATGTTGCGATTTTTTTTCAAACCAGTTGAGTTGATGAAATCAGAGCAAGTATGAATGCAATGCCTCTTTAGCAAACCAAAAGGCTTAAAGCACTGCTTAGGTATACAGAGAGACAACGCCATCACAGGTGCAACACTGGCACACTTCTTAATGCGCACATTTCTGTGAAGAGGAGGAAAAAAAGCTCTTTTCTTTATCTCTGGAAGAAAGCACCCATTTACAGTGTTCAATATAGGCTATATGTATAAGGAAAGAATGCTTCAACAGTACCAAAAGATTTCATTTGAATGGATTCTTAAAAAATATCCTGGGTACTATTTAAAATGTATGTCTGTCTTATCTTTGTATTATACATTCAGTGGATTACAAGTTTAGGGTAGTCTGCTTAAGTGACACCTTCATTCATCTGTGCACTCATTGTCCGCCTATCTCTTCTTGGCGAGTCCCTTCAGGTGTCCACATATTCTACATCGGCAAGCCACTCGCTCTCATTAGCTCTCTTTTTGTGAGAATTCCTACTGTGTTTGGAGAGGCTTTCTTTGCCGCCTTTGTTTTCGCTACTTGGCGCGGTGGCACTGAAATTAGCATGAGAAAAAGCCCTCTTCAATATCCTGTTCAACCGGGCTTGGAGGCCACGGTGAAGGCCTGGTTCTCTCTCTTTCTCTTCTTCTCTCTCGCTGTCGATCTGCTACCCTGTTTCTGTTCTCAGCACAGAGCATGAGTACCATGAACCAGTTGCTTTTGTTTGAAAGCGGTAATGAAGTCTCTTGATTGGCCTTATTTGTAGCCGTGGTTTTACTCTCACACCCAATCATTTACCAGCCTCAGCAGATTGAAAAATGTTTCCAGCATTTTTTTGCATTATTGTTCTCATTCTTTCGTTCATGTGTTACATTTGACAAACATCCAGCTGATGAGAAAGCATGAAAGCATTCATAGGTTTCACTAGGTTTGGTAAAAGTTATGTTTAAAGAATTGCACATAAACACACACATGTCATAAATGTCACTACAGTATTTATTCAAACCTCTTGATTAACACAGTAAATTGCAATTCATTAAGTTACAAACAATATAAAGGGACCTCCAAAGGTATAATATTGTCCTTATGGTTCAGCTGAGCACCTTAAATTAGTTTTAAAGATGCACTACATTAACTTCAACAATGGGAAAATGGATGTAATAAAGTTATAACTGCTTTTAAAATTCTAAAGATTCAGTAAAGCCAAATGTATTTGAAACGCATTTTCATTTTATAGTTTGCAATGGTTTGGTTTTAGCATTTAAATCCAGTGAAAGGAAGCATCTTCATTTTTTGCCAGCATCTTAAACCTAATTTCTGTTCTGACACAACTGTATGATGTCATTGATTACCTTGAACATTAGTTTACACATGTTTCCTTGTGCTTTAGGGGAACAAAAAGTCAAAACTCCAGTCATTTGGACAGTTGCTGAATTCCAGTAAATAAACAAATAAACATTTTTCTCTTAAATAGAATCATATCTAAATGTATGGTCCTTTTTTTTGGAGTGGAAAGAGAGAAGTTTGCCAAATGCCGGAATATTTTTTCAAATTATAATAAAGAAAACACATTGTATGAACTGCCTTCTGAGTGGCCCAGAGAATTATCTATAAGCAGCTATGATTTTTTTTCCTCCTAGAAGAAACTCAGAACTGACAAACCTTGCATTTGAGCGCTGTATTTGCGTGAGAGGATTAATATAATGGGTGGAGTGAGACTGATTCGATTCAGCTGCTTGCACATCCGCACTCTCTTGTGGCTCTCCAAGCTGATTTTTATCAAAGGCAGCGACCCTCAGCGACAGAATGAGCTCCTGTAGCCTCCACAGTCCTCGAATCCTCTCCAAACACTGTACTTTAAGCCTTATCACTCTTAGCCCTATTCAAACACTCACTGATCAAACAGCTCTTTCAGCAGGGCAAGATGTGGCGGCCCATGGTGCTTCAAAGAGGGGTAGCAGAGCCGTGATTTCGGGGTAATGGAGCAGAATGAAGTCCTTGTAATTACCGATCTTGATTTCATTTCAAATGAAACTGGTGGCATATAGTTACACTATACATTATGCCATGAGGATGTCTTGGGAACACCTACATAATGCAGGGAAGGTTTATAAAATAAAAATCACCTTCAGAATATTTTCACATTATCTCATGTATGAACGATAGTTGGGGCAGCGGTGGCCTAGTGGTTAGGGCGTTGGCCACATGATCGGCGGATCGGGGGTTCAAACTCCTTCCCAATGGGTTGCCCTGAGGTACCCTTGAGCAAGGTGCCGCCCCCGTCCCGCTCCTCCCTGCGATGGGCTGGCGACCTGTCCAGGGTGCGTCCCCCGTCCTTGCCCTGTGTGCGCTGGGATGGACACCAGCACTCCCCCGCGACTCCGTTTGGGACAAGCGGCAGAAAATGGATGGATGGATGGATGAACGATAGTTTATTGTGACAGCATCACTTTTATCTGTTTTGTTTACCTTAAAAAGACACCAAATAAATTATCACACATATTAATCAGTCAGAAAGCACAACTCCAGAAAGAAAACATACGATTTCGTGTTGCAGTTTGTAAAATTATATTTGCCAAAAAGAACCCAAAACACTAAACAAACTGGTTTAGAAAAGGACTTTAAAATATATTGCTAATTATATTGTTACAAATTAAATAATATTATTGTATACCTGTACAGACTATATATTGCCCAGCACTACACCTATTCCTTGACCATTGTATCAGTTACACTTATAATACTGGTGCACATTTAGGTTTCCTATTCTAGGTATCAAATCTTTAGTATGCATAATTCCACAGCCACCCTCTATGCCATCCATCATTTGTCAAATCAAGTGACCACCATAGTACCACTGCTGAGCCACACAGCAGTGACAGCTAAACAGTAATGATGGTAAAGTAGTGCCAGTACAAGCCCGCCACAGATCTACTCATCTGACATTCTTTCAGTAAAAGGATAAATACTGAGCTGGTACTTGATTTATTAACAACAGCTTCTACTCTTCCTCTTCACAGTGTTGCTGCATCCCAAAGGTGCCTGATGTTTCGTTCCACAAATATGAATCAGCTGCTCCACAATCCGACCCCAGTTTATGCACCTCTCGGCACTACGTTGATCATGCTGTAAAATCTGAACACATGCTATATTTACTCAGATTATATTCCGAGATATTACAAAATTAACCTGCACTTTTTCTGATCCATTTACTTGTACTTTTTCAGAGGAATACAGTTACTGTTAAGAAAACCCACAAAAAGAATGACTTGAAATTGTGATTAATCACATCACCATAAAACATGTCGGTTAGAGCGCTGTTTTGAATCATGCGGCCTTCCGCAATATCAATATCGTAAAAGTCAGCAATTGATTAATAAACAGCATATTATGCAGCTATATTGCGAGATAGATTTGTGTTTGTGTGGTTTCTTCAAAGTGTCCTATTTCTATGGAAATTAGGTGGCTGTGTTCTAACACCTGCGTCAGCAAAGAGCGCACCTTAAAGAAGAGCCTCAAAGGGAATTAGGTCTTAGAAAAAAGTATGGTTACATTTTTTGCAGGTTTTACATTTGCCGTCATCGATAAAGGGAAGGGAAAGGAAATGAGCTGTCCAAAATTCACATTGGAACAGGAGGGAAATAGGCACCACTCTCTCCATCAGAATCCTTCATGCTTTCTCTGCTGTAGCCTCAGGCACTGCAATACACACTCTCAATCTTCTTTCCACATTTGTTTCCACCCTGCTTTTACACCCAGTCTACCCTTGCCCTTGACAGTCAGACATTATGAAGTCATTTTAACTCCCCTGATATATAATATTGGCAGAAACAGGTTTTACCTAAGGCAGAGTAATCATATCTGATTAAAACAGATCTGCACTGTTTGGGTATGAGACCTTTCAGCCTACAGCTGCTTTGATCCCTCCTTCCAGCCCTATCTTTTAGCTTCATTAGGAAGCGCACAGTTAGCGCCTGGTCTAATGTGCTGCGGTAATGCTTTCTGATGACTGAAGCTGAGAGGACAGTGCTGTAGACTTCTCATTAATTGTAGTACTGGATGTCTGCTCTCCTGCTGGATTTGAGACAGTGTATAGCGGTGTTGGGCGTTTTTTTAATTGGAGCACTCGAGTATTGTTTTTGAGGAAACTCGGCTCCAAAGTGAAGCTGTCAGTGTTGATGTAGTTGCTTTTATGTCGTTTAAGTGAAGAGTAGTGGTTGCCTTTTAATTTGATTATGGATTATCTGGATTATCAATGTTTACCCACAAATGTGTCTGCTGTTGCAAGAAGGGACAAGCTTTAGAGAAGCTGGGTTAAGAAAGAAAGTTTGTATTTGCTATGTTGGCTTCAGTGTTACACAACTGTCTAAGCATCGGTCCTATTCTCAGGAGATCGTGAGTTCAGTTTCGCAGACATCTGTGACGAGGATCCAAGACAGCATATTTGGCCTTGCTCTTCCCCCATCAATCAATCAGGGCGGTTATTTATTTACTGGTAGGTAGTGTACTCCCATTAGCTAGTTGAGTTGTTCAATAATGTCATGTTCGCAGCAGTTTGAAGAGACATGATGGAGACAGACATGCTGATGTAAAAAACTTGTGCTATCTTTAATTCTCCCAGTATCGTTTTCTGGACTAGATTAGAGGGAAAAAGTTAGGAAAAATTAACAACACAGAAAAAGCAAGTTTACATTAAATGAACTGATAATGCAAATGTAATGCCACCCAAGAGAACAAGCTGCGCTACAGATTTTAAATGGGTGAAAACTGCAGAAAATGTTAGTCCAGCAGCAGAAAGAGAGTTTGAAGTGAGAGAGAAACTTGTCAAGGATTCTGAATATTCAGACTAATATGAGCTGATGGTGCTGGTGAGTCTGATAACAATCTAGTAAAGGAGGACCTGCTGCTTCATTCTCTCCTGGTATAAAACAGATACAAATTTTGCAGAGTTCAGTGGGTTCAGTGATTCAGAACAAAACAGGAGCTTTTATCTTAATATGGCTGGATGTTTCTTTATGCTTTATGTTTAATTAAATTAGTTATTGAATACTTTAACTAATTTAACTAACTCATTGAAATACTTTTAACTAATAAATATAGTTCAGACATAATATATACAAATGTGTATGTGTGTATGTGTGTGTGTGAGAGAGAGAGAGAGAGAGATTGATGTTTGTTATGTTTTCCTCTTAATGAATAGTGCAACTAATACTCTAGCATAGCTTAGTGACTTGTAGTCCAGTATGGTAATGCTTGCATTTTTTAAGTTATTAAACCATTTAACATCATTAAAGTTCTCCTTTGAGAGAACTGAGCTTTGTTTGTTTAAATTGTGTAATACTCCATACAATACAGTCATAATTAAAGTATTTGTAGAGAGCATTTGAACCAGTCTGTTGAATGTATCATTCGTTGCTTTTTAAAGCATACAATGTGATATGCAGTACAAGGCTTTTGTCAGTGTTCTGTAAAGTTTTTCCAGATTTGCTGCATGAAAGGTCACATTTGTGGGTGAAGCATGGATCGGTATATTACCTGTAAATCTTTTTTTCGCCATTTCTGAGGTTAAAGACGACTAACTCTTACTGATGTGAAATTGCCTGAAAGCCCCCCTGGTAGCACTTATGACTTTGCAGCTGCATAACAGCTGCATAATTACTTGATATGAATTTAGATATGAATGAAAGTGGTGATGTCACCCCAGTCTGAGCTTTCTAACTGGGCCTTAAGTCTTTTTGCAGTTGTAACCTGGCATGTAGCATGGGGTTTGGGGGTCTGATAGGGAGTGGCAGTCTACTGCAGGTCAAAAATAGAACCTGCACCCCCCCCCCCATGCATACACACACACACACACACACACACACACACACACACAAGTGGCAGGTGTGGGCTAAACCATGTGTGTTCTTCTAATGAGGCATCCCAAGAGTGCACTGTGTCTAACTAACCCATAGAGACCACCATCTTACGCTACATCTAACACAGGCTTATTTGTACCACTAATGCTGCTACATGCTGGTTGCTGGAGCCTGTCAGTGTTCTGTGACTCAGATTATACACATTATTAACTTGGAAAAATGTCCCAGTGGCTGCTGCTGCCTTTGCTGCTGTTGCTTTCACCTCTCTGAATCACAAGCTTAAGTGCTTCCTGTTTAAAGAAAGCCTGGCCGTTGAAAGAAGCATGTTTCATGTCGAACTTTAACTCTAGTTTTCTCTTTGTCATTCTTGGACAACTTGCCCTTCCTGTGAGCCTCCATTTACATTATGTACACTCGTTATGTGATTGGCCATGTCCCGTTAGTACTGGCTTGTACCACTTGGATATTTTAAGTGAAGCTTCATCTATCAACTTCTGCTGATGCTTGCTTCCTGTGTTTGTTCCAGTCTTTTTTCTTGTTCTTGGTCAGATGGCTGAAGTGCATTTTATCTGCGCAAATGTCTGGTCACTGTTTATCTTTTACCACAGGGGCCTGGTGGTCTTTCTCAAAGATAGTGTTGATATGTTAGAGCCTTCCATCTCAGCTGATATGTCCATATCTTTGAGGCAGAACTGCTTAGTATCTGAAGCTCAGCATGAGTTCTAATGGCTTAACGCTACAGATGCTCCTCTGCATTGATAGACTACTGTGGATCATGACTTCCTGTCAACAGGCTATGTGGCTCATTAGTTTCAAGCCTTCTGTGTGGACTTTTGGCAGCTATAAAAAGAGAAAAACACAAAATGCTGCTCTAACACTTTGGTTTCAGCAGCAGTTGGGGAGCTTACCAATGTAAAAAATATTTTGTAACAAATGATGATTTTAGAGGCTAAAATTCTGGCAGTTGATAATATTAATGATTATATTTAAAATTGAAGGAAAAATTAAATTATGTATTCCTTTAAAGACAACTGATGAAGGGAATTTTACTGATTTTTCAAAACTGCTGCATAGTCAAACCTTTAGACAAAGTCATGCAGAAAGATTTGTTGGGAATTGCCATGTTGGATAGGAACTTACATCACTGAATATTATTACAAGAAATGGTTGTGAATATGTTGTTCAATGCAGCAGACAGCAGTTGATAATAGTTCTGAGAAGGTTTTGGTATGATATACTATTCAGTGCAAATGTGGAGAGGTACATGATTGGATTTTTAATTTTCAATTACCAGTTTAAAATTCTCAAAAGGGAGCCGTTTTCCCTACATCAGATATGGCTGTTCATTACGATGTAAAACTAGCCACTAAAGTTGGTCTGTATTTCCTCTCATACCAATAAATACGCCTCACTTATTAACCCCTTTATTTTTAAGCCAATCAATAAATCAATTCCAGCAGCAGCGGAAAAAGCTAGAATTATCTGGAAAGGAATTAATTAAGGGATCAGGTTTAATATTTGATTTTATCTTTAACTTTGTCATATGAACAGATTATGGCACTGCCATCATAACAAAAAACTTTTTTTACTAGACCTATTTTTATCAGTAGTAAAAACTAGAAACACGGTTGACAGCTTTCTGACCGTAGCTGGCTGACAGGTGTTTGGGGATTCCAGCAGTTTTGGCTGGCCAGACTAGCTCGGGCTGGACATCCCTGGTGGATCTCATCAGACAGTCACGTCAGGATGGACACTGTCTTTAGCCCCAATGTGAGCTCTGCTCTCCCTATGGACTGCAGCACTCACTCCACACAGGCTGACTGACAGGAACTGCTGACTTCTTCTTACTCTAATGTATATCACGTTTCCGCCTGGAGATACAGCGATAGTAAAATGTCACTCCATATGTGTAAAGAATTTACTGATATCTCTGCTGCTCCTATTTCAGAGGATATAATATCTATGGCGGTCTGTCAGAATACAGAATATTTCTCTATACCCTTTACAATAACAATGCTAAAATGGCCTCTTTTGAGTGATTCAGCCACAATCCTGGAGGGTCCTCGGCTCTTGACAAAAAATGTGCAGGCCCTCCAGCCCTCCAGAAGCTGGGTTGGAAGACATTTATCATTTTCAGTAGGTCCTCTAGAACCTAGAGTACCTTTTTAGAGTAGTTAATGTAGATGTTTTAGTAGTTTGGAAATATTTTATAGTAGGTATTGAATAAGTCTAAAGCTAAAGGTTTAAGGGTGTCAGGCAAGTATAGCATGTGTTTTTTAGATTTTGATGCATTGCAGATGACCAATCAAGATAATGCTAAATGATGAGATTAATTGATCAAATTGTGATTTTTTGGTAATTGTTATTGTAGAAAACATGAATGTTTCCATTTTGATGAACTTTGCTGTCTCAGCCTTGTTTTTTCCTTTCAGTTTTTACTGTATCAGTGGTTACTGCTTGTGCTGAGGGCACTTGCTGATGGCTGCAGTTTGCTGGCGTAAACGGTTAAATCTGATCTCTGGCCCTGAGGTGATCTTTTTGCCCCTCAGGGAGGACTCCGGCTCTGCACACAAGCACAGCAGACTAATGATAAATAACAGGCTCTGTCCTCTGCACGCCACCCTCTCTTTTAGACACTACAAGCAGGAAGCTTGATAACAGTTCCCTTATATTCCACAATTATAAAACAAATTATATTACTAGGTTCTGTGTGATAGAACCATGTAACCCAAAGAAATGTGCCAAGTGTCCAATTGTTCTATTCTTTATTTGCTTTCAGAGGATAATAACTTCCTGCTTTCAACTACAGATAGCGTTTGCACTAGCGATGCTGAAAAGCCAGGCAGTGCAGGCAATGGCCATTAATGATGGCTGAAGTCCGTGTGCTGCATCGATGTGCCCAACTGAGCGCCTGGGAACAGAACTGCAGTATCAATCCAGATTTATCATCATTTTTTTGTTGACATTTGATTACATTTATTTGTCACCATTTACTTTACATTACCTACTTGTCATTAGACTAACTTGTTAACCCAGTTCAAGTGATAAAAACGTCTTTTGTGGATTTTTTTTTTTCAGTTGTAGCAGATTTTTTGTCAAAACTCTGACTTTTCCATCCACAAAAACTTTACATAAAAAAGGAAGATAGGAACCACTGTCTCTCAGTTTTGTGCTGTTTCGCTTCTCTCTGTCCTTTTTTCTGCTGGTCTTGTTCTCTCTGCTCCTAAATGTTTTGTTGCAGGTTTGGCCTTTTGGCAGGTAGATTAAAGACCTGCTTTGTCCCTGGATAGGAAGGGGATTAGGACCAGAGAATTGCAGGATTCTCTGCTTATTCTTTCTTAGAATAGAGGCAAATGAAAGAGAGGCTCCCTCTTCTTTGCCCCTGTTGAGCCACTTGTGTGTAAGTGTATGTGTGTGCATTTTTCTCATGTCAGGTCTCTAGAGGCTTGGATTAGGAATAGGACAGCTTTCTACTGTCCTTATAAGAACAACGCTTATTTCTGGCAGTATAAATGGCACTCCACTGCAAGCTGAACATCTTTAGTTTTAATGGACTGTGTGGAACCTCACAGTCAATTGTTTGCTTTTGTTTGTTGTAATAAATCACTTCTAGATTGGATAAGATATATTGGTCTGTCTGGTAGTACGTTTCATTTGAGTAACACATACATTAGTGGCTCATAACATCAGTGCTCAATTAAAACAAATGCATTCAATGCAGACTCTGCATGACTCTATGAATAAAGAAATACGTTTTGCTTCTCTCTAATAATGTGTCTATACTTGTCCCCTTCTCTCAGAATATGGAGAGTAATGCTAGATATTCACATTTGAAACATTAAAGAATCATTTGAAGAATGCTAATTGTTTGTGTGTCGTCCAAGCTTGCCTACAAATATAGTTCTAATTAGACTTTGAATACAGTTATGTTTTTGTATTTCTCTCAATTTTTTAATGTAATGCTAAAGGGTATGTGTTTGCAACAGGAGAGAGAGAAGCTGATATGCAGCATGAAAGAGGAGGAACATCTGAAGTTTGAATGTGATTAAAAATTAATCACCCTGCTTGCCAGGGCTGTAATTGGTTTGGGATGGAGCTCAAAGTGGGAAGTTCATGGCTGAGGCTACAGGGAAACAGCCTGTCTGATATAAATAGTAGAAGAGCTGCTATTTTAACCTATGAAAATTTTGTTTCAAGAATAGATTGCACGAGGAACGATAATGAGGTCTGAATGTTATTTATTTCTTTTTTTGGACAGTGTTACATTTTAAACAGGAAACTAAGTGGTTTTATTAAGTGCTGATCAGAAGTGAATCTAGCACACATGTGTTCTGTATCAGCCCTTTTCATTTAAAGCTAAATTATAACAAAACATTTCTAATTTATAACACAATCAAATCCTTTGAAATGATTATTTAAATGTATTTCACTGTATTTTGTTACAATGGTGCTGGTTTGACTGATTAACCACCTAGTATCAAACCTACCAGAATTACAAAATTCACGATTGTGTATCAGATTCAAGGATTAGAAGACTGATCTAGAAGTCTTTGCTGATCATGTAAACAATGAATGTCAAGAAGACTGAAGTTGGACAGAAACAGACAACATAAAAGAAACCTAAACAGCTGTATTATCTCTTTCTCTCTCTCTCTCCCTCTCTCTCTCTCTCTCCCTCTCTCTCTCTTTTTCTCTCACCCTCTCTTTTTCAGTTACCCTGCTGGACTCCATGTCAGCTCCTGGAGATCTGGGCTGGGAGGCCTATCCAGCAGAGGGGGTGAGTAAGTGGTGAAATCTGTATGAATGTGTGGTTCATGTATGAGTTTCTGTTCTAAATGAGGGAACCCTGCAGCACCTCGGAGACTCTCTTTTATCCAAGTGTCATTGTTTAAAGGAAAATATTTATTTTCAGAAACAATACTCTTTTCATATTTTTGAGGAAA
Organism: Hepsetus odoe; assembly: GCA_017165825.1. Lineage (NCBI taxonomy): Eukaryota > Metazoa > Chordata > Actinopteri > Characiformes > Hepsetidae > Hepsetus > Hepsetus odoe. The sequence continues at coordinate 7,843,605 of CM029389.1, forward strand.
CTTTCTAAACATTCTTCTGGGACCTTCCAGTACCCTCCAAATCCCCTTTGGCAACCAGGTGGCATTGCTATCATCCCACTGGGAATCTCAGCAGGCTCTCAACTGTCCATGACCCTGACCTCTCCATGGCTCCTTCAAATGGTTGTCCTGTCCAGACTGCCTGCTGGGGGCTGGAGAAATGGAGCTCACTTTGCTGATTTTGCTCACCTGCAGAGCGTAGATCCTTCTGCCATCACAGTGGGGGATCATCCATCATCACTTTGTTTTGCAGCACACAAGCAAAAACTCTTTCTTAGATTCTTTCATAGATTCAATGATGTATAATTACACTCCCCTCAGGATTAAATTAGGTTTAAACATTTTTAAGAGTGTTTTCCACCAGCGTTATGGACCTGGTTGGGAAATTTTGTAATTAGCAGAACCAGCTTTTAAAAATGGGATGCGCCTGTTTTCTAGCTGCTGCTGGTTAAAGAGGTAAAGGATTTAGTTTTTGTCCCACATCCTTTCACGTATGTGTTTGAAAGTTGAAAAGAAGGTGTGGACGTTAATTGACAGTTGGGATTACCCATGTGTGTTTCAGCTGTCACTGTTTTCAATCAACATCAACCCATAAATGCATATTTTATGTTTAACAGTTTTCCATCCTTGTTGAATAAATCATAACTTCCTTATAACAATGCCGGGATGAAAAAAGCTCAAGGTTGTTTGCCTGTAAAAAAAAATGCAGCAGCTGACTGACAGGTGGTTCACGTCTGATGAGAAGATGAAAAGCCTTCTGCTTTAAATGATTGCTTTTATTATTGGTGGCACTGACAGTTCAGCCCTTATAATGCTCTCATCATGCTTCTGTCAGAACTCTCAAAAAAGTTTCAAGGTGCTCAGGATTAATGAGGAAGACCAGCAATCAGGTAAAGGTGAGCAAACAATAAAGCTCTTTGTCTTCTCATCGGAAATGATCCACTTGTCAGTAATAATGTTAGATAGTTTTGAAAGCTGTTTAAAAAGGTAAGCAAAGTGCTTTTCTTAAATTTGTACAGACCCCTCTGAAAGTGTTTTTCATGATCTTTTTAATAAAAGAAAATAGCAAACAGAGAAGTTGATGCCCATATTTTTATAGATTTTCCTTTAATTTGATTCCTCCTTTAATTTAGAGATATGTTTGTGTATTTTCTTGAGGTTTGTGGCAAAAGCAGCATATCTTTAGAGAATGCCTAGAGTGCAGTAAACTTATTATGATGTACTGAGTTGAAAAAGAAAAAGCCATTTGAATAACTGGTACTTCTAATCATTTTCATGAAACCACATCCGTTCACCATTTTTCATAATTTTTCATCATTTCATGAAAAAGTACAATGTAACTATAAAGAGCAAGATAATCTGGTCCCAAGCCACTCTAAAACAGCAATTTATTCTTACCAGATTTTCCTGTCAGTTAGCGGTCTACCTGATGTCAGGGATGTCTTGAGTTAGATTTGTTGAGACTACCGACTGTCTGTATGAGGGCTATAAGTTTCTTGCCATGTGTTGCTGTCTAGCATGATCTTCAGTGCATTTATTTCCAAGAATAAATACGTTTCCTGCTACATTGCAGCTCATCTGAAACGCATTCAGATTCAACCTGGTTTTATGACAAATAAATCTGTTGTTAGAGCAACCTTGGTTTAATGCCTTTTAGAAACTTACAGACTCTATATGAATTTCATCTTAATATTGTTTATTATTATTATTATTATTATTATTATTAATATTAATAAGCAAATAATTTGGAAAACAATATAAATGTGTATGCACATTTATAAACAGTGGAAGCACTTAGCACTGTTTTATCACTAGACACAGTAGTTTTGCTCACTTGGACAAAGCCACATGGAAACAGGTGGGAGAAAGATGACGACGGGGGAAAATTTGTGCGAACGAGAGTTGTTTTGACGGCGTTTGAAAGTAGTTTGGATTTCATCACCTCACAGGAAAACATGAATGAATCCTAAAACATAACTGCGATTACAATTATCAGAGGCAAAGTTGTCAACCAGCATAGCTTGTGAAACTAGACACGTGCTTAGATCTCACTGGAATTAGCATTTTCATGATTCTCAGCAAATTTCTCTAAAGGCAAACATTGGCTGATTACAAACTCTTTATTTAATTGCTTATGCAAGGACCTGTCCTCTAGTAATGAGGCTCTGCCTAGGAGTAGCTTAGCAGACTTTGATATATTTTTAATGACACATATGCGACTACATGCTCATGTTTAAGGATACTGTTGAAAAACTGCACGCTAAGTCATTTTTGTACTCTTAAATGTTAAGTGTTTGTAAATGAATTTCAAAAGATGTTATAAACAGAAATCCTATTAGCTCATTATAATTTCTGAGTGGTACTGGGTCCTAACCAGGGTTGAGAAGGTTCAGAAATACAATGTTACTAGTCCATTCCAGGGTGTTTTTGCTATTTTGCTCAATAATATACTTCAGTTGTTAAACATAGCTTTTACCCATTGTTATAGACTAAGTAATTAGCCACTGTTAGCCTACAAAATCAGTATTCTAATAGGTTTCATTTGGTCACTTCACTATACTTGGATAAATACTAAAACTGTCAGAATTTTTTTTCACAAACTGCTACTACCTGTTAATATATAATCGGAGTATTTTTTTCCTCTTGTAGTATTCAGTAAATAACTGATGATGATTATGATAAAAAAAAAAAAATGCTTTTTAATTAATATAGTGCATATGGCTCTTGAGGTTTTGCTAGAATATCCAGATATTATAGATAATTTAAATATATATTTCAAAGTTCATTTTAATATAAGGAAAAGGTGAGTAACTTTTGAACCCTGGCAGTTCATATTACTTTTTGTTTCAACATTGTTTGTTCCTCTGTATGTGCAGTGGGAAGAGATCAGTGTAATGGATGAGAGGAACACACCAATGCGGACATACCAGGTGTGCAATGTGATGGAGGCTAACCAGAACAACTGGCTGCGGACGGGCCTGATCCAGCGGGAGGGGGCCCAGCGTGTCTATGTGGAGATCAAGTTCACGCTGCGAGACTGTAACAGCCTACCAGGAGTCCCTGGAACTTGCAAGGAGACGTTTAACGTCTATTACCATGAGTCCAACAGCGCCTCACCCCCGCCCCTACGACATATCCGTGAAAGCCAGTACGTCAAGATCGATACTATAGCGGCTGATGAGAGCTTTACTCAGACAGATGTTGGTGACCGTGTCATGAAGCTCAACACAGAAGTGCGGGACATCAGCGGCCTCAACAAGCGTGGCCTCTACTTGGCCTTTCAGGACCTTGGGGCCTGTATTGCTCTGGTTTCTGTGAGGGTCTTCTACAAGCGCTGCCCACTTGCTGTGCTTAACCTAGCCCGCTTCGGTGACACAGTAACTGGTGGAGACTCGGCGCTGGTGGAGGTGCGAGGTTCCTGTGTAGAAGATGCTGAGGAATTGGAAGCTCCCCGCATGTTCTGCAGTGCTGATGGAGGTTGGCTGGTGCCAATCGGGCGCTGCGTGTGCAAGCCGGGCTTTGAGGAGGTGGATGGCCGCTGCCAGCGTGAGTAGTAGATAATATAAACATTGTTTTCAGAAATGTGTGGCAATTTTCTGTGAATTGTTTGGTTTGTTGTACTTTTATGAAATTTGGGTTGATGTAAACCTTTTAAAGCATTACATAGAGGGACTGTACTGCATACCTTTGTGCTTTGCTTCTCAAGCAAGCCCATTACAGCCAACTAAAAGCTTGTTAATTAGCAGAATATTTCAGTCAAATGTATTAGAGAAAAGGAGAACACTAGTAATGTCAAAACACAATGTCAAAAATATTCTAGTATACAGTGCAATTTAAACTTAATCCTTCTCTTGGGAACCCACAGTATTGCAGGTTCATATTTTAGAAAATGTGAGTGGGATTTTGTAGTGAACTGAGATTCACACAGTTCTTAGGGTAGAGACACACTTTGTAGAATCGGAAAGCTGTGTTTTATAATTATTGTATGTGACCAGTTCTATCATCTATTTAGCTTTCAGCAGTATAACACTACATCCTGTATCCAGGTTAGTTAATACATGAGCTATAATACATGAGCTATATCTTAGTATGCTGTATTTGAGCAAAGAATCCACCAGACTATGCTAAGCCAAGACCCTCCAGCACTAAATGCTGACAGTTATTTTACACAGACAGTTGCTGTGTAAAAAGCACAGACAGCAGGCATGGTCTGATTGGCCTTTCCTACACACTTTGTATGTCTCTGGCTCCATGTCCAATGGCCAGTTTTGATATAATCAGATTTTAAATGTCTTAATGAACTCTGTACACTGAAGGTCACCCCCCCAAAAAAAACAAAAAAAGAGCTGCTAACATCTTTCATTAATCCATATTGCTTGTTTTACCCTTTCCTCATATTTCTTTTTAGTTAAATCCTGCAATCATTCACCATCAGGACAGAAAGGATTGTGTTAGCAAGCTAAGCCGGCTTGCAAGTCTGGCAAGATAGAAATGGATTTGATGCAGGTGTAATAGTTTTTCAGATGTGATAATATGGTGGGATTGCTGGGGTAGGGTTGCATGACATTTTGCAGTTAATATTTACTGACAGAAATGTGATCTTTCCTGCCTTGCCTTGTTATATAGAAGGTGAAATATTCAGTTCAAAAGTGGAATCAAAGACAGTGGGTCACTTGTACTTTGGAATAATTGTTTAGATCTCTGATATGCATCAAAGAACTCTTAAAAAGCGATGATCGCACATTTGCCTTGTCTTTTCTCTTCAACATTATTAACTGCATCTTGATATGTGCTCCATTGCCATGTAAGATATCTGTAGCAGAGGAGCTTGTGATGATTCAATCCTCAGCAGAATAACAGTCATTGTGTGTGGCGGAGTGGAGTGATGTCTGAAAGGCTGAGCTTGAGGTAGAAGATTATTGAGATGTGACAGGGTACGGCAGACTTTCTCTCTGCTTTGTAATCCTTTCTTTCTAACAGAATAAGAAATAATAAAGCCACCCGTCTCTTGGCTGCCTGGCAGAGTGTTGTAGCGGGAGAGAGGGGCGTGCGCGCATCATCTTCCATGCAGAAAGATCTCGCTAAAGATTGCAAGCTGTTGACTACTGTCATAATGATATGCAGACATTATTGTTGATTTATTGAATAATAGTTGTGGGTAGTACTGCATAATCATACAATACAATGCTTTGTTTAACATTTTGAGCAGCACAGCTGTATTTTTTTCTGCTCTTGTTGCAAAGCAAAAACGGTTGATGTTTATTCTGGGACCATTGATGTTAATTCAGCAATGAAGATTTTTGCACATGCTGATGTTTGAGTTAGTGAACTGCAGGTAACTATAATAGTCAGTGTCACGCTGAAACTTGATTAGGATCTATTATGTTAATTCAAACTGTATTTTTTCATATTTGTTTCACATCGTATTTTTTCTGCTGTTGAAATCACTTGGTTTTTGAGGAAGTAAAAAGCAAAACAGCATTGTAGCGCATTGAGTTGAAAGGGAGTTTCACCAGAATCAACACTGCTGCAGTCAAGCTGATTATAAAAATTAAGAAAATATGCACTCATTTTTAGCCATAATCAGATCGTTCAAATGATAAGATAGAAGTGTATCTGCCGTCTATATTTCGGAACTTTGTAGTTCTGCCAAGCATATTTGTGTTTTCATTGATGTTTAAATTATTCTAAATTGTATTAATATAATTAAATCCCTGGGAAATGTTTTTGTTTATGCGGCATTCAGCTGCTTTGTAAAAAGAACTGTAATTTTATAAAATCCAAATAATTATTAGTATTATTTCACTTTATACCTTGAAAGGAGTTCTTCTACCTCCTGTCATTCAAAAATCACAAATGTAATCACTGCTCACTTTCAGTTTTTGAAAGGGAGCAGCCAAGAAATCTTTCTTGTAGTTCTTGTAAGACTGTAAAAAATAAAGACACTCCTTTCAGGCTCAAAAGTACAAAAAGAAGCTAACAAAAGCCGAGGTTGTAGCCTTTGGGGAAAGGTAAACATCTCGTCTAGTGTCTCCTGGGTAGTCTTGCATTTTATGATGGGCTTAAATGCTGGTCTTTGTGTTCCCTGTCTGTCTCATCCGGCGAGTTGCTAATGGATTCATTAATGGCTTCTGCTTTTGGCCTTAGACCAGAGTGGTGCTGTAATTACACCATCATTATTGTTGCTTTCCTTACTTGCATATGTGATTTTCCACTTCTCAAGCCTTTCCAAATGCGTGATGGACTCTGCCCTGTGAGCCTGCCACCCTGAGACCTATGTGCCAAGGATGCTAGCGCTTTTAAATATTCATACCTCCTTCCTGGACTGCTGTTGCCTAGTGGGTGGATATGTGTGTGGAAAGAGAAGGAAGTGACAGGAAATGAGAGGATGAGGGAAAGAGAGAGAAAAAGAAAGAAGAGAGAGAGCGAGCGAGAGAGAGAGAGAGAGAGAGAGAGAGAGAGAGAGAGAGAGAGAGAGAGAGAGAGATTGTTAGTATATCACTTGTGCATCATCGGACAAGTGATTTCAGATTACAGATAAAATAAAAAAACTGAGAAAATAATGTGCCAACCATGTCTGCGCAGGTTTTTCTGTCTGGCCAGCTGAGGAAGCAAGAGCTCATGGAAAGGGCTAGACAAAATGAGTCAGAAACTGTTGTGCTGTTTTTCTTGTTGTGCATTTGCAGGATCAGAAATTCAAAGGCAGTCTTTCTCCTCATTGTGCTGTGAAATCCTATGTATTCACTGAAGAAATATTGTGGGAGTGTCGTGGTAACTATATAAGAATCAATTTGGGCCAGTCTTAACTGGCCTGTTACCGCCTGTCTGTTGCCCATGCCCTTCTCTCTTTGTCTCGGCTCTTCTTCATGGGGTTTTCCTTTCCTGAGAATGCTTGATAGTCCTTCAATATTATGCCTCTCTGTTTCTGTCAATCTTTTCACCCCCTCTCTCCCACTTTTTTTCTCTTCTCTATTCACTCTCTCTCTTACTCTTCCATCTGAGCCAGATCTCACAGGGCTATGTTTCCATACAGGCTATCATCACTCATTACCGATAGTGTTGCAGCAGAGAGAGAGAGAGAGAGAGAGAGAGAGAGAGAGAGAGAGAGAGAGAGAGAGAGAGAGAGAGAGAGAGAGAGAGAGAGAGAGAGAGGAGAGAGAGAGAGAGAGAGAAATGCTGTATTGATTACCATCTATGCATCTACAGTACTGTGCAAAAGTTTTAGGCAGAAAATGCTGTAAATAAAGAATGCTTTCTAAAATGGAAGTAGCATCATTATCAAAAATGCAGTGAATGAACAAAAGAGAAATCTAAATCAAATCAATATTTGGTGTGTCCAACCTTTGCCTTCAAAACAGTATCAGTTCTTCTAGGTACACTTGCACACAGTTTCTGAAGGAACTCTGCTGGTAGTTTGTTCCAAACATGACTGTGTTTCAACCTCCGTGTGACACTGATGATCATCAGCTCCTGTTTGGTAAAACTGGTTGATCATACACCGACTATAATCTTACAAAATCCCTGACTTTCTGCAAGTGTACCTAGAAGAACTGATGCTGGTTTAAGGCAAAAGGTAGTAACACCAAATATTGATTTTATTTAGATTTTTCTTTTGCTCGCTCACTTTGCATTTTGCAGCATTTTTTCACACCCGCCTAAAACTTTTGCACAGTACTGTATGACCTCTATCTCAATTCCTTGACCTCTCTTTCTCTCTTTCTTATAGACTTGATTGATAGAAGTCATGATAGAGTCCAAAGTCTCAATTTAGCATGTTTTTCATACAGGGAAAATAGAAGTGCCTGAAAATGTGCCGTATAGGTTTACTGGAACATTCAATATTCAGGTAACTGTCCCTGAAACATTATAAATCTGTAATGAAGAATTCCTGATCCATTCAGACCCATTTCTTAGAAAAAAACTATGGTTGCCAGAAAAAAGCAGTATCAATCTGTTTTTGGTTTTTAACTTTCAATCACTTGCTCAAAATGAATGAGCCAGTGGAAATGATCTAAATCATTATTTCTGCTTTGTGAATGTTTCACTTTCTCATGGAAAGATTTTAAAGGGTTTGTTCTGATAGTGTCTTTGCAGATGAATAGATATGGCATTGCAGCCTTCTAATTTTCTAACAAGCCAAGCCATGAGCTTATACAACAGCCATGTCTTCATAAAATCAACACTAACCTAACCTAAATAACCTAATATTTTAAGGGATTTCTGTGCTAATATTTATTAGGTTAAGTGACTTGTCATGAGACCAGATGGTCTCTATCTCTTTAACAGATTTTATTAAACCTGCAATATAAGCAGGATTTTATAACTAACAATATGTCTTTCCTGTTAATTGTAATTCTTGATTTTTGTTTTTGGGTTTTTTTTAATTAAAACTCTTATCTCTAACCAAATAATGTAGTATCTCTCTCTCTCTCTCTCTCTCTCTCTCTCTCTCTCTCTCTCTCTCGTCTTGTCTTATTTCGTAGAACTTGGGCATGCACTTCTTTTCTACTGCCTTAACCCTGGTTTTCTTCTGCCTTAACCTTTGTTCTCTTCCATTCATCACTTTCTCTCTCCTTCTCCTGTCTGGATGTTTGTTAAAGGCTCTTTTCAAAATGAAGCCACTTGTGTGAAGGCCTCTCATGGGGTCTGCATGTTCTCACCCTCTTTCCACTCTTCTGAGCAGTCAGATGAATCACAGTGCTTTTGGAGGTTAGAAATGCCACTTCGAGGGACCTGCATGAGTGTGTCAACAATGGAGCCACAGATGGGCATCAAACATGACCCAATGGCTTCCTGTAGTGACACAAGCTCCACTCTCTAAAAGAGCTCATAGGAATAGTCCTGCAAAAATGTTATAGTTAAGCCCACTTCCTCTTTCTGCAATTGCGGCCAACAGTCTGGCTTTCTGGTATGGTTTAATAGTAGCTCAAACATCTGCGACTGGCATCAAACTGCACACATATCCCATTATTCACTTATTGCAAGATTTGCTTATGTAGAGGTATACACTTGCTTTTGTGATTTCTGAGAGAGTGTGACATATTATTTACATTTACCTTTACGGCATTTAGCAGACGCTCTTATCCAGAGCGACTTCCAGTTCCTAATTACAGGGACAGTCCCCCTGAAGCAACTCCAGGAACCTCAGGAACCCAATGGTGGTACTGCTAGAGGTGGGACTTGAACCAGCGACCTTTGATCCATAGGTCCATAGGCAAGTATCCTACCAATAGACTCCCACCACACCACATTATTGCCTATATACATGGACAAATCATTCCTGTGTAGAAACACAGATACAAACTTCACACGCAGAACAAAGGGAAAATTGTGCAAATTAAAATTTTCATCAAACTGTTGCTTTAAGCACCCACAGCCAAGGCTAAACTGTGAGCTGGAGGCAGGAGTGGCTGAGTTGAGCTCTTTGTGACAGTAATCTCACTGCAAGGAGCATCTTTCTCTCCCAGTGCTGAAACTGGGTCATGGGATTGTGAGTGGCCCTGACAGAGCGCCACGGCAGGAGGTTCTGAGCAGCAGAAGCCAGCCTAAATTCTTATGCACTCTAGTCTTGCAAGCTCTAAGATTAACACTATGGTTTAGAATTACATTAGCAAGGGCTCTACAATGTAGCCAAAATATATTGAGAACCATTTGGCCAATTCTTGTGTTAATATTATTTGCAAAGTAAAGTAAGTTAACAAGTGACCTGCGTTAGCCTGTTCAGGATGCTCACTGTGCAATAAAGATTTGGTGGTTTGTTAGAGGCATATTTGCATATTCCAGTCTTTTGCTATATGTATTTTGCACAATGTTTTATGTATTTTACACAATAACAATACACTATTTATCTCAGCCATAACACAAACCAAGCCATAAAGGCCCCTTTGAGCTTTGTGGAATGGATTTACAAAATCTGACACAATGGAAAGCTCATAATGTCATAGTGTGTGTGTGTGTGTGTGTGTGTGTGTGTATGTGTGTGTGCATGCGTGCATGTGTGTGTGTGTGCGTGTGTGTGTGTTTGTGCTGATATGCTGTGACAGAAAGACAATGAGGGGGAGGAGGAGCATGATTATGTGTGTGTGTGTGGTCGTCTGCTCATGTTTCTTCAGCCTTGTATGATAGGTAGTCAGGGTCAGAAGGGGTTAACCCATCTGGTAGTCATCAGATTTGCACACACTAGTGCTGTTGTCTGTGGCAGTGAGGCTTCCATAATCACCTCCTTCAGACCAGCTCTGTTAAAATGGGCTTTAGGTTTTGTTTCCACATCTGTAATCCTCTGCATGCCATGGCACCATGCTGAGGGCCAGCAGGATTCTGCCACTAGAGCAGCTGATATTTTTGCCAGGGATTTGGGTTAAAACACATACACACACACACATGCGCGCACACACAAACACATGCACACACACACACACACACACACACACACACACACACACACACACACACACACACACACACACACACACACACACAAACAAACACACACAATCACACCAAATGCCTGCACAGCACTCATTCGCTATTGCCAGTTAAATCCACATATCTATCTATCTGTCTGTCTATCTATCTATCTATCTATTTATCTATCTATCTATCTATCTAGTTGTTTAGTTGCTTAGATTTTCATTTATTTTATTTTATGTAATTGAAATTGTGCTTCCTATGTACTGTATTTGTGGTTTGATAGTTTCGTTTATTCTTTTGTGGGGGGCTGTTTGAAATTTTTCCAGTTTTGTCTTACATGCTTATAGTTTATGATGTTTAGTGCTGTTAACCACTGCTATAGGAAAAACTGTTCAAGTTAAAACACGTATCTTGAACACACACTGGCCAATTTATGAGGACAATCAATCTGATATGTCTAATGGTATACAAGGACAGACTTTTTTTATCTTGCTTCTAAAATTACAGCTTTCTTCTGTCCCATTGTTCACTGATCAGTTTCTAATAATTTACAGATATAAATATAAAATAATATAAAAATAATTGAATTAATTAATTTGGCTGGTGAACTGTTGTGGGTGGTGGACCGTTCTCACGTTAGCAGCGAAACTTAAACAGAAGAGGTATTTTAGTGTTTGAGGTGTCAGTAAACATGTACACACGAGTGCAACTTCTATAATTAACTGATTCTAAGTAGTTCCTGATTGAAACTGAATTACACTAAGCCCATGTTCCAGTGTATAAAGTTGGTATGAAAGATGCATTTCAGGTTTGTCTGCGCTATCATCAGTGTTGCACAAGTTTCTAAAAACATGTCATTTCTCCCACAGCTAAATGCATTCAATTATCCTGTGGAAAGTGTCTAGTGGAACTGAATCTTTTTAAGCTTTTACTGTTTGAGTTTTTATAGGAAAAGTGTAATGCCATCACATAGCTGTCATAGTGAATGCTGGATCACTTAAGCTTCACCGTTACCTGTTGAAATGTGTCTGAGCCTGGGGAGAAGGTGCTCAGCCCTCAGCTCTTAGTAAATGGCTCAGAGTTTTAGTCTAATGTGTTATGGATCCCTTTAGTCTTTTATCAGTGAGTTGCTCTCCTGCCAATTTGAAAGCACATGGTTCTGAATGAGTCTGAGGGCTGCTTTCAGCTAGGTCAGTTTTTATTTGCTGCAGCAAGGAATTCTCAAGTGCAAGACATCTGCAATTCCCATTTGTGTCCTTTTTTGAGTTACACTTGATAGCCATGTCGCTTTCGGAATAGGTTTTACTATGGAAAAAGATTACTGTACTACTTTCAGTGTTGTCCCTATTATGGCAGAGTTACATAATAGTTTGGGGGCCTGTTGTTAAATTTCTATCCATTTTGTTTTTGTTTTTTCTTCTTTGATGGATGTTTTTTTTAGTGTAATCAAATAGTTAATTACAGAAATTTAGGCAACCCATTTACCCCATGTTGTTTATCTATTTGCAGAGGTTTAGCTGTTGTTGGGATCAATAACAATTCATTTCCCAGAGTGAGTAGTAAATAACACAGAATTACATGCCAGCAGATGGCAAAATGCCAGTTTACAGTTTGTGTGGAAGTCTGAGGAAATGCCTTTTTATTGTACCAATTTCTCTTTTTTATACACTAAAGGCAATGACATGGTACTCCTCATCATGCTTAATGTCTCTGTCAAGATCAGTCACATTATCCATCTTCAGTCTCTAAAGATATGCATGTGTAGGGTTGGACAATATGGAGAATATATAGATCACAATACCAGAAATTCACAATTCACAAATCAGCCATCACATTAAAACCACCTGTCTCATATCATAAAGCTTTCTTTTGTGCTGCCAAAATAGCTCGTTCCCTTTGAAGCAAGAACTTCATGATCACTTGAAAGTGTGCTGTGGTATCTGGCATCAAGACATTAGCAGTAGAGCTCTTAAATCCTGTAGGTTGTGAGCTGTAGCCTTCGATGTTTTGGACCAATTTGCCCAGGATGTCCCACAGAGGTTGAATCATAACTGGGGATTGGTGTTGTTCCTTGATCATTCCTAAACAGTTTGTGCAGTGTGGCAGGGCACATTAATATAATCAATGTTGTTCACGTTTTGGTTTTAATGTAATGGGTGATGTTGTTTACTTTTGTGACAGATGGGGACAACAAAGGGCCAGTAGTACCAAAAATAATTACATTTAAAAAAATCAACAGTACTGCCTTTGCATCCTGCCTTTACTATATAATAACATTATAGAAACATTATAGAAAAACATGCTGTCACTTACTCTAATTTTATTTCTTAGGCAAAAAGGAGTTTTCTTTCAGTTTAGTTTTTTGTGACAATAACTTGGTGAGGGAATATATTTAATGCATGTGATGTACACTTTTGAATTCAGTAAATTTATTGCTTCACTCTTTTCATTGCACTAGTTAATTTATGAAATCCCTATTGATATACCCACAGTTAATTGCAGGCTGATTGTGGTAATGTTTTTGGGACTTTGAGTAAAGTATAATAAGAATGTGGACTAGTTGTAGAATCCACTGGACCTTCTGTGATGGCTTCCACATGTGTGCAGGCGGCTGGGCAGCTATGCTCCCTGGCCTTCGGGGTCGACCTCATTGAAGAGGAACAGCACAGATCAGTAACTGCTGCAGTAAAGACAGCCAGAGCCATCCATTATACAGTGAGCTGACAGCTAACATAACTTTCTAATTCCGTGCTTGTGAGGTTAGCACATTGTTCACTCCTTTTAGCACTCTTCTCCTGTCTATGCTCTAAATGGATGGTGTGTTTGGTTATGCTCAGTGGAGACAGTGTTTCTCAGGGCATGAAACCACCTTTTTTTACTGCAAATTCTTTTTCACTGAGTCGGAAAAGAGTCGGGGAAATTATGCACCCCCTCCCATCTCTCCCTCACCCTCTGTTCACTCTTTCCCTTTCTCTCTGGGTTTACAAGCCACGAGGGACACATTATCCCACAAAGCCCCGATTAAGCCAAAACTGAGCAGAAAAGATTAACAACTGGCTTTTATAGTGCTGTTATTATTACACTAATTGTATAACATTTGAGAGTTTATTACAGGTGTGAGGTCCAGGTCAAAATAACCATTGTAACATGATGACGCTTTGCTTACAGTTTGTCTCTGTGCTTTATAATTCATGTTTTGCATGAGAAAACTCTGCAGGCTAACTGGTTGACACATCGCTCTTATAGTGCAATTACTTTTTGAAATATTCCCTTGGGTATATTCGGTAACATGTTTAGCTCTCACCCTTTGCTGATACAGGGGGTTTTTTTGCACTAATTTCCCCTCTTATTATCATCGCCCCAGTCAGTGAACTCCGATGCCACCAAACAGAAAGCCAGATTAAAATGGGCAGCATGCATTTATTTGGTTATTTACTACATAGATGTTTACGAACAATTTTAAGTAGTTCTATTTTCACCATATACAGCCCAAACTTAAAGTGCAAGATATACCCTCTTTGGTATAAAAAGATAAACAACAACAAAAAAAAGCATCTGCATCTATGTATCTGATATCTGTGTTATTCTTCTGTGTTGCAGTGTTCCGTACACATGAGTCATATTTGGTGATGTGCATGTAAATATCTTCTCATGCAATAATGTTTTATATAATGTCTCATATTGGGAAATGATACTTGTCTGTAAGTAAAAAAAAAACCCTGCCTAATTTTGTTAAGCTTTCCTTTGTGCCACTAGAACCGTTCAGACTCTTGTGTCCTGTGGTATCTAGATGTTAACAGCAGATCCTTTAAGTGCACCCCTGTGCCACGTCTTCCTCAGATAAGTGAGACACATGCATACAGCTAGCCTTCGCTCCCCACATGCATCATTCACTTCCAGCCTTGGGTGCTCATGACTCTGTTCTTTTTTAGACCACTTTTGGTAGATACAGCCACTGCATTCTGGGAACACCTCTAAAGACCAGCTCTTTGGAGATGCTTTCAAAATTTGGTCCCTTTCAGAGTTGCTCAGTTCATTACACTTGACCTTTTTTCAACTTTGCTTCACTTGCTTCCTAATATATCCCATTCCTAAACCGTTGCTATTGTGATTAGGCAATCAGTGTTATTCACTTTGCCTGTGAGATATTATAATGTTGCATATAATGACAGTTTTATTTACTGCCCAGCCCTCAGTATTCCCTACTGGGGTATGTACTTGTCCAATGTGGTGTACATATATCTTTTTAGAATTTCTATTAAATAATATTTTGTGGCAGGCTGTCCATTCATAACACACTTAGGTGTAACAGATGGAAGAGACCAATTTTTGGTATTTGTGGTCTGATGCTTTGTGCATCTCTCCTATTGTGAAAAATTGCTATTTCTACATGTCAGCAGTTTGTGCGCGTGTATGTGTGTAAAGGAGAAAGGCAGCACGTGCTGGCTTTGCCACGTGTGTCATCGTGCTATCGTCTTGCTTTTTATTTTCAGTTCCTTCTCAATAATTCATTCTCTGGGCTGCAGGATCTGCATGGGCCTTGTGACCGGAGAAGGCAGCCCACTCTTGGGCACTGGCTCTCCGCAGCTCTCCCTTAAAGGAGCAAACATCAGCTCTGTCCAGAGAGGAGCACAGCAGACAGGGAGTGGGCAAGGCTGTCACTATGAGCACGTCTTTTCTGAGGCTGTTTCCTTTGTGCTTTGTTATCACTGGCAGTGACCTGTAGAGTTCCTTACATTTGAAAGCAGATTGAAAAGCTGATTCTGTTTGCAGAACTGTGGCTAGAGCTCCATGGAAAGGAAAAACAGGGTCACTTTTAAACTGAGCTTGTGCTGCACAGTGTAGAGGTAATTATCATGATTTGAGGTTTTACAAAACTGTACAGAAGTCTGTGATATGCAGATGAGCTGTCAGCAAGTAACTGGGCTCTGTTGTGAGAATGATGAACAATTACAGAAGATCTTATCTGGATAATCTAATGAGCTTACTTGATCCAGCAAAAAAAAAAAGTAAAACTAATGCATGCTATTATTTGACACTAAGTGCTCACTAATGTGCTTTAAGTATATTATAATTGATATCATAATTGATATCCATAATTCGATGCAATCATATATGCTATTTTGTCCGTATCACAGCAATAACCAGAATATTGAACTACTGCCTTAATTCCTTTTGTAGTTGTATACTGTTCTAGTGCAATCATCTTGCATAGCATCTCTGGTCAAATGTATTTTAATTTTCAAATATTACGAAATTTATACGCATGCAACATTCATGCATTTTAAATATTTGACCATAAAGGGATTTTTTTTTTTAGGGATTTTGTTTTGTTTATGTAGCAGTCATAAAGCAGCATTCTTAAGTAATGCAAATAGTAATGCTGATACCTCGTTAAGAGCACCACATTTTAGTGGAAGATCTGAATGATTAAATTCAATAATTCATTATTATGTTCATACATATATTCTAATATTATTCCTGTTTGAGTGGTGGGATAGGCTCAGTCGTCTTCCATGACCCTAGTTCAGAGAGGTGGCTCAGATAGTGGTTAGATGGATTAATTATCCGTTATAAAAAAGGTTAGGGAGTTGGCGCTGCATCGGAAGATTGTGGGTTCAATTCCCACCCCAGTGGGTTGCCCTGAGGTACCCTTGAGCAAGGTACCGTCCCCGTCACTGCTCCCCGGGCGCTTTCAATAGCTGCCCACTGCTGCACATATGTGTATGGGTGAAATGCAGAGGGTGAATTTCCCATTCGTGGGATTATAAATAAAGGATTATTGTTAAGGTAGAAGCAGAAACACTATTTCTAAAATGTTGTAAAAAGTTCTCTGTCAAGGTTTCCACCTTACCGAAAAAAAAAATAAAATAAAAAAAGGAACGGTCATTTACAGTTTTATAGACATTATGCATTATGGAGTCTGTGTGGATGCAATGTGCAATGTGCAATGTGCAATGCAAATGCAAGAGCTGTAAAGTCCCAAAAGTAGGAAATCTTATAATATAATAATGAAGTAAAGGTGATCATATCGCTATGTGAGTTTTTATCAATATCAGTTGATTTCTAGCACTCTTTCTCAGTATAACAGATTTAGTAATTACCTGCATAGTGATATTCTGTTGATCATGCATGCAGGAATAAACTTTGTTTTGGGCAGTACTATACAGAATTCTTAGTGCCAAATCTCTGCAGGCATTATAAAGATCTTGAAGAAGACAAGGATGAGGTGACTATCATCAAATTAGCAGTGAGTTTTAGTGAAAGATTTGTGTGTGCTACTCTTTATCTTTGTTCTTCTTATAGTAATATTTTCTCCTTCTGTGTTCTGACTCACACACCGATTAATAAACCGAGAGAGTGCGAATTCCTCTTTTTGCTAATTTTTCTTACACACCATGAGAACCCATTCTTAACACATCTTTGCAAGCACCTCCAATCCATTTTTGTGGCCAAAGAACACGTTAATGCCATCTTTCTAAAATGTTGTGAGTTTTGGAAATCAAACCTATCGTACCTAACGTGTCATCAGAGACCTTCTCAAAGGTGTCAGCTTTTTGTGTGTTTCCATGGTGGCCATTGATATTTAAGCATGGAATTGGAGATGTGTGCATGCTATTGTAAGATTTAAGATTTATTGTTATGTGTACAATGTACAGGGACACGTACCATGAAATGCTTACTTGAATGCCTTCTCACAGCCTGGAACACAATTAATATCAATTCATATATAAAAGAGCAATTGGCTTTATTAGATTAAGCTCTTTGCATGCCTTAAAGGCAGAAATAGATGTTGCTTCAGCAACAAATGTTTAAATTATTAACTGTAAAATGTATGTGCATACTTATATATAGTACATTAGATTATATGTACATTACTTCTGTTTGGAAATGCAGTGTAGGTTCCTTGCATATTAGTAAAGGAATAGGACTGCTAATGTTGAATTCAGCATATTATTTAGTTGCCTCCTCTCAGCAGCCTTGCTGTAGTTCAGAATATTTTTGGCACTAATCAGCCACAACAGTAAAACGACTGACGGGTGAATAACATTGATTATCTCTTTTCACTGGTACCTGTCAAGGGGTGGGATATATTAGGCAGCAAATGAACAGTCAGTTCTTGAAGATGATGTGTTGGAAGCAGAAAAAAAAATGGGCTAGCTTTAGAACAATGGAATAAGGTGGCCTGGGCTGATGACTTAAAGGATCTGCATCTAAATTCTTGGTGCCAGCTACCACAGCACACCTTTTGAGGTTTTGTAGAGTTGATATCTTAATAGGTTTAGAGTTGTTTTAGCAGCAAGACAGGGAATTACATGATATTAGGCAAGCTGTATTAATGTTATGGCTAATCAGTAGGAAATAGGAACAGGCAGGCAGATAATGCAGCTTATCTCTTTTAGACAAGAGGCATTTCTAGTGACCTTTACGAGTACAGCCTTTGTGTGGGTGTTTGTGTGTGTCTGGATGTGTGTGTGTATGGGGTAGAAAGTTCATGTGTGTGTTGTTCATTTTTGTGTTCTGGGATTGTGAGACATTGTTGATGACCTTGTCAAACTGACAAATTTAGTATTTATTCTGCCTAATGGTCAGAGCATTCCGCAGTTAACAGGCTTCATCACATCACTTTATTAGAGCATAAACGGAAAGAAGAAATGAATGAAGTACGTGGATTGCCACACATTGATTTAAATATGTACTCATTGCACATCAACTATATTTAGATATAGAAAAATATCTATATACACTATATACATAAGTTTTGCCTGAATTGAGCAAAACGTTCAAATTTGGTTCATGTAAAACTAATACACTGTTCTCATTAATATGAAACAATTTTGCAGATACATGTATAAATATATCCAGTGTGATGAAAGTACTCCGTAACGTCAATCAATTTGAAAGTGAAAGTGATTATTCTTGTCATTGTGAAACAGCACACAGTGAGCCACAACGAAATTAGAGCTCTGCATTTTGGTAAAAAAATACCCATTTTACACGTGCAGCAGTGGGCAGCTATTGAAAGCGCTCAGGGAGCAGTGACCGGGACAGTACCTTGCTCAAGGGTGCCTCAGGGCCACGTGCTGGTCTGGGATTCTAACCCATGACCTTCTGATCTTGACCACTGCTGCTGATAAATTTAGTAATGTGTGAACAATGTGTTTTAGAATGAATGATTTTAGATAAAGCAGTGTGTTTCTGCACTACATCCTTGCCTGGAGTAAATCACTCCTGTGTTTTCAGTAGTTAATACAAAGTAAACTGTGAGAACAATGATGTAAAGCTGCACGTGCTTAACGTGTCAAGTCTAGCTTTTGGCTTTTTATTATAGGGTACAAACATATACCATCACATCTGATTGCCAGAAAAGTAATTTGCCTGGCAATGCAGCAGTAGGTGTAACTTGGTTGTAGTACCTTCCTTATCTAGCTGTAAATATTTCAGAGCTAAAATAAATAAGGCATGTGCTGTCCAAAGCAATAGTGATGAAATGTGTTAGTGTGTAAACAATTATTCTGAAGGTTTAGAATAAGTAATTGTCATTTTTCCTCATTAATTTAATTTTTATAATTATATTAGCATAATGTCTTTACATTGTTAAATATCATACACCACCATGGTTCTTCTTACTTTAAGATCCCACATTTTTGGTGTGTTATTGATGTTTTATTTCACATGTGAGGTTATGCTATCAGATATTACTTTTGCAGGTGAGTCAAATTGACAAGTTTGGAAGAATGAAGCTGAAAGATAAAAAAAATACTTGATACACATTAAGATCAAGTAAAGTCACTGGACTGTTATGTGTGGAAGAACCTAACTTAAGCGATGGATGTTTTGTTCCAGAAGCTGTGATAAAGCCACCCGCTTTATGTCCAGCAATATGTGCTGAAGTTCAGGTGGACATTATGTGTCCAGCGTGCGAAGGCATCCATTATTGCTGTGAATGAATTTATGGGATGGTGTAGCGAGGCACATAGTAGAACAGACAAGATTGGCGCTGTCACCCAGTGCATGATGGATGGCAAGGGAAAAAATGGCCTTCAGAAGGAAAGAGCGCTCTAGGGAAACAAAGAGCAGATTGAGGCTGAGGACAGAAATCCTACCCAGGCTAAAGGTTTAAACCTCTTCATCCCAGTGCCTCTCATTCTGTGGCCACCATAATTGGACAAGCCCTTCAGAGGTGTCACACTGGAAAAAGTGTTGTGTGAATGTGTGTGTTTGTGATTGTGGGTGTGAACGTATCTCTAGTTTTGGCGTGAAGATGTATCCATAGGGTTGGGAGAATGATACTGATTTGACCTTGAGTTAAGAGGTTTACAAGATTTGTCATCCCGGCAAAGACCTCAAAAATTGCTTTTGTGATTAACTTTAGGATACTTTGCCCTTGACATAAGTGTACTTAAAGGAAGGACAGTGGATATGAAGAAGATTTTTAGGGATGGAGGTGGATAGAAAAAACTTGCCAGTAAGGAAGCAGAATGCTTTTATATACTTGATCTGGAATGAGACATGGGTGTGTGTGTGTGTGTGTGTGTGCGTTATTAAAAACATTTTAAAAATCTAAACATGATTGCCTTATCCCACAAAAATGTTCATCTTTGCTGACTTTTAAGTAGATGCCACGCTATGTCCCAGTTTTGTATTGATATTATACATAACCTTGGCCTGAAAAAAACAAGTGCTCCTCACT
Source organism: Hepsetus odoe (assembly GCA_017165825.1). Classification (NCBI taxonomy): domain Eukaryota; kingdom Metazoa; phylum Chordata; class Actinopteri; order Characiformes; family Hepsetidae; genus Hepsetus; species Hepsetus odoe. The sequence goes on from CM029389.1 coordinate 7,863,727, forward strand.
TAACCCTTTCCTGTTAATAACTGATACATTCTCAGGTAAAAAGTGCTTTTGTGGAAAGAGAATGGAGTGTGTGTGTGTGTGTGTGTGTGTGTGTGTGTGTGTGTATGTGTAGTGAATGCCCTTCCAGCAGCACTCCCTCTGTGCTTTCCCAAAGGAAAGGGCCAACCCTGTTGCCTCCCAGTTTATTCCCTCATGACCTGCATGTGTACAATATTTATTTTCTCCCTTAGAAATCAATGCTTCACTACCTAATGACTGGAGGCAAATGGCTGAAAAGGCTTTAAAAAGTCTCCTCTTGGCAACTGGATGCAAGATCAATACAGTGCTGTAATCACCAGAATACCTTCAGTTCTGTAGGTGAGATAGTGTTTCCCTAATGCGCCGCTCTATGCTTATTTGTGTATGTAGGTCAGATAGGTCAATGAGTCCTTGCTTACACATCGACTAACAGAACCAAAAACAGAATGCATTCACAGGCTAATGTGATGAAACACCCAAAGGACTCTTTGTTATGATTTAAGCTGTATAACATGGATTTGGAAATTAAAGCTCTGGAGCTCAGAGCCAGCAAGTTTGGGCAAAATGTTTGTCTGAATCATCAGGGCTGTGCTGTGTAAGTGTATTTCAGAAAGATTTTACATGGGAAGATTAGCTTAAAGTCATACTTAGGTAAACGGCTTGATACTTTATTGAAACAATAAATCAAACAGAAATAATCTACCAGAAAAGAGTTCTTTATAAAACTGCTGGAGGACTACATATGAACTGAAGAATGATTTGTGCTATTCTTCTCTTTTTAGACATTTTGGGTCTTGAATAATAAGGTTAAGCTCAAGAGACATAAGAAATTTAAAGGGTACCAGTGGTACCAAATTAATTGTTTTTTTTACAAATCCAAAGAGTTTAGTAAAGGTCAGGAAAGAACACATACTTTCAGAGTTTTATTTAAGTCCACAGAACTAAGTAAACTGAATTAGCTGTTATTTAAACACAGAGAGAAAATAGATCATCCGACGAGAAGGTGATTTTTAATATTTTCTTTTCATTCGTTCTCTTTTCTGTCGGTGTAAACCATTGCTTGCGGCTTGAAAAAATGTGATAAATTGTCAGCTTTATTCAAGGAGACAAGCTGAATATATGATGAGAAAGTTAATGTGATTACTCAGTCAGAATGAGAGATATCATCGCATGATTATTATACTGCTATATTATCAAATAAAGCTATGATTAATCCATCCAGTTTTCTAATCAACACATCTAAATATCAGTACAGAGGAACAATATCGTTAGTTTTCCAAGGTCTAAGTCTGATCAACAAATTGTTTAATTACTTGGAACTGTAATATGGATTATTTAATCATAAAAGGCTTTAACATGCAAATGAGTATCCTGACCAATCACAGTTCTAGAGCATTTCTGTGCATTCATACAATCCAACAAAATCTAATTATTAATTAATATTCATTAAACCTTGTGTCACATTGATTCACTAGTGCATTTTTAATTTTCTGCAACTACATCAAGCTGCAATATGATTGAAAGCTAGTATTGCAATTATATAGCAGGTATATCAAACAGCCCAACTTTAATGCTAATTTTGACTTTGGTTGGCTACGTGAATGGATGTGCTGCATCCATTGGCTAGATTAGCCTGGTCTATTACTTTTCTCTGAACCACACACACTGCGTAGAGTGTAGGGTCAGGTAACTTTTAAATTGGGGCAATAAACGCAACTGTGGAAAAGTGGCATGAACCAGCAAGTAGGTTTCTTCTAGTGAAGGAAAAGAAAAAGAATAATATGTAAAGATGTAATTCAATTAACTTCACACATATTTTTCAATTCAGTTTTTATTTTTCCCTAAAGAAAACTCTTCACAACATCAGGCAGGTTAATACTGGTTGAGTGAAGTGCCCAAATGTCTTGAGGATTTCTTGGGTTTTAGTTTTCAAAGTTGTGTAAATATGCACTTAGAAACTGAATAATAAGCAACGGCTACAGCTTGGAGTTTCAGCTCATTTTAGTGGTAGCTTTCTTCTGCCAAATGTTTAATAAATTCAGTGAATAAGACTTCAAAAAGAATGCTTTTGGTTCAGAATCCAGGAAAATAAGAATTTTAAGTAGCTGATTTTACATGCGACCATTTCATTTCTGGAAAGCCCTATATTGGATTGTTTGAAGTGGTTAAAAGTCTTGAAACAGAGTTCAGAATGCATAGAAGAAGTGAAAGCAAAGGGGAGGAAGAGATTGATCAAACTTGTCATTTAAAAAGTAAAAATGAAAAGGATGAAATGAACATTCGTGATTATGAATGTACATGTTATTATCAGACACTTTAAAAATGACTTCTTTGCAATAATTTGACAATGTGGCAGCGTGTGTTGTTCTGACTCTGTACTTAAGCACACTGTACAAAACACAACTAGATGGAGAACAGAGAAATCACTTAGGAATCAACATAGGAATCAATGTTATTTCTATTCATTCCTCTTTTTGTATTTGGACAGTCAAAAAGCTTACATGTATACTGCTCTGTGTGTGAATATACCTTTGACTACTGTTCTTAGGCCTGTATGAGGCCGATGGAGTTGAATTTTCTAAAGAAAGTGTCAAGATTCACATCCAACAATGAGGGTGCATTTTAATGTTATGTTGTCATGGAGACAATTGCATAAGCCTCCTAAAGACGGAAGGAGGGCAGCCTGCTTTAGGTGGGGCCTGAGCTCTCCATTCCAAACCCCCTGCGCTATCCACCTTAGCCTTTCTGCAGTCCGTTCTGAATTGGCCTCTGATGTCAAATTGAAGCACTAAAAGCACAGCCGCACTTTCTCTCACACCTACTCCCTCTGGAGACAAGACGTCTTTCTCAAGTGAGAAGAATGCCCCTTTATCATCTCTGCCAAAAAAGAATACCCATAATAGGGGACTAAACATTACCTGAGCAGTCCCCCAAATGAGTTCTGCTGTGGGATGTATTAGTGCCTGAAAAATGTCATCATTTACGCCCTATGTTGATTTTAAAGGGCCCTTTATACTACGGTTTTCTTGTATTGAATTTTTTCCTGCTCTGCTTATGATGTTTGTGGGTTTTTTTGTCCCAAAAACAGTCATTCATTTTAATTGACCATTTTATTTTTATTTATGAACAGTTTTCTTTTATAATTAAACCAGCTGTTTTTAACTGCAGCTTTAAGACTGTGGTTATTAAAAACACAGTCCAGGTGGACATACTGTTCATAACCTCAGCAAGAATGGAATCACCCGCTATAGGCTGTCTAGGCCTATTTTAAATTTTTTTTCCAGGTAATTTTACATTTCCCATTTTGTTTCTACAAGTATGAGCATATGAACTTGTGTTCAGTGTTTTATTGGCCAATGCTGAGAAATGATAAAAAAAAAAATCAAAATAACAGCCAGCATCACACGTCAGCAAATGTACGAGGCTAAAGAGTGTGTGGCATGAAGCGTACAGTGGTTTATGGTGAATGTGTCTGTGTGTTGGGGGGCATCCTCACTAGCTGTCAAGGTGGCAGGTTGAAATCTATTGATCTGCCTCATTCATTATGGACCAGAGGCTGTGGACTGAATGAGAATTACCTCTGCAGCCAGTGGAGCAGGCATTAAACTCTCTCACTCCCTTCAGTGTCTTTCTTCATTACCCACAAACTTACCACCCCCCATTCCCAAGGCAGGTTTGCAATCTCATTGGCCTCAGATAGCGCACATAAAATCTATTGATTACATTGATCAAAGATGCCAACAGCATGGATCTAAATATTTGATAAGTGAGCCATCTCTCATCTAATCAGGATGTTTTACTTTTATTGTTCTTTCTAGGGCTTGATTGATAATGGGAGCTCTGAGAGGGAGTCTGTTTGGCTAGATTTATACAGTTCTAGGAAAAATGTAATTGGTAAAGAAGCCTTCAAGAATGTAAAGGTTCTGTACAGATAAAGCACACTGAAAAAAAATGGCCCATATCAAGTTGAACTAACAAAAAAGAAAAACAAGAGTTTGGTTTAGTCCATACACATTGTAAAAGTTTAAAAACGTTCAAATACACATATGTTTAGCTTTGGCTGTTCATGCCGTAGTTATAAAGGGCATTTTTGTGCTTTATTAAAAAAAAAGGAACATAATATACTATATCCTTCAGAACAGAGCTTGTTAACACGTATCACTCATCATGTAAAGTTTAATTTTAATTTAATTTTAAAGGTTTATATATCAGAAGCTTTATGAACTGTTGATCGAAATGTTCATTGATGAACCATTAGTACTTTGTGTGGCAAAAGAACTCTTGAAGGTGGGTTCTAATTGTTATTTGTTGTAACGCCGTTACATTTGTCTTGACTTTTTTGCTGATTGGTTAACCTTAAAAATGGCTCCTAATTCGTTCATTTGGAAAGATTTGTTCATTTTTTGCAAGACTATATAGTAAGCATGGTACCTATAGTCTTGTAATCTGGGTTTCCTTGATGAAGACACTGAAAGGTCCAAACTCAATGAGGTGCCCTAGAAATAACTCAAAGTCCAAGTGCTTAAATCACCTCAAGGAAAATCTGGAACAGCCCCTGTCACAGCCTTTCTTTTCAGACTTTTTTTTCTTTTTGTAAACCCACTATGATTGCCACACTCAGAAACGCTGCCTAAGTAGGAAGGAATTCCTTTGCGCTCAGCTCAGGGTCAAACCGATTCACCAGGACCCCCTTTTTTATGCCACTGTTTTCTTTTCTTCCCATTTTCTTTAGTTAGTGACGAAGGAGCGCATACAGTGTTGGCCTTGTTACCGAGGTGCTGGCTTTGGCACGTCAGGCTGCTGGGGTTCTACAAGAGGCCAAGCTTTTGAAAGTCTGTCAGATTTGGCAGCGAGAAACGAGTAGCTAGGAAAACACAACGTGTACATGCACTTGTTTTTATACAGTGTTAGGACACATGGTCATATATAGAAGTTAATAGAAATCAGTGTGTATATATATATATATATATATATATATATATATATGTATGTATGTATGCATGTATACTGTCTGCCATACTGAAAAAATGCATGGTGCACTTCACTTCTCCTATCTCTCCTTTTGCAAAAAATAAATAATGCTCAATATCTGTATATGTATCTTAATTAGATATTCCAAAGTTAATTAGTTTTAAGTAAAGAACAGACTAGCATTTTGCTTTACTGTGCATATGACAAATAAACTCATAATCTTAAACCTTATATCTACATACATATCCATATACATTTCCAGTTCACTAGATTTGCCTCCAAACTCACAGGGGCCACTGGTACAGTATGAAATAATGAGCTTCACTACCTAACATAGTGCCATATGCTGACCAGATCATGAACCTGTGAGCAAATGTTTTAATCCTCACCTCTTTGTGTTATTGCTGGGACTTAGCATAACTTTACATTGCAGCCTGAGTAGCTAGGCTTGAAACTATTTAGGTCAGCAAGCGTTCATGTTCTCATATTGCAGCTTTATGCTACAGTAAGCCTGTTAGCAGAAAGATTTTGCCAAAGCAGAGGTATAGTCATGTGGGAGAAAAATGTGTGAGTGTATGTGTGTGTGAAAGTGTTAAGAAGGGGAAAGGAGAATAGGGAAAATGTGTGTTGAAGGGAACGCAATTAGTAAAGTTGGCGTTAGAGAAAATTCAGCAAGTTAAGCATAATGTTGTGGCAAAAACAGGAGATGCAGCTGGAAAGTATAGCTGTCATTTTCAGGACTTTAGTGTGTTTTTCTAACATATATTACTGGGAAAATCCCGGGCTCGGGTAAAATCTTTCTGTTTTGTACGTTTACAATAACAAACATTAAAACAGAGCCTTTTAGTTCAGTAATTGCATCTGTTGTGGTGGTCCGTGTTGCTTCAGGCCAGATTACAGCATTTAAAATAAATTCCACTGTCTTTAATCTTCCAGAAAGAAACAGGGTTAATGTTGGTGGCTGTGTTGTAGTATGGCTGGCTGCCATTTGTGGTATAGCCGGAATATACGCTGGCCACACATGCAAAAATTTCAAGTAGTGGTTTTCCCCAGCAGTAGCCTAAGGTGCATCATGTGGATTAGCTCGTGACAGTGACAACTAGTTGGTAGTTACACTTTTAAACGTTGTCTAAATGATAAGTTGATGCAACTAATAGTTCCCAAAATCCTGAAAGCTCTCAGTGCTCTCTACTTCACCATCATGATGTTGAGAATTGCATATATGGCAGAAATGTCTGTACAATCTCTGCTGTGTGGTGGTGAGATTGACGTGTTTCATGCACTGCTATAACATTTTATTAATATTTGTCAGGATTAGGGTAAGTTTATTTATTTCCTTCATTTATTTTCTAATATTTGGTTACATAACGCCTTACTTTAATTACAGCAACTTGTACTGTCAGATAAGGATTATTCCACACACTTGAGATTCCTGTTCATTTTAACCCACTCTTCCATGAATAGGAGCCACATTCCAGCCAGAGTTTGCAAGTTCCTATCTTACCATTTCACATGTTGCTCCACACCAAGAATTGGGATTGAGGTCTAGTGATTTTGCTGGTCAGTCAGACTGTTCCAGTGTTCCAGTTTTCCTCTACATTTATTGTACTGAAATGTGGGAGTGAAATTGCAAACCTCTGCCCTGCCATTAACTACAGTTAAGTGCAGAAGATACTGATGTAATGCTAACCCGATAGGACTGATGCCGTCAAGAATACAAGTAATTAGCAGACAAATAATGACCTATAGTTGGTGTTAGTAATGGACAGGTAGGGTGATTTATTTATAAGGTGAAAGGATCACAGGACAGGTAAGTGAAGGCCAAGTCATCAGTGAAGGTAGCCAACTATTTGAAAATGTAAAATGTTATTCTTTCTCTCTTTAAGCTGAAAGCCAGCAAAGTTTCAGAGCAGTGAGTGCGTTACCTTGAGAAATTCTCTTTCTAGTGTGTAATAACTGCTGGTAAAACTTCAATAGATGACACACCACGTTAACCAAGACGCATTCTTTCTAAACATTTGTGCTTGAACCATCAACTCTTAATATAACATTCAAAGACCATTTTTATTTGCAGTACAGTTATTCTCACTCTGGGCCGAATGTAAGTGGTGCATCAGACAAAACTGTCAATTTTAAAAGAAGTAAGATAAACTGAGATGCTTTATTTTCCATTTACATAAATTACATGTACGTGAGCATGGATCACTCAAGTATAAAAAGTCTGTAAAAGACGAGGACAGAAAAGATTAAATTGTGAATTTTATGGTTGTACTGTTCAGGCTTGTACTGTTCAGAGTGTTCATTTTCACTGTTAATTAAATCTAAAAAAAAAAAATGCATTTGCTTCTGTCCTTTCAGTATTCTTGACCATGGAGGTATTACATTAGAGTTATAGAGATACAGAAAGCAGCCACACAAAATCAGTGAGCCAACATTAAACCAATTGATAATTGAGGTAAATAATGACAATTACTTTGTTACCTTGGAACAAAATGAAACCACGGAAGTAGATGTGTTGAAGGTAGAAAGAAGCTTATTTCAGGATCTGAGAGAAGGACAAAATTGTGATGACTAGACGACAGGAGCAGAGCTTTGCCACAATGCAGTGGTTAGTTCCTACCAAAGGTGGTTCAAGGAAGAAAAACTGGTGACAGGCGAATAAGTCCCAAGGTTCATTTACATATGAGTGAAACAAAGGCTTACTTTTTTGGTCTGATCACATAGAAGAGCTATTGTATTACAAATAGCTAACAATGTTAATCGTGGCTATGATAGAACAGTGCATCACAGCTTGCTGCACATGGCCTTCCCTGAAAGGACCTACAATTACACATTAGATGGTGGCTTGGTCTGCTGAAACAGGTTTTCTTCATGTGGATAGCTAGGAGACTAGATCAGAAGGAGGAAATGAAAGCGGATAAGGAATTTAATCAAGGGGAGCTTGAGCATTTCGTTTTTGCACTGACTCTTGTCATTAACCTTTGTGTATTACATCTGGGGAAATGTGTTTAACTATAGCCATCACTTGAGAATGGACATATCTGAGGGCAAAAAGCAAGATGAGTTGAGAAATTTGCTATTGGGCCAAGGTGACCTGACTGAGCTGTGGAGCAAGGAGCAGCACTGCCTCTTTGCTCTCTTGTCCATTAGAGGTGCCGACACAACGGTGCCTGGCCCCCGGAAAAAGGGAAGCAACTATGGTGGAGGCAGCATGCTGTGCTTGATGAGAAGTGACATGTTTGAGACGTGTTTGCAAAAATAAAGGGTTTGCTTTTAGTTTTGTGGGCAATATGGGAGTCTGGCGCACCATCCCAGAGGTGCTGCGCTCTAATGCACACACACACACTCGCACACTCAGAGGCCAATCAGAGAAGACACACTTAACCCAAGCCCTACTCGCATAAACACGGGCACTTTATCGGCACGTGCTTGCCCCCTCCCCATCCCTCAGCCATCCGTTAGCTATGCCTCACCGCACAACTAGACGAAAAACTGAGCCGAGAGCTTCCCTCACATTAGATCCGAGCAACATTTCCGTCTCTGTGGTCCCTATTTAGGCCTGGCTAGCTTTCTTTCTTTACAGTTCATTGCAGTTCAGCCCACTCTAAAGCACTCTTCATCATCAGGCTGTGTACTGTGTTGTTTTTTTTTTTCCTCCAGCTTAAATTGTATAAGTGCCCCACATTTCTGATGGACGACTGTTTTTTTTCCATTCTACTTGCAGCCTGTCGTTCTGGCTTCTACAAGGCCTCCGCCATGGATGCCTACTGTGTGAAGTGCCCCCCACACAGTTACTCTCATCAGGACAAAGCCTCTGAGTGTGTGTGTGAGAGAGGTTTCTACAGAGCAGAGTCAGACCCTCGCTCCATGGCCTGCACAAGTAAGCTAATGCAACTTGTTATGGTATCCTGAGGCCTGTTACCATTTTTTGGATTATAGGAATTGTGCAATGAACAGTCAGATTTAGATAGGCACACACAGATTTAGGCTACTATTACTGTTAATAGCCATGCAGCAAACTTTCTTTCATTTTTAGATACTAGTATGTCATGTTAGCTAACATTTGAGATTACTTAAAAAATAGCTCTTTATTTTAATTCAGTTTAGTCAATTGTCAGAGTATAGAGTTTGAAGCAATTGTGTAATCATTAGTCCATTAACTCTATTGGACTTTCGTTACTTATAAAATACAGCCTCATAACCAGTCAAAAACTCATCTTGATGGCAGAAAATGTGGTGTGTATTTGTGTGTACATGCATCAGGGCCTCCCTCAGCGCCAGGCAACCCCATCTCAACAGTGAATGAGACAGCAGTGACTTTGGAGTGGAGTCCTCCACGGGACAGTGGTGGGAGAGGTGACGTCACTTACAGTGTCCATTGCAGAAAATGCTCAGGCGAGGTGGTCCTGGGAGCTGCAACAGGGGAAAGGTGTGTACCCTGTGGAAGTGGGCCGCACTTTAATCCCCGTCAATTTGGCTTGGCCCATCCCAGAGTGCTGGTTACCGAGCTGCAACCACGGACCAACTACACCTTCAGCATTGAGGCCCTGAATGGGGTCTCTGATTTGAGTCCCAGTCCCCGTCACCTTGTGTCTGTCAACGTCACCACCAGCCAAACAGGTGACTCTCTCTCTCTCTCTCTCTCTCTCTCTCTCTCTCTCTCTGATTGATTGATGCTGGTTTGAAGGCAAAAGGTAGTAACACCAAATATTGATCTGATTTAGATTTTTCTTTTGTTGGCTCACTTTGCATTTTGTAAATTGATAAAAATAAACAATCATTATTTATATTTCTGAAAGCATTCTTTGTTTACAGCATTTTTTCCACACCTGCCTAAAACATTTGCATATATATATATACGCTATAATATATGCTTTATATATAAAGCTATATAAAAGCTATATAAAGCTATATATATGCTTTAAATGTGGATATCTAAGTTAACATCATGTTAACAGCCACTAGCAAGTGTGGCTTATGATAATAGATTGCAGTCATTTTAGCCTTGCAAAAATAAAAATGGCAAAAATAGATGTCAGATTTGCTGTAAAATACAGACACGAGTTTTTGAGAAGAATAGAAAGTTGGCAAAATGTAATTTCACTTCAGGGTCTTAATGGTGTATTTAATAAACATGCCTTTCTGCAGGCAAACTTCAACTGCAGTCTTCAAGGAAGCAATGAAAGCCATTGTTCATTATTCTTAGAGGAGCATATTATGATTATGGTATTATGGTACCACACCGCCTTTCTCTTCTGTAAAGCAGAGTGAAGAAAAACAAATAGAAATGAGGCAATGCAGAAGGGACAATATGAAAGTAGCCATGAATACATCTCATTTCAAATGATTTAGCATGACAGCATGGAATTGTATGCCTGGCAAGCCATAAATGTCACTTTTGAAGACTTTACAAGGGCATGTTTATTTAATAAAGAAAATATTTTTTTAGCTCTGTCATGAAAATCTATCCACAGAAATGTGAAGTGGGTGTCTGTTTCCAGTGAATTAGAAGGTTTGTGGTTATGTTCAGTGAGCAGATGTGCGCCTGCCTCCTCCCTGTCTCTGATTGTAGCCTTTTTCTCCAGCTGCCTGCAGGGTTTCAGTCAGCGCTAATCCTCTATTCTACCCCCTCTTCAGCTCACACTGTGCTTAAAGGGGGCTCTCATACCCCTTCCATGAACTCCCAGCCCACACCCAGTGGGCTTTAATGGTAGAGAATGGACGGGTGTTGCTCTTGCCTGTGGGGAGGTTTGATTTTGTCAAAGCTATGTCTATAACTGCTCCTTATAATGTAAATCCCTGACCCCACAACATGATAAAAAATAAGGAAACATTCAGTGAAATCCCAGATTTTACAAATTTCACAATTTGATGGGATTTAATTGGAATTGGAATGACTAGAAGAAATGTTTGTTTAAAAATAGTGCTTTATATGTTCATTTCAAATCTTAATAATCAAAATGGGTTAATGTACACAGAATATAGCAGTTTTTAATAAAAGTCTTGGTTTGATTTTATTATTTTGTGTGTTTTTTAGTTTGACTTCAGTATGTATTATATATGGTTGCAGTATGAGGAAGACTATGTGACTAAAAGAGTGGCAAGAACTAAGACTCAAAGCTTGGCTGACTTTTTTCTGGAACTAAGATTGCCTACCCGCCCTGTTTGAACTGAGGAACGGAGAGTAGATGGTGTGGTGGTGGGATCAGGCATTGCCTGCTAAAAACAAACCTCTGTAATATTAAGTATATATGACTGCAAACTAAGCAGAGGTTAAATTCCTTGAGATGACTTGGATCAGTCAGGGTGCAGGAGTTTGCCCTCCTGACCAGCATGGCACAGAACAGATATTAAGATGTTGGGTTGTGAGTTGAGATGCATTTCAGGAATGCATTTTGTCAGTTTTCAGTAAGAAATGGACTCAGTGTTGCCACCAAACTCACTTTCCTTTATTTGTTTATTCAAATTAAAAGCCCTGTGCAAAATGCGACTTTATGATGCATTGAGCATAAGTCTCTTGCCTGATCTTCCGGTTCCCTTGTACAGGCACAGGGGATAAGGTGTCACAATCCTTCCCAAAGAAAGAAAGAAAGAAAGAGTGAGCGGGTGAGAAGTAAAGAGGAAGAGAGACAGGGAGAGAGAAAGGTAAAGCTTGTGTTTGAATGTGCGTGTGTGTGTGTGTGTGTGTGTGTGTGAGATTGAGGCACGATGAAGGTCCGGAGATAGTGCACTGGACCAGGACACTCACATCAACAGCCGCTCACTCTTATGAGAGCCGACACTGCCGTTACCGTGGAAACGCCACCAGAGGCGTGGATGGAAGGAGGAAAGAGCGACAGGGGCCGATTCGAAGCTCTGAGTGCACAGCCTCTTGTGTGCACCATTAAAATATTCAAGAAGGCACTGAAGGCAGCCAGGCGTGTGTTTGTTTTCAGTATATGTATCTTTAATCACCAAGGACATGGTGGAAATAAGATCCATTACTTAAAGCACATAAGGATATGAAAACTAAAAAATATCAAAGATCATGAATACCCACATGTGTTTTTATACATACTCATACCTGCATTCGTCTGTGGGAGTTGGGCAGTTCATAAATTCATGTACATGTTTTTGGTCACCACTTACGTAACAATGGTGCAGTTTGTCTTTCGCTGAACACACCACATTTTTTCACTTTCAAAAACAGTTTTCAGTGTTTCATTAATCACCAAGTACATGGCTGATTTAAGATCAATTAAATTGATTATGATCAAAAACTAGCTAGAACAAGTAAATTAATATATACACAATATATTTGCTGTGAGACAGAACTCTGCAATATGCACATTATCCTGCAATATTCTGATGATAACATCATCTTCCAACATCAGTGAACTATTAAATAAACAGAAACGTAGTGTTTAGTGGAATTTCTTGTCATTGCGAAACAGCAAAACTACACCTCTGCATTTTACCCATGCACTCACACATGTGGAGTAATGAAAACGCCCAGGGAGCAGTGATAGGGACGGTACTTTGCTCAAGGGTAACTCAGCGCAACCTGCTGGTCTGGGATTAAACCCACAGCGTTCCAATGCTGGGGCCAACTCTAACCACTAGGCCACCTCTGCCCCAGTTTGAAAGGCTAGTTATTCCTTGCAGTTTCATTTTCATAGTAGCTAAATTACTCTTTACTGAGATGTCAAACTCTATGTCTCTAGTTGTGAGGTTAATGTGAAGGGGTTGATTATTTTATGCAGAACTGCTTGCCACCACCCCTTACCTGTAGTCAGCGCATTAACATTAAATCGCATGGCTTTTCTGTGAAAAAAACGCTCTCTTAAATATATGTGACAATGTTGGCATGTTGGGTTTGACACACCCTTTTGAGGAAGCAAAAAACAGCCATGTGAAAATGCTTGGATTTCTTTTATGAGCAAACTTAAAAAAAAATGTATTTATTTGTGGATTTTTGTCCCTTATGCATCGCCCCAGATGTTGCGGACTTAAATGGCTCCCTTGTGGTGAAATGACTCACCAAGGACATTTACATTTGCATACTTTCACGTGATTGAAATGAGATCCATTACAGTATATGTAGTACGTGTTGGAATTATGAAAACCTGAAACAGTAGAAACTTCATATTAAATAAAGGCGAGCTCTGTAAAGGTAGCTTATAACTGTAAACGGTAGCTTTTATATTGTGAAATATTCACATGAAAGAAAAAAACTGAGGTACAGTTTTATGATAGTTAGAGATGTATTGGTGCATCTACAGAATGGTGATGTTATGGTCTTTCAAAGCACGTACAGTAGGCGCACATTCAGCTTGAATTCATTGCTGCATTGGGGTTTGACAACACCGGGAGCTCTTTGTGCCTTCTGCTATCTGACCCAGATGTTTTTAACCCTCAGCACTCGTGCCCTCCCCATCAAAGACACCCAGCTACTGCAAAATTGATGTGTGTTTTATCCCTCTTTGAATCTGTTCTAGTGTCTGAGTGGAGCTGAGTGTCTGTTTGTTTACCTGAGTACGTAATTGTTTGTGCTGCGTTACAGGATGGTTTTAAATAGTGACAACATGTCTGCAGGAGCATTGCAAGGTTTACAGGGTCACAGGATCTCACTCTCTCTCGCTTGCTCTCTCTCTCTCTCTCTCTCTCTCTCTCTCTCTCTCTCTCTCTCTCTCACTCATATCTCTTCAGGTCTCCACTTGTGTCAGTGTTTGGAGCAGCCCGATATGGTTGGTGTGGAGACCCCTTTGGGACTGGTCAGGGCTTCTGTGTTAAAGGGTCCCACTGGGGGACAGTAAAACAGGAGGGCCTCGTTTGTACCAGTCCTCACACTCTGACACCTTCATTAACACTTCACCCTTGTGTGTGTGTGTGTGTGTGTGTGTGTGTGTGTGCATTCCTCTTCTTCTTTCTCTGTCTCACTCTCATTCTCTGTTTCCTTTAGTCATTTACTTGTTCTTCTTTATTGCTATCTATCTTTTCTCATATCTCTTCTTCTCATCTTCTATTTTCTCTGCATCTTTTTCTCTTTCCTATAAAAGTTTTCTTTCTTCTCAATCTCTCTCTCTCTCTCTCTCTCTCTCTCTCTCTCTCTCTCTCTCTCTCTCTCTCTCTCTCTCTCTCTCTCTGTGTCAAGTCAGAGGCTGTGATATTGCCCACTTGTGTTGTATTCCTGAAGGCTGCTGACTCACTCTGCACTCTTCCATGCTGTCAATGGTGTAGTGTGTGTGTGTGTGTGTGTGTGTGTGTGTGTCTGTGTGTGTGTGTGTGTGTCTGTGTGTCTGTGTGTGTGTATGTGTGCGTGCGTGTGGGTGTATAGAGCTGATGTTTGGCACGCTGACGTCCCTGCACCTCATCACTTACTACACACACTGCATAATTCATCACCTCCAAAACCTCCTCCCTCACACAGCCCTTCATGCTCTTTAATTAGAAGCACAATTAATCCTTTTCCTCCACGATGCAAATCAATCTCAATCCATCTTCCTTTTTCTTCCTTCTCATCATTTTTCTCTCTCTTCCCCATCTCCCCTCTCTTTCTGTTAGCGTGATCAATGGTCCAGTGGTAGTTACTAACAGATCTCTTAGATGAGCAATTACTGTGATGATAGCTAGAGTGACCTGTTCCGTCGTAAATTAACAGCTAACTAGTCAGTGTCAGTGTCTTTTTAGACATTGTCAAACCACTTTGAATTACTAGATTTTTTTGTTTTTTTTCTGGTCACCTTATAAAGCACTGCTTCCTGTAAACATGAATATTTACACAGGCTATGTATGACAAAGGAGAAATGTTGCATGCACATACAGAAAAAATGTTGTGAAATTCTTTTCTGTTGTCTGTTGATTTGATTTGATGACAACATCATCCTAACATCCTAAACAGAAAAACCTAAACAGTTGTATTATCTCTCTCTCTCTCTCTCTCTCTCTCTCTCTCTCTCTCTCTCTCTGGAGGGGGTGTCTGTGCGAATGTAGCTGTAATAGCTCTCTCTCTCTCTCTCTCTCTCTCTCTCTCTCTCTCTCTCTCTCTCTCTCTCTCTCTCAGTGAGTGTGATAGTAAAGGAGAGAAGGAGCCGGGACAGCATCACATTGGCCTGGCAGGCTCCAGAGCCATCAGATGGAATGGTGGTGGAGTATGAAGTCACCTATTATGAAAAGGTTAGTCCCTTTGGTGTGACACCAAACTAGCTAACTGTCTAATCTCTAGACTGACCTTTGTGGCCTGTCTAAGCCCAGTCAGATTGGACATATGGTAACTGCTGAGCACAGCTTTTTTATTACACCCTGGGGAGCCACTAGGATGCAGCATACTGATAGATTCTTTTAGATTAGCAGTCTTGGAAGGCTGGCTGGCTGAACCCAAATATATCTTCTCATTTCTTTGGTGGCACAATTCTTCTGAATGATTTGCAAACTTCGAGATGGAGGAGATTTCTAACAGTCCCACACTTCATTTGTCTGGCCTGTCCAACCCATAAAGGTGGCTTAGGCAGTATGTACCTCATAGACTTTTAATGTCTAAGCTTTATTTCTTTAATTTTGTACTTCCATGCATACCATAACAGCTTATTGGCTAATCCAACTGAAATTTGATTAAGAAGTAAAGGAATCTGACCTGTAGTTAGCTAAAAATGTAACTAGATTAGCTAAGACTAGTTAACCTAAAAGCTGAGTGCCCTGTTCAGGTTGTTTTGCCTCTTTAAACAGTGGTTTAAATGTGTGTAACAAGTGCAAGTAACGAGTCAGTCAGCATGCGACATGAGTTTCCATCTGTAGTTTAAGACAATTTTAATAATTTGGTTATGCAGTTTGCACGACAGTATCCTGTGGCTGTAAGAGTCCACTAATTGTTACCTACATTTGCACCATGCAGTCAGTTGCAGACCTCAATCGCAATATTTGAATTATGTGGGAATGACTTTAAGAAGGTGCTGAGATGCTTTCCCATCACCCTTGGTCTCCCTTGGCTCTGCTACAGGAGGGCCAGGGGTAAACTGCAATGATTATTATGATTTATGCAGATGATTATGGACTATATGGCTTTGAGATGAAGATCACAGATGGGCAGGCTTGGCAGCTGTCGGTGAGCACACTCTGTTTGATGTCGGCCATTTGGCCCACCCTGGCTTCGGCCGAGGTTCGGTAAACCTGTCCATTTTTCACTCTTAGAGTATGTAGACCTAGAACTGAGAGAGCGGGCGGACTAAATGAGATGCCACATGCCGCTGGGTGAAACTGACAAGAAGGAAGATGAATGGATATCAATAAGCTGTGAAATATTAATGCGGACACCGTGGTGGTTAATTCTCCTAAGGACAAGACAATGGGATGATGAAGCGGCTGTCTGACGGCTTCCCAGGGATCAGTGGATCATTTGTTTCAATGAGCGCTAGTTGCTGTCCTGCGGGAAACCGCAGAGTCCTTACAAAATGCCCTATTTTGCGTTTTTTTTCTCTTGCAGTAGGGAAGCATTGCAGTTTGTGAGGCACTTGACACAAAAGCACTAATATTAGGTGAAAGGATTGTTAATTGTCAGTTGACTGATTGGAACCCAATCAGCACATTTTGTTCAACACGCCAAAGGGAACCAGCAGTTGCAGAAAGCACCTTCACAAACAGTAACATGATTCATTAAAGAAAGGTTGGATTTCCACTATGTGTGAGCTTGTTGGAGACACCATGACAACAAGTTGAAGAAACAAATAAACAACTACTGACACGGTTCTTTTTGGCAGTCATCAAAGGTTCTGCTGCTGTCTTATATGAAAACTCACACTGTTGATTAAAGAGAAAGCTTTATACAATTGTGAGATAGGTCTGATAATTAATCATTAAAGAAGGGCTATTAAAATCACTCATCACAAATTATTCGTATTACTTCTTAAATTTGTTTAAAATTTCGTGGACTTGAGGCAAACACCTCTTTTATGATGTGTGAAATGCATTTTATGATGTGTGAATTTGTTTTTTTTTGTTTTTTTGTGGAGTAACTGCTGTATTCAATAGATTCCTTCAGTATTACTAGGATAATTCTCTAAAATGTGCATTTGCCAACCATTGTGTGCAATGTAGCAAGTCAAATTGTCCTGTCGTCACATTGTGAGAGTCATTTTTGTATCACAATCATTGTGTTGGCTAAAAATTGAATGTAGCAACAAAAAGTCAGTTGTCTTGTGCTCCCACTTTATAAAACATTACTCACTGTGGAACTAAATATTAATGTCTCTATTTTCCAACTCCATCTAATCACAAAAACACTTACATTTATGTTCTGTATCTGTACTAGGAGCTCTGTGCATGCACACATCCTATTTGAGTTTATTTTAGCTTTGTTTCTGGGAAAAAATTATATATTTCTGCCTCAGTGGCAGCTTTGACTGTTTATATTTGTCATCTTTGCTGGGTTGAAAGGAGAGTTGCAGAGGTGCTAGTGCATGGTAGAAAACCTGGTACTTTATTATACAAAGAAACAAACAGAAAAGCAATACTCCAAACAATTAGCGGAGAGTGTATAAATGCCTGGTTGGCCAGGTATGATGGGTTGTGTGCTGTGATGGGTTTTAAGGAATTCCCAGGTCAGTAATCCAGGGAACGGGACCGCGGCCATGACTAGCAACCCGTGACAATTTTAGACCCTAACTCTAGTGTTTGCACATATTTAAACTCCTCTGCTCAGATTGTTGTTGTGTACAGTAATTATTATCTTGCACATTATTTATAAATTCCACGGTTGTTCTGATGTCTGGCTGTTCAGTCACATACAATGAAGCCAACAAGGAAACTAACTACAAGAGAGGAATGAATAGAGAAACACAATAACACATTAAAAATATGAGGTGTTAACAAAGTGTCTACAAGTACATAACAAAACTAAAATGGTCAGTCAGTGGATTCAGACACTTTACAAAGGAGATCTTGAAGGAAAAGCAACCTAAAGACCATAGAAGGATAATGACTGCACAGACAAAAATGAAATGAACGGGACGGAAACTGGACTCAGCTTAAGGTAGATGAGGAGTTCCAGACCTTAGGTGCCATAACTCTCAAGGTCCTGCCAACCTAAGAGAAGAGTGTAGTAGGAGTAACAGTACTGTGTCAGAAATGCTGTTTGAGTGGAGGGACGTACAGATGAAGAAGATGAGCTAAATATGGTGGCAGTCTAACTTCTCATGCAGGTAATGAGAAGTAGCTTAGAGAGGTGATAGGTAGCCAGTCTAACTATCAAGAAAGGATAGGTCTAAGACTTTCATGCAGCCTTGGAGAAACAAAAATAATACAGTAATAACAGTGTATCAGCATTTTCAGAAAGCAGGTTTGCGTGAGGAATAAAGATAATGAATGGAAATCTCCATCAATGTCAACTGAAAAAATGTATCATTAGCACCATAGACTTGGTTGTATCAGTTATAATACCAGTTTATCAATTAGGTTGAGAAAACTAATCATGGCATTGGCCTCAGATGGACCACTTGTACATGGAAAACATGGTTGCACCATAGATAGCTAGTCTTTGACCACTCTCGGCACCAAGAAGTGTATAGGCATAGCTGCTGGACTGACAAAAGTGATGTATTCCAAGGCATCAAATGTTTAAGTGCTATTCTAGTTTTTTTTTTGTTTGTTTTTTTTTTGAAGAATTATATTATCTTGTCAATTAGATATCTCATTGTTTTTGTCTGTGCTGAGACAAATGTTTTCTTTATCATTGCCCATTTGTAAAAGATGCCTACCCTTACACATCACATATAAAAAATAAACTGTGGAGAATGATATTTTACTTTATTCAAACAAATATTTAATGTTAGAGTATTAGGCTCTTGGTCAAGTTGATCAACAAGACTGTCTGGTAAAAAGAAGACAGGAAAGATAAGATAGGAAATTTTGAAAATAATTAAATAAAGGCATATATATATATATATATATATATGTGTGTGCGTGTGTGTATATATAATATCATGTGATATATTGTTTTGTGATATAAGTTCCTTTTTTGTGTCCTGTAGAATCAGCGTGACCAGAACTACACAGTACTTAAGACCAGGTCCAACAGCATGACAGTTGAAGGGCTGAAACCAGGCACCACCTACGTGTTCCGGGTCAGAGCTCGCACTGACGGGGTCTATGGCAACTATGGAGGAGAGATTGAGCTGGAAACCAGCCATGAAGGTGAGACTAAAGTCATATCCACCACACAGATGGATAGGCGGACCCCTCCTGCTTCTTTATGTCTTTCTGTTTAGGTATAGTATCAGTCAGAAGTTGGGAAGTATTTGATTGAATGCCTCAAATTAACTTCTAAGACTGGTAAATTTGCGCTTGTGTTTAAATTTTTTTTTTTTTTAAAGCAAAGCAAAATGTCTCTCTGTGCTAGATTCAGTCACATAAAACAATAAACTGTCTTTCGTGACAGTATAACAGTAAAACTGAATAAAGAAACTATCAGAAACAATGATTTAGCCCCATAAAAAATGTCAAAACATACCTTAGCCCTAGTTTTCCTGCAATACAAAGACATACTAAAAATACAAATAAGTAAAGCAAGACTGAAAATACAATCAAAGTTTGTGACGAAAATGAAAGCCCTGGTTCAAATAGGTGCAGTCTGGACTACCGCCACTAAAAACAACTAGAAGATAACAGATCCTTATTTATTAAGTTTCTTGCAGTTAAGAATCATGACAATTTGCAATGAGATCAGTCTAATTTCCTTTCATTCTGAGCATGTGTCTTGTGAGGCCATCCTGTCTGTCTTTATCATACAGTAGAATTAATAGACAGCACACATAATGCACAGAATAATTTAGTAGTGGAGTAGTGGAGTAGTGGAAAAAGAATAACGCACAGCCTGTTAATGGGTTAATGGGCGGCCTTTATATTGGGAAATAGAGTGGTCTAAAGGGTTTTGTCATGTATTTATATGTAGACCACATTTTATGAGGCTATTATACTGTGTGATTAAAGCACCACTATGAGGAGCTTTTACTGTAATCTGCCAGCCAAATTTATTCTGAATGAAAATGAATTTAATTCAGACCTAATTACCTGGAAAGAAAGTTTGTGTTTTTTGCTTTAAATTCTTTTTTATTCTTAGATAAAGTAAAACAAAGGCCCTTCAGAGTAAGTGAAAGTGTCCTTTAAACATTAAAAAGCTTCTTCAGATGTACACATTTTGTGTCAAACCTACTTGTTTCGGGAAGGATTTACTATAGTATCTTGTGAACATTTTTTTTTCGAAATGCAGATTATGATGTACCTAATAAGTAGGTGTTTCCAAATGTCTGACTGCTTCTGTATGTTTTTCATCTGTCCTTCGTTTTTTACATCCAGTTCATATTCTCTCATTTCAGTTTCACGTGTCCTTTGTTGTCTGTATCCTCACTGTTAGCCTTTGAAGTCTGCAGTGCTGCTCATACCCCAAAAATTGTCCTTTCTGTCGCATCTCAGAGCACCTACAGAGGATAGCTGGGCCAGAGGCATCATTAAAAACCCCAGAGAGAGCTACTGAACGTTGACTGACTGCAGCTTTAAAAGATTCTCAGCATCCTTGATTTCTTTGCCCAGCAGTAATGTTAAGGAGAAGGGTGTATAGTGTAATTTTCAAAGAATCTTTGTAGTCCAAGGGCCACCATGTGGTGCAATTGTCTATTTACTGCTTTGTAAATGACACATTGCTTGACACAACTGATTATGATCTCTGGTTGCTTGTGAAATAATTATGTATACTCACTTTATCTCCTGAGATGAGCTGTATTAATCTCCAGAGGTGCACACACACTGCCACTTCAATTTATTGTTTTCTTTTTTCATTGTTTGGAGTTTCGGGCAGGAAAATGGCTTTTAAGTCAAATAGTTTAGTGATAAATGCCACTAGATTTTTGTTTTGCTACTAGATTCAATTTTCTGTAATTTATAGTTTTATAGCTACACTTTCAAGTAAAATATGACCCACATTTTTATGTAAGCACTACTCCCCCTCCCTGCATAGATCTGTTTAATCGTGTTTTCCCTCTGAAACCCCAATGAATTTATGGCTCCTGTACTCAGTCAACCCACTGTGGGGGTGTTGCACCTTGTGAAGTGCTGCGGAGCTGTCAAATGACATCCTTCAGGATTTCTCTACGTGTTGCCTCATGGGGAACAGCATGATTGAACTAGAGAACTCTTGACATTTCTGTTTTTATGCTGTCTGCTTGTTTGCATACAGTATGTAATCTGAGAACTGTCATGGTTGAGACGCTAGTGTTGGAGGGAGATTATGTTGATGAAGCATCCGTGCAGTATATCAGTGCACCATCAGCACCACATTCAAGAATGTTTAAAGCCCAATAAAAGCAGCGCCTGGCTCTGGGGATGGGATGCTTGGTGTTGACATGTTGGGGAATAGTTTTGCAAAAAATATTCTAGTAGAATTTAACAATTTCCTCTCAACCAGAAGATAGTCAGTCACTCTAGATGTATTTGTATTTGTTTAGTTTTGGTTGATTTCATATTTTCTTTAAAACTTGATATGACCTAGATAGGTAGAAATAAACAGCTAAGAACATGAAATCAAACAATATGAATGCTATTTCAGACCAACTTTGTTCAAGGACTAAATTAGGTTATTGTTTTTCTTCCAGAATTTGATCATGTTCTGATGGAATCAGTGTCCTTAGTGCCATTTCTAGTTTTACACAGGGTTGCAGTAGGCTTTAAGGCAGAAATAGCTACTGTTGTGGATGATGAGTCTGACGATGTGTGTGTTGGCAGACATGTTGGCGGTGGGAGATCCAAACCAGCAGACCATCTTGGCTGTGTCCATAGCAGGAGGAGTGGTGCTGCTTATCCTCCTGGTGGCCTGCTTTGTGGTCAGTGGCAGGTAAGAAAATAAGCGTCCTTGTAAAGAACATCTCTTGCCTACTTCTAACAACACTGCTCACTCGGAGTTTCATATATATATATTTTTTTTTTAATCTTTACAGTTTAATTGGTAAGACATTACTGCTAATGTGTGTGATTATCAATATGCACCACCCAAATAGCATTTGTAGCCAAATGTGTTCTTTGAATACCAGGTTGCCTTTCAACACCCTGCATTCACCTCTCCATCATGATGGCCAAGATCCTGCCAAAAAAAAATTATGCAATGATCAGGCAGTTTATTTGGAAAGGTTTCATTTATAACATTTGCAACATTTAGCAGACGCTCCAGAGCGACTTCCAATTACTGATTACAGGGACAGTCTTGCTCAGGAACCCAATGTTGGTAGTGCTGAAGGTGGGATTTGAACCTGTAACATCTTGGTCTACAGGCAAGTATCCTACCACTAGACCACCACAATCACACTTTATTAAATTTCAGTGAGCTTTTAGATTCACATCAATCCATGCTGAATGACTCTGTGTTAACTATGCTGAATATTTGAAACACCAGATGAATTCCACTTTAATAAAACACTCACCAATAGAAGGGTAAATACTGATGAACAGAAGAAGCTCTGTGTTTTGTGGTTGTTTGTGTATAATTGTGTGTACCCATATAATCCTTCTAAAGCTATAAAGTTTTTTTGCAGTGGTGTTGCTTGTGGAAGGCTGCAGCAAAATATATGGAATTGAAAAATAACTAAAAAACAGAATATATGCTTGCCTTATATGCTCTCCCTCTCTGTTTGTATCTGTATGTTCATGAGAGATATGAAAAGACACTCCAAAAGTAGAAAGGCTCATGATTGCAGATAGTAACCTGTGAAGATGAAAGCAAACACTTGAGAAGCAAATTGAAAGAGCAAGAGAGAGAGAGAAAATGAATGGATAGAGCATAGTGTTGCTACAGGGCCAGCCATGATAGAGGCCATTAAATGGAAATGAATGATGAAGATGGGTCAGGGGAGAAGAGAAACAGAGAGGCATGAAGAATGAACCATGTTTAGATAACGTGTAGGAGGATCAGCTTTTTGATGTATTTTTTGACTGATCAAAGAGCAGAGCATTTTCCTTTAGTTTCATTCCAGCCTGAATGATGTACCTTAGCGGCATGGCTGTTAGAATTGTTCTTGCTAATTGAAAATATAGTAATATCACATAAAAAAGTCAGTGATGCTGTAATGAATAAATAAATTATTTTTTTTTACTATTAAAAGGGATATCGTTTATTGTGCGCAGCTGGCCTAGAGGTGATTTATTTGATCATTTGATTTCATTAGTGACTTATCTTTGTCATTTACATGTAATTTTACATTCTACCCCGTTGACTTAAACTGTAAAATATCTTTAGTCGAGTTTTCAGCCTGAAAATCTGTTCCCAGGTAGAAGACATCTTTAAACAGCTTTGGTTTCCTCTGTAATTCTGATTGATTTTTATCCTGCGCTATGTGAACTTTTCCCCATTTTTTTCTTTCCAAGTATGAATTCCAGCAGAATGTACAGAAAAAGGTTAATGATTTTACCTGTTGAAACCAAAGCCACACTGCCTATGTTTATGTGTGTGTCTGTGTGTGGAGAGACCCTCATGGCAGCAATAAACAGAGGCTTTGATTCTTGCCCATTTGGAGCAGCAGGTTGGCAGTTGCAGCTGTGACACTAATGCAGTGTGACAGGTTTTAGAGGAATGTACAGGCCAGTATTTTGTAATGGATGGTAAAGCCAAACATTTTAATTGCATGCAGTAGCTTTGCTCTTGACTGCCTGGTAACATCCAGCCTCAACTGGGTATTTGATACATGGTATCTGGAGTGCCTTTAGCTGATTCCAAACTCTTGGTTACAACATTTTAGGATGGGCAGTTCATTGATTCCAGATTTCTTGTTTTATTTTGAAGGAAAACTCCGACTGTAGAAGGTATTTTTTAAAGAGCACAGTATGTTTTAGAAGGTCTCTGCTGCAGATGGGCAGATGTTATCTTTATAAATGCTGCTCTGATGTCTCAGATATGCTGTTGTAGACTCCAGAACAACTTTTCACATTCAATCAGAACATAACTATTTTTACTTTTATATAAAAAAAGGCAGCAGTCTTTTCTGACTCTCTTTTTCAAAAATTGATTCTTCTAAACCCTAGTGGTTCTTCAAATGTTATTTAATACTTCTGTATCAAACCACATAAGAGCAAGCAACCAGCTGATTGCACAAATGGTTCTTTGCCTGGTTAAATCGTTGTTTTCTTTAAAAAACCTTTTTGCCAAGATGTCTAGATGAGCTCAGGTGCATGTTAGGGTTCAGCAGTGCTTTAAATCACATGAGTGTTTCTGTGTAATCTGTTGTGGAGTCTGGTGGAGGTGCAATTAAAGCTCTACCTTCTTCCAGATGAAAGAAGGGAGAGCATAAGAGATGCTGCAAATGCAGTGCTTGTGGTAGGAGGCTACCTTAATAGACAGACCATGATGATCTTAAAAAATCAAAGAAGGAAACTTGGAACATATTTTGGCTGAAAGACTGGAGTAAGGTTTGATTTTATGCCAAACCCTCTCTTGAGCTGGATTTGCAAAAAGGCTTTCAAGTCTGTTTTCTAAGTCTGTTTTATAGTGATGTGGTGCTTGACTTTAAGAAATAGAATATTCTTATAATCTTCCCATGATGCTCAGGTATGGCAGGAGAGTCCCTCCCATTGGCTAGTAATAACACTGCCAGATGGTGCATGATCATTGTCCTGTTTTGTTCTCCTGTTTCCTGCTTTCTTTGGAAAAGCAATTAGAAAATGGCAGACGCTCACCAACGACTGGGGACCTGTTTGGTTATCTCCACTGAATGTTCCGGCAGGCTTGCCAAACGTGGCTGCACATCATGCAGGTGTCTCCTAATTGGTTTGTAGACATGCATCATTTGCAAGTCTAAGTTGCACTCTTTTTTAACTGGAAACAGGGGAGGTCCATATAATTCAGGCGCTTAGTAATGAGATGTATTCCCTTGCTTTTTTCAGCCAGTGGGTTGCCTGCATTAGTACTGGATCCCATTATCACAGTTTAATGAAACAGTTTGAATCCCTGTGGTTCACATTAATTCTGCAATTTTAATTGAATTGTTTATCTTTTTAATTCATTTGATGTGGATTGGTATCTCATAGCACTTGTAGGAGTGCTGATGTGTTTTCATGTGTTTATGGGAAACCTCCTCCCATCTCAAGTGGATAATTATCTTTGGGTCATGTATTACAGTAGCAGTCAAGAGTTTGGTCATTCCCCAGTTTTTTAATGGGCTAAAAACATCTCAAGGCTTCACCTTTGTTTTTTGGACAGATGAAGGGAATCCATGTTTATGAATATCTTCCAAAAATGGATAATTAATGTCAAAGATTTCTTAATGAAATGCCAACCTACCCGATATATTTCAACGGCAACAAGCTGTAATTCTGTGATTGTGATTCTTCATGTCTGTTGGCTCTTGAGCTGCGAGAGAGAAAGCCAGGATTGTGAATTAGCAAAAAGGCAAAGAGGGGGTACTAGAATATAAGTTATTAAGTTATCATTCTGCATACATAGAAAGAAAACTGTGCTCGAATTTTATTTTAGTTAAGTTCAGTTTTACATGAATTACAAATATTTATACCTTTGTGTACCTTTCACTGGTACTGTATAGTGGTTAACTGATTGAACACATGTACGACTTATGATCTTCTTATGATCATAATTATATAACAAAGAGTTTATCTGTTTCAGAATATTGTATTGCTTTTACATTTATGAGCAAGTCAGACTAGTCCACTTTACATTAAAAATAGGTTCCTCAATGCTCCTTCAGTTTTCACTTTTTTCACTTTTTTTTCTCTTTTTTTTCACTTTCTGTTGTTCTGTGTAGAAGGTCTTTGTTCTGTGCAGAACCATGAACTACTATAGAGCAATCTGAATAAATAAATAGATCTTTGACTGGTTAAATGTGTCTTCTCTTTGATGGAAATCTTGCTGTGAAAAAAACAACATGGACTGGAAACAGTACAACCAATGGGCTGTTTAACAACATGCAAGGTGTTGGTGACAAATTAAGATATATTTTAGTGTATCTACATTTATCCATGATGTGTAATAAAATATCAGTGTCAATAAACAATGACCTATCAGTGGCATATGTTACTCAGCATAGGAGATTCACTCACACATTTTCATAGCTGTTTGTCCTAATTAGGGAACCGGGGGGGCAGCAGCATGTAATACCTCACCTGGAAATCAAACCCAGGACCTTTCTGCTATGAGGAGACAGTGCTTCCCACTGCGCCACCATCCCACCCTGACTAGGAGACTGTGGAGCTATAATGGCAGCAATGGGCATCAGTGTGTCCATTCTGTGAGTGAGTGGAGGGTGCACATATGCTTTGTTATTGTACATGCTGCATTAGAGCTTTGGATCATGCATGCTCGCACTTTGGCACTTGATATAGTGCAGGTATTACTTGTAATTTCCTCAGGGGTTAGCCACTGTACCATTCTTACTCACTCACACTACACCATCACTTCGCACACGTTTGAGGTAATGGAGGAATATTTCAACACAGGCACACACACATGCACAAACATGCAATCGCACAAAGAAAGACAGAGTGGACTCAAAATCCCAGAGGACATAAACATAATGAAAGAGAGACGTTGAATGAATATTATGGCTACTCCAGCCTGTATTTTTCGCTAAACACATCCATCTGGTCCTTACACCACTTTCCCGGAGCTTAAGCCACCTTCCATTTAATCTTGTGGGGTTTCATTTCATTCTCACTTACTCTGTAGCCTTGGTTTGTTTACCACATAAAAAAGATATATTAAAATGGCAATCTTGATGCATTAGTCAGTGCAATTAGGTTCAAGAACAGCATCAGTTCTGTAGACTGTAGCTTATAAGCCACTGATCGGCAAGTTTTCATGAAGGGAGAGCTAAATAAACGACTGCGTGCAGCAAACTCAACGAATTTGTTACTTTCTTTGCTAATGTATTGCATTGCTTGTGGCATAAAATGAGATTTACTTTTCAGTAACGTCAATTAAGTAATAAATTTAATAATAAATATTAAACATTTTGCAAAATACCACCCCATTTTGCCCATCTGGGTGCTAAAAACATGGCAGTGTTGATTAAAATGGTTGATTAGTTCAAAGCATGGGTTGTTACGCACACTTCTATTATCATCTTCTTCTTCTTCTTTTTCTTTCGGCTGCTCCCGTTTAGGGGTCGCCACAGCGGATCAACTGTCTCCATTTCTTCCTGTCTTTTGCATCTTCCTGCTTCAAACCGACCACCTGCATGTCCTCTCTCACCACATCCATAAACCTCCTCTTTTGTCTTCCTCTTCTCCTCTTTCCTGGCAGCTCCATCTTCAACATCCTCCTTCCAATATAATCCTCGTCTCTCCTCTGCACATGTCCAAACCAACGCAACCTTGCTTCTCTAACTTTGTCTCCAAGACGTCTAACCTGAGCTGTCCCTCTAATATACTCATTTCTAATCCTGTCCATCCTCGTCACACCCAACGAAAATCTCAGCATCTTTAACTCTGACATCTCCAGCTCCGCCTCCTGCCTTTTCGTCAGTGACACCGTCTCCAACCCATACAACATAGCTGGTCTCACTACTGTCCTGTAAACCTTCCCTTTTACTCTAGCTGGTACGCGTCTGTCACAAATCACTCCAGCCACTCTTCTCCACCCATTCCAACCAGCCTGCACTCTCTTCTTCACTTCTCTTCCACACTCGCCATTACACTGAACTGTTGATCCCAAGTATTTAAACTCCTCCACCTTTGTTACCTCCACTCCCTGCATCTTAACCATGCCACTTTCCTCCCTTTCATTCACACTCATGTATTCTGTCTTTGCCCTACTCACTTTCATTCCTCTCCTCTCAAGAGCATATCTCCATCTCTCCAGGTTCTCCTCAAGCTGCTCCCTACTCTCACTACAGATCACAATATCATCAGCAAACATCATCGTCCACGGAGACTCCTGTCTAACCTCGTCCGTCAACCTGTCCATTACTATTGCAAACAAGAATGGGCTCAGTGCTGATCCTTGATGTAATCCAACATCTACCTTAAATGCATCCGTCACTCCCACTGCAGATCTCACCACTGTTACACTGTCATCATACATATCCTGAACTACTCTCACATACTTCTCTGTAACACCAGACTTCCTCATACAAAACCACAACTCTTCTCTAGGCACCCTGTCATATGCTTTCTCCAAATCCACAAAGGCACAATGCAGCTCCTTCTGACCTTCTCTGTACTTCTCCATCAACACCCTCAGAGCAAACATTGCATCTGTGGTGCACTTTCTCGGCATAAAACCATACTGCTGTTCACTGATCCTCACCTGTTTTCTTAACCAAGCTTCCAATACTCTTTCCCATAACTTCATGGTGTGGCTGATCAACTTTATCCCTCTATAGTTACTACAGCTCTGTGCATCACCCTGATTCTTGAAGATCGGTACCAGTACACTTCGTCTCCACTCCTCAGGCATCTTCTCACTTGCCAAGATTGTGTTAAACAATCTGGTCAGAAACTCAACTGCCATCTCCCCTAAACATCTCCATGCTTCCACTGGTATGTCATCCGGTCCCACAGCCTTTCCATTCTTCATCCTCTTCATCGCTGCCCTTACTTCCATCTTGTTTATTTGCTGCACTTCCTGGTTAACTCTTCTCACATCATCCAGTCTTCTCTCTCTCTCATTTTCTTCATTCATCAGCTCCTCAAAGTATTCCTTCCATCTGCTCAACACACTCTGTTCACCTGTGAGTACGTTACCATTTCTATCTTTAATCGCCCTGACCTGTAGCACATCTTTCCCAGATCTGTCTCTCTCTCTATCGGTAAAGGTCCTTTTCTCCCTCTTTACTGTCCAACCTCTCATACAATTCACCAAACACCTTATCTTTGGCCTTCACCACTGCTTTCTTCGCCCTGCGGTTCATCTCCTTGTACACCTGTCTACTTTCTTCATCTCTCTGACTGTCCCATGTCTTCTTTGCCTCCCTCTTCTTTTGAATACACTCCTGGACTTCTAGGTTCCACCACCAGGTTTCCTTATCCTCTTTCTTCCTTCCAGATGTCACACCAAGTACATTTCTAGCCGTCTGCCTTATCACTTCTGCAGTAGTTTCCCAGCAATCCGGTAGCTCTTCAACACCTCCCAGTGCCCGTGTTAACTCCTGCCTGAATTCCACCTTGCAGTCCTCCTCCTTCAGCTTCCACCACTTGATCCTTGACTCTGCCCTCACTTTCCTCCTCTTCTTGACCTCCAAGGTCATCCTACAGACCACCATCCTATGCTGTTTAGCTACACTCTCCCCTGTCACTACTTTGCAGTCTCTGATCTCTTTCAAACTGACCCTCCTGCAAAGAATATAATCCACCTGTGAGCATCTTCCTCCACTCTTATACGTCACCCTGTGCGCCTCCCTCTTCTTAAAATAAGTATTAACTACAGCCATTTCCATCCTTTTTGCAAAATCTACAACCATCTGACCTTCAGCATTCCTCTCCTTGACACCATGCCTACCCATCACCTCCTCATCACCTCTGTTCCCTTCACCAACATGACCATTAAAATCTGCACCAATCATCACTCTCTCTCCCCTGGGTACACTCTCTATCACTTCATCTAACTCACTCCAGAATTTTTCCTTCTCTTTCATCTTACAACCAACTTGTGGAGCATAAGCACTAACAACATTCATTATCACACCTTCAACTTCCAGCTTCAAACTCATCACCCTCCCTGACACCCTCTTCACCTCCAAAACACTCTCCACATACTCTTCCTTCAGGATAACACCTACTCCATTCCTCCTTCTATCCACACCATGGTAGAACAGTTTAAACCCCCCTCCAATACACCTGGCCTTACTTCCCTTCCATCTAGTCTCTTGCACACACAAAATGTCAACCTTCCTTCTCTCCATCATATCAGCTAATTCTCTACCTTTACCAGTCATGCTGCCAACATTCAAAGTCCCTACTCTCACTTCCACTCTCCTCTCCTTCTTTCTCTCCTTCTCCTTCTGGACATGCTTTCCTCCTCTTCTTCTTCTTCTTTGGCCAACAGTAGTCACATTTCCACCAGCACCCTGTAGGCTAACAGCACTGGTGGCGGTCGTTGTTAACCCGGGCCTCGACCGATCCGGTATGGAATTCTGTATCGTTGTCCGCATATTGATTTGGCAAAGTTTTACACCGGATGCCCTTCCTGACGTAACCCTCCCCATTTACCCGGGCTTGGGACCAGCACAAAGAAATACACTGGCTTGTGCATCCCTAGTGGCTGGGTTACGCACACTTCTATTTTATATATATATATATATATATATATACAGTACTGTGCAAAGGTTTTTAGGCAGGTGTGAACAAATGCTGTAAACAAAGAATGCTTTCAGAAATATAAATAATGATTGTTTATTTTTAGCAATTTACAAAATGCAAAGTGAGCGAACAAAAGAAAAATCTAAATCAGATCAATATTTGGTGTTACTACCTTTAGCCTTCAAACCAGCATCAGTTCTTCTAGGTACACTTGCACAAAGTCAGGGATTTTGTAGGATTATAGTCGGTGTATGATCAACCAGTTTTATCAAACAGGTGCTGATGATCATCAGTGTCACACGGAGCCTGAAACACAGTCATGTTTGGAACAACCTACCAGCCGAGTTCCTTCAAAAACTGTGTGCAAGTGTACCTAGAAGAATTGATGCTGTTTTGAAGGCAAAGGGTGGTCACACCAAATATTGATTTGATTTAGATTCTCTTTTGT
Source organism: Hepsetus odoe (assembly GCA_017165825.1). Taxonomy (NCBI): domain Eukaryota; kingdom Metazoa; phylum Chordata; class Actinopteri; order Characiformes; family Hepsetidae; genus Hepsetus; species Hepsetus odoe. The sequence continues at coordinate 7,894,421 of CM029389.1, forward strand.
TCATTCACTGCATGTTGTTGATTGATGAAAATAAATGATTCACACTTCCATTTTTGAAAGCATTCTTTGTTCACAGCATTTTTCACACCTACAATATTATGTCTACACTTCTAGTATATAGAGAAGCACCTGACCTGAATAAACATCACTATGAACTTTGTTCTTATTCATATGTCTACTAATACGTCCCTCTTACCTAAAACACCTTGCACAAAATGCTGTGCAATAAATTGTGTTACTACATGATTACATTTGAATGTTATCGTCAAATGAACAGGCTGTTAATAAACTTGTTTAAATTCAGAAATGTCCTAAGGCATGTGCAAGATTTCCTGTTAGAAACTGTTGCTGAGCCATCAGAGTATCATGCAGTAATTTTTAGTGGTTTAGTGCCATGACCTCTGTACCCTCCATTTTTCTTTAGCATTTCAATTAGCGTAATGAAGGCTGTCCAAGCGCTGGCCTCAGTGTTTTTGAACACCTCTCAGTGGAGTTCAGGATTTATGAGTGTGTGGATGCACTCCAAAGACATCCTTATTTCCTCTTTTCTTCATGAATCAGACAGCGAGATATAAATTTCTCACTGCTAAGACAGAATAAATCTATATTATTTTAAATACAATTATAATTATTATTGATTTATTGTTAAAGATCATACCTCTTACTTAGCTAACCTTGATTTATTGTTCTCATGGTAAATGATGTTGGGGAAAGTTACTACACATAATCTTCATATAGTAGATCATGACTGTCGTTTTTATGATCACATCTAAATCTATGACATCATTTTTAATGCATAATGTATCCTTTTATTGTCATTTTTGATACACCGCTTTACTTAATTAGCATCAGATAGCTTAAATTCCTTTTGGCCATGATGTGTTTCAGCTGTAAACCTTTAAGGCCACTCAAGTTCATTTTTTTTATTAAATTTTTTTGTTTTTATTTATGATTTATTAGTTTGGAGATACGCTGCCCTTCCAAGAAATAAATAAATAAATTAACAGTCACACACTCTAATATTTTATTAGATTGACTTTAGCTTTGATAACAGCACACATTTGCTGTGGCATAGTTTTCGATAAGCTTCTGCAACGTCACAACATTTATTACCATCCAGAGTTGCATTACCTTTTTGTCAAGATCTTGTAGAGATGATGGGAGAGTCGGATGGCTGCGCAAATTCTTCTCCAGCACATCCCAAAAATTCTCAATGGGGTTAAGGTCTGGTCTCATGTCTGTGTGGGCCAATCCATGTGTGAAAATGATGACTCATGCTCCCTGGAAATATCTCTCACATTTCTTCCGGGAAGATGATGGTTCCCCACTATTCTTCCAGTTTTTAATAATGCGTTGCACAGTTCTTAACTCAATTTTAATTGTTTCAGCATCTCCTTAGATGTTTTCTTAGCTTGATGCCAATAAATTGACCTTTCTGAAACAGATGAACATCTTTTCCACAACCATTGGATGTGTCTTCTGACCTGGTTGTTTAAGTAATGAGAAACTACTCACTGCATCAGTTAGGGTAAATAACTTGTTACAGTTATTGATAATGACTGGTGTAAGTTATAATTTGTCAATAACTGAAAATAAATAAAAAATTTTTAATCTGACTTTTGAATGTTATCAAAACACTAAACTAATTTGCCCTGTCTTCATGTATTAATTTACTCCAAATGACCAGCATCATATACACAGGAAAACTCTACAGGCAAACAAGGCAGTCTCCAAGTTTTACAAAGCCGATGGATTGATTAGCCTAAACAATTCCCAAGTAGGGATGCAATATGACCATTACTCTAGCAATGTAGGTCCTGGCCAGGCCAAGTACACATGTAAACTACACACTGTGGTCCAAAACTTCAAATAACAGAATGAACAGAATGTGCGTTATGTAGGGAGAGCATTTTGTTGCTGTTTACTGTATGCTGTGATTTGATGTCTTCACAATGAGAATTGCTTACTTTCAATTCAAGACCACTGTTACCCTCCCCAGAAGAGATTTATTATCAAGGATCATAAGTAAAAGTAAAAGTTAATAAAGAACCACAATCAGAACGAGAATCACTGAACGGCAATGATGTTCATGGCAGGGTTGCAAGAAAGTCACTGCTCTTCATTAAATAATATTTAAGCCAAGTAAATGTGAAGGACTGAAATTCAGCTGAATAAAATGTTGACGATGGTAGCCGAGGGCTAGGAGACTCAGGACCAAGAGCTTGTAGGTTTGAACCAAACTCTTTACTTTCTCCAGCACTAGCATCATTTGAGCACCTAGAAAGACCCCTTCACTGCCAAGCCCTGCTAGTAAGAAAAGGCATTTTGTCCTTTACAGCATAGAACTGCTTCGGGTTTCTTAATGAGATGAAATGCATTCTTCAATCAGAGGCCTTTTTAGGGTACAAAATATTAGGTTCTGAACTTAGCATTGGTTTTTGGTATATTTTCCAGCCCTAAAGCTGTAATACTGTAGTACAAATATATTGAATGGCATAGGACTGTACTGTACACAGATGAAGAATAAGGAAAGAGTAACACTCAGCATGTCTCTCATCTCAACACACTTTTCTCTCAGTCTTTTCTCTGACGCACATTCACAGAGGAAAAATACCTGAAACACTTGTGTCAGCACACCCACACCTACACACTGGCATGATTGTCACCTGCAGATAGCAAGCAGATGCTAAGACAAAAGATAAGCTGAACAAGAGAAAGAAAGTGGGTCAAAGACAAAAGCTGTTTAACAGACAGCATGATGTCTTCATCGCCAGACAAAGGAGATTTACAAAAAAGACAGAGAAGGAAGAATGTGTTAATTGGGAACTCTTTTTTTCTCTTTTTTTTTTCTTCAAAAATATGTGGATGACGGCATGTTTTGCAGTTAATATTCAAATCATCTCCCCTCCACCACCCCTCTCACTAGAGTGAGCTGGGAGTATAAAGCATACGCGTTTACACCCTGGAGCGAGACCCTACAGACCCCCAGCTGCGACACGGGGGAAGTGTTTCATCAGCATTTCTATGTTTGATAGCAGGGGTGAAACAGGTGCAGGGGGAGGGTGTGTGTGGCACCTCGGGGGTGTGTGAGGGCAGAAGGGGGTTTGGTAGGAGGGTTGATTCTCTCTCCTTGATTACCACATGCTTCAATCAAACACAGCAACCCCCTCGCCCATCCACCCAGCTTGACTGAAGCCTCACATTCAGCAGCACCATATAAACATGTTTGCTTCACACAGCTTTGTGCATGAGACACATAAAGTATCAGTAAAAAAAATCAGTCATGTTTTGTCTTCATTTTAAATCTATTTCCCTGTGTTTCCTTTTAAAAATCCTCTTAAAGATCGAGAGGGATGCTCCTGACCTGTTACCGTTTGGTAGTTTGGAATGACCAAGAATCAGAACAATATGGTATGAGATTTCTTTGTGCGGTTCCAGAAGTCACTCTGTAGGCATGCGATAGTGACTTGAATTTGATTTGGATGGCCATAGGGTGCAACGGCTACCTACATATTAAAAATTGGATTTCTGCAGCTCAGAGTAGATTACAAAGCAAAGAATATATTCAGAGCTTTAAATGCACTGTTTGATTAGAGCTGACCTACACAGTACATAAGTGAACATCAGTGCTGTTTTTTTTTCAGTTAAGACCTCCTTTAATGTCCCTTCAGATCCTTAAACAGAATACCACAGAAATGAAGAAATGAGCAAAGTTCTTTTTTGCTCAAAGTTTTTTGCTTATACAATGTATAGTATCAGCCAACCACAAACACAAAGAGCCCTTGGAATGTTTTTCTTTGTTTTGTTTTGTTTTGTGCCGGATATGCTGGAAAAAAAATTTATCTTTTGGTATTACATGGAACTCTTTATGTTTAGACTGCATCTGCTTGTTCAGAAACTTTCTATGTGAATTTGTGTGTGTGTGGATATAATGAGCACAGATGCACATCAAGCCTCAGGGGTGCAAGAAGGGGCAGGGCAGTTGCTAAACAGGTGTGGTTCCTCTGGAGACTCAGGCACCACCCCTGCTTCATTAAATGCAATGAAGAGGAACGCACATGTTCCCCTGAACCCCCAGATGATGGGACCCCTGTTCATTCTAAAAGAGACAACCCGTGACCCCCAGCTTTGCAGAGAGAAGCAACAGGCGGATTAGGAGGCAGATGAATGGGAGATTTGCCCAGGCCAGCAGTCTCCTCATTATGTAATAGACCCCCAGGCTGGGTGATAGTGCTCTAGCCTGAGGCTCTAACACTGAGCCTGTACTGCTGAGGCACAGCTGAGACACTTACTGATCAGCTGTGTCAACAGCATGCACAGAGAAAGTCAATATTCAGACCAAATGTAATTAAATCTTACTCCACAGACCTCATGACCACATCCCTGAACCTCGAAGTAGTTGGTTTTCAAGTGTATATAATTGAAGCAGCAGGATCTTCTGGAATGTGCAGGGAAGACATTAATTTTCTTTTTAAATGTTCACCTAGCACATTGTCGTTGTCATAACAGACCATATGGTATCTCCAAAGTGGTAACTTTGAAAGTTAAAAGTCCCCAAGATGTTCAGCACATTATCTGATGGACCATTTGTACTTTTACATAATGCAAATGGAAATTGAAAAGAGGAAAAAATGGTGTTAGAATATTTTCATTTGAAAGTGGTAATACAGATGGATCTTTTTCAGGTTCAGCTAGAAAAGCAACACAGATAACTCCTCATGAAGCTGCTTGAGAAAAGGGCAAGGCTATCAAGGCTGTGGGAGGCTGTTTTGAAGAGTCCAGAATAGAAGATGTATTATTAAAAGTTTGACTTTTTTTTGTACATTAATTATTCCATCACTCCATCTATGTTGTTTTTTTGCCATTGAAATTCTTGTAAAAAACTTTATTTGCTTAAAGTTACATTCATTCATTCATTCATTCATTCATTCATTCATTCATCCAGGCGCACATGAAAGGAGAGAAACACCCTGAATACATTGACAGCCCAAAACAGCGAAAAGGCATAAAGTGATCTTTTAAAACTATTTTAAACGGTGCATTTATGTCTGTATTAGTGAACCAAGTAAGCTTTATCAAAATGTTCATATTTTCAGTAGTTCAGTAAAATTTTCATTCGGTGAGTGCAGAGTAAGCACAAACATGTACATGAATCAACAATGATCCAGTGAAAGCAACATAAATTATGATATATGAAAATAAATTTCATTTTTAAATGAAAGCAATCACATAAATTAAATCTACAATCGTTCCGTTCACTGGATGTGCCCAAACATTTAACTTGTTCTGTAAATAAACGATGCAATACAAAACACTGCTTTAAACTATTTTAATAACTGCTAACTGAATCTGAAAAGAGGCGGCTAACCTCTGCACTTTTGAAGATTTGCGATAAGGCAGTTCTGACTGATTCAGCTGTGCAGAGTTAATCTGCAGCGTTAATATTCAGTGATAAATTTCCACTGTGCGCCAAATAGTATTGAGCCGTGCTCCTGTGGGAGTAGCTTTAGAACCCTTCTTTCCTCCAGCTGGTCCCCAACAGAAGGCTGAGACTCAGTGCTGCTCTGCAGAAGTTCAGCTGCTGTCCTCCAAATGGACCACTCTTCTCCTCAACCAGAATGTCCAGCCTGAAAGCATCCCCATTTCACCATGTAATTATTATGCTCGGTCAGGCTCTCTAATCATATCTTCACCAGAGACTCTGTCGAAGATATGATGGGAGAAGAAAGAAAGAGAAGCGGACTATCTTAGAAAGGATTAAACGAATAATGAACACAATTATCAGTTTAAAGCTCTGTACAATTCCTCCCCGATGCGTTCACATATTCATTAACGGAGGTATTATTTATTTCATGACCTTTTGGGCATGAGGAGGACTGATGAATAAAAAGGTCTGAGGTGAGAGGATTTCAGTGCAGCCTTGATTGTAATAACGGGAACTTAAGTGAGAGGTTTAAGTAGTGAATAAAAAGATAACATGATTCTAAAGACTGGGTTAAAAATGGGTTCCATATAGTCTGGAGATATTGTGCTTTTTCTATACATTATATAACATAAATAATTCAAATATAAATACAAAACTGTAAATGGATTACATACAAAAGCTCTGTGTGTGTTTAAACAGAGATGCTTCATTGTCAGAGCATGGATGGCAGGAGCTGCAGTCAGAAAGACTGCTCAGCTGGCTAGTGTTACAAAAGAAAGTTTCAAGGTTTTATTGTTGAAAAGCAGTTGTTCAGAAAAGTAAAAACATATGCTTACACACATGCAGTTGAATGTTTTTTGCGAATAGCTATTGCATAGTTTTACCTTCGCACATACATTTTGCTTTTTGCACATGATATAATAATTGCACAGTTCTTAGTTACACACAGAGTATGTCAGTCCAAGTGTAGCAATTTTCAAATTAGTGTTGAATATGGTAATTGCACCAGGGCATTAGTTTCTGTGATTTGCCATGTATTGTCACTTCTGAAATAATAAAGCCTCTGCTGAGTTTTAGAAATGGCAGAGGATATATTAGTGCTTCAGGGGAGGTCCTCGGTTAGGTTGGGTAACTCACCTGGCAGCACTGAAAGGGTTCTGAATGGGGGATTGGAGTTGGTTTATTAAACTGACCTCGCAAATACACCAGGGTCAGCTGGACAAAAAAATAAAAAATACCTGGCAATGTGGAAATAAAACAACCAAATCACTAAGGCCCAAGCCAGTGTTTGAGAACACACAATAATCCAGGATTTTTAGATTGCAGTAGTATTAAAACACAATTATGTATTTAAATAATAGTTTAAAACTAGTATTAGTATTAAAGACATTATTATGTATGTTTAATAAGACCTAGAAACAGCTTGCCAGACAAACAATAATAGAGAGAAAGTGATCCTAGATCAGCAAAAAAAGTTTCATAACTAAGACTTGTTTTTCAATAGCATTAATCCATGTCCATTTTTCTTGCTTCAGGCATTGTGGCTACATCAAAGCTAAGCAGGACCCCGAGGAAGAGAAGATGCAGTTCCAACATGGACGAGGTGAGGAATAAACCAGTATGTCAGACTTCGAATGAAAACATAATGTCTTTGGCTGAAGGCAACAAACTGCAATTTTTAAGCTGCAGAAATCATCAACATGTGTATGCACTACGAGCCCCAAATTTAGGATTATTTGTGCCTTGTTAGAACAGAGATGATTGCAGACTTGGGCTCGTATTTTAGAAAGCATACAGAACAGTTTGTTTCAGCTAGCAGTTCCATTTGTCAGTAAGTGAAAGCACTGTGCTGAGGCTCCCTCTGTTGCATCCTCTGATAAATGATGCCACTGATCACTTCAGTTCCCTAATGTGTGTTTTCTCTAATGACACTTTTCCTGCCTGCCAAAGACAATGCTTAATGAAGTTGTAAATGTGGTGCGCCCCTCCTTTAGGGAAATGGATGGTTTTGCTAATGAACAAGCAAAACTGACTGCATTGGCCGAGACATCATCCACACTCATTCCTCCTGCCTCTTCTCCTGTTTTACAGTCCAGCTTCCTGGAAGCAGGACATACATTCACCCTCACACCTATGAGGACCCCAACCAGGCTGTACGTGATTTTGCCAAGGAGATCGAAGTGTCTAACATACGTATAGAGAGAGTAATTGGAGCTGGTGAGTTTGGCCCCTTTATTTATTTGCAGAAGTATTTTGACAGTTGTCCTCATGTACAGAACAGGCTAACAGAGTTGAAAGAAGCAGCGTTTCTTTAAAGTTTTAAGAATATTATAAGTTTTGCTCACAACCAATAAAATACCACATGTTCATCGTGATGCATTAGTCTTAATGTGTTAGTAGGCACATGAAGGTCTTCAAACCTTTAAGAGAATCATTGAGAGAATCAATCAACGTGGCGAGGAAGAGGCTACAGTAAAACATCTCCAAAGTGAACAAAAAGAAAGTTACAAAATTAACATAATATTAATCCCTTGCTTTCTCATTTTTAGGCGAGTTTGGGGAAGTGTGCAGTGGGCGACTACGTCTGCCCAGTAAGAGGGAGATCCATGTGGCCATCAAGAGTCTGAAAGCCGGCTACACAGAGCAGCAGAGGCGAGATTTCCTAAGCGAGGCCAGCATCATGGGCCAGTTTGACCACCCCAACATCATCAGATTAGAAGGGGTTGTAACCAGATGTAAGTGGCACCTCTTTTTTTGCACCACATTTGCAGTAACAGAACAACATTAAGAATGAGCTGATAATACAGTCTTAATAGCAATGAATAAAAATTGATGGAGCACTATTCCTTTTTGTTAATTTGCCCTGCTGACAAATTTGGTCTGCTTTTCAATGCCTACAATAGACAAAAAAGGCTGACTCAGTCACATCTTGGGATACACTAAAATGTTCCAAAGCAGCTAAATGTTGACTTACAACTCACATACTTCCCATGATTCAGTTGTATTTTGGTGAAAAAAGTCAATTGGCTTTTTTTTTAATATTTATGCCATTGTTTTAAAAACAGCATTCATTTTGCGCATAGTGAAGAAACACTGAAACCCAGTGCTCGCTATATGAGCAGGCAGAATGACACAGAACTTCAGTGGTTTAGTTCTACTATCACAGACAAAGACAGATATTTTCAGAAAAAAACGAATACAGATAAAGATAGTAGCACTACATTAGATACACACACACATGGAGTCACTTGCACATACATCCTGCTTTCATGCTTGACACCTTATGATTGTCAGCATAGATGTAGAATGTGTAAAGGTGCATAGGATTTCCTCTCTTCTCTGCCGTCCTTGGCCTTGCCTTATCCTTAGGAATAAACAGCATGTGTGAAACATGAATATTTCATACCTATGAATATGTATTACGAGAGCATTGCTATATCGGTAATAAAGTGGCCTACTTAATGAGAATACCAATGATGTGAGAAAAGCTGCCTGAGAGTTCCCTTGTCTCAGTAGACTTTCACTGCAGCTGACCAGGTAATGCGTGTGGAAATGTCAGAGATAAGATGTCAATCTAGTATTTCTGAAGAACAGCATATAACAGCAGCTGCAGACAAGGAGATGGAGAGCAAGAATTTGTAAATCAATCCTTCAGTGTCAGCCGGCTTCCTTTTTGCCTTGATTTGCATTACAATGTAACAGAGGACGAATTTAGCTCTAACAATCAGCACACCAAGAGATGCAACTATGGAAAATATTACTCAGGATAAAATCAGTGATATTCATGACCACCAGTAATATTTACCATGTATTTTGCAGCTTAGTTAGAGCGAATGTTGCTATGCTATAGGTTTCAAGGCTCTCAAGGCAGACAGGGCTTTAAAAGAGATGTGTTGCACAACAAATTTGGAGGTCACTGTTCAGCTATTACAGCCACTGTCCATTGCTGCTTTGGGGCGATTAGGAAGAAAGAAACCATCCGTATCCATGCCCGTGCTACACATATTGGTAGTATAAGCAAGCAATTGGATGTGGATTTTTTTGGGGGGGGAGAATGAATATTCAATCAGCCACACATATTAACAAAGCATTAATCCATCCAGTGCTTTTCTGCCAGTTGCTCTGACTAACGTGACTAATGCAAATCATGGTCTTTTAGTTTGTAAATCTTTTTTCTCTTCCCACCACAGAAAAGCCAGGGATGTCACACTTTCCCCTTTTTGTTATGCAGTGCTGCCCAAAACCTCGTTACACAGTAGTGCATTTACTCATTTAGTAAATGTATATGACTTTACTGTTTGAGATCTTGTAAATTAGCATGCAGGAGTGCATCGGTGATAATGCATCTGAACCAGAAGCTCAAAATGACAGTCAATTATATCATATAGCTATCCAGTAACCACTCAGCTCCCTCAGTAGCATTAGTGCTAATCGCAGTGATTGTGAAGTTGAATCTGAATGTGCGCAAAATTGCCTGTCCTCATCTTTGTGGGTGCACATGTGAATTTTAAACCTTAAATCTATTGTTACTTTACAGGGCTTGTCCAGATCCAGCTTTTTTGCCATGATACAGTTGCTTTAATAAAGAGTATTTACTGATATTTATTCAGCTTTTGTGTTTTCATAGACTATACAGGTCTTACAAGTACAATACGTTAATATGCCAGTTACTACTACAATAACATCACCATAGCACAGTGACATCATTATTTTTAACATATGTTTAGTGGAGACTGTGTTTGTACTAAACTGATCAAATGTGATCTACCCATAAGGCTGTCAGTGACGACTGCTTTTTTACTCATTCATAGACTCTTTTACTCTTTGGTCAGTTAATCTAACTTCCAAAGAATACATAGTAATTTTCTTCCAAAGAATACATTTGACCATTTCTAATACATTCACCATGTAGTTTACCATAAAAAACGGGTGGTTAACCAATTTACTAAGGATGAAAATAAATACTATAATTATATATTATTCTTGAAGTTACTTTAGCTTGCACCTTTAACCAAGAAAACTTTTAAAATGAAAAAAATTAATCAAACAATGCTTTGGCTTAAATACTGATGTTGATGAATTTTCAGCATCAGTGTCTACAATGTCACTTACAAATCGTGACAGCCTCACACAGGGTTTTCTGTTTCCTGGACATTTGGACTGTGACCTCTCTACCTTATACCCTTTTCTTTCTGCATAATTATTGAAATGTAATCAATTAAACATAATTCATTCATTAATTGCATGGTTGTTACTTGTAAAAATCAGCTTAACTGTTGCTTGACACTGTATCCATGAGCACTGATTTAGTAAGCATCTGCTCTAATACTTTTAATGATAAATGATTTAAAAATGAATATTTAAAAAATGTTAACATTTAACAATGTGCACTTTCAAAAGAAAATCTTTGCCAGTTTCAGAAAGCTATACATTTAATAAATAAGCAAAATGCAAGAATAGCTGTTTACACCATGGGGGACATAGGAGGGTTAAAGTGTGTCCTTGTTTGTGCTGCATGTTGATTGGATGTGACTCGATAGATAGAATTTTATGCCGAGTGTCAAAGTAATTTCACAGGTCATAGAGTAGCCTGATGATGCTGGGTACAAGGGGACTAGAGGTCAGTGACCCCAGCACGCTGCGTTATAGAGCCAGCTGCCAATCTAGTGCTTCTCCACAGCATAATGACTCCCCAGTTAGAGATGTGTTAAAGTAGAAAGGGAAGTTTGAAGAAAGACAAGGCTGGTTGTGTTTATACTGGCTGACAGCAGGAGAAAGACAGAGAGTGCGAGTGTAATTGTGTTGGAATATGAAATGCGGCTGTCACATTACACAGGGCTTAAAGAGCCGGTGTATCATTATCGCCTCCGACAGAAAAATTAGACCATGATTGAGCTTATTGTAATGCAAATGGAGTAGCAGCTGAAAGAATAGAACCAGAATAGACCTTTATCCTCCAGCCCATCTTAACAAAAACACTGAGCTGTCATCGTCTCCATTATAAAACCATTGTGCGGTTAACCATCAGAATAGTAGGCTATCTCCAATCTGATAACATGCAGCAGCTGTCTACTTCTGTGGAGTTTGTAGTTAATATGGTCTTAGGTATTTTTCCGCATGGTCCCGACTTCACTGATTGCAGTGTGGGCAGTGGACAGGGAGAAGAGGAAACATAATGGGTTTATTTTTGACCTAAAGCATCACTTTTGGCTGGTCATCCAGACACATGCTGAGCTGAGTCTCAGAGTGAATTACACTGGCTGAAGGGATTTGTTATAGAAAATCCTTTATAGTCTGGGATAAGAATTAATCTGCATCCAGAAAGGCAGCCCAAATGTATGTTTCATTGAAAAGGCATAGCCTTAAAACTGAGATTTTGGATGAGATTTAAGATGAGAGCATTTATTTGAATTTCAATCATGTGACTTCCATCTGGCTCTGATTGTGTGCACTGAAAGAACTAAATCTGCATAGAATAAGTCCAATATATAAATGACTATATACACACCAACTAAAACCCTGTTGCGTGAGAATCTTTTGCATCTCTTCCATGCTTTTCTAATAAAGAGCATTATTTCTAAAAATACTGAGGAGGATATCCTGTTAGGTGAAGTAGTTTTAGTCAGATCCAGTATGGTTTCCAACATGGTCGTTTCTCTGTTTAGCATTAAGCAAGACAGTCTAATTACATAGCACACCTAAAAGCACTGGCCGCTTCATTGTACATCAATCACGCACCCTAACCAGCAGACATGGATGAAAAGCTCATGACTAATTTCCATAATGAACTGATCATAGAGCCTTCTGCCACTTCTTAAGAAATGAGGTCTTTCTTTGTAGCTCTAAAATAGAAAAATGCTCTCGGCTTCTTCATCTGAAGGTGCTAAGAGAGGTGTGAGAGGAGCCATGTGCATGCATGTATGTCTGCCTCTTTCTGGCCATCTTCAGTTGTTTAAATACGAGAGGGCAGACCAGGATATGTATATCGGCCTGGCTTACTGTCAAAGCGATTTGTCTCACATCACTTTGTTAACACCCAATTAGTTTTGAAGACTTTTTGACCTCATCACGCTCCTCATGCTATTTGCTGTCTGGTGAGCGTGACAAGATCAACAGCGATTTTCTAAAAATGACAGCTTTGAAGGATGCTGGCCAAGCCCAATTTGGCTTTAAACCACACACAGAAACACAGTAAAGCTACAGAACCAGAACCTATAAATAGATTTGAGTGTTGCTAGATTGGGTTAAACTGGTTCAAATTTATTTACCCTCTGGCAGTAAAAGGCAACAATAACACTGTGTGGCAGTAAATGCAGCTTTGTATTTAACTTCAGCTGTGATGTTCTTTTTCAGATTGAGTTAATAAACTGTTAGCACTATGTGTACAACACCCGTGTATAATGCTTGACCTCAGTTTCCCAATTTCTTTTACCTTTAAGTGTCTGCTTTGCTATGAGAGAGTCAGGAAAGGGCAGGTTAGCCCTGAGCCAGCATGTTTAACCTTTTAACCACATGACGTAGTTATAGATCATTGATTTTGCATTATTTTTTTATGAAAATACTATACATAAGCCTATTGGAAGTTTGGAACAATGATGATATTTCACATGGAACAAGCACATTTTTTGGCCCTGCTTCATTTCTAAATGTTATAACTTAAATCACATTTCATTAAATTTTATTTACATAAGTTATATTAGTTACTCAACAAATCATATTAGCATTAACGACCTAATTATAAGCCTACTGTTTGAAGGATAGATTTTTATTAGGCTTGATGGTGTGCCTCAAAGGTCAAGACTAGGTTCAGGTGTGATATGTAATTTTGGCAGGAGGCTGGCTCGGTGCGCGAAGGGCATGTGCAGGGAGCATTCCCCCTCTAGACCATACTGATAATAAGGGTGGATTATTTCCATGGTCGGGGGACTGTTGCTGCACTGATTGATATTCTGTTACGGCAGAATCAGGGGAGCATTTTTTATCACTTTATGACACACAGGTGTGAACCTCTCTCTTTACCCCCTCCATTCTACCCACCTTGGCCCCATATGTGACACTGGCAGATGCCTGTGCTGAACACTGGTGAGGTGAACACTTTTCCCATTAGCAGATTTTTGCCTCCCTTCCCTTCTACTCTCGCACCCCCCTCCTCTCCTTCCTCGACCAATTCATCACCGTATCCCCCCTTCCGAACCTGCGCCTCTCTTTAGCCCTCTCCATTCACTCCACCCCCTTCATCTCCCTTCCACCATAGGAACTCATTACCATTCATTTTATTTCTGGACAAAGATATTCTCTGAGGACGGCTCACTCTAATTATCTGCCTGACTGTTATTGAAAGCTTTGATTAGGGGCTGTCACTATGAGTAACAGGCAGCAGGTAGAGAGAACAGTAAGAGAGGCTGGGGGTTCATGAGAGGGGGCTGCGTCCCTCATCCACCATTTTTCTCTGTCGGGTCAGAAATGGATTAAACATAAAACGGAAAGAGATAGCCTTTTTTTATCACCCTGCAATGTCATTTTCATCTTCTCTTGAGAAGAAATGATTATAAAAACTCAATTTCTTTTTTCTCTTCTCATGTGTCCCTCTACACTCTCTCTCTCTCTCTCTTTCTCTCTATCTCTCTTACCTTGATTTCTCTCTGCTTCTTTCTGTCTGCCTCTGCGTATGTCTCAATAGGTAAGCCTGTGATGATAATAACAGAGTACATGGAAAACGGATCATTGGACACGTTCTTGAAGGTGAGCATTTCTAGTTCAACCCCACAAAGGAACATGGTCATTTTTTGTAGCCGAAAAGGACATTGTATAAAGTAAAACAAACGCATCCTGCCAAACGCAAACTGGATTAAGCATATCTGCTGGTTTCTATATAGCATTCATGACATTTAATAATACATCAAGAATGTTTCCCATTGCTCAAATTAAAGGCCACTAGGATTATACTATCACTGTAGCTAACAACCTAAACGCTGTACTTTGCTGGAAATCAGAGAGCTTTTGAATTAAGAATTACTCACCAGTATATAAAGAACCTTCCCCCTGCATTATATCTGCCTCTATTGAGCCAATCACAAAGAGGAGCATATGAGAACAATACTGTCAATGGTTACACTGAAGTCCCAGTCAAGGGTTTCCCGTTTAACCAGACTCAAAGTGAATTTCTAAATGGCTGAAAGAGGGGATTGGATGCTTTGAATGAAAATAACAGTATAAATAGTCATAAAGCCTCAGATTTGATGGTTTTTATTAATACTTTTTATGCAAAAAGTGGAATGTGGGTGATCTGATGAATAATTGGGTATATAGACATTTTTGAATATAACTGAAAATAGCTTTGTCATTTCTTTTAGCTTCACAATATAGTTTTGGTAACTAAACAGTAAATACTTTGTGACAATATATAACTGCTAATTATTATGCTTGTGGTTGATAACTATTCATAATTGTTTGTAGAAACATGATGGACAGTTCACAGTGATACAGCTGGTGGGAATGATGCGAGGGATCGCTGCTGGCATGCAGTACCTTTCTGAGATGAACTATGTACACAGAGACCTGGCAGCTCGGAACATTCTAGTGAACAGCAACCTGGTGTGTAAAGTGTCAGACTTTGGACTGTCCCGTGTACTTGAGGATGATCCAGAGGCAGCGTATACCACCAGGGTAAGCGGTATATCATCACAAAATATTACATTGATAGCTACCATTTCTACATTAGTTTTTCATTTCCTTTTAATCTGTCTGTTCTTATGTTATTATACCATAACGGACTCTTTTTCTTACATTGTGGCACAATCCACTATTCTTATTTCCAGTGACGTTCTGTAAGTACTGCCTTATTTTAGGATTCTAATTATCTCATTACTCTGTTCCCCCCAGTGTAAACGAAATGAAACGCATTTGAAAAGCAGCCTCAATCCATTTGTAGAGCAGGAAATAGGTCAGTAGTGGCTGTTTGCTGAAAGCCTTCCAGGGCGAGTGTGGAGGTGATGGACAGCCAAGCCGTTCTCTCAGCAGGATCACAAGAAAATACAGCCTATTCTGCAGAATTGCTTTTGTAGGGCCTTACAAACTCACTTTTCTGTTTACAGCAGAACCCCCTGCACTGCCGAGTATGTGTGATAAGGCTTGAATGTGTGTTTGTGTAAGAGAGAAAAAAACTAAACTGAGAGTGAAGTCTTTTGACAAAACAAGCAGTTCCATGACTGCAACTAAAACAATTTACAATTTTTTGGGAAACAGTTCAGTATTTTGTGAGCCAAGCCTTTTATGAATATTACAAACGTCACTGAATATTACTGTAGTTGATTGCTGTTGATTTAAAAATCCTATAAATCTACATTTGATGCAGTTGAATCAACAC
Source organism: Hepsetus odoe (assembly GCA_017165825.1). Classification (NCBI taxonomy): domain Eukaryota; kingdom Metazoa; phylum Chordata; class Actinopteri; order Characiformes; family Hepsetidae; genus Hepsetus; species Hepsetus odoe. The sequence continues at coordinate 7,910,212 of CM029389.1, forward strand.
TGTCATAACATTTTACACCCTGAGTTAAAATGCATTGAAAGGGCCTCTGGGCACTGATGTAAGAAAGTTAGGATGTGTGCCCTCTTGGCAGTGTTATACTCAAAGATGCTCTCCTATATGCCCTGTCAGCATAGAGCTGTTGATAGGGCATAGAAACCCCAAGGGGAGAAGAACTGATAGTTCTTTATGAGGCACCAACAGGTGAAATTACAGCATTATGCCCCATTAGACTCCTAACACCAATCAACTTGCCTGGCGTAACACTCCTCTGAAAAAAATGGAGTATGTGAAGTGAAAGTGACAACCCTTGTCATTGCACAGCACACATGAACCACAACGAAATTGGACCTCTGCATTTAACCCATGCACACTCAAACCCATGTAGCAGTGGGCAGCTATTGAAAGCGCCCGGGGAGCAGTGATGGGGACGGTACCTTGCTCAAGAGTACCTCAGGGCAACCTATTGGGAAGGGGTTTGAACCCCCAATCCTCCGATCATGCGGCTAACACCCTAACCGCTAGGCCACCACTGCTGTGTCGTTTAGAAAGAGGAAAAGAGAATTACAGATTGAGAAGGATGAAAGTCACCCTGCAGATTTTTTGTTGTTCATCTTGGGCAGTTGGAACCGCACTGATTGTGTCCAAATTCCACAAAAAAAAAACAGGAACCCACTGATAGTATTTCTCCCACCATGCTTTAAAACATTAAAATCCCTATGAAGTCATGAATAGTTCAAGTTGCGATCTAAGCTCAAAGCTTGGCCTACGAGACTACTAAAAAAGTCACAGGTAACAAAAGCAGAGTGTAATTTTATGTTACTTCTGTATATAGGAAAGAATGAAGAAACTGTCAATAATGCTTCTTTTAAAATTAGTGTAACTTGTAGAAGAGGAGATGCAAATTTGAAAGTTGATTCTTATTAATTATTTCATTGAAAACATTATTAATTGTAAAAAACTTAATTGTAAGTTGTTTATACATAATGTGAATGAAAGGGTGAATAATTAACTACATAATTAGATATGTAGTCATGTTTAAAATGATCATGTTACAAAAACTTACAGCAAAACAAAAGAAACTGTTGACTTTTAAGGGTTATAGTTGCTTGGTTTCTGAGGATATAACAATGATTGTGTTTTGTCTTGTCTCTTTCAGGGAGGTAAAATCCCCATCCGATGGACCGCTCCAGAGGCCATAGCATACAGGAAGTTCACCTCAGCCAGTGACGTGTGGAGTTATGGCATCGTCATGTGGGAGGTGATCTCTTTTGGGGAGCGGCCATACTGGGAGATGTCCAATCAGGACGTGAGTTTTCACAGTTCAGTTCAAACAGTCAAAAAAGTGACTATAACCCTCTGTCTGCCGTCTGTAGCACTGATAGTATGTGAAAATGATAAATAATCTACAAGTATCTTCATGTTAATTTTCTTAACAACAATGAAAGTTTATCCTTGACCTACTGCCTCCCTCTCCCAGGCTCTTTGTCATGTTTTCTTACACACACATTCACACTCATACAAGCCCACACACGCATTTTAGTAAAATGCTCTGATATGGTGCTATATAAGTGTTACATATTAATTGTCTGTATTGTCTCTTTTATAGTAAAACCTTTTCAGCTAGCTTTTGCAATTTGTGAACATTTCATGCTGGGTGGGTCTGTATAAAAAGCTATAAAATATGCTTATGCAATTCCTGTATGGTTTACATTTTTGGAGATACATTTTGAAATGATTTGAGGTAGATATATGTAATCGGCTTAATTCTAAGCTAAATCTTAAACCTAACTTTAATTTAAAAAAGAAATGAAATCTTTAGGATTTTATTTTGTCGTAAGTAAGGACAAACTAAATTTAAAAATGTGGTTTTCAAGGTATTTTTGTCTTAAAAAATGTACAAAAAAACCAATTCTCTGGTGGTTGTGGTGATTGCATCCCCAGACCTACTGAACATCTCTTCGTGCAGCATGATAGAAACATCAGGAGGTTCTGAAAACTGTGAGCTCTGCCAGGTAGCTGCTTTCTGCTTCATTTTGACTATGCATCATGCATGGCTCTGCAGATTGCCATCAGCTGGCAACGGAAGAGTTCTTTCTGCCAAAGCACTTTAATTCCCCTGGCCCGCAGATCCCCTAAAGAGTGTGATCTTGCAAAGGTAAAAGAATAAATGCAGCTGGAGGGAGGAACATTTCCAGGTTTCTGTTCACAGGCTGCTTTTGTCGAAAACAGGGATTTGAAATCCATCGTGGCTAGCTTTCGGCAAGAGTCTCCTCATCAGAAACCTTTTCATTTATTCATTTCCACCTTGGGAAGCATGCTCTGCCAGGAGGCTGGTGCATAGCCAAAGGACAGAGATTGGAAAACTATACAAGAAGTTGAAGCCTAAAAATCGTAACAGGAGAACTCATAGCATGCTGCTTAAAACAGGGACTTTTTATTTGGGCTGGAGTAAAGAATTTTGGAAGTCCTACTTACAGCTTTAAACAGAAACCCATCTGTTCATCTTCCACTTACCATGGCAACAGCATCTATGGAAATCCAGAGCTCTAGTCCTGCAGGCAGAGTTGGGCTAATTGCTAGCTTGGCAATCAACTAGTTTATTTTTTCCCTCATGCTTGCAGCAATTTTGCTTCCTCAAAGCAAAGGTATTAACCAAGATTTCTTTTGGCTGGACTTATGGCTAACAAAAAAAAAAGAAGAATAAAATAATTTTTAAAAATTTGTTAAATTGATCTGGATTGATTCTGCTGTTCGCCCTCAGGTGATTAAGGCCATAGATGAAGGCTACAGGCTGCCGGCACCAATGGACTGCCCCTTAGTGTTGCACCAACTGATGTTGGACTGCTGGGAGAAGAACCGCAGCGAGAGACCGAAGTTTGGACAGATAGTCAGTAGCCTTGACAGGCTCATTCGCAATCCCAGCAGCCTCAAACAGCTGGCCAACAGCACAATCTGGTAAGACACTGTAGGAGGGAGGGATTCTGCTGGATTGTTTTACTACTCAGTTAAGTGAATCAATGTGTGTGGTAGAATAGTGTTTATTTAACAGTTCGAACCAAAGAAAACTCTGCATGACAGAACCAAGATAAAGTTCCTCTACCTTTCCATCAAACACACGTATAATGTCATGTAATAAAGAACATGTGTTGAATACGAAGCACCTTTTTGGGATGCTGAGATGTTTTTATGAACTGCTCTAATGAACATAAGCTATAGTTACAGTTACAATTACAATTCTCCACAGAATACAGCTTTTAATCCCATTTACATCTCATTCACTTAATTGAAAATGTTTTTTAAAAAGAAATGTAAAACATCACATTATTTGTTCCCTACAAAAGTTGTATTTAAAGTAATAAAAATTAATAAAACTTCAGAGCTGCTAAGAGTGAGTTGTTGATTAATATTTTAAGGGTTTACATTAGGTACCTGCCCAGTGCTTGCTGTTATAATGAAGTTATAATTAGTTGTGTTTTGTACAGACGTCATTTCCAAAAGAGATTGTGCAGATAATGCATTGGTGTAGATTGGTACCAGATGGATGACTAAATGAAAACGATTGATCTCTTAGCTCCCCATGCCTGGTTCTCCTCTGACTGGTGTAGAACAACGGGAAGGGGAGCTGATTGCCCGTCTGTTGGGTTTTGTGGGGCACCAGGAAGGGAACTAGATGAGGGCAGGTTTGTTTAGCCGGGCTCTAACCACCATCAAAGCTAAGCGTGCCTGCTTTTTCTCTCAGACTGCTATTTGCGCCTGGCAGAACGCAGGTTGAGGTCTGAAATAGCGTCAGTTTTATGGTGTGCATGTGTGTGTGTGAGGGGGGGGGTTGTGTTGTAATCAGGCATCTTGGTGGATCTGGCAAGCCTGATGTCAGCTGTCCGACTTCTGGCTGCTGATTAGCTTTGACAAGGCCTTTCAGTGCTCTCGGTGAGAGCTGCCCCTGACAGCCATGCACACACACACGTGCTGGGTACATTTGTTCCCTCACCCTAGAGGAAGCCCTCTCTAAACCCTCCATTCATTTCAAGCCTTTGTTGGTTTCCTCTTATAAATTGCAAATTGTGGTTGCATCATGTGCATTGGGGAAGGGGCTTATTACTGATTTGTTATTCCTGATTTGTTTCATCATAATAATGATAACAGGCATGTGCTCGCTCAGAATGGTTGTCTTAGACAAACTAAACAAAAATCTATGCAAGTTTGGCTGTTTTTGGCCATGTTCCTAAAGGGTCACAGCATTTAGCTATTTAATAACAGAGAAAAAGACACGCATTCAAAGGCTGAAATATCTGCTTTTGACTGAGCATTAAATTGTTAATCTCATTTTCAGGATCACTTACTGTCTAGATTAACTACTGAAAAAGTGGGTTACAAATATGTCTGTGTTAATATTATGAGTGATAGTGTTTCCATGTTATCTTCAGGGAAGACCCAGTGACTCCAGAGCCAGCAGTCAGCACAGTGGAGGACTGGCTTGATTCCATTAAGATGGGCCAGTACAAAGAGCACTTCTCCAATGCCGGATATGTCACCCTGGACTCTGTCCTCTATGTCAGCTCCAGGTTAGTCTCAAAATAAAGTGACTGCCTATGTTAAAGCCCATGCTGTGCTCTCATCCTAAAAATTTTATAAACTGCAATTCATTTGACATCTTAAGCATATATTCAGGAATGCAGCATAGCTTATTAACTAGTGATGCAGCATTACACAATTCTTTGCCACAAAAATGCAATTAGGGCAAACAAAATAAATTTTAATAAATGACTGGAAGTAAACAGAACAACTGATGAGCCAAATTAATAAAGTCAGCTATTTTGTTCTTTTTCTCTGCTGTTTATGTGTTTTTATTTTAAAAGGCCATGGCTACATATATAAAAGGCACTCACTTAGGGACTTTTCTTTCTGCTTCTCGTTTTGCTCTATTTTGTGTATTGAGCCATGCAGTGGAGAAATCATTGGGCATCCATCTGATACGTCTGACAACCAATCAACAATGAAAGTTTCTAAATGTTTCTTTTCTTCATTACCATTAAAGTTATAAAAATGCATTTCCCTCAATATTTCTGGTTGTTTTACAAGGAAACTTTTTCTGTGACTGAAATTCTGGAGCATCCCTCATTAATATTTAACACAAAAATATTGTGAAAAGGCCAGGAATTCCATGGTGGAGCCACTGAAATGAAGAGATATTAATTATCAAAATATTAGCATGAAGCAGGTTTTTGAGGACCTTAAGTCCTAAGCCCATTCTAGTTTCCTTAAATCCTATTTAGCTCTTTAAAATACATTAATCAATCAAGACATGTTTGAAGTTACTTTCTAAACAGGAGCTAAAAGGCTAAAGTAGGAAATAAAAGAAGCTTATGCTCACCCATTAGCATTAATCATTATAGACTTGCAGCAAATTGTGCTGTAAAGTTATGTCAACAGAGGGGAAATGGGTATTTATGAAAATGTTTAACAGAGCTCTTTTTAAAAATTCTTTACAGCTCTTTTTTTCTCACACTTTGATTTGCATTGCTTCTATATATTTCTTTGCAATCTCACTCCTGCATACTCCCTTCGCATGTGCTGCCAGTGAGTTGGGGAAGATAGGAGTGTCATTGACGGGCCATCAGAAGAAGATCCTCTCCAGCATACAGAGCCTGCAGGGCCAGCAAGGGACACATGTGCAGGTATAACCCCAGCCACAGATACTGACGGGTCAGACTGCCCACCACTCCAGAAGCCCATCCCCTCTTCCAGCACTGAAGAACACAGCATCCCCAGGATCCACTGTCAGGGGCCAGCCAAGTCACCAAATCACTCGGTGATGCACCATTACTGAGGTTCAAAACAACTCAGTATGAAAATGGCTTCACCACTAAACTTTCTGGCACTGGGAAACCTCACTGTATTCTTCTACTATAGACAGCCAAGGTGGATGAAATAATGAGCATGTCTTGTGAAAACCTCCAGACGCATTTTATAGTAGTGGTGTCATGACCCGTTGACTCAGTACTATTAGTTTTGGCATAGGTCGTGTTTCTGTAAGGACCAAAAACAGATGGACCCACTAAGTGGTCAGTTCTGAGCTTCATGGTAGTAATAGAGTACTTTTCAGCTGGTGGCAGACACCTTACTCAGAGATTGAAGCACTTCCCACAAACACACAGGAGCATACCGATGGCCGCTGTAGGCCTTCTCAATAGATGGAACTGACCTGTTACTCTAAGGGCCATGCAGGCAGTGTATGTGACTGAGGATGTGGAGTGCTTGAAGTGGATCACCCTGCAGCCCCAGTTTCTCTCAGCAATGTTTGTTATCTTACAGTTGGCTACACAGGTGCCAGGGATGACCAGCTACTTCAAGGACAAGACCAATGTGGTCATGGTTGGAAATATACTGACCTTCACACTGGCAGTTATTTTATGTGCCCCTTTTTTTTACGGACCAATGTTGCTGATATGCTTATTCCTGAGGCTGCCTTGTCTCACTATTTTGTGGAAGTTCCAAATCAACAAGGGGTGCTCTGTGCTCCCCTTTTCACTCTTTTGCATAATTGAACAAGTATGATGACCATGTGCAGTACTTTAGCTGCTGAAGCACAGGATGTGTCAGTATGTACGTGAACGCTCATTGGTATGGAGTAAACATTCCCTCATTGACTTCTGGATATGCCGGAGGCTCACTCTGTAGAATGTATCAGTGTTTTGAGCTTAGTGTAGCACTATGAGGGTTACTTTCTAAGTGGTTAGTACCAGATCATCTATTCTATGTAACCTCATGGTGGTGGGTAGGGTTGATTACTGTGGGATAAGCAAATATTATAGAGGTCATGTAACACTTCAGTCATTGTTTAAAGACCACAGAAATTACAATAATGTTTTTTTTCCAGTCCAGTCATATTTTTTCAAAATATGTACATATTCCTGTGTAGAGTTTATTGAGTTTATCTAAGATTAATAGGTCAGTGATATTGGCACTTCAAGGCAGATGCATTACAAGCCATCCGGTTGAACTTTAAGCATCAATCAGTTATTGCAGTCAGAACAGAAAAAAAGATTATAGGATGGTATAAATTGTACAGAGCTGGTCAGTGGGTTTTTGTACATGTTTTTTGAGTATTTTGTCAGTTGTACATTAGGGCTGCATGAATTATGGTTTAGTTATCTCTTACATAGAAGAAGTTGGGACTTTACTGTATTTTTAACAGCTGATCGTAAGTACTCATGTCAGTCTAAAATAAATCATATTTCACAAAGGGGTGATATTGGCAAGCAGTGTTGAAAAAGGCAAAATGCATGAAAAACGATGCATATTATATGATGACATATCTGAGTAACCTACACTGTCAGATAAAAAGAAAGAATGCATGCACATTTTTTGTTTGGCAATGTGCAAACAGTGTAAATGTACCCTTAAAGGTCCAACCAAGTCCTTAAGGTCCAATTTTAAAGTTTAGATGTGTTTTCCCTGGGGCATATAGGGGGCATATGTGACCTTTTCATTACCTATAGAGCCTAGAGTAAGGACGGGATATTTGGAGTGCATTTAAAAAAAATACCTGCAATTGAAGATGGAGGAATTATGTCTAAAGGTATTGACAACCTTTTGAGGGTCCCACTGGAATGACAGAGAGTGACGCTTTTGAACTTTTTTTTTTTTTAAGTGTTGGATCACCTGAAAACAATGAAATCCCATATGCAAAAGTGTATTCTTGCACTCTTGCAGAAGTAGGACTCTGAGATTTTGTTGATTTTCTAAAGGAAAATAAGTGCACATCCTCTACTAGGTACCTTCTGCCGAATGGTAATACATAATTGCAATGTATTTGCTAAATAACAAAATACACACAGTGTAGCATATTTGTATTGTGACTTGAGATCTGGCTCATTATGAAAACAGATTTTAAGCACTATATTTGAGGACTTTAATTTGACAATTTGGGCAAATTTGGGCAAAATCTTTAGGTATAAGATGGCTGTATCTGGACTTTATAAAAATAGGAGTGCCATTCTTTGAACCTGTAAAATCTAAAGCAGGGAACAGTGTTAGTAAAAACAGTTGAAAGCTTTTAGCAGACATGATAGGATAGCAGCTGTTTAGGTGGCTTAGGGTATTTCAATGATGATATGCAATGGGAGGGGGTCCCACACTCTTCTTCCAAGGTTGCCATGAGCACATGTGACTGTTGGAGGTTAGTTAAGGGGCTGAAAGAGTAACTTGAATGACCTTACTCAGGACCAGTGGCTAAGAAAATGAGTGAGTGAGCGAGTAGAAGTTCAAGAAGTTGAAGAGTTCAAGTTTGTTCCCTGTAGAGGATGTGTATTTATCTTCATTTGGAAAGTCACCAAAACATGTCTTTTTTTTTGTTGATGAATTTTGCATATGAGCATATGTATGACTGACATTGTGGTAGCTAGTAAGTTTAGATGGCTGGTGAGAAGAAATAAAAAAAATAAATAAAAAAAAATCATGTAGCCCTATTGTACATCCAGGCAAAGTGGCAAGGTTGCTCGTTTTACACTTTGATGCAAGCTTTGGACAGAAGAGGATTGTGAAGTGATGGAATGTAATGGATGTATCAGCTTTATGACGGGTCTGGAAAGCTACGATTTTTCTCAGGACTTTTTTTTTCCCCTCATTTTCACTTTTCAACATAACAGCCGAGCAGACCATCTGGACACAACTCCTCGTGCTCCTGGTAGTGACCACTCCTTTCTTCAGCACAACTACTCTATGTTCATACATTCAGATGCCTTTTCTTTAACTGCTTTGGTGCATTTCTACCAAGGACCTTGTGGTTCATTTTCTATGTCAGTAGAATAAAAATGAAAGGAGTATTGATAACCAAAAGTGTCCCATGGAGACAACCAACATGTTTGGTGAAGATAAATACAATAAAAAAGAAGAAAAATAATAGGGCTTGTTAAAAAAGGCAGGCTCCAAATTAATTTCCAGCTCACCTGGTCCTACAGTGATACCTTGGGAAAATATTAATTTGGTGTCAAGATAGCGGTAATTGAAAGGCAGACATTATTATTTATTTATTCCTGTATTTAAGTGAAGCAGAAAAAAAGCCTGTTTGCTTCAATAATGTGTTTTTTTTCCTCCAAAATATTTATTAAATAAACAGTTGCCATCTGAATACCTGGCACGTCTGTGCCCATCGTCTGCTAATATAATGTGAGCTTTCCTTAATTGCCAAATTACTGGAGCATATGTGTATTCAGACTCATCACTTCTCAAGCAGAAACAGCAACAGGGAATTATTCAATGGGGAGATGTGAAAATCATTTCACCACTCAAAGCACAGCATTCGCTCACCCCAAATGACAGGCAGGAAAGAGTCCATTTCAAGTAGCAGCAAAACACTTTTGTGAAGGGTTCTTTTTCCGCACGCTCATTTGAGCGGTAGCAGGCTATCATCAAAATGCACCTGAAATCAAACCTGGATTATAGTAACTATGTTTACTACTTGATCATGACCATGTTAGTCTTTTATAAAATCCCACGGTTAATATGATTATGTCATACGGTATTCTAACAGCCCATCTATGCTCTGCCCATAGAGTTTGGTTGGGTGACTGGACAAGCTTTGCAGAGCGTTAGTTTTCTTCTAAACAGTTATATCCATCCATCCATCCATTATCTGATCCATTTATCCTAACCAGTGTGCCAGGGGTCTTGGACCTTATTTTATTGGTGGAGCCTGTTCATTTGTAATGTCTGAAAGGTCACAGTGCTAGAGTGAATGAGTGGTATTGCAATAAGAAGTGTATAGAAAAAAAAAGGAAATTAGATGTGTTAATATTAAGCAAAAAAAAAGCAACATTTTTATTTCCATCAACTGTATTCTTAAAGCTTATAGGAAAATACTCAAAATACACTTCATACTCAAACTCGGACTGTCTCGGAAGTAGTCCCCTCGTTTATTCTAGTGCCTAAAACAGAATACTTTTAAGATTTTTAGAGTGATGTAAAGTGATGTAGAGTGAAGAATATCACTGCTAGAAATCTTGCGCGACTGCTTTGCTTTAACAGCATGTTCAATCCAGTATTTACGAATGACTTTTTTTTTTTTTTTTTGCAGTTTATCAAAATCTGTGTTACTTCTTGAAAAGAGTAGAAACCCTTGATTAAACATTACAACTCTTGGGCAAGACTATTCATCCTTGGTTATAAAGATCCAGTAACATGTAAGACTGATATACAATTTTTAAACAACCCCAAGTTTAAAGGACTTATCATTTTATTTGAGAAATAAAAAGGGTTCATTGCCTTCACTTTGATTGCTAGGATTTTTTTTTAGCTAGGATAGTCTTTGGTTGGGTAAATGAGCTACTAATCAGTTAATACAGTGCAGATTAGAAGTGCAGCGTTTTTAAACTGGAAACACCTTCTGTAGCGCCTATACAAACCACAGCAGTTCAGTGTGAATACTGCATGGGTTTTACTGTGCCATTTGATATTAAGCAGATTTTCCCCAGCAAAGCCTAGCCAGCTTCATAACACCATCTTTAAAAAGTATGAATTTGTGGGTGGAGAAAAGATACACCACTTAGTGGCTTTGGGGACGTCACTCCATGTTTTAAAACCTTTCAAATCAAAAACACATGAAGCAAAGTGAGTAAGAGGTTTGATTAATAGGCATCAGAGGTGTTAGCGTCAATATAGTGTGTCAGCAGTTTGGTGAATAGCTATTGTCATATGTGCGCTATTTCAGAATCTCACACACACACACACACACACACACACACACACGCAGAGGAGATTTCATTCATAGGTCTTGTTGAATCATTTCGGAGTACTTTATTATATTTGCTCTACAGGTCAGCCCTGTAGTGTAGCTAATTTGGCTGGTGGCACCAAAACACACCATGCGCACCAGCTTGAAATACTCATGAACTGTTGACCATAGAGCTTTGAACTTATTGCCATCCAGGCTGCTCTTATGTCTTTCAGCGTTTGACTGTGAAAAGGTTCTTTTTTCATTCACATACTGGGTCTGGGATAAATCTGTGTATGATGCACCAATGCTCCATCAGTTGCAGAAACGAGTCAGTGCTTAGCCCAAGCCTAGGCCTCAGTGAGGATATTGTATCGGTATTACTTTGAACCCATTCGCTTGAGTTTTGTACGTTGTGGTCATTTGTTTACCTGCCATTATTCCATTAAAGGAAGACTTTCATCCATATTGCTAATGTAGCTTGCAGTGAATGAAAGTGAGGACACTCAAATTAGCACAGTGCAAAAAGGCATGGTGATAATTCATGGATTCTAGCTTCTATTCATTCCGGGCTTTGTTAGCACATTTGCTTGAAATGTTTTCTGATGCTCTTGTTGAACTGTTGAACATTTTGTCCAATAAATTTGATATTTTTAATTTACTGTCTTGGCTGTTATATTCTGTGCCCTGCAAAATTATAATCATCAATTTTTTTTTACATAAATGAAAACGGTTTAAAAAATCCTCGTAATGTTTCTCAAACATCAGCAAATACAAGTGTTTCCTGGGCCTGATGGGGGAGGCAGTGCTTAAAGACACAATTATTGTCAATCATAAATCAGCAAAGAGCCTGTGCAAAAACCTGGGTTCTAGAGTTCTCTTGTATAAAAGACAACATTACACCCTTTCAGCCTGTTTTCTCTAAAAGGACTTTCTGTAACTGAAAAGAGTAAAACATAAAAAAAGTGAAGAAATTGTCTGATTCTATGCTCCAATGTTTTGAAATTATGTCAAGAAAAATCCACTCTCAGTTTTTATTTGCTGCAGTTTTAAAAGTCTTTGTTTCTTTCTTTTTCAATTTAATCGTTGCACTTGCACATGTTCTATCTGTCTAATTTTCAAAGCATCCTGAGCACCAATTGAATGTAATGTATTATTATCATTATTTTTTTTTATTAAATGTTTTAGGGTTGCTCAGTTATTCAGCATAAATACAGTGTCCACAGTAAAATGTTCTGTGGACCAAGATAATCCTCCTGAAACCTGCTCCAACAATAAATAAATAAATAAATAAATAAATCCCATTAAGCACAATGTGTGCACTTCCTCACATCCACACAGCCATTCGCACCACTCCTTGTTCCTCTTGGAGGAGATGCTTGTGAGATCCATATTAACAGCAGCCCAACAGCGCAGAGGTCTTTACTATTCCCATCATGCTCTACTGAGACGCAGGGCCACCATCTGGAGGGGCTGGAGTGAGCGGCTGCGAGTTATTTCCCAACTCTCTCAGCATAGCTCCCAGAGTGAGGCTTCCAGCAGCTGCCTCATCACTCAACATTAAATCAGCCCTCCGTCACCAGCAGCAACCGGCAGCCATCTTTACAAGAGACCAAGGGACGCAGAGAGTAGATCTTAAAATCCTTGCCAAGATCTGACTAATCACAGCGACTTTCTCCAAAATGCAAACTCAACAGGAGAAGGCTAAAATGTAAAGCATATAAATAACGTAGCAAAGTTCTGTACTTCAGAACAATTAAAGGTAAAAAATCAATTTTTGGGCTTCATTTGCCCCTACAAAAGGACTCCTCTCTAATTTGATTGCCCTTTATTACAGTTTCTAATCTTGCAAAAGGGAGGCACTGTTTGTATGGCAGAGGAGTTCACCAGCAACAACAGACATTAGTCTAGTCTTTATCCAGGTTAAACACTGAGATGTTCTAAGGCATTAACTGACACATTGACTGTGGATCAGCAAACTCTGACTATGCATTTACATTTACAGCATTTAGCTGACACTCTTACCTAGAGCGACTTACATGTCTTAACTACAGGGACAGTGTCCCTGGAGCAACTTGGGATTAAAGGTCTTGCTCAGGAACCCAATGATGGTGGTGCTGGAGGAGGGACTTGAACCTGGAGCCTCTTGGTCTGTAGGCAAGCATCCTACCACTAGACCATCAGCATCCACTATGGATCAGAAAACTTTGCTGGCTCGACACCTCTAGGCTTCATGATCGTATTGCTGTAAGTTTGAGTCCCAGACCAAAGGTTAACCCTAGCATACCCATCAAGCTAGGTACTGTCCCCAACACTGCTGGATATATGGCTGCCCCTGCTGCACTGTGGGTGTTTGGGTCAAATTCAGAGAAGCTTTCTGTTGTGGTTCACTGCACACTATGCTGTGTATTAATAGCCACAAATAGTCACGCCAGTAAGGAACAGAGACTTAGTTGTGGATCGCTGATAATTATGAGGCTTTTTATGAGCTGAGGGTGCCTGTATTACTGAGATGGAGTTTAATTTCATCTTCAGTCTGTGAAGATCAGGTTTTACAAAATTTTTGGTGGAAGACTAGGACAGTTTTATTAATAGGTCTGACCTAGTATGCAGTTCTGTGGGAAGTAAAATCAAGTTCACAGAGCCTTGTTAGCTACAGATAGGCTCTTATGAAATTCTGTGGGGCTACAGTTGGATACATGTTCTGAAGTTTGTGCTGTAGGTCAGGGTGAACTTAGGCACATTGTTCTTAAGCTTTGGCTCAAATTCTAAGCCTCATTATAAGCTGCAGCAACTGTCAGGCTAGAGCCAGGTTCAGAAAAAAAATGAGCTTTAGTCGGGTTCAGACAGAATTTTGTTGGACTATAATTGAGTTAATACAGAACTTTGTGGGGCTCTAGTTGGGTTCAGACAGCCTTTACTATATCTTGGTTCAGCTGTATTTTGACAAGGGTTGTCACTTTCACTTTCACTTTCACTTTCACTTTCACTTTGTTTGCTCATTGTCAGTTTCACCTAATTTTGTCGAGCACAGGTAGGTTTGCATCTTAGGTGCTGTGGGTCAACGTGGAATCTGAGAATATGGTTCAACGTTTCAGGCCTTTTTCCAAGCTACGGGAAAGAATATCTGTTGAGCAAAATCTGTGACCGCTCTGCGTTTGTGCCTTTGCATACTGGCATTCAGTTCTGGCAGTTGCTGATTGAGGTTTGTGTGCCAAAGCTCATGTGTATTTAAAGGAGAGTGAGTGTGTCTGTGGATGTTTGTGCATGTGTTTTGTGAGAGATTTCAAGCATGAAGCAAGTTAATCAAAAGATTTATGAGTTCTGCAGAAAGGCAGTCCTTCAAGAGTCAGAGACGAATCAGAATCTGAAAACCAATTAAGAACGTGCAGCATTCTTCTGGCAGAATGGTAAACTCTGTGTTATTTTTCCCCATGGCTGACCTGTAAAAAAACACACCATCTCTCTCCTGCTGATTATTATCTAATTATCCAAACATCTGGCTCATGCTGGCTTTCAATTGAACTGAATTAATGTTATTTTTTTCCCTTTTCCACGAGATGCTTCACAGCCTGAACAATTATGGAATCTATCCAATAGTGACTCTCTGTATTGATGCTGGGGCTTGATCCCATTCCTCATATTGCTTTAATTAAATCACTGAGGCAAATTCAAATCAATATGTTTCCATGCAAAACTGAAGGAAACAGGTCAAAATGAGATGTGATGGAGGATTGTGCACTGGGTAAACAAACAGCAAGAAAGATAATAGGCCAATGGTATTTAGATGGGGACTGGTAGGACTGGTTTATGTTTAATTTTATGCACAATGCAGGATAGCAAAAATATAATATAGATAGAATATAGAATAATAGAATAAGAGATTTATAGCATCTAACTTCAATCTAACTTCTAACGACAAGTACTACTGCTACAAGTTATGTATGTTGATGGAAGACATTATAAAATGTGGATTTGAGGTTTTTAACTGATGTATTGTAGCTTTTTAGTTACACATAAAAATGATTTTGCTTGCTTAAACAGGTATTTTCCTTTTCATTGCTTCATTCAAAGGATAGTCACCTCTCAGGGAAAAGGTTTGGGGTTTGATTCCCAGCTAGGACAGCCAGGTTCATTTTCTGTGTGAAGTTTGAATGTTCTCGTGTGTCTGCTCAGGTTCGGTTTAGTCCAAAGACACGCACATCAGGTAAACTTGAGATGTTAAATTCATCCCTGTGTGTGACTGCGTCTGTGATTGCCTTTGTCAGTCCTGTGTTGGACAAGAGTGTGTTTCTCCATATCTCACACTGTGAATGCTGATATAGGCTCCAGCGACTCCTCACCAACCTGATTAGGAAAAAAGATTCAAAGAATGGATACATATTTCATTCTAAATAGTGACATTAAAGCAGTTAAACTTCATGTTTCCAAACGAAATCATTTTTTCTTGAACTAACCACTTTTTAAGCATTTTAAAGTATGATGGCCACTGATTTTAAGCCTACTTGAGTCACAGCAAGAAACAGCAATATTATTAAATCAAGTCATCACTGAATGGATAATCCTCTCATCAAACGAATTTTCACATCTCCTTTCATCTTTCACTGGACAATGGATTTGAATATATCAAGCAAATGTCTTTGCCAAATTTCCTTTCACAACTCATTGCTCCCAGCGTAACCATGGAAATGGATGAAGCCCCCCTGATCTGTGGTGTAGTGTACTTCAGACAGACTTTTATCCAGTCAATGTTGTAGTGCAGGTTTAGGCTTTCCTGCAAAATCAACAATTAATGCCTTTCAGTGGAAAAGAACAAATTATATATTTAATTATAAAAGAAATAGCACTTTTAGTTCTTCACTTAAGCAGAAGTGCTCTTTTTACTGTTAATCTTTTAGCAACTGATAGTGCTCCCCATAGCCTCATGCCTTTTAAGCTGGCAGTATCTTTTAAATGACATGAGGACCAGTTGGAGGAGGTATCAACTGTTCAAATGATGAAGTGATTAGGAGTTGCTTTACATCACAACGCCTCGAACCACGATATTATTTAAAAGACATCATTTTACTTTGAGGCATCTTTTTGTTTGAAGTGCACTCCCTGCTTTAAGTATCATGTGTTGCACTAGATCTATCAGTACCACACACAGAGCAATCAAATCAATCGTTTTTTAACATGATGGGGTCAGCAAAAAACACAGCTCTGGGTAAACTATTAGCAGTTACGATAAAAAGGCTTACATCTGAACGACTTCATCTTACTGGAAAGGATTTTTTGGTCTCTAGGGTATCTGTAGTGTTCTGAAACACTCTTGCTGAACACACTTTCGAACTGATTGTAGCTGCTTCTTGCACGGGTACCAAATTCCTCAATAATCACACACTTCACCCAGCTCCAGGCATGATTGTTCACACCTGTATCAAACGGCATCCATCCATTCCTAGGACTGTTCCATTTACAACCACTGTGTCTGCTTTCTTTTCCAGTGCAGAAGCCGAACCAACTGGCAGTAATCTACCAGTCTATTGATTGCTGCGGTTGGGCAATTGGGATATGAATGTGAACGAAGTCGACACATCTGTTTGCTGGAGTGATGCAAGTTCAAAACATACCAATGTCAACTGATTACACATCCATTATTGGCTGCTTCTACAGAGACCTGAGCAATGTGTTTCCATAACCACAGTATAATAATCTCTCTGTATATCACTGAGGCCAGAAATAGACATGGACCGGACTGTAGTGGAGCCATTGTAGTAAAACTGTGACCATATTTAAGAAAAGCTGGCTGCTTTAACAGTTGATACATTGATGATAAAACATGTTTGTTCATCAAAGGTTTGGCAATGCCTAGCTTTTCAGGTTTTTAATAAATGAGAATGTTCTTTGTCGGTTTGTGAGTTAGTTACTCCAGGGGCGTGGAGCTCCAGGAAAAGTAAAGTGAAAGTGACAACCCTTGTCATTGCGAGGTCACAGCACTGCCACCCATGAACCACAACGAAATTGGACCTCTGCTTTTAACCCATGCACACAAACACCGTGCAGCAGTGGGCAGCTATTGAAAGCGCCCAGGGAGCAGTGGCGGGGATGGTACCTTGCTCAGGAGTACCTCAGGGCAACCTACCTGTGAGGGACTCGAACCCCCAATCTTCCGATGCAGGGCCAACTCCCTAACCACTAGGTCACCGCTGCCCCAAAAAAGTAATGGGGTCCTTTCCCTTCCGTTTGCATTTTATTTAAGATTCTGATATTCAGTGTCAAATTTCAGTATCAAAGCAGTCTAATCAGCACCAGTGAGCCAATAGTTATACCAGGCTTATGCTCTAAATGAAATTTAATTTAAAGCATGAGATCATATTCGCACATGAAGGCAAAAAGAAGCAGAAATTCTGTTTGATGCATATGTCAATAGTATGCAATTCGCTGACCATGCTTAGTGCAGTTTAGCTGCAATATGTCATGAAGTTATGTCAGCTAAACCAGGTAAGTCCTGAGGTAATAGCTGGAGATGACAGAGGATCCAACCTCTGTATTACAAATATCTCTTTATCTAGAGTCAACTTTTGGTTGGTGGCAGAGGGCCGACCCATTCTCCAGATACTAGAATCGAACTCTTTGGATACAATGAGTGAAACATTTATTTTCACAATTATTATCAGTATTATCATTGTTGTTGTGACTGATGTTGTTTTTATTGATTGCTATTGTCAATGTTTATTATAACAATGTGTTGTGAGACTGTTGCAACTATATTATACATTTCTGTTTATTTCCAGATCTTCTGAAATGTTCTTTTTTCATTAGCAGATGGCTTTCGATTTTTAGGAACACAATGCATACTATTATTATTATTGTTGTTGTTGTTGTTGTTGTTGCTATTGTTGTTGTTATCATTATCATAGCTGTCATTATTATTATTGTTATTATTATTATTGTTATTATCATTATTGTTATTATTATTATTATTTATGTATTTATGTATTTATTTATTTATTATTATTATTATTATTATTATTATTATTATTATTATTATTATTAGCCAAGATAATCTTGTTGGTGATAAAATAATGCCCAGCTTCAGGTGTTTAAAGCACCTTTGTAGAAAACGAGTTTGGCAATATTTTTGAGAAAGAAAACTCTCATTTACATGCTACCCCTTGGGCAAATTGTCCACCAACATGGTCTTGATTTTCACCTTTACACTAATGACACTCTACATCAGTTCCAGGCATCCTACTACTGTTCTCCAACTTTTCCTCTCTATTTGAATTTAAGTGCCTAAATCCAGATAAAACTGGTGTCATATTAAATGGTTCCAAATCATTAATTTCATCCTATATAAATTTTAACCTCAGCACTGTTGTTAAACCATCACGCACCATATAATCATATCTTTGATTCTGCCCCAAACTTTGAAGATCCTCCATAACCTTCACTGGCTCTCTGTTCAATACCACATTCAGTTTAAAATACTCCTGTTTACATTTAATGCCCTTCGTTACAGATCCTCACTGGTTAAACCAAACCAGCTCCATTAGCCATTCATTCATTCATGCATTCATCCATTCATTCATGCATTCATCCATTCATTCATTCATTCACTCATTCACTCAATATCTCAACTGCTAATTCTAAGTTGAGTGACAGAGAGAGCTGGAGCCTTACCCAGTGCTTCTAGGCTGGACAGGTCGCCAAACCATCACAAGGCAAAAACACTTTAGCACCTCCAATCCATCCATCCATCATGCATGTCTTTAGACTGTGGGAAGAAATGAGTACTATTGGAGGAAACCCAAAAAGACTCAGGGAGAATATGTAAACTTACAGGAAAGACCTATCCCTCCTCATCTGGGAATCAAACCCAGTTTGCAGAGAGATTTCACAGGCAAACTGGAAAAAAGCCTCTCATTTAAAAAAACTTCAAAAAGGTAGCAAGTACAGATAAAATATAGAACAATATATGAAGCATCAATACAGACATGCAAAGTGATCTGTGTCTTCTCTGCTGCTGAGTTCTTGAGTTTTCAGGCTTGAGTTCTGAAGAATGAAGAAATGGTGACAGTATGCCACAAGCCTTTAACAGCACCACTTATGCCCAGATGTTGAGCAGTACAAAAGCACACAAAGAAGACAACTGGCAAAGTGAGCAGCAGTGTTTGGTCTGACAACGCCTCCGACACTGTCGACCAGCAGAGAAAAGACAGCTGGCTGAGAAGTCTCAGGCACAACAGACAACAAGAAGTTAAGCAGCATAGGTGACATTCAGAATGGATGTGTTTCCATGGTAACAATAAAGGACATAAGTCTCTTGTTTGGGAATCTGTAAAATCCCACAATCCCATGCTTGAGCACTCTGAATAAATGCATTTCCACATTGGGGTGAAAGCCCATCTTTCAGCACAGTCTCCAGAGTGGATTTTGTAGTTGTAGTAGTGAACTTGATTGATTTTTGCAGTAGGTTGCACTCCTTTTTGCAGAATACGGAGATCTATGAAAAGTAGAATTAAAGATGCTGAGATTTTCGTTAGGTGTGACGAGGATGGACAGGATTAGAAATGAGTATATTAGAGGGACAGCTCAGGTTAGACGTTTTGGGGGCAAAGTTAGAGGTAGCGTTGGTTTTGACATGTCCAGGCGAGGCATGACATGGACATGGTTTTGACATGGACAGGCGAGAATTACACTGGGAGGAGGACATTGAAGATGGAGCTGCCAGGAGAGAAGAAAATAGGAAGACCAAAGAGGAGGTTTATGGACATGGTGAAAGAGGACATGCAAGTGATCGGTTTGAAGGCAGAAGAAGCAGAGGACCGGAAGAAATGGAAAAATATGCTGCGGCGACCCCTAAATGACCCTTAGAGCATCCAAAAGAAGAAGAAGAAGAAGAAGAAGAAGAAGAAGAAAAAGGATCTATGGATGGGTTAAAACATTTAGGCAATATTCAATTTATAGCTTTTGAGTTCAGACCATGTTCCCCTTTGTTTCATACACAACATTTAGACAGAATAACTGTAGAAGGGAAGGGAAGGGAAGGGAAGGGATGGGTCCTGGGCTTGAAATCTAGGGGGCTTCTGAATGGGGTAGAAGGCCAGACCCCTTGGTCGAATCATCTAGTTGAGGGAGGACCGAGAAACAAGCAGAGGATGTGGTAGGTTTGGGAAAATAAGTAAATGCAGAATAGAGATGGGAATTTGATTTGGAGGAGGGGTTTCAGTCATGGTTCTCAATTCAAACTTGAGTTATGGGGTTAACTCCAAAGTTTGCCCTGTCCAGGGTGTGTCCCCCGTCCTTCGCCCTGTGTGTGCTGGGTTGGACTCCAGCACTTCCCCGCGACCCCGTTTGGGACAATGGCTGACTGACTGACCAAAGTTTGCTTTTTTAGTGTTAATTACCATCATACAAACTGAAGACATAAGTCATCACACTTTCATCTCAAATTTAATCAAAAATAAAGAGCTTTAGGTTTTAATAGGTCAAGGCTAGCAGCTTGAATGATCAGGTACAGACAATGTGAAGGTACAGACTTTTGTACTAAAGCATTATTTTATGAATACATTTGTTAAAGCTGGACAAACTGAACCCCTGACACAAGTTTGAGTCCACAAGTTTGGGAGAATGAGGCCAGTTTTCTTAAGCTTGGAATATAAAAACATGATGTGGAAGGCATCGGGTCTTGACAGAATTTGTGCAAATGCTGGATCGAACTGAGCTGCGTTTGTATGAAACCTTTTTGTTTTGTTTTGAAAAAAACTGAGCAATTAAAACTGGAGGGCAGTTTAATCAGTGGAGAGTAGTGTTAGAATACACAACAGTGAGTCTACTGTTACTTGACAACTTAGCACTGTAAGGTAGTTTACTAGCCATTAGCAGTTGTAACCTTCTATTGTTAGAGACTGCAATATGGTAGATTCGTGTCTAAACTAAAAAAACAACCTCAGATGCCATGAATTTCTTTACTGGGCCGCAATCAGGCTAGTTTAAATATGTTATGTAGACTTGATATTTCGCTGAACTGCCACTTTAAAATTCAGGACTTTATCATTCTCCTTCAGTACCTGTCCTCCTCCGCTCCATAAACACACACACTCACACACACACTCACACACACACACACACACACACACACACACATTGCATGCATTTGCGTCAGACTGGCATATCTTGGCAGTGATTTCCTTTCATTGCCATTTCATCCCCAGAATAACTCAATTTTTTTTTAAATAACTAAATCCTCTAGCTTTAAAGCTGATAGAGAAAAAACGGATGAGAGGTTGTCTAACCCTCAAGTGTAAAATGCCAATCTGTCTGTCTGTGTCTGTCACACTCGCCTGAACAAATAAACACAGACACGCACACGCAGAGCGGTGGTCTTCCCTGGCAGGCTTTAGCTGCAGCTGTGGGTTGGATTTGTATCTGCCAATGTGGTCTGTGTGTGTGTGTGTGTGTGTGTGTGTGTGTGCGTGTGTGTGTGTGTTTGTAGTCCTGTGTCTGTCTCTGCAGTTACTGACAAAATGTTGCCTGTTTAGTCCTGTGATTATTTTTTGCATCCTCCCGACTGAACAAAGTCTCAAAAAATAAAAATAAATATAAAAATAAATTTCAGGAGAAAGAGAACACACGCTTTACTTTAAAAGCAAGTTAATTGATCATAAATCTGACATGGTCTAAGAAGCAGTTGAGGTTTTTCACTTAACATTTTGTTTGTGCACCCTGCGTCTTGCTAGGTGTGTGTTTGTAAAGTTCATTCTCTATAATGTATTTTTAAATTAAATAAAATTTGAAAAAGACAGTACTAAAAAAAGATATTCTTCAAATACTGTATGTAAGTGGTTCCTCTAACAGTGAACCAGTCTAATATATTTTTTTACTCAGTCGAATTTCAGGCTTATTAAAATATGAACGGTTTTTATAATTTACTGACATGAGAATCCCAGTCAGCGTACCTTTAGGTATTTAATAAGACACATCAATCACAGTTATCCCAATGCAATTTAGATGTGTGCAGAAGGGATATGCTTTCTTTCCTCCAGAGATCCAGGGTATTAAGAATGGAATACATTACCACAGATCCGACTGAGGAAAACATCATGGCCTCACTCAATTAACCTTAAAGAAATGGAGAGAAAATGAGGCAATGAAGTCTCACTTAGTGTTAATGATATTTTAACGAGACAACTCAAGCTACTTAACCCCCTGACCTTACAGAAATGATATAAGGCCTAAGAGGTCACATTTATTGATCAGAGTCGACAGATTTTTGGAGCGTCTGACTATAGCATGTTCACATGTTAGCTTCACATAAATGGCTGTGAGTCAGCGCTCTAATGCAGTGCCTTGGCTACTGACCAGTATCCTCAAGTCAGATTTATAGCCCTGACACACACATATATATATATATATATATATATATATATATAAAATGTAGTGATCCTTGTGTCAATGATTAATTCTTTTAATCCTTAAAAAGTCGTTCCAATTTTATTTTGCGAAACCTCGGAAGGGATTTGGAGGTCAGGAGTTCAAAGAGTCCAACAAATGGGTAAGGAAGAAAAGGATGGAGAATGGATTTGACCGTGAGTTCAGCACACTTCTTTGATTAGCTAGAAACTGATATGGAGAATGAAGACTGACTCTAAAGCACTCCTGTAATCAGGTCTGGACTGCAGCCGTTTTATCAACAAGAAAGATTGAAACTGGAGCAGGTGTGTTTAAAAAGAAGGGTCGGACGTCAGGCTCTGCCATCCATCTTCCTTAAGCCTGTATCCCTGGCTGTGGCCCTTAAAAAATCCATCTCCATTCACGCCACTATGGCTCCTCCTTCCCTCCACTTGATGGCACAGTGACCGACTTCTGGTAAAGACAACATTACCGGGGAATTTAAAGGCTAACATTTATCTTCATTTGTTCCACCCTCGCCAGGGGGGTATACATTATCCTGCTTGAACAGAAAACAAAGAAACAGCCACTTGTGATGCATGGTGTGTGAGGGTGAACAAGAGGCTTTAACATGGCCTTTACTCTGAGCGTCATAAAACTGCTTTGTCAACATATGCTTGGGCATTGATCATTCTTTGGAAAAACATTATTAATGTGAAACTTTCTCGAACTGTTTTTGAGATATCTCAACAGTTAAGGTATTCTGCATGGAATCTGATTTATTTGCCCCTCAGAGTAAAACGACAATGTTTTTAGAAGTGTAAACGGCTAATCATATTCATTTGCATGGCAGAGTGGAGTCAGAAAGTGTGGAAAAAAATGTCATTCATAACTACTTTCACATGCAGTCTGAAGTGTGATTCAAGTATGAAAATGGATAGAAAAAAGCAGTTCTTTTTGGATAAGTTTGCACTAAGCAGCGTTTTTACCTGTTCTTTCATCATTACTACACTAACCAATGTAGATACAGCAGGAAGTCAGAAAACAGATCCAATCTGCAAATACAATTCAGACGGTCCTGATAAGCTAGACTTGGACAAAGCATATCCCTAATAGTCTGCAATGTGGATGTGTTGGTTTTCTATAGTATTTATTATGCCATCTAAAAAGGCAGTTTTAATTGAAGTGCTTTGTGTCTGCGGCTGAATTTGTTGTTTATTGCACCTGAATAAAGAAACACCCAACTATTTCCTGCTGCTGGTCCAAGAAAAGGAAAAGCACTGTCTGGTGAAACCAGCAATAAAAGATAAAATGAGACATTTTCTCTTGAGAGTTGGCGCATGCTTTCTGCCCTGTTTTCATTCCTAACAGCTAATTTCCTCCCCCCCTTTTCTGCATTTTTCTACACAAAGCCTTATTGAGTCGGGCCAGCCGCATGATAAATTTCCCCGCACCTCAGTGAAAATATTTGTTTAATATCTGTGACAAGGTGGAGACAGGGGAGGTGGAGCCTGAGGATAAGACACGAGGCCTGTGTTTCAGCCTCTTCAGTCTCTTTAATAAATATGCTAGATGCTCATGCCATCAAGGCTGTTTTCCACACTAGATACAGTGGAATTAATAGATCAAGTCATCGTGAGTTATGGTTCAAGCTTAAAACCTGGAAAGGATGCCTTCCTGCTTGACCTGTGAGTTCTAGCACAGTGTTGGGTTTCATTCGTACTATTAAAGTCAAGCTAATGCAAACATGTCAATTGGGTTAAACCTCTGGAGGAATAGTTGGGCTTCATGTTCTTCAGAATATTCTTGTTTGAAGAGTTTGAATGGAAGGAGCCTCTCGTTTGAATTTGGTCGCAACACAGACTATTTTAACCCTTGACGTCACAGTATGAGTTTGGGAGATTGATCGTTTGGACTGTCATAGCAACTGTTGCTATATTCCTGTCAAACTTTTGGTTTTATGCAGCCCACTGATTACCTGCCATTATCTGTAGTAGCTTGCTGATTCCCTCCCGCCTGTCTCAGCCTTGGAACCAGTTGACTTTTGATCTGAATGTTGCTGCAGCATTGTAATCTAAAGAAAGAAAGAAACTATATTATTTTGAAGGATATGTTGGAGTGCAGATATTTAGTGCTGACTTCTCTTACTTAACTAGGAAATAGTCCAAGGATGGTTAATTTAAATCTAGGTGACAGGAATGAAGAGCAGATGTAGCCTAAAACACGTTCTGCATAAGAGCTTCTACTCAATGCAGTAAATGTAAATGATAATGCAAGCATAACTGGCCAGACACAATGGTAGATGATGTGCTAAAGTTGGCAGTGTGTATGCTGGGTTGCACTGGTTTGTTAGCAGTTTGAAGATATGGCTTCATGTATCTTGAAAGAAATGCAGGCTAGTGGAGGGAACAGGGCATAACTGAATTGGTAGGAACACTTTTTAAAAAAATAAGTAGTTAAATAACACCGGGAAAGTTTATAAAAAAATTTCAAACAGCTTTACTAACAAGATTAGATTAATCCAGCTAGCTGGTTAGGGGCACGGGTGGCCTAGTGGTTAGAGACTAGTCACTTTCCCTTTCATCATTTAGCCAACCAAAGTTTAGGAAAGCTCAGCAGCAGAGAAGGAGAAGAGACGAGGACGAGTTCCCTGGCTCGTTTGCTTTGAAGGCAGCTTTATGCTACTCCCTTGCTGAAAATAACATTCATGATATTCAAACTGTTTATGTAATATTTGTCAGATTTCAGCAGCTATGTTAAACATCTCTTTAAAATGTAAAAGCAGCTTTTTATACTTGGCTTTATAGGTCTGTCGCCAGTAAAACAGAGCATAGCTGTTCTTTATGAGTGAAAATAACTTGCCAAGATACCCAGAGTGAACATATTTTCCTCTTTTTTTGGCAGCCTTGGTTGCAAAGCTTATTCCCATTCATCATTATCAGAAACTTTTGAAAACTCAAAAAGATGTCGACCATTTCTACTGCAAAAATACACATATTCAAAGATTATCAAATATATAATATATATACAGTACTGTGCAAAAGTGTTATGCAGGTGT
The DNA here is from genome assembly GCA_017165825.1 of Hepsetus odoe. Lineage (NCBI taxonomy): Eukaryota > Metazoa > Chordata > Actinopteri > Characiformes > Hepsetidae > Hepsetus > Hepsetus odoe. Next base: position 7,935,357 of record CM029389.1, read on the forward strand.
GAAAAAATGCTGTAAACAAAGAATGCTTTCAAAAATGGAAGTGTTAATCATTTATTTTTGTCAGTCAACAAAATGCAGTGAATGAACAAAAGAGAAATCTAAATCAAATCAGTATTTGGTGTGACCACCCTTTGCCTTTAAAACAGCATCAATTCTTCTAGGTACACTTGCACACAGTTTTTGAAGGAACTCGGCTGGTAGGTTGTTCCAAACATCTTGGAGAACTAAGCACAGATCTTCTGTGGATGTAGGCTTCCTCACATCCTTCTGTCTCTTCATGTAATCCAGACACACTGGATGATGTTGAGATCAGGGCTCTGTGGGGGCCAGAAGAACTGATGCTGGTTTGAAGGCAAAAGGTAGAAACACCAAATATTGATCTGATTTCGATTTTTCTTTTGTTCGCTCACTTTGAATTTTGTAAATTGATAAAAATAAACAATCATTATTTTATATTTCTGAAAGCATTCTTTGTTTACAGCATTTTTTCCACACCTGCCTAAAACTTTTACACAGTACTGTGTATATATACACACGCACACACACACACACACACACACACACACGCAGGTCCAGGGTATTTCCCTGCCTTATGCCCTGTATGAGCTTTTGCCCTCTGCGAGTGTGTGTATGTATATACTTATTTATTTTATATAATTTAATATATATTTATATAAATGATGAAAGTGATATGATGAAAGTGAAAGCGACACATTGACACATTGTTAAAAAAATTTTGTTAAGTGTTTTCTTTGTCATAGATGACATAGATTATCCATCGCATGGTGGCAAATCAGTCATAACTAACTTGGTTATAACTAACTTAGTTACAGCATCACAGCTGTCTTAAAATTTCTCATCAGATGTTCAATGTGTTCAGTGTTTGTCCAGGAGTGTAGATAGGTCAATTAAAAGGTGAAAAAATTAGAACCAAACTTCACCTGTCTGACTAATTAAATATGGACAAAAAGTTCCTTTCCCTCCACACAGCCATTTGATTAAGGCTTGAATGTAAAGGGCGTCTTGGTTGAGGATAGAACATGATTTCAGTGGGGCAGATTGGTTTCACTGCAGGGTGTCACAGGCTCCTGACTTTACTGATGGAGAGCAGAGAAATTAGCATGAGCAGCAGGGGGTCGGAGCAGCAAGTGACTCGACACAGTCTCTTCACTTGCAAGCAGAGCTGACGCTCACTTGCACGTTGCTTCTAACCAAAGAGCGGCCAGGTGCATCTAGAGCTATAGCGGCAATTTTACTGTATTGTTGGTTGTATTTGCACTGAATGTAGATTGACATATTTGTGCCCCCTTTCATTTGTTTCAGTGTCAGGAAATGACAAAAAATGTTGCCTTTATGCAAAACAAATATGAATTTTTAAAATTTTTTTTATTAAAACTATGATGTTACTAAAGTGCACAATGTGAGCCTTAAAGATTCCACCTTTGCTTTTATTCTAGAGAAATAACCTATTAATATTTTTATTATTATATTTTACTATTCATGGCTTGAATTCTGAATAGATGAATAGAAATACAAACAAGATGTCTAGAGCATTGCTGAGGCATTTTTATATTAGTAAAAATTTAAGATGTGGGGAAACTGTAAACTTAACAACCGTGTATACATGCTTAACGATTAAATCAACAACGCCTCCTCCAGTCTTTACTTAGATAGTCTTGCAGATGCAGTGGAATAGGTCTCTTAAAGGTTAGAAACACATAGACTTTGTACTGATTACAAAATTGTTACCATTGTTTACCAGTTGAGCACTTTATACACATGCATCATATGAAAGTGACTATCCTTGTCATTGCGAGGTCACAGCACAGCACACAGTGAACCACGAAATTGGACCTCAGAGCAGTGACGGGGACGGTACCTTGCTCAAGGGGACCTCAGGGCAACCTACTGGTAAAGGGTTTGAACCCACAATCTTCCGATCCTGTGGCCATGGGGATGTACATGGTAAAAAGCAAAAAAACAAACAGACAAACAACAAAAAAAAAAAAAAAGAAAGAAAGACAGGGCAGTAATGAGTTCCCAAGAACCAAGAAATGCTCCAAAATATCAAGTATATCCAAACCTTAGGGCAGTGAGTAGTGCTGACAGATTTTGTATGAACTGTTAGGATTGCATGGGTGGCACAGTGTTACAGTGACTAATGTTTTCATCTCACAGTGAGAAGGTCCTGATTTTGATTCCCAACTCGGACTGACTGGATACAAATCTGAGACAGATTGGAATATATAAATGTGCCCCTTGCTTTAAAACGAGTTCCCATTCAGAGGTGTCCATCACAATGGGTTTAAAAAAACTGTGGCACCATGATGCAAAACAAAGCAAAAAACTATGACACCAATTTTTCTTGTTTCCAGCAATATCGGTGACTTCTAAGAGTTGTACACGAAACAGAAAGTTTTCACTGGCACAGATGTCCTAGTGGAATCCTCTCTGCCCCAGAGAACCACTCGCCTGGAACGAACTCTCCTCGGACGTCCCGTGCTGTATGACTCCTCTGAGACTGCTCCGCTCCATTCTGCCCTAAATCGCATCGCCCCTCCAGCTAGCCTGCCGTAAAGCAGCAGGGAAGCTTATCTTTAAAAATAGAAAGACTATTCACATGCTCCACAAGGGCGCAGACCTGTGTCGCCCCACAGCTCCGCACGCAGTCAATCACTGGCAGTGTGGTGAAGGCGCTCTTTATTATGTGCATATCTTTCATATCCCGGGGAGCTTGTTATAGGCCCAGCCCGACCCCATGTAATGGCATGCATGACAAGCACCTCGATGACAGCTTAAAGAGCCCATATGAAGCGTCCCATTTTCATACACTCCTCCCTTCACCACCCTTAGACTGACAGTTGACCTTATCAGTGCCCGGCAGAGGAAATTTACAGGCCTGTCCTTTTGAAGTCTGCATTTAAATGCCCCTTCTGTGCTCTGCTAGGGTAGGATCGGGTCTCTGCTTCAGAGATATGGCAGAACCTGTCCCACTCATGGGTGGAGGATGTATCCAAATGGACAGAAAGCTCACAGCTAAGAGGAATGATGCTTTCATGAAATGTGACATGGAAATCATGAAAATATCAAACCTGTTTATATCTCTTTTCAGCATGCATTCTACAAGTGTTACACACCATGATGGTGGAAAATGCCAGATGACATCAACACAATCTGCGTCCATACACACATGTAACTTCTGCTGTAAAGTCTTAAGGCACAACGTTAAGTTTCATTCACATTACGTCAGATGGTTGGACACTGGAGGAACTGATTTATCCATGTAGGCCTGTAATAATTTTTACATGGTCGACTGACTTCAGTTTTTTAAGCTGCTTGCAATTATATCCCACTGTTTTATTGGATGTATTTATTTATTAATTATTTTCGGTTGGTGACAAATGCATGTAAATAACATTAAACAAAGAAAACCTATTGATTGAGAACTGAAAACAGCTGACTGATAATACCTTCAGAGACTGGCACTGAATCATTTTTTTCTTTGACAGAGGATGGCTGTAATTATGTTTTATGATTGTTGGGGGAAATGACATCAGATTCATCCATCCATCCATTTTCTGAGCTGCTTATCATAACCAGCACTCACAGGACCAAAAAAAAAAAAAAAAAAACATGGACCACCAGCTGATATCATGAAGAGACAGACAGTGACAACTTCAGTTGTCAGCATCTCCAGTCCATTTGACTGCCAAATCTTTGGACTGTAGAAGGAAACTGGAGCACCATGGAGAAATCCCACACTGATGTATGAAGAACATGGAACTCCACACAGAAAGATCCCAGACCGCCCCATAGAGAAGAACATTTTCAGCACAGGGCCACCATGCCACTCAAATCAGATTAAATTTCATGAAATAAAATCTGATATTTGTCAGAAAGTTTTTGTTCTATGGTTTATCCTGCAAAATCTTCTCATGTGCTATGTGACCTGTGAATGTCTTCAGGAAATGAGAACTTTAATGAACTTAAAGGGTCTAACCATGGAAACAGATAAAAAGTGTTCATCATGACATCATTTTATTTCAAGCAAGACCCTAGAAAAACCCAGGCCCAACAGTATTTCTGTGGGCACTGACCCTCAATACTTAATATTCTTTATTTAATATGATTATTTTTAGCCATTTTCTATTTCATTGTGGAAAAACCCAGGTTTATTTTCACAGGTAGGTTTCCTCATTTGGATAGCGAGCTGAAATTTTAGCTGTAGCAGGCACCATATGGCTACCTTGGGCTTTGGTCCAGGAAGGATGTAAACACAGGGGGAAGAGGGAAGCGTGTGAAAAGCCTCTGATTGACAGCTCATGTGAAAAGCCATTATCTGTCCCAGTTGGAGGGTGGTGAGATCTTACACATTCCTGCCTGTGGCTCCTGCTTCTCTTACCAAGGCACCGAAAACACAAACTCCCATGTGAATGTAAAAAGGACAAGAAGAGAAGCTTTTCCTTAATTTTTTCCCTTTTCCTGGCAGGGTGTTCTCCTGAGAGACTCTGCAATGGGAAGAATATAGAAATATCAAAGAACCTGCACATATCATTGGGAAATTCTGCATTCAGAAATTCTCCAACAGACGCTGTTCTTTATTGAATTCCTGAATATATGTTTCAGAGAGAGATTGAGAGAGAGAGAGAGTGTGTGTGTGTGTGTGTGGATGGGTGTGGTGGGGAAAATTATCTTCAAACTTTATTAAAATAGGAAACAAAAACTAGATGAATGTATTATTCTACTTCTATGGTTCTAGAATATATATATATATATATATATATATATATATATATATATATATATACAGTATGCTTCAGTTGGATCCAGTTTCCCAATTCAGATGTTCAACTACGGGATACTACCACATCACATCATACTCTAGCTCTAATATCAGCAGATGTTTAACACAATAATAAATCTTGGCTCAAAATTTGAGCCATGAGCTAAAAAAGATCTCACAACAAGCTGATAACACTGTTTCTTATTTATGGTAATTTTATGGTCATTTTACAAGACGTACACACCGGTATTGGACTACTGATAGCAGGCAAGCAAGAAACTAGTGAATCCATGCAAGTCTCAAGTCCTCAGTCTTAAACTACACTAATCACCATGCACTCTGAATGTAATGCCAACCGATCATCTAAAACAATGATAATGTATCCAGTTTAATGTCATGTTAGTATTATCTGGAAGTATAATCAATTCATACCAGCATTCTCTTTTTCAGTTTGCTTTCAAAAATGACAGACCCAATGATAATATATAATATATATATATCATATATAGGGGCAACGGTGGCCTAGTGGTTAGGGAGTTGCCCCCAGGATTGAGATTGTGGTTTCAAACCCTTTACCAGTAGGATGGCCTGAGGTACCCTTGAGCAAGGTACCATTCCTGTCACTGCTCCCTGGGTGCTTTCATAGCTGCCCCCTGCTGCACAGTGTTTGCATGGGTTAAATGCAGAGGTTCAATTTCGTTGTGGTTCACTGTGTGCTGTGCTGTGACCTCGCAATGAGAAGAATAGTCACTTTCAGTTTTTTCATCATTTGTGTGAAATTTCACTCATTCAAAAAAAAAAAAAAGAAAACAATAAAAAACTCACTTATTAGTACTTATTTTCTCTCAAACACTTCTGGGTTGGGAAAAATTCATCAACCAGAAAAAAAATTTCCAGCCATCGTTTGTCATGTAGAGTTTCATTGACCTGACAAATTGTAAAGCAAAAGATGGAGTTCAATAAGTAACTGTGAACCCTACATTGTGCATGGTACATGATGCTAAAAGTTTATAATAAATGCCTTTTTATTCCTTTATTTCCATAGCCAACATTTTGCATTTCAAATATATAAAAAAAAAGCATATAAAAAATGCTAAATGATTCAAAAAATATTATTTTCTTTTTTGTATTCTTGTATTCTACAGCTTTTTTTTCCTTTTTTTTACCACACAGCATCTTACCAGACATATTTGCAAAAATAATCATGATCAGTATCACCTGGTTGCCAGACTCGCGAATGATAGCAAACAGTGCAATATCTGAGTCGTGTCTTCTCTTATAACTGTGGCGTTGAAATTTCATAACCTTATCAAACACATTGGGGACTTGCAAACTCTGTGTGGTGATATGGGTTTAGATTTGCATTTGTGGGTGTTTGTGGCTGTATTAAATCTTTATTCCATTCAATGCACTGAGCTAAAGCTTTTTTCTAATAAAAGTCCAATCTTGCTTTCAGGCCTCTCTCTGACAGATGTCTCACAAGAAGATAAAGTAATAATATGCAGGGGGTAATAGAATGGAGCTGTCTGGAAAAGGATAGACTCGAGCAGACTCCACACCATCAACATAACACACAAATCCCTTTAGTTTTAATTGGATTCACAGTGCAGATGCAAAAGTAAGATCTTTGAAAAGTGAAAGGTAACAACATAGTTTACTCTTCCTGGTGTAGTAATACTCTGGATCAGTGCATATTCAATTCTCTAATGTCTATTAACAAAAGATTCCTTCATTTACCTGGAGATGAAAATGATCTAAGGGAAAAATTCAGCAAAGCAAAGAAAAGCAAGGAATACAAATTATATCAGAAATATGTGCACTACTCTGATGCATCTGGTATGACAAAATAAAGAAAACCCGTTCCTCCTCTGGGATCTTTATGGTGATTCGGGGTGAAGGAGTAAATTTACTTTTCAATCCCGCCTGAAGAAGTTGTGTGTGTGGAAGAGATGATTAGCTGGGGAAATTCTACTGAAACACAGTACACAGTACACAGAGTCAGAATATCAATTATAGCTAGGCTCCTTCCATATATTCATTCCATCCATCCATCCATTCATCCATTCATCCATCCATTCATCCAGCCAGCCAGCCATCCTCTGTGCAAATCACTGTAACCATGGTTGCAGGGATTGGTTTGGTTTGGTTCCTCAAATAATCCTAGCTAAAACAAGTATTAGTAGCTGTTTAAAGCTATTTAAACACTTAACATTAGCTAAAAAGTAGTCAGAAGTATTAATGAAAGTGAAAAAGTGAAAGTGACTACCCTTGTCATTGCGAGGTCACGGCACAGCACACATGAACCACAACGAAATTGGACCTCTGCATTTTACCCATGCACACTCAAACCCGTGCAGCAGTGGGCAGCTATTGAAAGCGCCCGGGGAGCAGTGATGGGGACGGTACCTTGCTCAAGGGTACCTCAGGGCAACCTATTGGGAAGGGGTTTGAACCCCCGATCCTCCGATCATGTGTGCCCTAACCACTAGGCCACTGCTGCCCCCACTAGGCCACCGCTGCCCCCTAATAATTAACTAATACCATTTAAACATATTAAAAAATATTAGAAACCAGTCCATTTTAGCTAGACACCTAACATAAACTAAAAAAAGTGAACAGGTATTAGTAGCAAGTTAAAACCATTCTAGTTTATATATATCTAACACATATCTTTACTTATACTTACCTAGTTTACTAGTTAGTTCTAGACAGAGACTTAGAGCTAAAAATATAGTTTGCTTAAAATAGCATTAATAACTACATATGTACACATTCATAGCAAAAATGGAGAAATATTAATTATTAACATATGTTCACCTATCTAAAAACATACCTACATGAATTATCTTGCCAGCTTGCATATCTAAGAGATACTCTTCTTCTAGATACAGAATGTGTTGTGACTGTAATAATAATGATAATAATAATACATTGAATAAATATATAATGATTTAATATAATGATTATAGATGAAGTGTTCTCACAGCAGTGTCGGTCCACAAGAGCCTGAAGATAAAATTGCACAAACTCTGGAAACCCATTTCCATCAGAATGAGGGGCATTCAATGTTCATTGGCAGCAATCTTTAAAAGAAGGGTTTACTCTAAAGTTTGACTTTCGAATCATGAAAATGATTTATTTATATTTTTTAACACAAAACTGGGTTGATGCAATACATTTTATTCATGCAGAAATAAACCACAAATGTGAATCAGCACATTCAGTGCACACGCTCCAAACAGAAGAATTAACAAAAGCCTGCCCTCTTCCAGTGACTCTTGGAAGAAATTTGAACTACTTTCCAAGGCCGCTACAACCACTCATAAACAGTTTTTTGGAAAGACACCTTGTCGTATTCACTAAAATCTTTAATTACAGCTTAATCCATTTTAACAGAAATCTGTGAGGAAATGAGGTCGAAATCGAAGTGAAGGGGCCAAGCCTGTTATTCCCTATGAATAATTGGTAGATACTTGTTTAGATGTTCTGCTTTATTTCTCGAAAGTGAATTCATATAAATGGTGCCTGTGAGTTGCGAAAGGCAAATGGCCACCTGAAAAAAGCATTGCACATCTGTAAAGCTTACCATGGCTGCGCCATAACCTGGATTTCAGTCATCAGATCCTGTCGAGAGGTGCTCTGTCTGGAAGTACAGTCCATCATGGTCCATTCTGCAATAAATACATAGATTCATAAGCCACACCATAGATACTAAAGACCAAACCTCATTTACTAACATGCTAGTTTTGGGCTTTGCTTGTCCAAGGTGACCCGTTCTTTGTAGGGCAGATGAAATTGAGGCTAAACTTAATTCCTGTAATAATGCCGTTCCTCTGAGACTTAAACGACCTCCATGCGCTGAGGGGAAAACAGCTTGTGTATGATACACTCTTTCCTCCTGTAACAGTTACGTACCTAGAAAAAGAGGATGGACTTAGGAGAAATAATCAACAGTCACCTTGAAGCCATGGTCCTTCAAACTCAGGATGTGGCTGAGTGTAGAATTGTGCAGATTCCATTACGAGTAAGATTAACCCCTCAGGAGCTGGAGGAAATTGCACAGTGGAGAAGGGGAAGATGGGGAGATAGGCGGTGTGTGTGCGATTACAGGCCAAATGAGAACATGCAGGTATCTAACGACTGGGCCCACAGGCTTGTCTGAGACTGATTACACAGAAAAAGAAAACCCACCCTACATCCACATAATCAGTCTCTAAAATCAGGTTTGACCGCTGGCTATTAAATAGGAGAGGCGGTGGAGACACACAGTATAATTGTAGCACTTGAAGCACAATTTAAACAATTGTCCAAAATGCTTTATTAGCTTCTAGGTTAAGAATATGTTGTGTAACTGTTAAAAAACATCGCAGCCAAAGCCTGAATTGTATTGGTTCTTGGGAAAGTCTGTTTTAGATATGCATGTCGTACAACAAATGCTGTTCCGGAGTTGGAAACCACTGGGAGGTCGGTCCTTAGTGATGTCCCAGCATCCTGTAGGTTTAAGGCTTAATTCTCCTAGCTGAAGAATGGCTTACTAAGATAATCCCCAAATTGGGAATCTAAAGTGAAAATGGTTATTATTTGTCATTGTGAAGCCACCACAGCACACAGTGAACACACGCAGTGACTAAAATGTAAAATATTTTTTAAAAAGAAAGTGTTTCCAAATTTTGGCAAGCAGACAGTTAGCACAGTGCTAATTTGTGGGTCCAGTTCTGATGATCAAGTGTTTATAATAGGCCAATTTGATGGTGCGCTCAGGCTGGCCTGCAACCCCCGTAGGAGCTGTGAGGCACGGTTTACTCTGACACCTTGCTTCACAGCAAGCACTGACTTTTCAGCAGTTTTTGCTACAGTTGCTTTTATGACAATCACACAAGATGGGCCAGCCTTCACTCCCTGAGATCAGAAAGCATTTGGAGTCAGTGACAGTGTTGCAGTTTCACTGGTTGTTCATACTTGAAACACTTTTTGCAGGTACTAACCAATGAACACAGAGAGCACAGAGAAGGCCCTCGCCGTCACAATTTGGCCCTCAAAGTCGTGAGATCATCAGAGATTTTTTGGGTTTTTTTATATATTTTGCTGGACCTTTGCTTTAAATGCATGCTTAGCATTATTATGGAAGGATTTGCCATCTGTATTAGGCTACACAGCTGGAAAGCTTATCTTAATACACTACCCTCTTTTCTCTGATGCTCATTTGAGTGCCTGTAGGTTGTTCTTACAAACCCACAGTAGCAGTCGTTTAGTTTGTCCCTTTTAAAGTCCATCAGCATGCCATCAGTAAGCCTCTATGCACTTGGGAGAAAAGCATTCATTAATGTCTCAGTGACTGTAAGCAAGATATAAGCGCTATAAATAGTTATTAAATCATTAAAGAAGAATCATTAAAGGGAAAGCATAGATCATTTAAGAAGTAATCAAACCCATTATTGTAATATTGCTATGCCACTGATTTTGTATGTGTTATATTAAATCTTTATCCCCTGAAGAAAAGATTGTGTTAGATATACTTCACTCCACCTCGGTGGCAAGACTAATTGACTATTTACCATAAGAGCCAAAGGCATAAACGTATCACGTCATTAAAAATGATTCTGATTTTAAAAATGATGAAATTATGAAAACAACTTTAAGCTACAAAATAATCTTATTATAGATAGTTTGTGTACAGCTGCAAGCTTGACTTACTTCTGCCTTTGAAATTAAATGTTTCCCGTCTTCCAGTTGGGAGGAGTAATTAGGTTAATGTCAGTGATTATAAAATTCTCATGTGAATAACAATTACTGCACTTTATTAAAGAATTTAATACGGAATGCTTGCCTGCCTTGACAGACTTTAATATAGTCCTATTAAAGTCTTAATAAAGTCTTAGGGCACTCGTCCAGCCTGTGGTCAATGTGCGGCGCAGAGGAAAGGGTGCAACTTTAACGAGGGGAGAGAGCTGCAGCAGGGGTCAGCTTTAGGATTCCTTTTCCAGCCCATTAGGCCTGATTAGAAAAAGAGCTGACAGCAATTAGGGGGGCGGGGAAGGAGCGCCAAAACACTGAGCTCACACTAAGGTCCTGTCTCCGCCTGGCTCTAATGCACGGTAATTATCAACAAGGTCAATTATTATCAAAAAAGGGTATATATGCACATTTCCACCATATACATGCGCTGACCACTTTATAAGAAACACCCAACTTTGTGGACATTATACCATGATCTTACCATGCACAGTTTTTGAGCAGTGATGAGTAACAGATGAGTTTGGACTTGTATACCTATGCAGTAATGAGACAGACGTTTCTAATAAAGCAGACAATGTGTTCATGGACATATGCCAAAACTGGAATGCCCCTAGTCATATTGTGTGTTTTATTGATTTTCTAAGAAAAAAAGATGAACACATCATGAACAAGTAGGTTCTGGTTTCAGTTACTCACCGGGGCGGCCTGACATGACTGTGCAGAGTTTGTTCTTCCTCTGCAAGTGAATTTTCTCCAGATGCTCTGGTTTCCTCCACAGTTCAAAGGCACACATGTCAGGTGAATGAAAAATACTAAACCATGCCTTGGTGTGAGTGTGTGTATGAGTGTGTTTGTCTGTGTGTCTGTCCTGCGATGGACTGGCAACATGTCCAGGGTGTTCCATCCTTCGCCCTGTGAGCAATGGCATAGACTCCTGCACCCCTTCTGACCCTGGTTTGAAGAATGGATTGACAGACAGCCTGTATCAAGAACAAACTTAAATATGGCAATATCTTGCAAATATTTTTCTTTTCTGCATATCTATTTGTTTATGGAGTTTAACATATGAGAAGATATAACGCATATAAAGGGGCAGCGGTGGCCTAGTGGTTAGAGCGTTGGTCACATGATCGGAGGATCTGGGGTTCAAACCCCTTCCCATTAGGTTGCCCTGAGGTGCCCTTGAGGAAGGTGACGTCCCCGTCTCGCTCCTCCCTGCGATGGGCTGGCGACCTGTCCAGGGTGCGTCCCCCATCCTTCGCCCTGTGTGAGCTCCAGCGCGAACCCGTTTGGGACAAGCGGCAGAAAATGGATGGATGGATAGATAAAGCATATAATGTGCCACATTATGTAAACGATGCATGAAAACATGCAGGCATTTCATAAAATATAATTTAACCAATTGAAGGTGCTCAGACATTTGTGTTTGTCCATATTTTTAGTCCTGACATGGTAGGTTAGGTGTTGCAGTGAGTTAAAGTGAATTTAATTATGCACATGCATCTTTTCAGCTTTTCAATCTGAACAGATAATACCCGGCTTCTGTGCCTTAGTATTGCCTTATTATTTCTGGGGTGGTTAGCGTACTTTTTTTTTACTTTTTGTCTGATATATAAACTGGGATTGAAGGCAGAAATGGGATCTCTATGGGGAATCTGAAATATCTCTCTTCTATCGTTATGGATCCAGGCCTTATCTGTTTGAACACTCAATCACAGACATGATGCCCTTCTCTGGAGTGAGCGGGATTAGAACTGGACAGTTTACCTCTATGCTGTCCATCTGGGAGCTCGACCTATCCAACTTTTTTATTTAGTCAGTGTGGACGATTGGATTTCCAGTCACATCAGGCACTTTGCTCTGTGTTAAGGCTTAGGGCAGCAGAGATCTGACCAGAACTCACGCTGCGAATGAAATGACACACTTCCACCTGTGGCTAACCTAAACTAATTTGTGAAAGTAAAGCTTCAACAAACCCTGGTGGTGCATTTTGAGCCATGCTGGTCTGATACACTGATATCTGATGTGAAACTGAGCTGCATCTTGGTACAGACAATCTGGTACCTCTAATTTATAGATACTTGAAAGGTCTTAACTATGACTCTGTTATTGTTAGAGATCTCTTAGCTATTAAAACTGCAAGACTCAGCTAGCAAGTGCAAATCCTGGTACCAACTTTTGCCTCCAAAGTAGAAAGGCATCAGTTTTTTTCATGACTTGCTTTTTTATTACCCAGCTTTAAGGTCTATAAAGAATACCTGATTTTACAAAATACACTCCCTAACTGACAGATTATTTTGGCAATCATCACACATCCAACTTGACTATCTGCTCTGATCACACTACAAAAGGGGGGCATACTAGGTTTTTCCCACTCACTCAGCTTTTGCAGACTATTTTAATAAGTGACAGTTTTCTGCTGTGCTAAGCTGTTAGAGGTGTTACTGCATTGGCCACAGTGAATTGTATACCTACCCAAGTAGCACAAGTGCTTGCCTGTAGACAGTTTGGGCATTTATTAAAGGCAATCTGTAACCCTACCAACGTGCAGGCCTGGTTGTCGCCCTGTCAGATTTTACATCCGCTTAGGTGCATCAGCCTTTTCACATACTGCATCCCTGTCTTCCCAAGCCAGCTGCTGCCATGCTGTCTATCTCAGTCTGACCAACCCAGACTGCAGTGAGGCATACTTGACGACAGCTAATAGCAGCCAGGGGACAGGTAATCAGCAGTACTGTAGACTGTGTGTGATCTACTTAATGCAGCACACACACACACACACACACGAGTTCTAAAACCATGGTGTCAATGCCGGGCCTCTGGCTGGGTGTTTGACTCATGTTTACAGTAGATGGTTCTGTCAATGCCTTAGCTGGGTAGCAGGACGCAGGCGCCAGAGAGCATGTAGAAAACAGCCCTTTTTGTTCAATTAGATGTAATTTGTTATTTCCTTGACTACATCTGATTAAACATGAATGTTTGATCATTTAATGGTTGTTCTTCTGTGAACTCTCACCCATTTTTAAATGTTGAAAGTCACCAAGAGTTCAGGCAGCCTGGAAACAACCTCTAAAGCTCTAAAATTCTCTCTACAGAGAGAATCCCTGATTTTAACAACATACTGTAATTTTTCTGAGTGCGCAAAAGAAAAAAGCCTAGGCACTGAAGACATTTTGGTTTGAGAGATTTCCTTCCTCTCATTTTCCCTCAAATGGCTCGGTGAGTTTTAAATGTTGGTTCATATGATGCTGGACAAACTGGTAAAAAGGCAAAGCAATAACTACACATTTATCATACATACCACACACAGTCAGGTCAAGTCACCGCACTACCTCTCACTTCAGTGAAGCCTCAGTGTTGGGATCTGTGTCTGTTGACTGGAAATACTTCCACTTTGATCGATAAAGCAAAAAAATGTAAATGATTAAATAGTTGACATTATATTTCTTCTGCATTTTAGAAGCAGTAGTGCTGTTCTATTTCATCTAAGTCTACACCTTTTGGGCTAATCTTGGATAATGCCAGACAGTTACCCTATTTGAAATTACATTTCGCTCTGAGATAGCTTGCCTTTTTGTATCGGCATGTAATCTATTCTCTTGCTCTCTCTGAAATCAAATATGATGCTGGGTTTGACAAAAAGAAAAAAAGCTCTCACAACAACAGCTCCAGATGGCTATCTGCTGCTCAGCTTCAGGCATGAATTGGAATGAGACCCTGGGCCCCATTTGATCTCATGAGAAAATCTACCGTTCTTGGTGGAACAGTGGCTAGTTTAAAGTTAAAGGTGCTGAGCCTAACTACATGTTGCTGTAACTTAAAGAGGACGAGGCAGGCAGTAAATGACAATGTCCATTCTCATTTCATCCAATTTCATCAGGAAATAGCAAGTTTAATCCTTGGGGATGCCACATCAACCCCAGACCGGGACTCCAAAACAGCTCTATTATCTTTGCTCTCTCTATGTGGTTAGGATGGGCATTCCTCAACCTCCATCATCCAGGATGTGTGTTAGCTGATGTAACATAATTGGTTGAAGAACGTTGCATCAGCTTAATAAGTATGTGGTAGGACTTAACATGAAGCACATGCTAGTCTTCACCCTGCCAATAAGGGTTGGCAAAATTGTGTGATCATTCGAGTCATAGCTAATGGGCAAATTGGGCATGAAATGCTAAAAACAAAGTTTGTCATCAAGTTGAATTGGATTGTCCAGCAGTTACTGTAAAATAGAAAGGAGCTGCGGGGCGAGCATGAGAAGGTCAATTGGAATTGTGAATATGTGACAGTGATAAATTTCTTTTTATGCTTTTACACATATATTAAATATTTACTTTATGCTGTAAGTTTTGCTTTGTATTATTTTAGTCTGAAAATGAAAAAAAAAAGTACAGTGAATGCAGTAAATGCAGCTAAGCGGGCTCTCCCATTGAGACTAGGACTTATTTATTATCACTCAAAATTGTAAAAATCAAACATCAGTCTGGGCCTTCTGAAAGTCATACATATGTGAATACAATTAGGTTTCAGTTGTTAGGAATGGAAGTGGCAGTGTGCTTCAGTGAAAGTCAGAAAAATATATTTAATGCACTTCAAGCATACATATCCACATTTCATCTAGGAGGTTCAAAAAGAATGCATATCTTTTAGCTTGGTGCAAAGACACTATAAGAATCCTAAATGCTTGCAGAAATTAGCATTGTCATAGAGGTGGGGTCTTCACTTATGAAACTGAAGTGAAAGTGACAATTTGTCACCATGAAACACAGCACAGCCACAATGAAATGCATCCTCTGCATTTAACCATACACACCTCGCAGCAGTGCACAGCAATATCCAGTGCCCGGGGAGCAGTGAAGGGGATGGCAACTTGTTT
Organism: Hepsetus odoe; assembly: GCA_017165825.1. NCBI lineage: Eukaryota > Metazoa > Chordata > Actinopteri > Characiformes > Hepsetidae > Hepsetus > Hepsetus odoe. The sequence goes on from CM029389.1 coordinate 7,950,752, forward strand.
AAAGGTACCTTAGGACAACCTGCTGGCCCGGGATTTGAACTCACCAGGATTTGAACCCTCTCAATCCTGGGGCTTAGCTACTAACCACTAGGGATGTTTTTCTCAAACTGAGCGATCAGCTTTAATAAGTGGATGTTGAACTGAAACTACCAGAGGATCAGAGCACTATTGTTGGTAGTTTATCCTCTTACCCACTAATTCATGCCACTGTAATGTCTTTGAAATCAGCTACTAAAAGACCGATATTCTTATCATACTGGAAACAAGCGTCTAATTCAGGCATAGCCGAAAATTAGGGATCTTCCAACACAACACACTGATTGGACCCATTGTCTCTTTTCATGTTGCAGACAAGGACTGTGGAATTGCCCACCATTGACTGTGTGTCAGTATAGACTGCCTGCATAATTACCCTAATTAAAGCACGTTTCCATCTGTTTGTTTATGCTGCGAGTGAGTGAAAGGTAAAAGGAAGCCCCCAACCCCCAATCTCTGCTGTACTAATCAGGGCATTTTCAACAACTCTTCTGAGAGCTCTTTTAGAGTTTTCATTGGCACAAAAGCTTTTTATGTTGTAAGTACACACAGATTTTACATGCTCAGCTCTCCCCCCCCCACACACACACACACAGCATACATGCAGGTACACAAAATACGCAAACACACATATGCACACATATTACATGCATGCAGACTTAATGCTGTGGCAACTACAAAATTATGATGTTAGGGATAACCTATAATTAAGACTATCACTGTTTCAATGGTGGGGCATGACTGTTCAAATGAACATTTCTTAAACACTAAATCATTTCTTAAACACATCGACTTGGCTTCTCTTTTCAACAAGAAAGAGTCTAATAAAACCCTTTTCCAGAAAAAAAAGCCTAAACAGCTATTGGTCACTTAAAAGACATATAGGCTAAATCAAAACATTTGAAAAGCTGGACACTCATGTCTGTGTGAAATGCTTAGAGAAGAGTCTATATGTGTGTACCATAAAGACTCAGAAGTATGTTAACTAAATGCAGTGCTCATCAGAACAAATAGGGATGCCCAGTGTGATCAGCCAATGTGCTGCCTCAGTGCATTACAAATACACTGCTTTTGTCTTCAAATGTATAGTCAGAAACAAGATATTACATGCAAATTGTATGTACAAATAGTAGGCTTCCAGAGCAGGGATTTATCTTAGTCGTTGGACCACACAGGAACTTGAATGGAAATTTAAAAAGGAAAATATAGTCATTGTTAAACTCACGTGGTTATCTCTGCTGGAGACCAGCGTGAAGAACCAGATTAACCAAGTCATCATATAATATTGAATTATTTATAGTTAAAACACACTGTATCATGCTGTATTAAAGTATTTTACCTCTGATACTTGTGCAGCAGTTTTCACAATTCATTCATTAACATGGAAGTTCTAATTTCACACTGAAATCAAAAGCACTGTGGGAATGGACAGCTGGACTGTAGAGTTATACTGAAAGTGAAAGTGACTACTCTTGTCATTGTGAAATGCAGCACAGCACAACACAATGAAATTCATCCTCTGTGTTACACGCACGTGCAGCAAGGGGCAGCTATTGAAAGCGCCCGGGGATAGGGACGGTACCTTGCTCAAGGGTATCTCAGGGCAACCTATTGGTGAGGGAACTGAACCCACAAACTCCCTAACCACTAGGCCACCACTGCCTTGGGCAAGGCTTGCCTCTTTTGAGCCAGACTGGAAGACTTTGCCTGCTTGAACCCATGGTTGCATTGCTGCAGAAAGAAATAGTGGCTTGATAAGTCAAAGAAAGAATCAAACACCTCTGTGATCATGTTTCTTTGTGGAACAGAACAGAATGTTAGCAACAACCTAACTTTACTCGCACTTTTTGGCCTGTAAAGACTAGAAATGTATATTGACAGCTTAGAAAGTTCATTCTTTTGTTTCATTTGAGTCTAGTAATAGACATATGAATGTATTTTACCATTTATGTAGCATTTCCAGGGTCTTCCCTTCCCCAAAGCTATGATTGTTTACCATCATGTCAAATCCTTTGGTTGGGCCACTCACATTAAAAGTTGATTTTTCTGATTTTTGTTATTTAAGTGGATATTCATGTTCAGGCTTCAAACAGAGCAAAGCGTAAACTAATGGAAGAACTCACTGTGAGATACCTTGGAGAAAAAAAAACAAATTTTCTGCTGGCTGTTTATAAAAGTTTGATCTGTCCTATTCAACCAAAATACCTCAAATAAAATACCTAAGGGTTTCTTTTCACACACACACACACACACACAAACTGGAAAATTTACTCAGATAAAATCAGAAATCACTGGACTGTAACATATGGCAAATGAGCACTAACAGCTGAAAGCATGCACATTTCTATGAACAAAAAAAATTAGCAAAATGGATCCAAATTATACAGGAAAGTCATCAGACACATCCCAACACCCCAGACAGGTTCTGTTCACCAGATGCTATGTATCACTTTGGTGAGCAGGCAAAAACAAAGCCAATCAATACTCATCAGATCGATGTGATCGGCATATTATACCAAACCTCCAGGGAACTGATTGGTAACCCCTCACCAGCTGTGACACCTATTAGCAGCGAAACATAAACTCAGTAACTTCGGAATCAATACACACTTGCATGCTTGCTTGAGAGGCCTCAGACGAAAAAGAACAACAGTATGATCCAGAGTCATTAAATTAGCCCCATTATCTACCAGATTAAACCACAAAGGGCTTGTTCCTCAGCTTCATCGCTTGATCCCTCTGAGCAGGAACTAATGACACGAAGAAGTCTCTGCATTCCCCCATGCAAGGCTAGAGAGCTAAATCGCATTAATTACAGCCAGTTGGCAGATAGCTGGGGTGGCAGGTGGTGCCGGGAGAAGTGGGTAATTGCAAGGGGAAGTCTAGTCTTCAGAGCCAAAGGTGGACAAGCCTTTCGATTCTAACTCTCCTCTGATGCAGGCCACTCTTCCAACCAGGTGTTCCACCCAGTAATGGCTCCATGGCAAGGAATCATGGGAGACAGAGCTGGCCATGCTGTTGTAATTGCTGTCAATGAGAGGCTCCTGGATTGCACCGGCTTTTCCTCTCTGGTGCAATTTCAGACCATTTTGGAGAGACTTTTTTATACTGCAATTTAAAGGGGAAACACAATGAGATCCCATTATGGAAGATCCCGTTTTTCTTCTATTTCATTGTCTTTAAGAGGTCTACTTTAAGAGGCTTTTATGGTTTTACTTAGCAAAAGCTACCATTCACCATTCAGGCCATATATGTTATAGGGCATCCCTCCATCCATGCATTTATCTATCCAGTAGCAAAGTAATACAATATGTAAAGGTGTAAGAATGTTATTTGAGTGAGCAGGTATTTAGCTACCTTTTTATTTATCGATATAAGGCATGCATCTATCCATCCATCCATCCATCCATCCATCCATCCATGTCTTTTATCAAAACTAGGGTTGTGAAGGGGTGCTAGAGCCTTTCCCGTCACTCATAGGGAACAACAGCCTGTCCAGTGTTGTAGATAAGAATTAATTGTGTGTGGGTGTAACAGTGACTGTGGTGAACTTATAGTGCTGCTGCTAACTGCTGATTGTTGACAGCTGTGGCTCTGCAACTTCCCCCTCCTGCCAGGAGGGGCATTGTGCTGCCACCTGCTGGCTGGTGTGGATATATCACCCTCTGCCCAGGATGGCACCTTTACAAGTGAGTTGCAGAAAAAGCAGCTTAATTAGCCACTTCTGTGACTCTACACTTTATATACCAGAAAACAACTTGAGAGAAAAAAAAACACATTCAAAGAGTGTACTTTGATTTTATGATATTTCATGTAGTTAATGATATTAAAGATTATTGCTTGAAATGGGTTAGAACAAGTTAGCTCATAAAACAAGAGTAAATTGAAAAAGATGCTAAATTAGATTGAATAACGAAAATAATTATTTCAAGATTGACTCACACACACACACACACACACACACACACACACACACACACACACACAAATATCGATACTGGCACAGCTACAGACATATGGCAAATACATCTCTGTTGAGCAAAATGGAATTTACGCATGCACAGACATATGGCACTCGTTAAGTGTCACTGCAGTTTGATATTACTGGAAAGCATCCTAGATCCACTGGGCTCTGCATTCTCCTTTTGCGGATGATAAAAAATGTACCATTGGCACAAAAGTCTAGACGGGGTCTAGTCTAGATGTGTTGAAGATCAGCACTGGACTGGTAAAATGGTTGTCTTGAGACAGCAGACGAGTTCACATGGCCGTGGTGGGACTGCAACGCTGTGGGATACTGGCCATGGTGCAGAGGTCATGGTTTACTGAGCGTGTCATAGATATCCTCAATAATTAAAGGACCCTGAGCTAATCCCTAAATTCTGGCCATATACAGGGATGTTTAACTAAGGCTGAAAGACTTGTAGCTGTAGAAGGTTTCATCATATTTTCAGGGGCAGATTTAATGCTCATGATGTGTTCAAAAGAAAATTGTGTGTTTTATGTAGCCTCAGTCCAGGCCTTCTTGACTTGTGGCAGCCTGTGAGATAAAAAATAGCTTGCTTTATTGCTCTTGCAGGGTCATGTGTAAATAAAAGTGTAAGTAAATTCCGACACCTTACAGAGTTCATTGCATGTTACTAAAGTCATACCTCAGCCCAGCCTTTTAAAGAGTATTTCAGACAATGATTAATAGGTGTATCAGATAAAATAACCAATAGGACAGTATGTCATTCAACTTTGCTCCTACTACAAATTCTCTGTTCTCCTATTTACCTGGATACGCAAGCACTGGGCTGTGTCGCCTCAAAAAGTGCATTGCAAACATTCAGTTTTAATGCCAGATCAAACCTATGACTATAAAAGATGCACAAATGTCTACACACCATCTTGTGGACATTACTGAATAACCTCATGTTGCTTTTGCATCAGCTTTTTATGGATGATAGTGTAAAGATAATATTGTCAGAAGAATAGATTCTTAATCCTGCCTCAGATGCACTGCAAAAGGTTGTGAATAACCATCTGCATTCAGAATAGAATTCAGACCAATTTAGTTGTGATAGTGGAACCATTTTGTTTTTATATACATTCTCTGCTTCTACGTATGTGATTACTGTCCTCGACAGTTATGTTGAAAAAGAGAGAATGAGAGTAAGAGAGACAAAGAGAAGTACAGAGAGAGAAAGAAAATGTGAGTGGGGGAAAAGTAAGATAGAATCAAAGACTGAGGGAGGGAGAAAGGAAAGGAGGGGAAGAGAGAGTGAGAGAGAGAGAGAGAGAGAGAGAGAGAGAGAGAGAGCGAGAGAGAGAGCGAGAGGAGTGGAGAGAGAGAGAGGCAGTGAAAGAAAGGGATAGAGAGTGAGAGGAAGGAAGGGGGAGAAGAGCGAGAGACGAGATAGAGAGAGATAGCTATAGAGAGAGAAAGAGAGATACAAGAGTGAGAGGCAGACACAGAGAAGCAGAGAGAGAGAGAGAGAGAGAGAGAGAGAGAGAGAGAGGAGTGGAGAGAGAGAGGGTTTATGGGGGTTTAGGTCCAGCTGCACTGGATGAGGTATTAGTTCAGGGAGGTTACGGTCAAAAGGTTATCCTTGTTTCACATGAGACATGAAATTAACGTTTCGCCTTCATGAACACAAATTGCAGGTTTAGGGATGGAGACGTGACTGTGTGTTTGCACTGAGAGACACAGGTTGCCATGACAATGACTTTGGTGTCTGCCAAGCATGCAGGGCAACATATGGTTGGTTTGTGTTGTGTGTGTGTGTGTGTCTGTGTGCATGCGGGTGTGTAAAAGGTATGTTTGTAGCCTGTGTTCCAAGGTGGATTCAAGGTGCTAAATGCAGCATAGCAAACATTATTAATACACAACACAGCTGATAACCTACACTTCTACTGCAAAAGGCAGCACTCACAGCTCTGCTTCTTCCAGCTCACTCATAGCAAAGCACAGCACCTTTCATACTAAACTGCTAAGTGGTGCAGAATCCAGTAAGACATCATTCTCAAGTAAATTATTCAACACAGGGGTGATGTAGTGGCCAAAATATTCCCCCAGGACTTAAAGTGCAACGCATGTCAAAACCCTATGAAAACACTGTCAGCATGGGGTTTGTAAGAAGCTGACAAAAGCATCCTGCTCTGTCTGACATCCACTAAACTGAACAACTAATTTTATTAGTATTATTGTTCCTGTATAGATAGATAGATAGATAGATATAGCATATGACATTTTAATCCACAATTAGGATTTATTTGGCCTATTCCAGTGCTAACTGGACAAAAGGCAGAAAAACCCCACCAGGTCCCACACAAGGCAGAGGTGGACCACTAGTCCATCGGAGGTCCCACACAAATACAAATGCACTCACTCCCAGGAGCAGAAATTTACCCAAAAAGTGAATGTGAAAAGAAACAACCTTGCTAAGTGAAAGTGACTACTTGTCATTGTGAAACACAGCACAGCACACAGTGAGACACAAAGAAATACTTCCTCTGCATTTCACCCATACACTTATGCAGCAGGGGGCAGCTATTTAAAGGGCCTGGGGGGCGGCCCCTTGCTCAAGTGTACCTCAGGGAAACCTACTGATCTGGGATTTTAACCCATGACTTTCTGATGCCAGGGCCTATCCTTAACCACTAGGTCACCGCTGCCCCAGAAAGCATCCAAACTACCAAGTAAAAATCATAGTGCCACCATGGCAGAACCAATAGAGCAATTTAGATCTACCAGGCCTGCCCAGTCCTGGTCTTTAAGATCTAGCTCTATGCAGAATTAAACTGCCAGCCTATTCTGAAGGCCTTCAGAGTTGTTTGAAGTGTGCTGGAACAGATGTTAACAGTGGTGATTTAGGGAAATAAAATGTTTTCAGGTAAACTGAGAGTAATGTAATGTTATATATGCAATGTTGTCAGTATTATGGATTATTTCATGGAGGATTGATATTCATTTTCATTATGTGGGTTAGTGATGAAATCAGCAGCAGCCGAGATACATGAGCTCTGTTTGAGGAGCCGAGGGCTACATGCTCAACCCAGATGTCAGATGTTTTCAGTGTCTGAGCAGGGCATTCCCTGTCACTGTGAGTGTGTTATATAAACCTCGCAGAGTCATTGATGTCTCGTCCCACAACCTCCAGCACAAACACCACCTTCACTGACACTGTCCCTGAACTCAGATTGAACCAGACTGCTCCACACACACACACACACACACACACACCTACACACATGCACACACGCACACACACACCCTCCTTTTAAGTACTCACTCTCTCACTCACTCACTCATTCACTCGGTGCCGCACATCTCTTTGTTCTCTCTCATGGTACAGCTGAGATGAATGTAGTCCCACATGATCAGGTAGCAGCTCTCATACTTTGTGTCATGAAAATGGAATAGAAAATAGGAAGGAAAAAAAATAGCTCACTAAACCATAAAAACTTTTCTTCCTTGTAAAGTGTTTCCAAATGGTTCCTCTATGGCGCTGGTTCTTTAAATCGATAATTCTCATCAGATGCAAATTTTTAGCAAAGCTATGTTTTGAAAACTGGAGAAAATGTGGACCGTTTGGGGGTTCCAAAGGATTCATCTAGAAGTGTGAAGAAGATACAAGTATGTGCCATAGATATGTTACATTAGTGCTGATTGACCCCAAGGAAGCAAGCACTCATCAATAAAGAATAGTTCCACTGGGGAAAAAAAAAATTGGGTTTTAATTGGCTGGATTCTTTCAGTTAAATACCAGTCTTCACCAGCTAAGAGAAACTGTAATTGGCTTTAGCAAGTTGTTAAATCTGTTAAGCAACCCCTGGTCTTGTGACCTTTATCTTGTGGGGAAGATCTTGCAGAGACCAGATCAGACATCTAGTTAAACTTTGCCTGTACTTGATTTTGAGCGATGACATGTTACCCTACAACAGGTGTGCTGCTCTCTAGTGAGCTAAAACCTGCCTGTGGATTTCATCATTTGGACATTACACTTCATTTAAACTCATGGTGTTAGCATGTCATGAACCTGCAGTGCTCTCTGAGGATCTTCTCTAAGGTATGGCTCCAAGCTATCAGTGAAAACGTGTCCTACATCAAACTCTACAGGCAGCCTCAAAGCACCCCTGTCTACACCATGCAGTTCAGGCCTTGGTTTAGTGTTTAAACCTCATGTGTGGAGTGTGGAGTGTGCATGATTGACCTCCAGTATCTCTCTCTGGTCTGAAAACAACTAGGCTGCATCACACAATCCACAAAACACTTCTGGTGGGAAAGGCAAGCTAGTCCACCTTTGGCAGTTTCCTGTGACATGTTTTGGAGCCAGAGCCTTTCATCAAACTTCGTGAAGGACCGGATTGCTGTGAGGCAGCGTGATGTCTTCATGTATGAAACTATTCAGCACTTCAAGGCAGAACAGCTTGCTATGGCTAGTATTTACTCTAGTTATTTTAGGCCTCTGTGTATGTTCCTGAGACTCTGACAGTGTTAACCTCCCTCATGATTGGAGTAGAAGACTGGATCATTCTGGGCAATCATCACATTCTGCCAGTGTAGCTCCATTTTAACCAAGATGAACTCATATTTTTATTTTCATATTCATATTGTGGCAAAACCTTTTTTTTTTTTTTGCTTTGTGAAGTCAAACTTTTGCGAAGTCCATTTGACCCATATATGAAAAAGAAGCTGCACAACTACTCAATACTTTGATGGCCTGAAAACCAGCACATTTACATATGAATAGTTTATTTCCAAAAGGCTGTTATTGTATTTGTATATTCAACTCTGGATTTAAGGAGTTTCAGTTGACCTTTTGTACATTGCCACACTTTTTTCACCTTTATCATGTTGTTGCTGTTAAAATACCATGTGATGTCTGTCAAACTGTCCTAACTCTGTCATATTGCGCAGATTAAATGAAAGAAATGGGAACAAATGAGAGAGGCTGTAAATTACCTAAAGATAACAGGTTCTAGATTAAGGGGTTCTGACCACTCAGCGTTCAAAAAAAGCTGTAAACGGATCACTAGACTGATCATCTGCAATCATCTGCACCGGTTTTTTCACTGCTTCATGCTTTAAGGTAGATGGCTTTTTGATTCTGTTTGATGCTTCTTGCACAAGGCACTGTGTGGTTAAACCAACAAAAAAACTATCCTCTAAAACTGGTCAGGTAAAGTGACTGAACTGAAAATGAGAGCCAAAAACTACAAAAGCAAAATTGGACACAAAATTTCAAGAAATAAAGGATGGCTCAAGACTTTTGCACAATGTTGTGCAATGAAAAATATTCATATTTTTCATATAATTATGATTAGCAGTCTTTATACAGGATTTGGAAGGAATATTAAAAGTCGTCAAAAATGTGTTTGGGAATGGAGTGTATATAAGCAGTTATTCAGCCTACAGCAAGGTACCGTCCCCATCATTGTCCCCGGGTGTTTTAAATAGCTGCTCCATGCTGCACGTGTGTGTATGGGTGACAAAAGTCAAATAGTCACTATCATAGTCACTCTGACAGTATAAATATAGTTTCAGTGTTTGAAGCTTTTTAAATAAGGCACATCGTGGCATAAATCATAACTCGCAAATTAAAAAAAGTAAAGGTTTTTCAAAGAGTAGTTTGATGGTGCAGTGGTAAGCACAAGGGTTTTGGTTCAGTTTCCAGCTGGGATTGCCTGGGATAGGTCCATGCTGTGTGGAGTTTATGTTCTCCTCTAGTCTGTGTTAGGATCCCTGCAAATGTACTAGTTTCCTCAACTACATACATACATACATACAACTACATACAGTATCTCACAAAAGTGAGTTCACCCCTTACATTTTTGTAAACATTTTAATATATCTTTTCATGGGACAATACTGAAGATATGACACTTTGATACAATGTAAAGTAGTCTGTGTACAGATTATATACCAGTGCAAATTTTCGGTCCCCTTAAAATTACTCAACACACAGCCATTAATGTCTAAACCACTGGCAACAAAAGTGAAAAATGTCCACATTATGCCCAATTAGCCATTTTCCCTTCCCAGTGTCATGTGACTCGTCAGTGTTACAAGGTCTCAGGTGTGAATGGGGAGTGAGTGGGGTGTGTTAAATTTGGTGTTATCGCTCTCACACTCGTCACTGGAAGTTCAACATGGCACCTCATGGTAAAGAACTCTCTGAGGATCTGAAAAAAAGATTTGTTGCTCTACATAAAGACGGCCTAGGCTATAAGAAGATTGCCAACACCCTGAAACTGAGCTGCAGAACAGGACCATACGGGGCGGGTAGGTTTAATGGGACGGGTCCCACTCAGAACAGGCCTCACCATGGTCAACCAAAGAAGTTGAGTGCACGTGCTCAGCGTCATATCTAGAGGCTGTCTTTTGAAAATAGACTTATGAATGCTGCCAGCATTGCAGAGGTTGGAGGGGTGGGGGGGGTCAGCCTGTCAGTGCTCAGACCATACGCCGCACACTGCATCAAACTGCATGGCTGTCTTCCCAGAAGGCCTCTTCTAAAGATGATGCACAAGAAAGCACACAAACAATTTGCTGAAGACAAGCAGACTAAGGACATGGATTACTGGAACCATGTCCTGTGGTCTGATGAGACCAAGATGAACTTATCTGGTTCAGATGGTGTCAAGCATGTGTGGTGGAAACCAGGTGAGGAGTACAAAGACAAGTGTGTCTTGCCTTCAGTCAAGCATGGTGGTGGGAGTGTCATGGTTTGGGGCTGCATGAGTGCTGCCGGCACTGGGGAGCTACAGTTCACTGAGGGAACCATGAATCCCAACATGTACTATGACACACTGAAGCAGAGCATGATCCCCTCCCTTCAGAAACTGGGCCGCAGGGCAGTATTCCAACATGATAATGACCTCAAACACACCTCCAAGACGACCACTGCCTCGCTAAAGAAACTGAGGGTAAAGGTGCTGGACTGGCCAAGCATGTCTCCAGACCTAAACCCTATTGAGCATCTGTGGGGCTTCCTCAAATCGAATACTGACACTTTGGGCACAATGTGGACCTTTTTCACTGAAGGGTGTACTCACTTTTGTTGCCAGTGGTTTAGACATTAATGGCTGTGTGTTGAGTTATTTTGAGGGGACAGCAAATTTACACTGTTATACAAGCTGTACACACTGACTACTTTCATTGTACTTTAATTTTAAGTATTGTATCTTCAGTGTTGTCCCATTAAAAGATATAATAAAATAAAAAGGGGTGTAATCACTTTTGTGAGATACTGTACATGTCAGTTGGATATGAGATGCTAACTTGCCACCTAGGTGTGACTCATCTGTCATGGACTGCTGACCTGGCCCTGGTGTTTGTGTGCATTTTTCCCGATGAACACTGAGACAGGACCACCCCCACCCCCACAACCCTAGTTAGGGTAAACAGAAGATGGATGTCTTTGCAATTATATGACTTTTTAATATAATCAAAAATAATGCATAAATAATATGAAATAAATAGTAGAAAAGAAGTACTGCAGCAATCAGCAGTTTGTTGTGTAGATTATGTAGGTATTCGAGTGAGTTTTTAGAGTGAGTAACTGAAGTGTGGGCCCACCTGAATCCTGAATTTAACCAGATATTGGGACTCAAGACACTGACCTAGACTCCAGACTTGTTTAAGTCCATTCTGAATTGGCCACATAAGGCAACTTGTGAACATCTCTGGTTTAAACAAGATTACTTTTGAAGGATTTCTTGACCCCTAGTTTTACGTTACCGATGTGTGCAAGAAGCAGAAGCTGACACAGTGCTACACACTTGACAGGGCCTTCATTTCCTGCAGTTGTGCTTTTCTGCACCAAGTCATGCCTATAGTAGTGAGACGTGTGGGTGAAAGTGAACAGAAAGTATGTTGCATTCCAAGAGTGGCAGAAAGCACATGTTCCTTGCTTTTCTTAAGCAACTAAAAACCCCTGTAGATTACCACAGTAAATCAGCCACAGATTGCATCTCAACAAAACCCAGCTCAATGTAAGTAATGCAAAAGGTGCAGGGACCTTCAAGTGCTTCTCTGCATAACCATGAGCCATTAAAAGCAAAACTATTTCCTAATCTAAATGTGTTTCTCACACAAACCGATGATGTACTGCTGCAGGAAAACGAAAAACATTTTCATTTATGGTCATTAAGAAATCATCTCGGAATTTGATTGCTCAGGTGGATCTCTCTCTCGCTCTCTCTCTTTCTCTTTCTCTCTCTCTCTTGCTTCACTTCTTCATTGCGCATTTTAGATTACAGAAAGATTCAACTGTGGCTTAATTAAAATATTCCATCTGATTATTTTCCCTGTATTTACTCATTATACCCACTGCCATATGCAGACATTAAATAAAGCCTTTCAAGTTCCTTTTTGCATTTCACTCACAAAGAATGTAAAAAAATAAACACTGGATAGATCTAGTTTTGTTGCCTTTTGTAACATCAGCTCTAAATGATCATGCATATGCCTTCTAAATGACAGCTAATTAGCCTCCAGTTACCATGTACAGAGTAAACCCAGCTGCATCTACATCTGTTTTGGGCCTGAAGCTCCAAGATGATGACCTAAATACAGTGTTCATTGTGTGCATAGATGTTGCAGGGCTTAGTGAACACAAGGAAAAGTAGTGCTTTTTAATTTTTATATATTATTCATACAAGAGAACTAAACGGTATATTGCCTCAAGTGATGTGGTCCAGTAGTTACAGACATTCCTTCTAATTGGTGAATTCATCTACTTTAATGGGCCTCCATTGCTGACTCAGCTCGTATAATCTCCATAAAAAGAAACAGGATGTCTACGAAAAGCCATGCATGCATCTAAGATTATTATGCCCAAGTGTCAGCAAGCCAGTAATGGGTGAGAGCGCATTGGAGCTGTGAGTGATGAACCACCTTTCAGTCTTTGGGATGAGTGGAAGTGGTGCTTGATCCAGAAGTATCCGCCCAAAAGCAGAACCTGCCTTCACTAATGCTGTTGTAGCCGAATCCAGTCAAATCCTCAACAACATCAAGTGCAAAGCCTTTCCAGAGGAGTAGAAGCTTTACTGCAGAAAAAAGGTTAAAAAAATTCCTAATAATATCCTATTATTAGAAGAAATTTTGAATGGACTGGTCTCTACAATCATCTGAAAATGCCAAAAGCCCTTCGTTTATGATGGAGTTCTATTAGTCTTGGCTACTTCTGATATTGTACACTAAATTTGGACATATTTTCTTTAAATTGTAGCCTTTTTGTGTATAACAGTGTTTAAGTAATGCTTTATTGGGCCATTTGTTGGATTATGTTCTTTGCTCAAATGTATGTTTTTGTCCAAAGGCCTTCACATTTCCTTTATATCTAAATAATACAGCGAGCCAATTAATCCAGTTATCACTGTGGTTTATGATAAAGACATACTAGAATTGTTTTAGACCCACTACAGGGATGTCATGGCCTAATGTTGAGAATCACATGATACCCTCAAAAATACCCTCAAAAGCTTCTCTGTTTTCACAGTAAGCTAACTGTCATACTATGATGCAGATGAGACACAGCAATGACCCATTTTATGAGGGTTAACACACTTCTCATAAGTCTACTTTATATTTTCCTATTTTGTTGAATAAATACAGATTTTTGTCCTCTGTGTCACTTCACATTTGCAGCCCAGTGAAACAGGATGTCATGCCTAATCAGTTACCTGACCAATTAGGAGGCCAACAAAAAGTTCAACTGAGCTTCATGACTGTGACTTTTTGTGACATTTGATTTTGGCTTTCTTGAATTCAGTTATCACAACTTAGATTTAGAGATTAAACTAATCAAATTTAACCATAACAGCATTTTTTTAAGTGAACGGGACTGCTCTGTCATTGTGAAACACAGCACAGCACCCAGCGAACCATAACAAAATTCAACATCTGCTTTTCACCCACACACCGTGCAGCAGGGCAGATATTTAAAGTGCCCAGGGAGCAGTGTTGGGGGCGGTACCTTGCTCAAGTGTACCTCAGGGCAACCTACTGGTCTGGGATTCAAACCTTCTGACTTTCCGACCCTGGGGGCTAATCCCTAACCACTAGGCCACTGCTACCCCATTTACTTAACCTTTTTTACCTACAATTATATATAAAAATTAGCAATCAGTTACCATGAATGACTGACATGGTTGTGAAATATAGGGGAATAGCAACAATAATAACATTGTGCTGTACTGTACGAGTATTTTGTCATTTTGTATCAGTACTATATTAGTTCTAGCTGTGATGTGGTTTGTTCATTTACTCTTGGCTTAGACATTAGGCTGAGGGCTAGTGTGCTAGACTGAGCCACAATGAAGCCAAGTCTGAATGGATAAGGCACCTGTTTTGATGATGTTGAACCTTGTATCATCAGTTTATTTTTCCATTTTTTGAAGCAAATCATGCAAAAAGTCCAACTTTCAAATGAACTTCAATTAAAATATTTTTGTTTTCTTCAGTATAGTTACCCATTCTAAGATACAAGGAACAATAATTATGGTGGAAGAGGTATCTGCCTTAAATCACAAAGTTGTGCTGGTATATATTAGATTCCTGTAGGCAACGATGTAGATTTGTATCTCATAATTCAATACATTATTGTTTTCATTAGTGTAGAACCTTTCCTCCACTGTAAAGATTTGTTAAAGCGACACATTAATATGAACAATCATTAATACTGATCATAAATAACAGTACATTTTATTCATTAATTACTCATGAGGAGCCCCTGCTAATGAACAATTTAATCATCAGAGTCGTAAAGCTTTTGGTTCTGTGGAAGGAGTGAGTGTGTCAGTGCTAGACACCCACTGGGGGTGCATGGGAGACTTACATGCTTTATTCCCTTCACTGTTCTCAGCATCACAGCACTCCTTAGCTTTAGGGTCAATTCACGGTCATGAGGCAAGAAACAGTGGATAAACATACTCTTGCACACACTCGTCTTTGCTCTCGTAAAACACTTTTGCGATAATTCCAGGTCAGTGGCACATGCAGTAAATACGGAATTATGCGTCCTCAGTGCAGACAATGTGTGTGACCGTAACAGCTGATGATTCATAACCACTGAGAGATGTTCGCCTGTTCACACACACACATACAATGTCTACATATGAAGTGGAAGCTGAAGTGAATATCATTGGTGATCTCATGCCTCCTGTCAAGGAGTAGATTATATTATATTATATTATTATATATATATATATATATTTGACTGAAGCCAAATTGTGATGGCCTGATGATTTGGTCAGAACATCTCCAAAAAATGGCAGGTCTTGTGGGGTTCTTCAATAATGCAGTGGTTGGTACCCACCAAAAGTGTTCAAAGGAAGAACAACTGGTGAAGAGATGAAGGGTGATGGGTGCCCTAAGATCATGGGTCGAAAAATGCATTCCAAGGAATTATTTAATATTATGTAATATTATATATACGTTTCCAAAATAAGAAAAGGGAAAAAGCTTTCATAAAAATCTATTTCATGGCATGATCCCTCTTTCTTATACTATTAGCAGTGTTCAAGTTAGCTCAAAATTGATGCCTATCCCCCAGACTAAAACTGTGGATGATGAGAGGTGTGTACTGGGTCGGTGGAAAGCATTTTTTAAGAACCAGAAGTAACAAGAGGAACCTTAGAGCTGAGGCAAGGGTTGGAGGGAGATGTACTTTTACCCACAACAAAGAACTGGCTGACTATAAACAGTGAGAGTGTAATACTGATGTGATATGCAAAAAAAAAAAAAAAAAGGGTCAGGTCAAGCCTTGACCTGAGTGAGCCAGTGGATATGGAGAAATCACAGCTCTGATTGGTTAAGAGGACTAAAAGAGGTTTTAAAGAGGGGTTATCTGAAGCTAGGTATTAGGTCATGAGATTGGTTTTGAACTCTGAATGCTGCTCTTCTTTTCTGTTAATATTCATTTAAATGAAAAGAGATCTTTCGTTTCTCATGTAAAACTGTGATTTGCATCAAAGAGAAAAAAGCAGGTTTCCAGGAAAAGAGCCTTCGTTCACAGCTCTGTTTAAACCCATTGCCTTTGCTAAATCACCAATGAAGTACCATTTTTAGGGTGTAATAAATAATTATATGGGGCAGTGGTGGCCTAGTGGTTAGGGCGTTGGCCTCATGATCGGAGGATCGGTGGTTCGAACCCTTTCCCAATAGGTTGCCCTGAGGTACCCTTGAGCAAGGTGCCGTCCCCGTCCCGCTCCTCCCTGCGATGGGCTGGCGACCTGTCCAGGGTGCGTCCCCCGTCCTTCGCCCTGTGTGCGCTGGGTTGGACCCCAGCACTCCCCCGCGACCCCATTTGGGACAAGCGGCAGATAATGGATGGATGGATGGATAAATAATTATATGAACAGACATGTACAAAACAGCTATAAAACTTTTTTTTTTGAAAAACATTCTATTCAGGCATATAAAGAGCAAGTCGAGGACAGTTATCATCAAATTTTTATAGCTGGCACACCCAATGCCATCTTAAGTGTTGTTTTCAAATGTATGCCAGTGGGGGAGCACAAGCTTTACCACACACTGAATACATTTTAAATATAAATTAAGTGGAATGTGCGCTCTCAATTCTGTCTAATAAATAATTGAATAACCACCATAGCTGCGCTTACAACAATGTGACTGGAGCATCGAGTAATACTGCTGGTGCTGGTTAGGACTTTGTGAAAATGGATAATTCACTAACTTGTATAATAATAATAATAATAATAATACTGTGATGAACAATTATTTAATAAAACAATGCGATCAATTTTAGGAAGTGTAAAATAACACATTTTTAATGATGTAAAATGTGTTGAACCTTCATGCAGTGCATAAGCATATATCTGCTGTGTACACAATTAATATGATTTTTTTGTTCTGATTTAAAACATCCAGTTTTACATTTGCAATATGTCATATTATCTTTTTCTTTCGGCTACTCCCGTTTAGGGGTCACCACAGCAGATCAACCGTCTCCATTTCTTCTGGTCCTCTGCATCTTCCTCCTTCAAGCTGACCACCTGCATGTCCTCTCTCACCACGTCCATAAACCTCCTCTTTGGTCTTCCTCTTCTCCTCTTTCCTGGCAGCTCCATCTTCAACATCCTCCTTCCAATATAATCCTTGTCTCTGCTCTGGACACGTCCAAACCACCGCAACCTTGCTTCTCTAACTTTGTCTCCAAGACGTCTAAACTGAGCTGTCCCTCTAATATACTCATTTCTAATCCTGTCCAACCTCATCACACTCAATGCAAATCTCAGCATCTTTAACTCTGACACCTCCAGCTCCGCCTGCTGTCTTTTCATCATGGCCACCATCTCCAACCTGAACAACATAGCTCGTCTCACTACTGTCCTGAAAACCTTCCCTTCCCTTATACAATAGTAAAATATGACCACAATCTGTTTTTTTGGAAAATTACATTCCCTCCCTTATTTGAGTCCCAACTAGTGTTGCTGGAGCCAATTCCAGGGCAAAAGGCATAGAAACAACCCTGATAAGTGAAAGTGACTATTTTGTCATTGTGAAACACAGCACAGCGCACAGCGAGACACAACGAAATTCAACCTCTGCTTTTCACTCATGCATACCATGCAGCTGGTGGAAGCTACTGAAAGCGCCCGGGGAGCAGTGATGAGGATGGTACCTTGCTCAAGGGTATCTCAGGGCAATTTACTGGTTCTGGGATTTGAACCCATGGCCTTCTGACCAGGGGCAGTGGTGGCCTAGTGGTTAGGGTGTCGGCCACGTGATCACAGGATCGGGGGTTCGAACCCCTTCCCAATAGGTTGCCCTGGGGTACCCTTGAGCAAGGTGCCGTCCCCGTCCCGCTCCTCCCTGCGATGGGCTGGCGACCTGTCCAGGGTGTGTCCCCCGTCCTCGCCCTGTGTGCGCTGGATTGGACACCAGCACTCCCCCGCGACCCCGTTTGGGACAAGCGGCAGATAATGGATGGTTGGATGGATGGATGGCCTTCTGACCCTGGGGCTAACTCCCTAACCACTACTAGACCACTCCTACCTTAGTTTCCAGGTAAAGAGGTTTGTGTAAAATTGGCTTATGAGGCTTCGGTGAGTGGGTTTGTTTTTGTGGCCAGTTATGACATCAAGCAGCAAATCCTATCAGCCTGCAGAATGTTTTCTGGAAATGAGGGGAAAAAAAGCCAAAAGGTCAGAGAATCCACATTTCAAAGAGTGTCAGATAATAGAAAGTGAGCATTCATAATGTTACTCAATCCCGTCTGACAACTATATCAGACAATTCTAGCATTTATTCCAACACCAGTTGCCATTACTGATGAAACAAGTCTGACACTTCTTGCAAGAAGCTGTGTATAAGTCGGTGTATGTGAGTCATCACGAAATGTTAATGTTAGTGTCATGAAGCATTTCAAATACTGGCTTCAGTTTTATTTTCTCCTTTATGCAACATAAGGTCTTCCAAACATTCCTACCCTATGCATGGTTATGTCCATTCTATGAAATAAATACATTAACAGAGTAACTGAATAGTGTGTACTAATGCTAATACTAATGAGTTATCCATCAACACTTTGTCAAACACTCGGCCATTCACTATGTGGCATCTGCAAGTTAATTCCTCTATATTAACAGTCCTATGGACCTGTAGTACATCTCTCAGTACGACAGCAGGAAACGGACATTTTGCCAGCTCCGCTGCATGGCCTATTTGCCTGCGGCTTTAACCTTTGATTCCACTGAGACACTGAGCTCTGAATCAGCTGTAATCCTACCATAAGCAGTTCGTGAGCATGAATCATAAACAACTGGCATCAACCTTAATCAAATCATCATGTTCACCTAGATCAATATCTTTGTAGTAAATGCAATGAAATTTACCAATCGATTACCAGCCAGCATACACTCATCACTGATTACACTGATTACTCAATGATTACTCACAGTATGTTGCTAGTGCTGCATATGGTCTGCATTGTTGAGTTTGAGATCACTTAAAGGATTTAAGACAAGTCGAAGTTGTCAGGTAATAATGACAAAACCAGAGTAATTGCATCACACCACCTAAAGGACATTTCCTCTCATCCTGAGGGTAAAAATATAAAACGCGGATATTTTACAAAATCTGAATCATAACTTTGCCGCAGTATTTCAGTATCATTCAAAAGTCTGAATACACTGAAAAATTGCACCCCTTTACCTTGATGCAGCCTTACACACACTATGCATTCTCTATAAGCTTTATGAGGGACCACATGGGTTGCTTCTCCAATTTTGACTTAACTGAAGAAACCAAAATGTGTTCTTTAGAGTGATACTGAAATAAATACCAGAATTAACAGGTATTCTAGGGCCCTAAAAATGCTCCCCTTTGGTTTTGCTTTGAACAATCTCTTTATGCACATTTATAGTTAGATTCTGAAATTTACTTGGGGACACTGAAAAAATAGGTCTTAAATATTTACGTTCTATTTGCTGTGGATGGACATCGGCAGTAGCTTTTGTGTGTCCAAACCTTTGATTCTTAAAGCAAAACATTTTTGAATTATGCTATGGGCTGGCGACCTGTCCAGGGTCCCCTGTCCTCGCCCTGTGTGCGCTGGGTTGGACACCAGCACTCCCCCGCGACCCCGTTTGGGACAAGCGGCAGAAAAATTGTTTGAGAGGTCAGAAATGAAACAAACATACCTGCAAAGGTTTACTAAAGGGAGTTTTAAACTGTATCTTAGCACTAAATTAATTTGTATTACATTTTTGCTAAAAAAAATATATATATATAATGTTATAATGTTGTTACTGAATCTAATATGTAAGGCATTCAGTCCATCTCTGAATGCATTTCCAAGGACGAGGTCTGCTTGGCTATATTTCCTCTATAAACAGGAAACAAACCCTGGACAATTTTCTGTTTAAAATAAAAAAAAAACAACAAATAAAATACACAAAGACTTGAAATTAAAAGTTTTTATTATTTTTTTTTTTTTACTTCCTGATATAATCTTCTCTGAGTGTATAGTAATCTCCAAGGTTACCTCACTGCTGTATGTAGTTGTGCTTTAAAGCAAAAACTGTTTGGATCTTTGGTCAGCAGAGCCAGAATTTGACCGCATGATAATAGAAACTGTGGTCCGTGATTAAAGATGTTTTAGTGTCACCGCCATGTACCATTCAGTGACTTGCTGGACAAATCGCCAACATCCTTCAAGGTGGGCCATTACAGAGTCCAGTCTCACAACAACTGGACACCCTGCCAGTCAAAAGGACACAGCAGGGAGAAAAATGAGGCGAGTGCTGCTGGGGTCGGGGGGGCCAGACAAGACAAAGCAGCAGAAAGAGGGATTAGTGTGAGCTATGCTGACAGGACTGTTCACCACTGCCACTCACTGCGCTCCCTCTAATGGATTACAAGCAGAATTCAGGCCTCCTGGGAGTGCTGGATATGGCAAATGAGTACGAGTTAGATGGACAGGTAGACAGGTCAAAAAAAGAAAAGGATGAGGAGGATGAAAGGTAATAATGAAGATGACAAAAGGAGAAAAAGAGTTTTTTGTATCTTTAGTGCCTTCAGAAGTGTGTGTGTGTGTGTGTAGGTGTATCTATATGAGAAAAGGCACTACAGTGCTAACAAACAGTACAGAGACAAGGACCTCCACTTAGCTGGCAGTTTATTAGGTACACATACCTTTCTCTAATGGCGCTGTCATGTCAGTGTCACCACTGTGCTAAGAAAGGTTCACTAGCCAAATATTACCTGCTTAGGAATGATTCCTTTACATTGTTGGAAGGTGTGTGGGAGTGATGCACATATTGGGTCGATACCTGTGATGTGTGTGCAAGGTGGAACTAAAATGGACTTTTCTGGTTCCATACAGCAGTATAAATACAGGATGATAGAGGTTTCACTAGAATTGCTAACATATCACAATTGCTGGTTTGAAGATTTTGCCCCATCCATTCTGTTCCATGAAAACAGTCCATTGTTTAGCTGGTGTAGCTTAAAATGTGCTTTAACATTACACTCCTTAAACTGCAACAGTCAGTGTCTTTATTGACCTTCAGACCAGTATGAACTTGCAGGTTTACATTGAAAAGTGGAATTTCTCCAGGTAAAATACAAGTATTTTTCCCATTTACATAAATGAAGAATCTTTCCAAAGATAACCTTAAAGAATCTTTAAAAACTCAGCAAAAGTTTGGAAAGCAGTGTAGTGTGTGTCTGTAGTAGGCATGCCATATTGCAATGGAGAGGAGTATGAATTTCATATTTGAGCTCTCCGGCCATAGTTCATGCAGTTCTGCAGAGTTCCATCATAAATATATTCCATAGTTAATGGTGTGAGATGCTTTCTGACAAAAACAAAGTAGAAACAGAAAGGCGAACAGGTAGGGCAGCGGTGGCCTAGTGGTTACGGAGTTGGCCCCAGGATCAGAAGGTGGAGGGTTTGAATCCCAGATCAGTAGGTTGCCCTGAGGTACCCTTGAGCAGGGTATCATCCCCATCACTGCTCCCTGGGCACTTTCAATAGCTGCCCCTGCTGCATGGTGTGTAAAAGTAAAATGCACTTCGTTGTGCCTTACTGTGCTTTGAAAGTGAAAAAAGTGAAAGTGACAACCCTTGTCATTGCAAGGTCACAGCACACAGTGAACCTCTTATTTAACCCATGCACTCAAACACTGTGCAGCAGTGGGCAGCTATTGAAAGTGCCCGGGGATCAATGACGGGGACAGTACCTTGCTCAAGGGCACCTCAGGGCAACCTCAATCTTCTAATCCTGTGGCCAACTCCCTAACCACTAGGCCACCGCGGCCCAGACCTCTGCATTTAACCGGGGAGCAGTGATGGGGACGGTACCTTGCTAAAGGGGACCTCAGGGCAACCTAGTGGTGAGGGAATCGAACCCACTATCTTCCGATGCAGGGGCAACTCTCTAACCACTAGGCCACCGCTGCCCCGGTGCTTTGCTTTACAATTACAAGAATAGTCATTTTTTCTTTTTTCACTTCACTTAGAAAAAGTATTGTTTTCTTCTCACTGGGGTGGTACCCTCACAGGTAGTTTTATGCTGTAAAAGTTAGAATGACATAATATTCTGTTGTAGTTCAATTATTTTTAGCTGCTTTGACTCCATACACATTGTGCAGTCAGTAACTCCACCACTGTTGTACTTTAGATCATTAGGTTATAAAAAATACAAATATTGCCCTCTTTCCTGAGATAAATAGATTTAAGGTAGAAATCTAGACTTCAGGGAGGTCATTATTTGAAATTCATTAAACAAACAAGCAAACCAAAAATGTACCCGCATGGTTTTTCTTCTAAAAAAGGTGAATGAAAAAGAAAGCAAGTTGGGGTCCTGCTCTTGAACAGAACAGTGAAAGGGTTTAATGAAGTTGAATGAAGATTCTTTATGTATTAAAACACGTTTTAGATCTGTGTCCTCATATTTTTGCCTACAGGTCCCACAGCAGTTGGACAAATTATTTGAGCTGAGCTGTGTGCTTACAGAACTCACAGCTGTGTTATTTAATCAACCTCCTGCTGGCTGATTAAAATCACATACACAGCAAGAACTAACCACCACATTTCTTTCAACAAGACTTTATAACAAAGTTACAACAAGCCCCACGTTCTGTCTCAGTAAATGAATAAGTAAATAAATCAAAATAAATAAATGCATTAAAGAGGGCTGTTTCAACTCAGGCTGCTGGTTGAGTTGTCTGGACAAAGTTAACATTTTCATTGAAAGCTGAAATGCATATGTTGATTATGTTAAACAATTGGACAGTTGTCAGTCTGCATTGAGTTTGGGGGCGTACTCCTCAGATCAGCTCTGAAGATGTAAAGGTAGCTGTCTAGCTACGTATCTGCACATCAATCTATTACCTTTAAAAATTGAGCTAGATATTACATAACGATTTCAATTTGGGTTTGACTAAATTTGGTTTGGTTTGGTATGCAGACATCTTGTCGTGGACACACAAAGCATTTTGGGAAGTGTGGAGAGTCTCTGAAACACCTTTGTTTGAAAAACCTCAGGCTCAGCCTAGGCTCAGAAGAAAATGAGACTTTCGAGCTGTAAGAAACTCGTTAGAAATAAGAGTTTTACATTCAAAAGCAGTGATTTTGTACATTTCTGCTTTGGCTACTTTATAAAAGAGCCATGCTACAAGGCAGACAATGAGAACAGAAGTCATTTACATATATCTAACTTAAAGAGACAGCAACAGAAACAGTCTGTGTTATTCTAAGGCATGAGGAGGGGATGGAAAATGTTCGTGTAAAAAATTCTGACTGGTTTTGATTCATAAAACAACATAAAAACTTCAAGAGGAGAATAGAATACAAAAAAGGAAACTGCAGAATATGGCCTATTTACCAGCACATGCTGTCCAGTGTGTGCGAGAGCGATACTGAGCGTGGCTTGTTCCTGATAATGTTTCTGTGAACGCTCACTCATTCATCTTCTCTCTTTAATGGTTTTGCCGCTTTGGCTAAGGAGCAATAGGAAACACGTGCTGTTTTTGCTTTTCTAGGCAGCCCATTCCCGGCCACATCAGTGGGCTTTTTGGCTAAGGCTTTAGTTCAGTCTCTGTGGTGTTATGATTACTGAGACCACTTAAAAGTCTGCCCATCTCTCTCATTATGATAAAGGGACTCTGCAGAGCATGCTGGGGAGCACAGCCTTGCTTTGCCCCGCCGAGCGAAAAACCACAGCGACGTCTGGAAAGAGGGTTTAAATCATCCAGAGCAAACTGCTGAGCTGCTAGATTGCATCAGGCATGAACACTGGCAACAGTTTTAATGTTTTCAATGTTTTTTTTATTTTATGTTTTCCCATAATTTTAGTTTGGTTTTGTGTACCAGAAACAGCCATCATTGTTTTTGACATCACCCTAACCCTAACGTCTCTTTATCTAATAGAATTAAATACAATTACAATTTACAACTCACAGTAAGTCATGCTGTGTCATAAACCATTGACAAGTGTGCAGGGGTGTTTCTTACAGAAAGGTTTTCCATTTTATTTATTTATTTATTTATTTTAAGTTAAATGCAGATGGAAATTTCTAATCCCAAGAACTCATTTGCTTGCAATTATGGTTAAGATTATCTCACCAAACAATTTTCATGAAGTACAGTTTACTCCTGACGTGAAAGCTAAATAAATGTCTACATGCATCAGAAAGTTAAATGAAATGCTTTCTTCAAAAAACTTTGTTTACAAAAATTCTTTCTCCTACTTAGAAAAGCTTTGCATGTTAACTAAAAGCGTCTGTGCCAAATATTTTATTTAGCTTCCTTTTTGTGGTGCATTTTTCTTTGTGTTTCTCTCCTGACATTTTTCTTTTTCTGCCTGGAAGGTACTGACACACCCAGAAAAGCGCTAGAAGCGTCATCATTAAACTGCAGATATGGCCTAATGGTCAAAGAAATGCTTGCAAGCAAAGGGTTCAATCCCGCAAGAAATGTGGACAGTGGGAAGTTGGTGAACAAGGTCTTCCCGCTCCTGCATCCATGCCTGAAGTGCCGTCCAACACTTAACCCCTTAACTGCCTGCCTGGGTGTAGGTACTGCAGCTCACTGCTATGAATACTATGAATACCTTAGTTTTGATTTGTGGGGATTAGACATGTAGCTCTAGTTCTAAACTAAAATGAAAGTGACTATTTGTCATTGTGAACAGCACAGCGCACAGTGCACATGATGAAATGCTTCTTTGCAGCCATGTCCAAATTTACCAGCAACAGAATATTGAGTGGTCAGTATGTTTTGAATCTGGACTTGCTGATATGTTGTACATCATCATACATTTTTTTTTTCAATAAGCAAAAAAAAAAAAAATGGCACTTTATAAGAAGCATAGCTACACATGGTGCTTTGACCCAAGGCTGGTGTGTGAAATGAGAGTGTAAGTAAGCAAAGCTACTCTGTTTAGAGGAGCAACAGGCCTTACTAATCTGATAGCACCTGGATAAGCAGTAGTTGGCCTGCTGGTAGCTCTCCATTCACTCCTGCTAGAGCCATTTGCCTGAGTGATGCCCTACTGATTCAGCAAGACGAGAACACACAGGAGGCCACAGATAAACATCCACTTGCTGCTTAATGCTTCCACATGAATGGCACTTCGTCTGGACCTGACCATGATCCTTCTCCCACACCTGCAAGTGGGAGAGTTACGAGCAAGGTTAGAGCACTTCTATATTGAAGCAGACGAAACAATCGCTTGTTTGCTCATAAGAACAACGGCCTTCATGGAACTTGACAGCATCAGTTAGATTTGTTGGTATGCATCAACCATGGGCAAGAGCATAGAGGGGATTTATAGATATAACGGTGCTAAACTTTAGGTTAAAACCATGCAGTGCTCAGCAGAGGCAGGATCTCAAGCATTTTCTTGCATAAACACTCTTTTATATGACTATCTAAGCTCTGGTTTCAAAGGACTGCAATTAATTAGCAGAAGAAGGCCCTTGGATAAGTCTGTGCAATATGTTATTCTAAGCGATAATGACTTCTTCACACTTAAGCCACTTTCAATGTGAACTTAGACAGCAGTTAGAAGTGGCTTTGAAAGCGAATTGTTTCAAGGTTTTTCCAGGTTTTCAATGATTTTTCTCTGGGTCAGCTAACAAAAGACTAAAGAAAACCTAGAACTGGCTTTTGAATCTCTCCTCACATTTATATGTTCACACTGGAATGTGTGTATTCACACCGCAGATATTAAAAAAGTGGGTGAAAATGGTTAACTAGCATCTACGCTAATGGCATTAGGATATTGAAAATATCTATGATGCCAATGTTTATCTGATTTTCTTCGTCTCAAGGTAAAGTGTTGTCATGTTGAGCTGGGACAGACAAAATTCTGTTCTGTGTGTGCTGTACAGGGGCTTTCTTAAAGTGTGGTTTAAAAACCCAAACTAAAACTACTAAAGAATATTAAAAAGACATGGAAAAAAAAGACAACAGAATTATATAATGGATTCTGCAGATTCTGTCACAATTTCATACACCAATATTCAAAAATAGAAATGTAACAGAATTGAAATATGGTTTTGACCCCCATACAGCAACTCTCCAAGTATTGGCACCCCTGATCAAATTACATTTGGTTGATTTTTTTATGCAACTTTTTGTTGTTGTTGTTTTGTTTGTTTGTTACTATGTTACTTCTACTACCAGATTTGTTTCTATACAATTGCCTGAGTTCCTCTGGATTTGCTGTTTTATTCAAAAGGTCAATGCAAAAAAATATCCTCCTGTTTCATTGGCATCATGAACTACATGTGTTAAAAACAATGGATTATAGGAAAAAAGTAAAACAAATAGGTGAGGCAAAGTTGAATAAAGTTGCCATTTAATTTGAGGCAAACATTGACTTAATCTGCAGAAATATATAAACCAGAGAGCAGTGATGCTGCATTAACTGACAGCGGTTTTAAGGATGATCTCACTAAGAACACTAGGAAAAGCCCAGTTGGGAGGGCTCCTGTGTTAAATGTATCTTGGAAAGCTGGATGCATTTACACTCCTGTAACATCTGATGTGGCAGACCAGCTGCTGAAGTGGTGATTATTCACATTCATCTGTTTCATAAGAGTCTTCTGTTCATTTTATGCATTTTTATGTAGTATCTTGGCCTCATCCTTTTATTGGGGCAGTGGTGGCCTAGTGGTTTGGGACTAAGCTCCAGGATCAGAACGTTGTGGGTTTGTATCACAGACCAGTAAGCTGCCCTGGTACCACTGAGCGAGGTACTGCTCCCATCACTTCTCCATGGGAGCTGGATATGGCTGCCCCCTGCTGCACGTAGTGTATGTGTTACGTGCAGGTAATGCATTTCAGTGTTGTTCACTGTGTGCTGTGTTGTGTACACAATGACACCTAATTTTTTTAGGTTGCACATGTACATTTGTAGGCATGAATCTTATAGCTTGGATTATACAGGAGGATCAAGTATCTGCTTTTTTTGTTCAGCTCCAGTGCAGTGTATCAGGTAAGACAATCTTAATGCATAGGAAGATGCTTTCAGCCGAGAAAATCCAAGCATGCATAGAATCTGTAAATGCTCTGATATGACGGTTTTCCTCATTGTCTTTTCTCAATGAGCCAAACTGCTAAGCTCAGAGAAATGTGTCCGTATTGACTGGTGTCAGTATGTAAAACTGTCCTGCAAAGCTCTAAAAATAAGGGGTAACAGGGTGACCTTAACGGTGCACGAGAAAAGGTCAGCCAAAATGCCAACCACATGTCTCATTTACATAAAAAAGGGAGATGGCAGAAATGAGGGCACGGAAACCGCATTAAACAATAATATTCAGTTTTATTTGTTCAATTAGATTTGATCTGTATGTCACTTCTTTCATTCTGACAGTGTCTCATGTTAGCAGAAATGGGTGTGACCACGGGTTTTGCTGAGAGCACACTTTAGTGATTCCAGCCTTTTTTCTTCCTTTAAAAAGTAACAGAAAGAGTGATGTATTATGTTTCTGCTTAATTATCCAGTCCACTATTAACCAAGTCTTTAAGCTTTCCAGGCCAAAATGTACCCTGTCTAAATTTACAAAGTCTAAAATGTGTCTCCAGTTCTCCAAGCTGAAATAAAAAAAATTCAGTCTACTTTTTATCTAGTTATTAATTTACTCTCTCTCTATATATAAGTGACAAAGTAAAAGTGATTTACCCCGTCTGAATTTTTCTCAGTGTATTATGCACTCAATCTACAGTTTACTCAGTGTTTGGGGTACTCTTTCTGATTTCCACTGTCTACGATTGGCAGGCTGGGAGCTGCCACAAATTCCCTAATATAATTCAAATGTATTTAGTATTACAGTTTTAAAGACACATGTAGTAAAAACAGTTGTAACATTCAATGCATTTTATTCATTGGAAATTGGAATCAATAGGACACCCTGGTTTGCTTCGTCTACAATTTGCCAAAACTACCATTTACCCGCTTGTGATTTCCCCAAACTTTAATTGAACTTGTTTACAATTTAACCTCTCTTTGACTTATCAAATCTACAACTTGCATTGCCTGTGAGTTCTTTGCACTTTTTATTCATTCATTCATTCATTCATTCATTCATTCATTCATTAATTTTCTGCCACGGGGGAGTGCTGGAGTCCATCCCAGCGCACACAGGGTGAAGGACGGGGGACGCACCCTGGACAGGTCGCCAGCCCATCGCAGGGAGGAGCGTGATGGGGACGGCACCTTGCTCAAGGGTACCTCAGGGCAACCTATTGGGAAGGGGTTCAAACCCCTGATCCTCCGATCAACGCCCTAACCACTAGGCCACCACTGACCCACCCTTTGCCCTTTTTAATGAAATAAAATAATATAATATCTCACTCACTAACATGGTCATATTCTTAGCCTCTTATCCTGATTAGGGCTGTGGGCCGTGCTGAACTCTATCTCAGCTCTCACAGGGCAAAAAGCAGGAAAACATCCTGGACAGTCTATCACTGGGCAGACATTTAGACACACACACACTCACACACACACACATACATACACATGTCATTTTAGCATCTCCAATCTGCTTGACATGCCTGGGAACCTGCGCACCCGGAGGTAACCCACACAGACCCGGACCTGGTCTGGGAATCGAACCCAGGACCTTCTCACTGTGAGGCGACAGGGCTGCACACTGCACCGGCCCAGAATAATATATCTGAAAAAGACAGTCCTCCTTCAAGTACTTTGTAAATTAAATACTGCTACTAACATCAGGTCAAGAAATTTCTGATAATTTTTTAACATCTGTGAGACCTGTCAGGACTACCAGCTACATTTCTCAGTATGTTAGATGTGCACATAAACAGTAAAGATCTGGGTAAAAGGTAGCTTTATTACTTGCAAGCCTCCTGCTTTTACCTATCCTGAAGAAATACACTCCATCCTAGATTCCTCAGAGTGAAACGTGTTTAGGCCAAAGACTTCATAAAGTGTTTACGGTGGGAAGACAAAGACTTATTCAACCTCTCGGGTCTGCACGCTCACATTACAGGGGAACCCATAGGCCAAGAGTTTAATTAATTCAGCGGCAGCAATAAATCACAGGCTACTGCACTTTTATTTCAAGCAGGAAATCAACAGCCTGGTGCAGATTTTCTTCTGTCTTTCTTTACAGCATGACAATCGATTTAGAGAACAGGCCACTGCAGCTTAAGTAACATATTACAGCGATGTGCTAGACAACACTATTTTCATGCTTTTACTGTAAACACTGGAAGTGATCTCACAGGAGTGCACATCATAAATGTTCAATTGAGTGTTTATTATCTTTGCAGCTAGAGACCCTAGAGTCTGTATATTTGTGTGTGAGAAAGAAGTGGCCAGGTCAAAGAGGTGGAAAAAAGGCTCATTTTTCCCAAAGCCTCTGCTTAACCATATGAAAGAGCATATTTTGTTCAGATATCTTGCTCATGGTACAGTTTTGTCCTACAGATGCATAAAAATTTAGCAAACGATTTCACGCTAATGATTTTCTCTAAGTTGGATTTGACCAAACCCACCACCATCTGAGTTTAGAGCTGCAGTGGTTGCCATAGTGAAGATGGACACATAGTAACAAGCAAACAAACAAAACAACAACAACAACAACAAAAATGCAGTTGCATAAACAAATGTAATTTGATCAGGGGTGCAAATACTTGGAGAGTTGCTGTATGGGGGTCAGAAACCAAGAAATGCATTTTCAACTGCTTGAATTGAGCTTTTATCATTACTGTTAAAAAGTAACAGGCAAAGAATAAAAGCACATATTCTGCTGGATAGATTGTGTGAATTGACCCTTTATGGTTTGAGCACTATACACTGTGGCCCGCTGGTCTCTGTGTGAGCATCCCTGACCTTCTGCCACCTTCATGGTCTCTTAATGACACCATTTATCAGCGAATATACAATGAAAAATTCAAGGATATAATGGGTGGAAATTTCTCCTCACACACTTCTTCCTTCTTCTCATGTTCCTGGGAGCTTCATCCTCAGCATCCACCTCCTGATATAATCCTCGTCTCTCCTCTGGACATGTCCAAACCAACACGATCTCGCTTCCTGAGTTGCCAAGCAGTATTGTACACTTTGTCTACAAAATGTCCAACCCGAGCTGTCCCTCTAATATACTCATTTCTAATCTTTAACTCTGATATCTGCCTGTCTTGTCGTCAGGGCCATGGTCTCCAACAGGTATTGCATAGCTGGCCTCACTTCCATCCTGTAAACCTTGCTGATACCCATCTGTCACAGATCAATGAAAGGCACACACACCATGAAGGGCAAATGTGATGGGTTCAGGACTAATTGGGATCACTCACACAGACACACACACGCACACACACGACAGCCTGCAATGTGCTCAGGTTTATCGTATAATTTATGCAAAAATATTCTGTATTGTCTCTAAAATTATACAGTAAGAAATCCCCAATTAAAGGCTAATTAATATTCTTATCGCCATCCAATTACACTTGGAAATGAGAAAGGTAGATTCATTTAGTGCAATCAGATCTAATTAGTACAGTTTGATTAAATTCCAGCACAACTCCCCGTTTGTCCAGCCACACTGGCATGCTTGAAACCTTCTAATGGTCTCCATTTGAGAAGACAATGAATTTCTGACATGGTAACATGAATGGACAAGACAGCTCAAGCGAAGTTAGCAGGTGTAAACATGCTCAATGGGACGTGAATGATTGGACTTTGTCAACACCAATGAAGAGCTATTGTACAAATCATTCACAGTCAAGCAGCCATGCTTAAGTCATCAGATTACAAGTGAAGATCTCTTGTGAAGGTTCGTCATTACTTTAAGCATCATGTCATTGAGCTGATTGGTTCGTTTGTCTCCAGTGAAGGAAAAGAGAATCTGACTGAACAATGTACAGTTTAGTAGAATGTAAGCAACTGAAATCACCTTAAACAGTGAACATTAAACTTCCAGTTTCTCTTTGCAGAGGGACACTGTTTATGGCACGGTGTATGACAGAACCTTTCCTTGATCCATGAAGACCCTGGTGGAATCATTACCTCCACACTCTATAACCAATGAAGTGAAAATGACTATTTGTCATTGTGAAACACAGCACAGCACACACTGAAGCAAAATATCATTTTTATTCAGCTTAATTTTACATTTAACAGTTTTTTTTTATATGAATTGCTATTTTGGTAATATGGACATAAAAGCAATTAAGTCAATTCTGATGGAGTTTAATTTGGGAATATGGAATTTTCTGATCTGTCTAATCTGACCTTCCTTTAAGCTTTTATTTTCATCTCATTAATAAAAAAAAGATTCCAATGATTTTGGCAGGCAATAGACACAGACATACGCACACACACTCAGACACACACACACACACACACACACACACTGCTGATACTGTATTGCCGTTGATTAAATTTAGCCACTTATGTCTATTAAGCTAATGTGTTGAGCCATAACTCACTTTCCTTCACAATAACAGACAGATACGAGTGCGGATCACGTTCCCTGTGCTGGATGTTTAACCACACACCACACCCTCCACCCCCACCAAAGTCTAGATGTTCATTTAGGTTACACAGAGCTATGAATACAGATGTGTGTGTGTGTGTGTGTGTGTGTGTGTTTCATTCTGACCCTCAGCAGAACTGTCACTAGAGTTCAGAGCCATTCAGAGTTATGTTTCTTGATTCTGTGTTAAGAATAACACAACTTTACAATGAAATTAACATTGCTGTTTCCTCTTTTGTTGAACTGTTGGTAAGATTTGTGACTTAAAATAAAATTAAATAATAAAAAAAAAAAATCTAATGTTCTACAATTCTGTTGAGGTCAAAACGCTCAATAACATTTTGCAAGCATGATTTAATGGTACACAAACAAGATCACACAAAATCTTTATTTATTCATGATTTTAAATAGATGTGTGTGAAATTATTAAAACAGTCAATAATTAAACGCAAATGATTGACAGAAAGGAGTCAGAGATGAGCAGCAAGCAGTGAGAAGAGAAGCAGATTAAAAAGGAAATCGAGAACTGAGAGATGGTAGGAGAAAGAGAAAGAGTGAGAAACAACAGAACATGGAGAGAGTGAAAGAAAAAGAAAGAATGGAAGAGAGAGGGAGCAGCACAGGGAGAGAAAACGGAGAGATTGTAAGACAAAGAACAATGAATGGAGGAAAATAAAGAGTAGGACAGGAATGAAGGGGACAAAAAGTAGCAAGGAGAAAGAGAAAAAGAATAAATGGAGAGTGAGAAAGTAGAACAGAAAGTGTTGAAGAGAAACAACAGAACATGGTGAAAGAAGGAGTGAGAGAACGGGGTACAACAGAGAGAAAAGGAGAGTGTGAATAAGGAGAAAAAAAGCAGAGAAAGAGTAGAGCAAGGAGATAGAGGGAAAGAATAAAAGAGTGAAAGTAGCAGAGAGAGAAATAGAGAAAGAGAGAGAGAAAAAGTGCAGCAAGAACAGGCTGAAAAGGGTGAGAGAAAAAGGAAGACAATAAGAAGAATGGACAATTCCAAAATTCTGGCTATGGCAATATATATAAGAACTGATACACAGAATAACTCTGATCAATTTACATTTAAAAAGTAAAGGAAAAGGAACTGTTATATAGATATAAGTCAAAAAAGGTTTCTAAAGTCAGTGAATAATTGGGTTAAATAATTGTGACCTCAGTATTGACCATAATAATTTTTTTTAATCATAATCAAGCTGTCCTCCCACGTTCTTCATGAATGAAAGAATTTGCCTCAGCCCCTTTAACACACTCTTGATGCTGCGACCACTAGTGCGCACTTTTTTTTTCCACTGCACACTAAAGAACACAATCTCACCCGAACCGGACCTTCAGTTCCAGCTGTAGTTCATGGTCCACCTGTTTGAGACAGCTTGAACCGTCGCCACTTTAAGGCTAATTAGCTTCACCTATTCACTGATATGAACTAATTTACTGCGCCGTCCTGGACTCCCACTCACAAACACTGTATTATCTTCTCCAGTGAGCTGAGCTCGCTTATTACAGCTTCATACTGACAAGAAATACAGTGCTGTGCAAAAAGCAAATTGTTTCAAAACTGTCTGCACAACAGACCATCAGAAAAAAATTCTAATAAAGATACATTCAGTAAAAAAGAATAAAGAAAATAATAAGAATGGCATCTCTTAAACCATTGATATTGTTTGAGTTATAAGAACAGGCTTGGATTCAGATTTCTCTGCAGAAACAGAAATACGTCTAGACATTTGATCTCCCTCCCTAATTTGTTTGTGTGTGTGTGTGTGTGTATGAGCGTAAATGTTCCTCACTTTCATGAAAAATTAGTTTCATGTAGTATATGTTCACTGTTCAAGTTCAAAACAAGTTCTCCTGGCCGAGCGTCTCTGCAAACTAGCATCTCCGCCTGACGTGCATGTCTTTGGACTGTGCGGGGAAAGTGGAGCACCCAGAATAAACCCTTATGCTCTGGGACATCAATGCCAACTTCTTAGAGTAGAGCTTCATAGTTTCCAAACTAAACATGTCCTTTACTCTAGAATACACTGGCTTGATGTGAGAGCATGAAGTTAAAGCTCCACATTGTACAGTTTTTTTTTTGTTTGTGTTTTTTAGTTTAAGGATGACTTTAATTGTCTCAAGTTCATTTTGAAGAGGTAGGTTGTCAGTTGTCTTCTGAAGCAAGCAAGAGTCTCAGCAGATGTTCAAGGGAAGCTCACCACACCCATAAACCTCCTCTCTGGCCTCCTTCTTCTTCTTCTTGTCTGGCAGCCCAGTCCTCAACAACTTTCTCCCAGTATATTTAGTGAATAATTGAATTTCACATAAATTTGAATGTTATACTGCAAACTCACTTAAGCACCAAAAGAAAGAAATAGGGCTTATTTTCTCACCTTTAAGGTTTGTTGGTGTAAGTGAACATGTTAAAGGTAAAAAGTATGGTTTTCAGGCTTGCAGGTAGTGCAACTGTGATATGATCGGAGGTTTGATTCATTTGATTCTGTGGCCAGAACTGTCAAATAATAATTTATCTCCCTCTTTCTGTGTGAGCAGGGTGGCCTCCCCCTCCCCCATCACTCAGCATGACGCGAGCCGGTGCGGGGCTGTCTGTTAGCTGACACAACAGAACTGGCAGTTAGTTTTGTCTTTCAAGTGTGATGAGAATTGGTGTCAGAAAGATGCCGTCTACCCCTCCAAGCATTGATATCATGTGACCTCAGATACTAAACCTGGAGGAAAACTAGAAACTGTGTTTATCTCTTTGATTTGAATTTGAAGAAAAAATAAATATGATATAATTGCAATACTTAAGAGCAAATTTTCTCCTGACTTTATAGCAAGTACAATCTCTCAGTTGTATTATCTCTCTCTCTCTCTCTCTATCTATCTCTCTGCTCAGTTCTTTGTTTTAGAGAAACACAAAAGAAATTCCCATCACCTGTTTAACAGAAGTGCTGAAGGTAAAAGCGTGGGGACATTGCCATCTTGAGGATGCTCATTGCACCAGACCTGCTTTCATGATTTCACAGGAACAAAGAAGATGCAAAGAGAAAAAAGGAGAGGAAAATTATAATAAGCACAGAATTAGAGAAAAGAATTGCTGCCTTTTCTTCAAAAGCATCTACAGAATAATCTTTTCAAAAGGTATTTGAGGGAGAAAGCAAATTAGAGAAGACTTTATTTAAGTTTAGTTGAGCACCAAAGCAGGCTGAGGAATTGATTCTATTGAACTATTGTTTGGTCGGACAAATGTCGTTTTGAAGATGGGCTGTATAATCATGTCTTTTTCTCTTTTTGTGGATAAGCAAGCTATAATTTCCACCAGTGCCTGCACTTAATACAACTTAAGCTGTATAAATTGTTTTACAAAATCTCTTCTTGGAACATTTGCACAAGCATATTTGCTATTATACACTGACTTTCATAACTGAGTAACACCAAGACTTACACAGAAACCTTAACATCAACAACTGATGTGCAAGCGGTCACTAGAAATAGTTATTGAACACAATCAGGGTGATGACAAAAGGTCTGAATAGCAGGAAGAGTTGAAGGAGGCATGAGTTTTCAAACTCCATGTAGTCAGGAGAATGAAAAGGAACTCAAAGGAACCCAAAGATCAATTTCTGAACTGCCACCTCCAGGACCTGGCTGAACTTTGCAAAATGTCATTAGAACTACAAATGGAATCGTGTGATGTGATCAGAGGAGGCAAAAGGTGAGGAGATGCACATGATGCCAACACTTCAATATAGTAGTGTTTCATTGATAATTTAGAGCTGTTTCCTGCTAGTGATCCAGAGGCTGTTGTGAAAATCAATGACACAATAAGCTCCACTAAATACCTGGAGATTTTAGCTCTGTATGTTTCTGCCTCCATGTGAAAGCTGAAACATGGCTGTGGGTTGATCTCCCAGTAAGTGAATGATCTGAAGAACACCTCACAGTCCACAGGAACACAAATGGAAATAAGGAACTAAAAACAGTGGTGTGTAGTGAAACACCAAAAATATCAAGTTACTAGAAAAGTTCTAAAAGGCAGCCAAGAACTCTAAAAAAGCTAACATAGCTGTGCGCTTTTCCTGCAGGTGCTCTGATTTCTTTGCACATTCTCATGATGTGTGTCAGATGCATTGGAGATGCTAAATTGGCAGTGGTGTTTATTGAGTTGTGTCTACACAATTCCACTTTACAAGCTGACAATGAGGATGTGCAATCAATTTCTGCAAGTCTGGTGCATTCAGATTTCACCCTTTCACTCCATTAAATAATTGGTGACAAAACAAGGACGGTTGGGTCAGCAATTTATTATTAATGTTATACTGCCCTCTATTGGTGTATATGCATAAAGCACTGTAGGCTTACCTCTTTCTTCAATAAGGAACAGGGAGAACTTTGAAACTCCCTAAAGTTCCCAGCAAAGGTCCTGGTCTGGGAAAGAAAATGAGGAACAGACCACAACACTATCTCCACTGGATATTTAGGTTGATAAGACAAGGCACCACTGTGACTCGGTACATTGAGTGCAAATCAGATTAGCATGCATGGATAGAAGACTTCAGCAAGGAAGTCATCACAAGCAGTGGCTCTGAACCTTCCACAGCTGATCTCGCCAGAGAATAAATGTTCGCACATGAGTTGGAGACATTCTTCTGCCTGGTAACTCAACTGGAGTGACACTATCATACCTTAAGAAATGTTATCAAAAGTTCAGCCTTTTTCAGTGCTACAACATGAAAACAATTCAATGCGTGTTCTTTTCAATATAGAAAAAAAACAGGAATGAAATAAGCTTAATCTATATTGCACATTTTCTTGTTTGTCATTTCTTTTAAAGGGAAAGTGACTATTCTTGTTAACCACACAGTGAACCACAATGAAATTGGACCTCTGCATTTAACCCATGCACACAAACACACACCGTGCTGCAGGGGGCAGCTATGGAGCAGTGACAGGGACAGTACCTTGCTCAAGGGTACCTCAGGGCAACCTACTGGTAATGGGTTTGAACCCACAATCTCCCCAACTCTGTAACCACTAGGCCACCGCTGCCCCCCTTTTCTTGAATTTATGCTCAGATTTTCAACTCTAACCACAAATGCATAACAGAACACTCTTCCTTACAAACCTCAGAAGTCCTTGTGCTAAACATTTCTTCACTGAGCCATGTAATTTTCCCTCTGAACCAAACTTTGCCTTTAAACATCACACAAAGCCAACAAAACTGTGCACTGTATCTTACAGGAGTGATAGAGTAGCCATTAGTGTGGTGTATCTACAAAAGCACAAATGAGTTTTGAACCACACGCATGTTTGATATTAAGCAGATTAGATTAAAGAAATTGGAACAAATGTTTTACTGGCAGAGGCTGCAAAGTGCCTAAAGACACAAGGTTACATTTACAGCATTTAGAAGACATTCTTATCCAGAGCGACTTCCATGTCCTGATTACAGGGACAGTCCCCCTGGAGCAATTCAGGGTTGAAGATCTTGCTCAGGGACCCAGTGGTGGTAGCACCAGAGATGGACTCGAACCTGGGACCTCTTAAGCCATAAGTCCATAGGCAAATACCCTACCACTAGACCACCACCACCCCAGGTTCCATAAACAGGGGTTCCAGCCAATCAGCATTCAGCATTACCACTATACATATCACTGTCCTGATCATCTGGAGTGATCTACTCCTGTTTCTTCACTGCTTCATACCTTAAGTTGGACGCCTTTGTTCTGCTTTAATGGTTCATACGTAGGTCACTGTGTGGCTTAACAAACAAAAAACAAACCCCTGACACTGGTCATGTACAGGGACTGAACTGAAAATGAGAACCAAAAACCAAAAACTATTCCAGAACAGAACATTTAAAATACAAGAAAGTCTGGCTCTTTGGAAACAAAATATACATATATATGTATATGGTGGTTGCCCTGAGGTACTGTCCCCGTCACTGCTCCCCGGGCGCTTTCAATAGCTGCCCCTGCTGCACGTGTGCGTATGGGTGAAACGCAGAGATTGAATTTTGTTGTGTTGTGCTGTGCTGTGTTTCACAATGACAAGGGTAGTCACTTTCACTTTCATTCAGTACATATTAGGTGGAATCTGAAAAATGGTTTCGATTAAATGTTTGTTGATTTATTTCTAGGTATCTTAGACCTGAGTGAAGTGTAAAACAATAATTTAAGTTGTTGAGAGCGTAGTAATTATCAGATGATCTATTATTTGCTTAATGGCAAAGGCTCTTTCACTCTCATGTGGGAACTGCATTCGATGTTTTGCCACTAGTGGTAGGTAATTTCATTGATTCAAACTCAATGACAAAAGAGAGAATAGTGAACACTGCAGCTGCACACACAGAAATGTAAAGATTCCCAGTAGTCGGCACATTGAGACTCATTCACAGAAGGCCTTCACATATAACAGATCCTGGAGCCAAGTGGTTTTGAGACAGTGCCCAATGAGCAGAAGGTTGTGGGTTTGAATCCCAGACCAGTAGGTTGCCCTGAGGTACACTTGAGCAAAGCACCGTCCCCATCACTGCTCCCTGGGCTTTGGATATGACTGCCCCCTGTATGGGTTAAATGCAGATAATCGATTTCATGTTGTCACACCATGCTGTACTGTGTTTCACAATGACTAATAGCCACTTTCACTTTCCACTTGCTTACAAATGATGTGTCTACTCAATTGTACAATTATTCAATCAATCCGCTAATAATTAACTAATTAACTCTTTACTTCCTAATAGCTTAGTAATTGCTAAGATACCAACGTTAAAATGGAGTGTTACCAGTCTTTGATCTTGAGTTTGTGAACAGGTGTTGAAGAAATCGAATTTTGATTAATGGCTCTAACCGTGTGCTTTTCACAGTGGAGGCCGGGTTTCTCTGCTAATCAAAGCTGCCTCGGCCTGCAATCATGTTCAGTAAGATTCACTTAAGCTAATGGTAGGAAAGCAGATTAATCTCTGATATGGGGGCCGAACTGGCTAGTTTTTCTCGGAAAACTGAAAGAAAGCTCAATTCTGAGTACCAAGGTATGACGTCTCTCTCACAAAGACACACCATTCCATCTTTTAATCCAGTTTCACCAGCGTGGGACATGACTGGAGTTAGGGGCAACAAGCTGATGTTTTTGTCCTGTGTTACACAGTTTAAATGTGATCAGCCAAATAAGATCAAGACTGTCATTAGTGCATAACTGACTTTTTTACCGAATATCTTTATTATTCTTGCACTCAGACAAGCGGGATAAACAGTGAACACAATAAATGTTAAAAGAATATATATTTTTTTATATCTTTTTTTTTTTATCGATTAACTGCACACTGAGGCACTGTGATGCATGCTTTGACAATTGGTTTATTGATAATACTATCTGACACTGAAGTTTTATTAGCGAAAGATGATTGGTCCAAAATATGCAACTAGAAAATCATATTTTAACTTAAACATCCAATCTTTAGACATTTAGGAAGCATTTAAACTGTATATACTATAGTTTCACAGTATCAGTCTTTAAGATAACGTTATCTGCTGACCAGCTCACACTACTTTAATGAAAAGCTTTATTCCTGTTCAAGTTGCTAAAAAGTGCAATAATGCTATAAAAGCTCTAGCAGTGGTCATTAGGGAACAATACACATCCACATCTCTGTTTATAAATGCACTAGTTTAGCTAAGTTCGGTCTCTCTGAAGGTCACTTAAATCTAATGGTATGTCTGGAACTCCCCCAACAGTTCCTTTAATTCGAACCCTAAAGCTGATGACCACCCTCAAAAGGACACTTCTACTGACCTCCAACAATCAAACTCAAGTCCTTAGTTTTTGGTT
This sequence comes from Hepsetus odoe, assembly GCA_017165825.1. Classification (NCBI taxonomy): domain Eukaryota; kingdom Metazoa; phylum Chordata; class Actinopteri; order Characiformes; family Hepsetidae; genus Hepsetus; species Hepsetus odoe. Next base: position 7,990,076 of record CM029389.1, read on the forward strand.
ACAGTGTGACTTCTGGATATACACTTTTTTAGCTGAACTCCCAAATACAGACTAATGCTTTTCAGCCATGGGGTTTCTCTCAGTGTCTGGCATTGTCGCCTCTACAAACAAGGTCATCTCAGCTCAGACTGTTTCTAACGGACAGTTATCTGATGATGGACAAGCTAGCATAGGCCATCAGAACAGTCTTCAGTCTTCTCTCAGTCTTCAAGAATTCCTTAAAGTCTTCTGAGGGCACCTCCTCTTCATTATGCATCCTAATAAACTTGCCTTCTCTTCCTAGCCTCCCGCTCTTCAACCTGAAAGCACACTTATTGAACTGGTGCAGTTTATATTGCTTAATCAGGCTCATTTCTAGACTAAGGCATTGAAGGCGGAGGGGAGGGAACTGCTTATTCCTAGTGAAAGTGAAGTGAAAGCGACTATTTGCCATTGTGAAACACGGCACAGCACTCAGTGAAACACAATGACATGCGACCTCTTTCTTTCACCCATACACACGTGCAGCAGGGGGCAGCTATTCCCAGCGGTGATGGAGACGCTACCTTACTCATGGGTACCTCAGGCCAGCCTATTGGTCCAGGATTCGAACCCAAAACCTTAAAATCTTGGGGCCAACTCCCTAACCATTAGACCACCACTGCCCAAGTACGGAATTCTTGGAGACTGCAATACCAGGTTGATGCATAGAGCAGGCAGAGCAAGCTCCTTTTCCATCTCCCCGTTCTAAATATCAGTTTAGTCCTCATATAGAGATTGTATCAGATATTAAACTGATAAGAACCGATATTACACCAATAGGCTGAGAAGCTAAGGTTTTCCCACTTATAATTGGATTTAGGATAAAAAGCCTGCAAAATGAATAAATGAATGCAAACAATGTGTAAATGAAAGAACAAATGAATGGAACATTGAATGAATGAATGATATGTTTTGAAAACATTGCTCTCTGGATTTTTTTAACTAGCATGAAATCAGTCAACAAATGCACTATAATACTCTTATGATCAGATCCATAGAAAAAAGAGCTGACAATAAAACATCGCATTCTGAAAAGTCTATCTATCTATCTACATATCTATCTATCTGCGGAACAAGTTTGTGTTAAAGTGCATTCTGGTGTAACATTCTGCTCTGTCAACCATCCATCTTCTCCTGGAAAGCTGTCTCCAGGCAGCTGCTAGCCTGTATCACTGTGGTTACGGAGGGGGGTGCTCCTGGGGGGGAAATCCCATACGTCTGGGCTGTACTCTGGGAGGCAGACAGATGGAGGGTTGGAAAGAAAAACTCCATTTGGTTCTCCCGAGACTCCGACTCCACAGCTGTGGGTCGCTTGCACTCCGTACTGTAATTGAGCATCAAATCGAACATGCACATAATAGAGTGCAAAAGGTCTCAAGGTAAACAGTCATCTCAGACAGAAGAAGCAGTGAAGTAGCATCATCGTACGTTTGACTGCATCATGCCGAGGGATTTTTTTTTTCTCATGTCAGACGTGTGAAGAGAAGCACACACACTCAGGAAACAATTAATCCATCCACACAGGAGCACACAACAAACTCCACACTCCACAAGATAATTATCACTCAGGAGAGAAGCAATGGAAACGTCATCCTTATGAACACACACACACACACACACACACACACACACACACCAAAACCTGTTTTTCAGTTTGCATATTATTCCTAACTGTCACTGATCTTTAAATGAATTGAATTAATATTGTTATAAGCATATTATAGAAATATATTAATAAAATGCAGGATAACACAGAAACAGCATTTATTAATGGGAGAAGTTTTTTTACTTCAAAGTCCAAAGTCCTCATTCTGCCACGAAGACACAAAAGAATCTAGATGAGCATCTAAGGAACCGAAGGCCTCGCTCATCAGCGACAAGGTCAACATTTATGATTCAACAAAAAACGGCTGCTATCAAGAAGGTATACCTAGAGTTGCGAGACAAAAGCCACTGCAAAATAAAGCTTTATTTCCACCATCGAAGACCCCCCAGCTTTTTGTGGGGTGTTGAAAGTGGGATTTTTGGAAACATGTACTCCCGTTACATCTGTTGTAAAGCCAGAACATTAATAATATTCCACAAAATTAAAATCATATTCAAAATCAAATATGGTGGTGGTCGTGAGATGGTGTAGGGATGCTTCACTGCTTTATTTCAGCTTCTCTGAATTAACAGTGCCGTGAACTTTGTAATTCAAATGTTAAACGCTCAAGCAAATGGGCTTGTTCACCTGCTGTAGCCAAATTAAATGGATGGAATTAAAAAAGGAGGTAAAAAAGCACTTTAGTCAAAGGATTTTTGAACACGGAAAAGAAAAAGAGGGATATTATACCTTTAAACAATGACAATTGAGCAGGGAAAGTGAGTAGACTTAATATTCCAGCACTTTTGATGTTCCTAATGTTCTGAGAAGAAGTACGAAAGAGCGAAAAATCTATTTATTGAAAATCAGCTACTTCCAATGAGGATAACAAAGAGTTGTGATTTCTTCCAGGCCACTCCTGATTCAATTGTGCATTTTGTTCTGAAGGCACAGGGAGTTTGAGTTGTGAATTGTGCTGATTGGACTATGTGGCTGTGAAGGTCAAGCTGAGGTTCAGCCTACCACTTCAGAGTGAGCACCTACTGTAGAGAAAGGGAAAATGAAAAAGAAGCCAATTTTCTTGTGGTATTATTCTCAGACCAGCTCTGCAGTGTACAGTTTGAATGTGGCTGTGTGTGTGTGTGTGTGTGTGTGTGTGTGTGTGTGTGTGTAATGAGACTTGTGGCTCCAGGAGTGCTCACCTGAGGCTTCAGCGCAGTCATTGCCATCTGGTCGCTGCTCTCATTTCCCCCTTTCCCATCCAGACGTCTCTCACCCAACACCTCCTCTGTGTTTCATCATCATTTACGCTTCCTTTTCTTTCCACCACAAGAAAGTTGGGTAAGTCCCTCTGCTCCCAAGCATTTCCTTTTAGTAATGAGTGAACACGAGTGAGTAACAATAAATTCTGGTGATGCAACCCAGAAGCTCCATAAAGGTTCTGATTGATGCTTCAGATTTAGTATCCAAAACAAGCTCTATGATATTAAAGAGTTTCACGTAAATGTATGTTTGCCCTGGTCAGATGTTGGTTTTTAAAGAGAAGATAAAAAACAAAACTACTCCAGAGAACACACATCTGTACATTTTAATGCAGTTACTATTCACTAAATGTATCATATTTCACTGCATATAACGTGTGCAAAAGTTATGGCACATTTATATTAAATGTTTTAACTACAGTGTGTGTTCATGTTCGCTCACCTGATGGTGCACGATGATATTGTCAACTTTTAAAGTGAAAGTGACTGTCATTGTGAAAGCACAGCACAGCACACAGTGAGACAAAACACAACCTCTGCTTTTCACCCATACACACACCGTGCAGCTAGGGGCAGCTATGTCCAGTGAGCAGTGATGGAGATGGTACCTTGCTCAGGTGTACCCCTCAGGGGAAGCTACTGGTCTGGGATACAAACCCATAAACTTTTGATTCTGGGATCAACTCCCTAACCACTAGGCCACTGCTGCCTCATTTAGAATCAGACAAAACACATTTTTGTTGAAGACAAAGTCAGCATTGGATCTGATGAATCAAACGTATTGCGATCAGGGACAAAACTGGGGAAAAAGGTATTTGGCTTTTGATGTTACCTTAATTTCACATAGAAGTATTAGATCCACTTACCAAATGTATGTTGTTAAGGAGAAAAAAAGCACAGAAGTTACTCGCTTGTAGAAGTGGCAATATATAGTCGCAGAATACAGACTGGGTATCTGTGCTAGCCATTAAACAATCATTAAGATAAAAGTTCCTGTTCCATTCTGCATCACTGAATCCACTGAAATCTTCATCCTCTACGTCTGTTTTATATGATTCCTCCAACTCTGGGGGAAGATCATCATCATGCTCTCCTTTGATAGGCTGTTGTCAGACTCTTCAGCAACATCAGTTTCAATTAGTCCAACCTGTTTCATATTCACCGCAAACTAATTCAGAATAAATTATTCCATCATTCATGGCAAACTTCTTGGCCCAAATGGAGCTGAAAAGACCTAAACCGAGATACTACTACCTTCATATTTCAGAGCTGGGTTCATGTTGGAGAAAAGTGCTATAGTTTCTCCAAACTTATGCTTCTCATTTAAATCAGAAATTCTTGGTCTTATCTGTCAACAAAATACTTTTCTAAAAGCTTTCTTCCTGAGGCTTTGCTGTTGTTCAGTGTTCTCATTAGCATCAGAAAGGTTTTGAGCTGCTTAGAAGTTGCCATGGGCTCACCAGGCAGAATCATACACACTTAGAGTGCTTTGTTGGTATAGGTGAACTATTAATCAATGAGGTTTACATACTTTGGCCACTTACACCGCACTACACTATATGGACAAAAATATTTGGACACACTCCTATTCATTGATGTCCAGTGTATAAAACCAAGTAGCAAGAAGCCAAGAAGGGGTCGTTCAGGAGAGTTCAGTGAATTCAGGCATGGTACTGGTAGATATTGCACATTGCTGACTCAATAACTGCAAAGTTCCAGGCTTTACCTAGAATTAACCTCAGCACAAAAGCTGTGTGCTGGGAGCTTCATGGTATGGATTTTCAATGCCTAGCAGCTGCATGCAAGACTCAGATCAGGTGCAATGCCAAGCATTGGATGTAATGGTGTAAAGCACACTGCACTGAACTCTGGGGTGACTGTTCATGGTTCTCTGTCTGGCAGTCTGAGGGACAAGTCTGGGTTTGGCAAATGCAAGATCATTAGCTGCCTGACTACATTGTGCCAGCTGTCAGTCTGGTGGAAGAAGGATTGCATGGGGATGTGAGAAGTGTTGGGCATCTTATTTCCAATGAAGGGAAATCTTAATGCTTCAGCATAACATAACATCTTGAACAGTTTGATGCCACCGACTTTGTGGAAGGTCCTTCTCTGCTTCAGCACTATTTTTGCGAAGACAAATGAAGCAAACAAGATTAAAAACATCAAAGCGTTTGTTAATGTTTTTCATCCACCAACATCAAAAACATCGGTAAGAACTGCCTCAAGGCTGTTTCTTAAAAAAAGAAAACTCTCTTTATTGGTAACTTGAAGATCAAATTGGCATGAACAGAAATACTCATACAATACAACAATGTACAATATGTGGGGAAAACAAAGAGAAGACGGGTAGAATGCCTCAAATGCATCAAATTCATTCGCACATTTACACAACTGTACATCCACACACCCACAAGATTACACTGCTGCACACGGGTATTGTCTCAGGATAAATTCGCTTTCAATGAGGGCTGATGGGGACAGATACGAAGTGCCACCTGTGTCACACAGACACGTTTTTGCAGAGGAGCAATTGCCTCAGTACACTGCTGTAGTTTTATTGAGTTTGATTTGCTGGGAGATGAAAGGGACTTTAGTGTTGATTCCTCTCTCTCTCCCCCAACCAACCACCTACCCACCCATCCATACACACACACACATACACACGGGTGACAAACCCAAAGACAGGTTCAGTCATGTCCTGACACATCCAACACTCTTTCAATTCACACATTCTGCGCGTCTTCACAAACAAACAAAGTCATCAGCGTCAGTATCAGCCTTGTTAAGAGACCCAGTGCCCCTGAGCAGGCAGCAGGGTGCACAGCTGCTGGGAAAACGACATTAAAACAGCATTTGTGTTTAGGCTGATTTATACTTCTGCACAGTAAGTGGGTTGAGAATTAGGATGATCAAGAGTTAGGATGATCAAGAGTCTGTCTTGTGTCTTTTTATCTGTTTTGTTTAGAAGGAAGCATACGAATACTACTGCATTTGGATAAGAAGGTTCTTGCACATGGGCCAACGTGGGTGTTGCAGAAGATATTTTGAATATTTTTGTTTAAATCCCAACATCAAATTTGATTACAATGCAAAAGGGAGGGGAACTCACTGAAGCAATATTGCGTACCAAAATCTATGGATCGTGCATAAAGGATGTACACCAAAAAACAAAAAAAAACAAAAAGAAACTCTGATTAGCTATCCCGAACCACTGGAGGCAGAGAAACAATAAGGCCTAAGAAAAATGAGAATTTAATTTCTGTGTTACCCAGTTCAGATGCGGCTCCCTAAAGCACCTTTATTAGTCCCCTATAGCATGGCAGCCACACGTTTGCAGATTTGCAAATGCAGAAGTATAAACTTGCCTTTAGAGGATTTTCATAGTGAAATGGAGTTCCTCATTAACATACACTCACATTAGAGTACCAGACAATATTCTGGGCCTTCTTCATGATGCGTTTAATCTAAAGCCTTGTTGTAATGCTTGACATTTGTTTCTAATATAATATTCTATTTTTAATGCGTATGTTTTCAAAAGCTATATATTTCGAAACTTCCAGCAGCCAAAAAGGTCTCAGCACATGAGAATCTTCAGATCTCTTAAAAAGGCATCCCAGAATGCACTTCATAAAGGCAGAGAGGGGCTTCCTGTAAAGAATAGTTATTAGGTTTATTATTCAGGAATATGGAAAATATTAAAAATAAGGAGGTAAAACTGTGTCCAAATTCTTAACTGGTACTGTACATGCACACAAAGAAACATGGTACTCCGTGCTAAAGCAGTTTAGAAAAATAAAAAAGGAAAAAAATAAATATGTTATCTGATCATAAATCCTCATGTTCAGTTCTACTCTAGAACAGTTCTGCCAAATCTGAATTGGCCATGACGTAGGCAATCTTTTCTCCATCAGCAGAGCACATCCCTCCAAGAACATCTCCATTGAAACAGCATGAAATAGGTTGGTATCAAGGGGGCCAAGCATCACTTACACACTCACAGTGGCAGTAACAGAAAAGAAGGAGGGACTCAGGTTGGTGTCCGTTTTATATATTAAGATATAGATCTCCCTTGTCACAGCGTCTGTTAGTAATCTGATGCGGAAAATTCCAGTTGCCATCTGCACTTTACATCAGTTAAAAAAAAAAACCAAACAAACAAAAAAAAACAAAAAAAAAAAAACAGTATTTATACATGGGATATAAAAAGTTCTTAGGACTTTCCTGAAACAATTAATTCAGTGATTTTCCTCATTCTCATAAAAAACTAGGCTTTGTAGCACTGTCTCGCACTCTGGTGAAATAACACTTGATTGGCTGAGTGAGGGAGAGTTTTGTCCTGTTTATGAGGAGGGTAGATGATTTTGCCCTTACTCGTCTGAAACCCAAAAATGAAGGGAAAAACAGCTCGCTTGAACAAATCCTAAACTTCTCCACCTATTTTATAACTTAAAACAAGTTGATGTTCCTTGGGGGAAGAAAATGAGAAAGTCTATAATTGTCCCCTATTTCTCTGTGAGATGATGATGATGGTGATGATGAAGATGAGAAAGCCTAGCCCACCCTCTTCTGTTTTTCTCTGAAGAAAAAAGGACAGTGTGCACCATATACCTTTTCTTATCAGATCCTCTCTTTGTTGAAGTAGCTCATATTCCTTTGGGAAAAAGAGAGGATGGTCACCTAATCACTCAGACAGATGAAGGCTAGATGGTTCCAACCATCTTCATGTCAAGTGTGCACATTACAGCCCTTTTTTCTTCAGACTGACCCCATTCTTCAGCTAGGCTGTCTCAAACAGCTGGTACTCCTTGGGGAGAGAAAGAGAGATTCCATAATTCCCTGTCTCTCAGCAGGATGAAAATGAAATCCTGTCCTCCATCCTCCTTTCTCTTCCTCCCTAAGAAGAAAAAAAGGCTTGCAAGTCTGTACCCTACACCTTGAGTTTCCTCGAACAGACTAAAGCCTCTCGCCAAAAAAAGGCTTCCAAGTGGGCACCCTATACCTGTAGTCTTCTTCCTGACCACATTCTCCAGCTTGTCTGATTCCAAGCTAGGGATATATGCTGGAATTCCCTGGGGGAGAGAGGGAGAGTCCATGATGACCCCCGCTCTCTCATTGTGAGCTAGCTCCTCCCATCAGTCTTCTGTCTCTCTTCTTGTCTCTTGTCTTTTGAGAGTTTTCTGCTGCGCTACCAACCACTAACAATCTGATTCATGTAATCCTCAGTGGGCAGGCGCGCCGTGCCCTCACTTCCCTCATCCCGGAACGCCCCATGTGGGGCAGCCCGTCCACGGAGGAGCAGCATCCTCTGCTCGCGGCGCTCTAGCATGTGCTTGTACATGTACCGTTGCTGGAAGAGGTCCTTGGCGTAGTCATAGAGGCGCATGTCAAGCTCATTGAGCTCCTCGATGCGACTGACAGTCCCCTCGTCCAGGTCCACTCCGGCCGCTCGTGTGCTATTGTATTGAACGAAGGGCCTGATGAAACGCAGGCGGAAGGTACGCTCAAACAGGTACTGCGTCTTGCGCTGAAACTCAGTCAGGCCGAAGAAGGCCATATCACGGAGGTTCTTCTTAGCCGACTCTAGCAGGATCTGAGCGCGCTTCTTCTCAGGCAGTGTGGAGAGGTTGTAGCAACCCACCAAGCTTAGGTCTGCCAGCATACGCACCTGTCGGTTGTTGGCCAGGTTGTACGGGCAGTCCATGAACTGCTGCAGGGTGCAGCCCGACCAGTCCGAGCCCTCGTAACACGAAGGCAGCTCCTGGGGCGTGGGCGTGCGCCCGTCACACATGTGTAGCGACGTCTTCCATGTGGCGCCTCGCTGAACATGTCTCCACTCGCTGAGATACCGTGAAACAGGGTCCCGCAGCAGGGTGATGTAATAGAACTTCCTGCAAAGAAAGAGAGCACAGGTTAACCCCAAATAGAAAAAGCCAAACTCATTGGTTGTCCTATTTAAATGAACTAGATCACTATGCTACAACAGAGATCTTTTCTTTTAAGTTTTGTAGATCCTCAATGGGCATCTATGGGTACTTGAAAACAGTACCTCCTGAAGCAGGATCTCCCCGATCATTACAATCTATGATCTATGGGTACTTGTCAAATATGCCAAATATGGAGGCCAACTTATCTCGATTAGAAAGAAAAGCTACAAAATATGTGCCCATACAGGTTCTCAGTTCCAAAACAGATCTACACATAACCCCACAAATAAATAAATACATGCAAAAGATCCCACATTATGTCATGTGTCTCCTATCACAGTGTATTCATAAACCAACAATTTATACAACTACTGAAGATATATTCAGTCTTGCAGCTGGATTAGAGCAGTACAGTTGATGTGTAATTCAGTGAATACATCACCAGCATTAACACTTTGGCAACACCATTGCTAACAATGTACAACAAGCAATAAAGTGGCAGAAAGCTGCAGGGGGTGAAGAAGCACCTTTTCCCAGAAAACTAGTGCTCCGAGCTCTGGCTGCTCACAATGAGGTCCCCAGCTACCAACAGCCCTTCGTTAAAAACAAGGTGGTGAAGCCTGGTGCTGTCGGCAAACATATAATGGCTTAAACTCCACCTCTTTACTTCATTTCTCACACCTTAAAACACATTCTAATAATAATGCCATACTGTGAACCCTGACTACTGAACACTTCAAAGTGTGGTTTAAAGAGAATGAAATAATAATATCCAATACTGAACACAATGACATAACATTTTCAGTTATGGAGAAAAAAAATAGAGATCAAATCAATTTAACTGGAGAGGCAGAAATCTCACATGTTGATTTACATTTACATTTACGGCATTTAGCAGACGGTCTTATCCAGAGCGACTTCCATGTCCTAATTACAGGGACAGTCCCCCTGGAACAACTCAGGGTTAAGGGTCTTGCTCAGGGACCCAGTGGTGGTAGTGCTCGAGGTGGGATTCGAACCTGGGACCTCTTGATCCAGAGGTCCGTAGGCAAGTACCCTACCACTAGACCACCACCCCTGATTCTTAATGTGATTTAACACAACTTTAACATTTTCATCATTCATTTTGAGTACCGATCTTTAAGATTGACGGCAAATCTTTCTGAAATGATTCAGTGGACCATAAATCTGTAGCTTGCACCATAATTCATGATTCATAAAGATTCGGTTACAGTTACCAAAAAGCAATTATTTAGGGAATCTTTCAGTGCTCCAACAACCTCATATCTGACCACAATTCTATCTGATTACACATCTTTCCAAAATAAAAGACCAAATGTGCATGAAAAAGAAATGCTTTATTAACAATCTAGTTAACAATCTATTTATTATTAAAATACTTCATTTAATTGTAATCAAATGTGATATTGCAATATCAATACAGCTGCATTGCAGCCTACACACCCAGTAAAGAGACTGCAGGCTGTGAAAAACTAACTGGACGCAGGGATTCTCCAAAAAAGACAGGGAAAAAAAAAAAAAAAAAAAAAGATGATCTGCTGTGAACCTATAAATCCTCCTGTCTGTAACCACAACCTTCCTGCCTGCTCTAGAGACCCTAGCTGCTTCTTTCCCTCCATCATTGCTCCTCTGGCCTGAACCCACTTCACTCCCAGCCATCACCATCTTGAAACATCATCACAGGAGATGAAAAAGCACCGGAACATTCCTGAGTGCGAGTGTAATCAGAGATACCTGTAGTGTGGAGAGGCTGGGGAGGGCTTTGACCTCGCTGACACACACATACAGACACAAACACACTGTCCAGAGGGAGAAAATTCCAGCCTTCTAAAACAGACATCCACACTCGGAGCCGCTGCTAAAAAGTAAACTCCCGGAAGGAGGACCAGGGCAGAATAGTTCTTCCCAGTTTCAGTTCACCACCTAAAATCACAGGCTTATTATTGGATTGATCTGAACTTATTCAGTAATTACTATGAAACGAATATGTGAATTTCATAGCTTTGAGAACAGGGGACTCAGAGGGGACTCCTTATAAGTCAAAGGTCAAAGAGGATTTGAAGCTTTAAGAAATGAAGGAGTCTGGCATAATAAACACAGCTAAACTCTAAAACATACAGAGCAGGTGGTCCATATGCCAGAAGGGAGCTGCAGACGAGGCCAGATTAGAAGCCGGTATCACAAAAAAATTCCTCTAGCTGGCACACAAGCATTGTGAACAGTGAACCTGTCCTCTGCATTCAACCCATCCAAACACACCGGTGAACACGCGCACCAGGAGGTGGAGCAGTGTTGGGGACAGTACCTTGCTTAAGGGTACCTCTGAGTATGATTATAGTTTGATTATGGGGCTTAGCCTCCAACAGCTTTGTCACCACCTCCCCGTAGCAAGGCCTTCGGGACAAAGGAACGGGCCCGTTAAGACTTACTATTAGTACTAAGTAACTGCTGTGAATCTAGTAAGTTATGCAGGTATGAGAGTTCCTTAAAGTTCAAGGGGTTAATCAAACAGCAAATGCCTTTAACAGTCACTCATCCCTAAAGGAGAATGGCCAATGTCTGCATAGCTTTAAATGATGGATGGGTGTCTGGGGGAATGACTTTGATGTAGCATTGTTGAGAAACTGTGTTTGTATTAGAAGGAACCAATCTGAGTGTGAAATCTCCAGGCTGCTACAGCCCCCAGAGTGGCAGACAGCTTTAAGGCACAGTTTCCACAGTGACTCTCCATCCTCAAGCAGGGTGGCTACTTACCAACATGACAAGATGGCTGCAGCAGAGAAGCACAATCTGCTGCACACCAAGCCTCCATTTAACCACCGATCTCAGGACAAAGCACACTGGGGAGCACTGTCATTACAGCAGGTTCCTGGAAATTTGCAATATTGCAAAATCAACAAAAAACTGAGGATGACCCAAACAGTATTTCACAGGCTTTACTTAATCACTGTGCACCCGAATAATGGTTCTAAGAATATTAAATAAGTTATTATTTTTCATTATTTCTTTATTTCTTTCACCATAATTTAAAGGGTTTTGGCTCATGCCTTTAAAACGATTAAAATCCACACAGTGTGTTCACTACCAGGCGGAAGTCGTGTTCAACTTCAGAGCAGTCATAACCAGGTTTAGCTCAGTCTGAGCCAGGTTTAGCTCAGTCTGAGCCAGGTTTAGCTCAGTCTGAGCCAGGTTTAGCTCAGTCTGAGCCAGGCTCAGCTCAGTCGTGGCAAAGTTTAGCCGAGTCATAGCTAGGTTTAGCTTGGTCCGAGTCAGGTCTAGCTCAGTCCTGGCCGAGGTTGAGTGGAGTCATGGCTGAAGTTGAGCTCATACCCACGTTTAAAAAAAGTGAAAGTGACTACCCTTGTCATTGTGAAACGCAGCACAGCACAACACAGCAAAATTCAACCTCTGCGTTTCACCCATACACACACACACGCAGCAGAGGGCAGCTATTGAAAGCACCCAGGGAGCAGTGATGGGGACGGTACCTTGCTCAAGGGTACCTCAGGGCAACCTACTTGTGAGGGAATCGAACCCACAATCTTCTGATCCAGGGCCAATTCCCTAACCAATAGGCCACCGCCCATTTAGTTCTAGTCAGTTTAAGCTCAGCCTGAGCCAGGTATAGCTCAGTCATGGCCAGGTTTAGCTGAGTTTTAACTAGGGTTAGCTCAGTCATTGCCAGGTTTAACTCAGTCTTGCCTTAAACTTCTTTCTAGTTAAAGATTTATGTGACTAGCACTGCTTTTATTGTATTTACCATGCTTAAGTATTATTTTATAATTGTCATTTACAACTACCTCACCTCACACGCCTAAGAAAAAGCTCAGAACAAACAGAAACAAAACACCCCAAAAAAAAAAAAAGAATTGGTGCCTGTCTCCCCTGGTGGTAATGGTTTCTGTACTGGTGTTGAAATCAAATCTTATAATGCCATGTAAGCAAGGACCACACGCCTTATGTTCATTTTAACCATAAAGTCTACAATAAACAAAAGATAAAGCTGATCCAAGATCAGATCCGAGAGACGAGATAAAATGGATCACTAACCCTCTACTAGGCTCATGGCGCCGTTCGCTACCGAGAAGTCAACACACAACACATGGCTGCCATTCAACAATCTCACATGCGCCATCGTGCTGGACTAAGACTGAGAACACACAGCAGCTGGCTGTTCCCACTTCTCCACATCGAATAACGTAACTCGCTGCAAAAATGGTATCTTGGTAACTAAGTGTTCTTACTGAGGTCAATTTATTTACAATCACCATGAGATAAAAATAATAATAATAACATCTGAACTATTTCTAGCATTATTTTATTCTTACATTCAAAACCACTTGTGAAATTTTCACAAACATTATAATGTTAGTCAGCCTATTTCTACATATGATTTGAACAACTTAGAAGCTTCCTATTTCTGGATTCATGCCTGCAATATTAAACAACATTGTAATTCTGGTGTACGGTTATTACAAACACACAAACACACACACACACACACACACACATACACACTGATTACATTATATATATAATTTAAATACACTTGGATACATCATTTGTTCATTGTCTTTACACATACTGTATTTTTTTAAACCATTATTTTAGTTTACATATTGAATACTACTGAATAATTTAGGCAACTTTATTTGGAATATAGTGACAAAAAGCTGTTAGTTAAAGCAAATAGTAGCTGTAGTTAGTTAAAATATAGATTTTAAACATACATATATACTAATAAATAGTGAAAGTAAGAGGTTTAACCAGGTAGAACACCAACGGTTGGATTCTGAATGTTTCAAAAAGCAGTTTTTATTCTTACTTAACTTTTTTGATAAAAACTAAATATGTTTGATTTCTGAATCATTAATAAATGGTCAAGGCTATTGATTTTCTAGTATTTAATCTGGCTTTTAAAGACTTTCCCTGGGAAATGGCCAATTGCTAAGCTCATGAATAATACTGTATATAGACAATACTGTAACACCAGGCAGCAACAGTCAGGCTTGTATCACTTATGAAAGTGAAGGTGACAATGTCATTGCGCGGTCACAGCACAGCACAGCACACAGTGAACCACAACGAAATCGTACCTCTGCATTTAACCCATGCAAACACCGTGCAGCAGTGGGCAGCTATTGAAAGCGCCCGGCGAGCAGTGACGGGGACGGTACCTTGCTCAAGGGTACCTCAGGGCAGCCTACTGGTGAGGGAATCGAACCCACAATCTTCTGATGGGGCAACTCCTTAACCACTAGGCCACCGCTGCCCCTTAGGGTAACTCAGGGCAGTTACACTGCAGGAGGTATTGACTTTAACACACTTTAACTCCAAACTTGTTTAACTCTGTAGATGTGCTCTGCTGACACTAGAAACTCTGTACACACTGTACAAATTCTAGCACTAAAGTGTGTGTGTGTGTGTGTGTGTGTGTGTGTGGGAGAGAGAGATGTGTCAATGTGTTACTGACTAAAGGTTATGCACACAGAGAGGCTTAACCGGGTTAAAGAAACATGGAGGAAATCTTAATTTCCTCATTTTTGTTGCTTTTCTGCTCTGGCCCATTGACTTTTTAAATATAATAAAAAAAACACTTGATTTTGGCAATCTTACAGCAACAACACGAATGAATGAGTTATTTTATTAAACCTTCAAAAGACAACAATGAATTATATCTCTAGTTTCAACAACAGCACCCAGAGCAGACACATGGGGGCACTATGTACATAGAAACTACAGCGATCCGGAGAGAAGGGAACTTTGGAGGCTGGACCCCTCTGGTCCTAAGAAGAACCGACAGCGATGTGCCATGCAATGCTTGACATCAGAATATGTGTTCACCTCACCTCAACAAACGATATCATCTGAGACAAGTAAGAAGAACGAGGGTTCAAGGAAAAGAGACAGAAAGAAGACGTGAGTAAGAGGTGGAGGAGGAGGAGGAACGAGGAGGAAGAAAGAGAAAGTGAGAGGATGTAGTGCCCAAAATAGCGACTGTACGAATGAGTGTTAGGGGAGAAAACATAAAAGGAGAAAGTACGGAAGGATGGGAAGAACTGGTATACCAGCAGAACAGGCACAAACTATACAAGGAGCAACAACATGCAAAGAGAGCAAACCCTAGTAAAAGCCATAAGATAAGCTCACTCCTTCCCAGTAACACTGACCATAAGAGACAAGAACATTCTCGAGAAAAGGGGAAATTCACCATCTTTGTCTGGCAATCTCATACATTTCCGAATCTAATCCATCTCTGCTCAATAGCCATTTTCCTTTAATGTTTCTCGCTCTCTAAAACCCATCCAGCTCTTTATCAGCCTGAATCACCCTCTCTGTGCTCAGGGACGGTGCCCCTAGCCCATTATCATTAGCAAGCTCGAGCGGTCGCGGTCAGAACTGAGCTGAGCTTGCTTTTTAATAACCCTGCTCCCCGTTTCCACGGCGATTAAACCTCTAAGCCAATGCACACTCCCCAGCAGATTAGAAGACCCTGCTCGACTCCAATAAGATGGTAATGGCTGGCCTGCCCACTCTCTAAAACACCAGTCAATACAAATAACGCACAACTATGGGGTTATTAACAGAGACAGACCCAGAAGATAGACTTGAGGCACTCCATAGACTTGATGCAGCACTGGGCCCGTTTGCAGGCCCAAAACAGGGAACAGAAACACTCAGCCTAGTGGCAACTTTCAGCCTCAAATACAATACGGCTATGCTTTCATTTTCAGCAGTGGGTCTATAGAGTAAAGGCACTCTGCAATGCTTCTGACTCTAAACTCGAGTTTGCTGCCTATTTGAATCTGATGCAAAAGATCAATCCTCATTTGAGGTAATGTGTGCTTGGTAGGCTAACAAGCATCCAACATGCATGAAAAATCTTTTCCTCAAGGCAAAATGCACCCGCATCATTCTGCTCAGCAGTGCTCTCGAGGGTGTGTGTGTGTGTGAGGGAGTGTGTGTGTGTGTGCATTGATTGTTGTTCATAATCTGTGTGTGACTAAAGGTTATCCACACATGCAGTGAGTGAGAGGCTTAACCGGGTGGAAGACTAACAGTTGGAAATCGAGGAAATCTTCTAAATCCACCGCCTGATGTTTGTGACTTTTTCTCTCATGTGGTATAAAAAAAAAAATCAATTCAAAGTCATACAAAACCTCAGTGTTGGCATTTTGAAGCTCTGAACACTAACAGAATGAACTAAATGACAGTATTTGAGCAACGTCCATGCTGAAATTTCATAGTTCATATTTTGTTTAAAAACTGTGTAAAAATAGCAGGCCAGTTAACAACGTAACAAATAACAAGACATAATAATTCAGATTTGGTAACTTAATGAGAGGGAGGAACTGTGAGAGGATGGGATCCTGCAGTTTAAGAGGTAAACAGGACTATAAAAAGATTTTTAGATCTAAAAGTGAACATGGGAGAGTTATCCTGGTGTGGTATAAAGTGATGGTTGGTGGGACAGACAGTGTCTGAACTCCAAAGTGTGCGGTTGAGGGACTCCAGGATGGGGTCACAGTGAAACATGTTATTCACAGCGGGCGACCTGTCTCCAGGGTGACAGCCCAGAGACGAGCCGTCGGCAGCTCCAGTCAAAA
The DNA here is from genome assembly GCA_017165825.1 of Hepsetus odoe. NCBI lineage: Eukaryota > Metazoa > Chordata > Actinopteri > Characiformes > Hepsetidae > Hepsetus > Hepsetus odoe. The sequence goes on from CM029389.1 coordinate 8,006,496, forward strand.
CACAGTTTCCCAATGCAAATCCAGGAGTGGCAAAATATGATGAGAAAACAAAGGCTGCTTTGAGGCAGCGGACTGCTCAGGTTTTGTGACAAGTTGCACATTTTGACACATGCAACACTGAACGGCTGTAAAGAGCACCACCTGAACAGACAGACAGACAGACAGGCAGGCAGACTATATAATATCGTATTATATATTATATACACACACTGGAGTGAGAAAGGGTGATATTATATATTATATACACACACTGGAGTGAGAATATATATATATATATATATATATATATATAATTCCAGTATTCCATTAATAAGAGATACACGCACACACACACAGATCATTCATCTTCATTTGTTTGTTCATTCTGGCATCCCAGTTCCAGCTGCATCTCCCAGTGCTGGTAAGAAACTGGGGAAGTGGAGCAATGCTGCATAATTCATGTAAGGGAAAAAAAAAAGGAAAAAAAAAAGAAAGGGAGACTAAGCCAACTGCCATAGAGTGCCCCTCAACCTGTCACTGTGAACGCTCTTTGAACTTCACTGGTGAATTTCATTTATGAGTTCATGCAAGGAAGCCACTGCTCGCTGCATCCCACAAAGAAAAGAGGCAAGTGAATCAAACCAGCCTTTCAGCCTGGCTTTCTGCTGCAGAAGCCAGACAGATGGGTTCTAAATAGCCTGGGAAATGGAACCTTTTGGGTTATGTTTATGTTCACATTACAAGCTTAATTGCTTTCTTCTGATCTTTCAGCATTGCATGTTCGTATTTGTGTGTGTAAGTGATCCATATGTGTCATCGGTGGAAACAGGCCTCTACCCCTCGACCTAAAATAAGCTGCTGCTGATATGCTGCGCGGTAAAAAAAGAAAGAAAAAATACCAAATGAACCTCATTCTGAAATGACTTACATTCAAATGGCGAATCTAGAACCCCCATATAGTATAGTAAAGCAGTGGATTAACCAGACTCATTTCCATATTAAAAAAACTGATAAAATTGTGAAGTGGTTAATTTGTGTGTTTTGAAACCCATTTAAAGCAACTGAATTCAACCAGTTGTGTTTTTATTGAGACAAAAGATCTGAATTTTTCAAAGCTATGTCAACACAACATATGCTCCTTTTAAATCAGGTATGAGGCATATTTAAGCAAAAAAAATATATAATCATGCCACTTCCAACCTCCAGTTTTTGTTTGTGGATGAAAAGTGGGCAATGTTACATGGCTCCATTCTAGAGAGGCTGTCTGTAGACGCTGAAGTGCTGAAATCCGTCCCGGGGAGCAGTTACTGGGTTCATTTTGACATTTGCATTTGCGTCTTCGCGTTTGCACGAACTAAGAGTGAAAAGGCACAACTGGCTACTGCAGACACAAAAGTACATCATGACCCAGACTGCTGCATATTCACAACAACATGGTGCTGACGGTCACCGCCATTAACACGTTTTACACTGGGGTAGGGGTGGCGGTGGTCCAGTGGTAGGATACTTGCCTATGGACCTATGGCTCAAGAGGTCCCAGGTTCAAATCCCACCTCTAGCACTACCACCACTGGGTCCCTGAGCAAGACCCTTAACCCTGAGTTGCTCCAGGGGGGCTGTCCCTGTAATTAGGACATGTAAGTCGCTCCGGATAAGAGCGTCTGATAAATGCCGTAAATGTACACTAGCAGCTCTACTTTAGAAAAATAGAACAAAATATTTGGAACACAAAGTTTCCATAATGTTTTGTGAGGTTTGCGAAAAAGTTAGTTTGGACAAAATGCAACATGAATACAATAGCTGCATAAAAATGTGTTTGTGTGTGTGTGTGCGTGTGTGTGTTGAGTATTAGAAGTGGGGGATGTACCCATTAAAGGCAACCACCTGCCAGCTGTGCTCTGGGACTGGTACTGCAACTGGTACTGGAACTTCAAGGCAGTTGTTCTTTAGCTGATGCTCAATGGCAGTGCTGTTATGAAAGCTAGATGAAGTAGAAGCTTCCCAACTGAGACGCTGCATTGATCAAGAACAGCTTCATCAAAAAGAACTCGAGAGGACATTGTTGACGCCTCAGCAGAGAGGATGTCATCAGTACCTCCATATTGGGTGTTCACGTGGCTGTGTGTGTATGCGAGTGTGTGAGAATGGGGAAAGTTTTTCCTCTAATGAAAGTAAAAGTTAATGACTGGATAGAGCTGCCAAGCACATTTGGCAGAGCGATTGGAAGTGAGGTCAGAGGTAATTAACACTCTAATGACATAACAGGTGATCCCTCTGCTCTCTGCTGACTGTACACCTTACACCACTCACCACCAGCATACACTCAGCACATACAGACCTCTGGAAGTCTGAGAAGAGAAGAAGAAATAAGTGGGGGAAAAGACAAGAGAAGAGAAGGAAACAAAGGAGTGCGAAATAGAGAACAAAATGGAACAAAAAAATAGAACAGACAGAAAGAAGAAACAGGATGAATGGAAAAAAGCAGGGGGGTACAAATCAGCATAAACAGAGAGAAGAGAAGAGAAGAGCGAAACAAAGGAGTGCAAAACCAAGAACAAAAATGGGACAAATGAAATAGGAAGCTAGTAGAGAAGACAATACAAGCAGAGAAGAGAAGAGAAGAAGAAGAAGAAGAAGAGAAGGCTCTTTTCTTGCTGTGGTTCTGTGGTTGTGAAGGGTGTTTAATGGAGCAGTGGGTGGACACTTCTCCCTGTCTGCAGCTGGCCAGTAAAAGTGAGTAGAAGAGAGAGGGAGGGATGGAGGGAATTTCAATTAGATTACTTCAGCTATCAAAAGCATGGGGACCGTTTCAGCTTAAGATTTGCCTTTTTCTGAGAGAGCATATGTCAGTGTGGAAGAGCCTGACTAATGGAGGCTATGGGGCGACCCTTTTAGACAGCAGGCTGGATAGAAAAGAGCCTGGTGAATGTTGAGTGTAGATAGATAGACAGACAGACAAATTCTACAGACAAATATATCTATATATCTATATCTATATCTCTCTATATCTCTCTCTCTCTCTCTCTCTCTCTCTCTATATATATATATATATATATATATATATATATATATCTATATATCTATATATATATATATATATATATATATATATATATATATATATATATGAATGAGAGAGAGAGAGAGAGGAGAAAAAGAAGAAGAAAGAAAAAGAAGAAGGGGAATTAAATGAGGGGATCCTCTTGTTGTAGGAAATGTGTGTCTAGCTGAAAGCAGGCCTGATTCTTCCAGCAGTTTTGGCTTTGGCTTTGGCTTATCCTAATAAATCAGAGCTCCCTGAAAGTGCTCTCAGGATGCAGCTCCTCTGTAGCAGATGGTGCACACACTGCACAGGTGAAAGCTCAGAGCCACCCCAAGTGAGCAAAAGTGCACATCTCATTATCCCACAGATGCCCTTTGCTACCTTCTTCTTCTTGTCCCCTCTTTGTCTCTGGCCCCTTATCTGTTCTGCCTGCTTCTAAATATAGATCGATACTGTATCCATCCGATGCAAGCTAAATCACTGCACTGTATCAACACCCGAGCTGTGCTTTTAAAGTGGCAGTCCGGCAGAACCAATGAGCTGAGACAAGCTCAGCATCCAAAGCCTGCTTTAGTTGGAGCCACAAGACTCAAAGCTACTCTAAATTTATTTATGTTAAGTAAAAATAAGTCAACTCCTCCTGGACAGGTGACAATATTGGTGCAGTTTCTTTAATGAAACCAAAAACAGAAAACCTCATATGTTAAATATGTTACTTGCATAGGCAACATCTTAAAATTAAATGTAGTTTTTCCACAATATGTTTAATTATGGATGGATGGACGGACGGACGGACTGACGGACGGACGGACGGAAAAACCATCACTCACTTGAATGTCATGAAGTCTATTTGTACCTAATTCAAAACTGGAATACTATATTCCAACACATTAGCTACAGTAAGGTTGATTCAGTTTGGACCATATTTACCATTTTTGGGTCCTTTGTGTAGGTAATAAACCTCACATTATTATTATTTAAAAATTAATAACTGTCACATGGCAACCTCTGGATGATGAGTGAGGAGGCAGAGGCCAAAGCGGGATGCATGTAGGGTGCACTGCTGAGTTGGTTCTTTGCCAAGCCTCTCACAAAAGCCAACGTGTTTAATCGGAGCAGGTGTTCTGCATCAGTGCTGGTGATAAATAACGGTATGGGACGACGGGAACTTCTGGGTGGAGTCTGTGAGTTTTAGTGATGGCAGGTGTGCCGGCTCAAGGGAGGCACTAAACTACAAACACTGCTGGAATTCAGGACTCTCCCTGGAGTTGTAGAAAGCCCCGACCCTGTCTAATCACAGCAAGTTGTGGGCGTCACACTGGGATGGCCTGTGGATTTACACTCAAGCTGATCACCATGGTACCTTCCCTCCTGTGTGACGGAGAGAAAAACACAGCAGCGCCACATTTCGCCAACTGCTCATGATGCATAACACTGGTTAATGCAATGTCTCTACTGCCACTACGGGGAATATGTAGCCAGCGGCTCAACAGTGGGATGCTGCTTTGCACTAAACAAGGAAACAAGAGAAAATAGTTGAGCTGACTTATTCATGTTCAGTGACCGAGTGCACAGGCTATGTACTTGAGCCAAAGGATTCTCACCACAGTGACACAAGCCCTAGCCATGGGATTTTGATTAATATCTGATACTGATTAATAGGGTAGTGCGAAATGTGCCCAGGCTAAGGTGCTGTGATCAGTGCCTGGGCTATACAATTCAAATTCATGTTTACTGCTCACAGTGAAACAGGATTCCAACTGCTGTTAAATTTGGCAGGTGTACAGGATTCCAGTAGGTGCTAAATGTCCCAGGGCTATGGGATTCTGATTTGTGTTAAACATGCCTGGGCTGTGGGATTCAGATCAGTCTTAATGGTGGCCTGGTCCACAGGATCCATGGGTGGTAAATGTGTTTGAGTCATAGGATGAAATTTCAACTGTAAAACAATAAACACACCTAGAAAAAGTACTATTGCAAAATAGAAATCTCAAGCATCCTAGAGGTCTGTTACAGTAACAGAACACTACAGCTGCAAATAAAAGAACGAGCTTTTGGGTGACGATCCATGTATGAAGCACACAATTAGCTGAACAAAAAAATGGCTGAATATCCCTCATTCAATTTAGTAATTGCTCATCCAAGGTAGACACACACACACACACACACACACACACACACACCCCTAGGAGGCAATTTAGCATCTCCAATCCACCTGATATGCATGTCTTTGGAAGTCTTTGGAATCAAAGCCAGGACCTTCTTACTGTGAGGAGACAGCAGTACCCACCGTGCAACAAGACTGTACTAATTTCACAACGATTTTGCAAAAGTGACATTTTTAGCAGTTGTTTATTTCACTATGGTAAATAAAAAAAAGCCATAACATAACCTGACAGAGCTCAAAAATCAAGGACAGAAAAAAAAGGTAAATCACTAGTTCAGCAGATACAGGAGACGCTTCCTAAAACTTTCTGGCCTTTGCCACCAATTTAGGGGAAACATCAGATGAATATGGATGAATCAGACAAATAAACATATGAAACCATGCAAGAGTTTAATGTTCTAGCTGACAGCCACTCAGCCAAGGCTTGTTTGCTCCCTTATACACTTACTGAAGCAAAGAGGCAAATATAGATAATGTGTAATGGAAGTATGCCCGTCTTTCAGCATCTAAAACACTGCATACTTGCCTCAGAGCTAGCAATTTCAAACAGACTCTCTTATGATTAAAGTTTAATTTCGAAAGTTTTTCTACTTAGAATCAATGATCCTACACTCAAATACAATCAGAGCCCAAGCAGTGAGGGTGTGCAGGATGCGGGGAGAAGTTTAGAGCACACAGCAGAGAAGTCTGATGATGAGGACAGACGGATCTGCTTTAATAAAGACGCCGCACAGAAGCGTCCGGCTCCTTGTGGTTCCTTCATGCTTATTTATGAGCGAGTGTTTCCAGGTGAGCGGCGGGTGGAGAGAAGCCTGCAGAATCACTCAGGCAGGAATAATAACGGCCTTCATAAATCCACTGGATAATAAAACCCTCTCCCCTGTGACGGGTACTCCAGACCTCTGACCCTTGTAGATTTCTTCATCATGGATGAGCCACTGGTGCGGATCGCAGTGACGGCACAGGCTCCAACACTTCTGCCGCTACTGGAATTATTATAGAGACTTCCTGAAGCAGAAAGCCTGTGGATTTGTCTATCAGTGACAGGGACTGGCGATTTTATTGAAACTGCCTGTAGATTTGGTATGTGATCAAATGATTCACTCATTCATTCAACTGCAAGGCCGAACCTGAATTGACATTTATGCCGTGAAACATTAAATCGTTTTAATATCAAATCAGATTTCTCACTGCATTTGCTGGATGAATAAATGAACAAAGCTGTGGTGGAAACGCCTGACTTTTTTTTAAATCTCTTTCAAAGTAGCTCTTGGGATCTAGGTTACCTGTCTGACCAAGTATGCTTCCATTTTCTCAGTTTGTATGTTAATTAGATCTAAGAAGATTCCTCTTTCACCCAAAGCTGGGGCAGCGGTGGCCTAGTGGTTAGGGAGTCGCCCCGGATCAGAAGATTGTTCGATTCCCTCACAAGTAGGTTGAGGTACCCTTGAGCAAGGTACCGTCCCAGTCACTGCTCCCTGGGCACTTTCAATAGCTGCCCCCTGCTGCACGTGTGTGTATGGGGTTGGGGTTTTCCAGGTGAGGTTCAATTTCGTTGTGTTGTGCTGTGTTTTACAATGACGAGGGTTGTCACTTTCTCTTTCACTTTCATTTTTCTCCTTTCAGTCAAGTGATTCAGTCAGATCCAGGTGAAAGCCAATCAAGCGTGGAACATCAAGGCACACTGATAGGAATGGGATGCACCAGAGCGCAAACTGTGTCTGAATATTAATTCAAATGAGATATTTAAACCCACTTAACAAAATACTGACAAAAAGCGTTTGCTTTTTTTAATTGTTGTTTTATACTCGTCTTAAAATGCATTAATTTTTTTTTCCCGGCTATCAACACAGACCCTGGAAAACCAATGGGTCTGAATACCTTGCAGATGCACTGTAACCATGTACAGGACAACAGGACCACATAATGAAAACTAGCCTGCAGTCTGGCACACTCAAAATCTGAGTCTCCAACACAAGAACAAAACTGTATATTCTGGCCTTCTGGGCCAAACGAATAAAGCAATGAATAAATTGCTTTTTATTAAAAAATAATAATTTATTATTAATAATTAATAATAATGAGATAATTTCTCCTAATGTTTCAGCTCTTTAACATTGTTGGTATCTTCTCTCTGACTGCCACAACATACATTATTCACAGACTGAAATCATTTTGAGTGTCTCTTGGTTAATTTTTCACCATTTGCTGCCATCAAAATGAAATATTTTCATAACAGGTTGAAATATATGTAGATCAAATTATAAAGACAAGGGCCCAACTTCTGACAGGTGCAGCAGTGATTGTTAATCTGAACTACTTCTCTCATCAGTATGCAAATGTAATTTCCCGTAAGACTGCCCTGCCAAAGGGTTATGAATGGTTTATGATCAATTAATAAATGATAACATGTAAAGAGAAGCCAGATTTCAGAAAATGCCAGTAATTTTAGTGCTAACAACAAAAATACTTCAAGGCCATAGGCTCCAAACTGATCCTTAGATCTGTTACAGGTCAACTATGAAACTGATCCGGCCTAATTGTAACTTAGCTGCATTTACCGAGAGGAAGATTAACCCTCTACCATTAATCCTGCCTTGCTATAATTTCATGCTCATTTATTTAACTGGAAGACATTTCAAAAGCTCCAAAAGCAGAGCTTCTTCTATACAGCATGTCTGTGGGAAAGGTAGAGCGAGAGAAACCTCAGACCACCCATCTGAAAGAGCATAGGAGTTATGGGTCCTTTAATACCAACTTTGATATTCTAATGGGATTAGTCGATCAGTCGCGTGTTTGTGTGTGTGTGTGTGTGTGTGTGGCACAAAAGGCCCGTCTGACTGCCTAAGGGCTACCGCTCCATCCTCCGCATCCTCTAGTGCACTTTCATCCACTTGCAAATCTATCTGAGCAATGGATTTCTAACACTGATCTGTTGTGAAAACACACCTGAAAGTGAAATTAGGTGGAAAAGACCTAAAAGAAAAGAAAAAAAGCAACACGAAAAAACACTTGACTTTCATGCTGATGATGCAGCAACAGAAGTGAACAGAAGCAGAGCATTTACAGAGCGAACAAAACTATTAAAAAACGCTCCTTGAAAGTTTCGATCTGCGTCCAAAGGAAAAACATTTCTATTATGTTAAGGGTCTAGTAAGGGTGGAGGTGGTCTAGTAAGGGTGGTGGTGGTCTAGTAAGGGTGGTGGTGGTCTAGTAAGGGTGGTGGTGGTCTAGTGGTAGGGTACTTGCCTGTGGACCTCTGGATCAAGAGGTGCCAGGTTTGAATATCACCTCTGGTACTACCACCACTGGAAGTCGCTGGATAAGAGCGTCTGCTAAATGCCGTAAATGTAAATATTGAAGGTCTTGAAGCCCCCCCACAGTAACACCTAGAACATTTTGGTTGTCAAATATCCATACGGCAATACACACCTGCTCAATAGGCTTCCTTCTAAGGAGTCAAGGGTTAGGATACTATATGAACCAAGAGCTCGCAGTGTCTAATCCCACCCACAACCACCACTGGGTTCCTGAGCAAAACCCCAAGTTCCACGAAGTGGAAGTTGCTCTGGATAACAGCATCATCTAAATGCCATAAATATAAACATAAACATCTCCCTTAAATCCTAAAACAGCAAAGGTATTCTCTAATGGCAGCGACATGTTTCGGCATGATTCCTCTCCATCACTTCAAAAAGTGATGAAGGCTACGAAACCCGATAAAGGTATTGTTTAAGGTGTTGAAGGTACTGACCTACAAACTCCCCAGCTCTCAGTCTGACTGAGCATCTGTGTGAAGAGCTGGATAAAGTTAACCAATCCATGGAGGCTCAATCTCACAATTTACAGGACTTAAAGGATTTCCTGCTAACGCCAGAACCCACAGCATACCTTCTGAGGTCTTGTGTCGAAGCCTCAGCGGGTCTTCGCTGCTGTCAGCATGAGTATAAATTCTGTTAGACGTGTCTCCACGTCTGCTAAACATCATATTAAACACTGTGAAGTGAAGAGAGTACTCCAGCGTTCAGAGGATGTTCAGACAGCAGGGCATGCCTTTAAAACGACCTGAAAATTCCATGTTTCTCATTCCAGGTCTGAACTAACTACCAAGACAATGTATTAATAACGTGCATTTTTATAGATTTTTTTTTTGTTTGTTTGTTTCATTGAGTAAATCGATAGCCCCGCTTTGGATACTGAATTACCTCCTTTTTAAAATATGTTCTTTCAGGAGCTATTAATTCAAGGATTCTTTTAGAAACCTAAAGTTCTAGCTTTTCACAATTGTGCAAGAGAGAAATGGGCGCAACCTGAAGAAGGGTTTTTTTCTCCTCCCCCAAACAAAAACAACCTTAGCGCTTCCGTCTCTCTTTTTAACTCCTGCCTTCATCTCCTTGGCTCACTAATGAGGTTGCCATGGCGATGTACCGACAGGTGTACTCACAGTCAATTACTTTCAAACACCCACCCTGACCTTCCTATTCGGTTTTTTGGAACTACTGAAGCGAAAAGCAGATGCAGTCCTCCCTTCGGCTTCTCTCCCTGCTTCTCTCTCTATACATCTTCCTCTTCCCCCTTTTCACTTTGTTCTTCATCCTCCCTTCCACTGTTTTGCTTTTCACACTGTTTGGAGACGAGCCATGTACTTTTCCCCCTCTTCTGTCTCTCCAGGCTGGGCTGAAGCTACTGTCTTCTTCAGGCTAAACAGTGGAGCGAGTGGGTGGGCTTCAAAAGAACAAAGAAGGAGAGAGGGAGTAAGAGAAGGAGGGAGAGAGAGAGAACCTTCTACAGTAAACTGTGTGTGCTGGGATGGAGAGGGACTCGTAGGGTCTAGGTGGGCTTGTAGACTGAACCGTAGAGCAGAGAGCCAACCGGCAGAGGTGCGTTTAAACACGGGGGTGTTGCACACAAACAAGTCCGTTATCAAATTTCCCACCTTTTTAAGTTTAAAAAAAAACAAAAAAAACAAACCCAAACGCTTTGCTACATTTTTTGCTCTCAATTTGAGCTGAACATTAATAACTTGCACCTATGACACAACGGAAGACCTCACAACAATTCAGTTTAATCACAGCTCTTACGGAAAAGATTTAGTGCATCATATTTCACCTTTTTAACTGAATCTCTCTCATCATTCTGAACTGAAAATACAAGCATAACCAAAGAAAAAACTACTAGGAACAGGAATGGCTTGTCCTCATCACAGTCCGAATCAGAATTGAACATTTGAGACATGGTGTCTATTGCCATTTGACATCCAGTGACTGTTTTCTTTTTGACTAAACATCATTCCTTCGAAAATCAACCAGTTGTTTTTCATGTTAAACTTAGTCTTCATCATTTTCATCAGGATCGTTGTTTGAGTTAAACCAAAACTAGTTATATAAATGTGTTGCTTTGCGTTTCTGATTCCCTTCTGAATGGACATTTGAACCCTAGTGCAATTTTTACTTTGTAATTAAATAATTAAATATCAATTCTTGGGCCTCCACATATCCATCATATAATATATTAAATTTCAATACAAAATATTGCAATATTGTATTTTTTCCTTCCATCCTTGCTGTTTGTTCTTACCTTGCTCATTGTTGCTGCTTCAGTGCATACTAAACTGAATTTATAATCAATGTTTTTCCCAAATCAAAACAATAGAATCTCTTAGAGTCGTTGAATAAAACATTATATAATGTATTGGTGCATTTTTGCATTCCTAAAACATTCATCATAGAGAACATGAGGAATGTTCAGAGGAATGAAACACAGGACAAAAGTGAAAGTGACTATTCTTGTCATTGCAGCTATTGAAAGCGCCCAGGGAGCAGTGACTGGGACAGTACCTTGCTCAAGGGTACCTCAGGGCAAGCTATTGGTCTGGGATTCCATCCCACGACCTTCTGATCCTGGTGCCAACTTCCTAACCACTAGGCCACCGGTTCCCAGCACATGTACACACAATTACTAAGTGTTTGAGCTCCACAGGTGACCTGTCACTACACTGTACAGCAAGGTGAGAAAATCACAAATGGAGGCAGTCTGCTCAGGCATGCACTGCAATAATTCAATACCTGCTCACTTACTGACCACATCTCCTGCCTAACGTCCCTCAGAGGCGACATGGCGAGGCAAGGAGGAGAGATGGTGACACAGAACTGCAACAATGTTTCAAAAGAGTCTCTAGACTGGCCATTTTTTTGTTTTATCTCCTCCAATTGCTGAGTGGCAGGAAACTGCTCCCTACAAGACATGTGAAGATGTAAAGCACCCCAACATTTTCAAACACAATGTCAGCGTACATTCTGGGAGATCACTATTGACCATCAGCTTTCACATCAGCTAACAGACACTGTGGCACCAATTAGACTCTCTGGGACTCCTGGTCACGGATGACCATGGCATCACTGGGCATCAAACTCTGCTTCTTATGGCTGCGGTTTTAAATTTCCTGAATGTGCTGTAATACAACCAACTAATACAGAAATACTCTTGAGCCATAGGAGTTAACCAGATCACAAAGGACACGTTACACTTTTATTAAAGCTGAAAGAAGAAATAAGTAATAATATTTTGAAGCATGTCTACAATGGGAGGAGAGCTAAAAGATTGCAGGAGGGAAACATTAGGAAAAGAGAAAAAGACGGGAAGTGAGAGTCAATGAAGGTGTGGTGGTAAGCAGAGGGGGATGTGGGGACTATAATGAAAGGGAAGGCCTTGGAGAGAGGGTCAGATGAGACAGGCTAGGCCTTCACACCCCAGTGGTCTAATGAAAGCAGACAAGAACCATAAACACTTCAAGGCCCAACTTTAGACACTGCAGCCAGGCCAACGCCCACACCTCCACTGTTTCTGTTTCTCTCTCTCTCTCTCTCTCTCTCTCTCTCTCTCTCTCTCTCTCATGTCCACAATCAATCCCACACACACACACACACACACACACACACACACCTCAAGAGTCTTCAACTTTGGAAGGCTGATGAAAGGAGCCCGACTCCAAGGCAGGAAGGGTTCCAGTAGAAAAAAGATGATGTGACAAAAAGAAGACCCTAGCCACTGTCGTCCACAAAGACCAGAGTCACAATGTGAAGAGGAATCGTAGCATATTCAGCGGAAGCAACCTTGAGGTTTTAATGAACCCTTCCAACAAAGAACAGCTTCTCTTTGCTGACTATTGCCTTTGTGCATGCACGTGTGTGCGTAAGGGTTGGTGGTTCATCAGTAAGAAAGTACGAAGCTGAAAGAAAAAGCTGCACTCAGGCCTCCCTGTTGGCTCTTAGATCGTTATCAGCTAATCTGCAAATGAACGCAATTTTTCTGCCTCTGGCGGCCTCCCACAACGGAGCCGAACAAAAGCCATTACAGCACCACATCAGGGCCTGTCTGACCCTCGTCGGCCTGCTGTGGATGGCCCAAAGCACTGGTCTGGAGAGTGATATGGATTAGTCTTCAGGGTGTAGAAAGAGTGTGCGTGTGTGCGTGAGTGTGTGCATGTGTGCGCGTGAAAGGGAATGGATAATTTCTTTATAATTCATCCCAAAATATACTGGTACTCAAGGTGGGGGGGGGGGGCATTAATCAAAGTTATTAGAGTGATTATGGACCGTTTCTAATGGTTGATTTGCCATGAAATTTTGACATATTGTCAAGGGCGATCCTGGTTACAATGAGTGGCTCTGATTTAAAACGGCTTTTTGAGTCTCATGTTGTTTAAAAAACCTAAAAGAAGGCAAAAGGTTTGAGAGAGTCCTGATCACATCCTTCACAAGATTCTATTGGACTCTTACTTTCTTCATCCGAGAAATAGATTCTAACCAGAGTCTTGGAGTGGGAGGTGCTGAGCCTCTCTCAGCACTCATACGGTCAAAGGCAGAGAAACAATAATCATCACACACACACACACACACACACACACACACACACACACACACACACACACACACACACACCCAACTAGGAAGCATTTAGCATCTCGTGTCCACCTGACCAGGTTCTGATAACTGCCTGGCCTTCCATGAGACACAGCAAATGAAAGACTTTTGGAAGCAAGTAAGAGAGGCAGTTTTAACTGCACTGCTTGAAATGTCAATTCTCCAATATTTCCAGGCCTGTATTGAAACTATTACTCCCATCTTTCCTTCGAATTTACACTCCCCTGTCCAGAGCACAATACACTGCAAGAAAAAGGAAAAATTGCAACGGCAGCACTGATACGGTCATCAGTGTCTGCACATAAACACACCACGCTTGGGCATGTAAACACGTTGACAGTGTGTGAACATGTGCATGGAGTAATTAACACAAGAGGAGACAAAACGTGCACAGATTCTAACAGATATAGAGACAGAGAAACACACACACACACACACACACAAACACAGAGCAGCCGTGCTCCCTTGCCTCCCACACATCTAAGCGGGGTGTATTAAGCTGGTTATTTCTTTGGCAGGAGAGATAAGCTAATCCTGAAAACATATTTACACTCGCGATAAGGTCAAAGCAAGCGGGGCCCCTCGCTGCCCGGTCACTCCGGGCCAGGAAACAGGAGTGTTTAGTCTTTTCTTGGGTGCAATCCGTGTGTGTGTGTGTGTGTGTGTGTGTGTGTGTGTGTGTGTGTAAGAGAGAGAGAGTTGGTCAGTTATAGTTTTGTGGTTTTGGTTTTGTGGGCTCTGAAGTAATGTGTGTTTAAAAATAATCATACAGTTATGTAATTTAAAATTCTCCTAAGACACTAACAAGCCACTTTATCGACACTCACTGTCCTTTTTTTTTAAAACTCCACCTACAATCCAATAATGTTCTTTGTATTAGTCTGTAATTCATCTGTTCTCTGCATCTCTACATCTAATTCATCTCGGACACTTCAGTCTACCCCCTCTATGTCCTCAGCAGTGGTCTAGTGGTTAGGGACTACTGCGCCCATCATTGCTTCCTGGGTGCCGAACATAGCTGCCCCATGCTGCGCGTGTATGTGTGTGTGTGTGTGTGTGTGTGGGGGGGGGGGGGGAATTATCCTCAGCAACCATTCGGACACTGTAGAGGTTTGTGCGTCAGTGTAAGTGTGTGATTTTTGCAGGGAAAAACAGGGAAGTTCTTGGTAGGCCGCCAACTCATAAACCACTCAGAGCGAAAAGCCAGATTCTTGATGATGTAGTTCTAGAAGGTGGTATTGGTCTAGTGAAAGTGAAAGTGACTATTTTTTTCATCGTGAAACAGGATAAGTGTCCAGCGTCGCTGCAGGGTTTGCTCCATCGTGTATGTTGCCCAACATGACACAACCGTGTCTGTGCTAAGAATGATCTCCTAACCATAGAACACTTACTCAATAGCAGCCATGTGGGGTTCCATTGGTCAATGGGCAAAAAATAATGTAGAGAAACAGATGGACAACAGTCTGTTACTATAAACTACAAAGTGCACCTACATACTCAGTAGAGCTGATAAAATGGATGAGTGTAAGTAGAAGGTGGGTGTACCTAAAAAAGTGGCTCATCTATAGGTCATCACTTTTAGAACAAAACCTTGTATCTCCTTTTTTTTTTTTTTTTTTTTGACAGTATCTGAAAACACAGGCTATTATTACTATTCAACCATTACTTTACAATGAATAGGCCAACATCAACGGCTCAGAACTACTAACTCGTGACACCTTGACCAAACTTACAACAGACACAACTGGAGCTCCAATAAACAAACTGTCCTCTGAAGGTGCTACAAGAACGAAGTAGAAGTTAAATATTCTTAACATCAGAAAAGGTTCCTCCTGATGAAGTGCATCAATTAATGAATTCTTGCTTTCTGTCACACATGTGCCATTATTTCAGCGGATGAAAACGCACCCATTAAACATCCTGTTTGCAGCGAGCAAACATTATAAACTTTGTCAAATTTTGCTATGAATGAACCAATAAAATGTTCCAGAATGACTAAGAATAAAGATTGTTACATTTGTTCCCACTGAACATTAGTTTTTTTTTTTTTTTCCCCATTCTCCTTTAAAATTACTTTTTGGTTTTATTCTGACAGCAACAATATGATTCATACTAACAACTGTGAGAAATAATGGCTGTCAGCTAAAATAACTGCACTTACTTGATTGTGTAACAGGGCAATTTGTGTATGTGTATTGGCTGGTGAATACACTGATGTATAAGCGTTGTATAAGGGATGCAAATCTAAGGTCTCACCGCCACTGGCTTTGATCACAATTCTACTGAATTCTTTCCCTTAAAGAGAAATGACCTTCTCTCGGTACATTTGACATTTCATTTCAAGCACATGACTTTGAAAGGTGTCGGTTGACTCTCCAGCACCCCTACACCTCACGTTCTTCCCGGGACAGGGTGCTGCAGACCCGTTGAGAGGCAGCATATGGCCCCAGCGTCCATCTACGTCCATTTACTGCACTCCAGCGGATCTTTCATTACTGTCTCAGCCTCTGCCCCGCTGATTGGACTATAGATGAAGTGTCCTGCCTGGGCTTCTCACAGTGAAGGAGGCCACAGGACTCCTGTCCTGTAAACCAACTGAGCTCTTTCAAACACTACATGCCTTTTCAGCATAACATATATTACGGTCATTTTAGCATAAAAAAATTATAAACTTAATTTCTGGTCCCATTTTATATTATGTGTCCTAATTATTGCAGTTATGCAATACAAATGCATGCAATAACAGTGAAATCAGTGGATTTACTGTTACAGCTGATTACAGAAGTGCAAGAATCTTGTTAACTTTTTACTGTTAATTACATTAAGTCTATTCTATGTAATTACATGTGACTGCATTACTAAATCTAAAGGTCCTAAAATTGTATTTACACAAGCTGCTCCAGTGAATGCACCACCAGTAGTTACACTTCAGTTGCATGCGCTGGAAATGATGCATTTTGGGATTTTATTCAGATATCATTCTATTTCAACTATACATACGTTGCCGACACAGAATTATTTTCATTTTCCAAAAATGATTAGGATTGGCTGTAAGGCGCTGAGGTTCCCCACCGATAAAATATGTCCACTTTCACTTACACATAAAGAAAAATAATAATAAAAAAAAAGTCACTAAATATTTGCAATGAGCTATAAGTGAGAACGCACCCGTCTTCAGAAACATGAATATTCACGCTAGCACTTTTCGGTCACACTTGCTCACACTCCTCTCACACTGTCCCTTCGTGCTTGAGTGGCTTGGGCAGTCGTGCTGAGTGACTCTGACAGGCCGAAGGCTGGCACTCGTCTCGCTGTCAAGTCACCTTGGAGACGCTAGCCGTGAGCACGCTGGGCGAGGAATGTTTTTGGGGCTTTGCTGTGATTCATCAGAGCAGCAGAATGCATTTGGAAAAAAAAAGAAAAAAAAAAAAAAGATACAGAAAGGAGAAAGGCGCTTGATCTCAAAGGAATGCTCATAAGCTCGGAGACTGTGGCAGGGAGACGGACACGCTGACCTCACAGAGACGGACACACGCCCACACAGCTGCACTCAACAGCTGGCAGAAGCAGCACAGAAATGTCTGAAAATGTGAAAATCTGCTTCTTGGTCAACCTTGGTGAAAATATTACCGGAATTCCCTTTTCCCCCAGTCAATCGTCACCCCCAGTCAATTCTTTATCATTCCTCAATCAATTTTTTGCACTTCGAGGTTAATGTAGGCAGCAGCAGCCTAGTGTTTAGAGACTAGGCCCTGGGATCAGAAGGTCATGGGTTCAAATCCCAGACCAGTAGGTTACCCTCAGGTGACCTTGAGCAAGGTACCGTCTCCATCACCGCTCCCCGGGCACCCTTAATACACCCCCTGGTGTGTATGGGTGAAAACCAGAGCTTGGATTTTGTTGTGCCTCACTGTGTGCTGTGCCGTGTTTCACGATGGCAAAAATAGTCACTTTCACTTTTCATTTTCTAAAAAGTAATGAGTGATACATCAGTAAGCATAACGGGGAAAATGCCCATCGCACAACGACATCAAAGAACCTCTCTTTCAAAAAGGTAAATTAAACTTTTTTTCTGTACAATGTCTGTAAAGAAACCTTTCGATTGATTTGTAGTGGAAAAATATGTCTCTCTGTCTTTCTCTCTATCCAAAGAAAAGTCCAGTGAGAGCTTTAAAGGAGCATTTGCAACATAATATAAATTAAATTAATTTCTTAAAAGTTTACGAGTAAGCAGTGAACAAGTGCAAGTTATTCAAAGTATATTTTAGATCACTGCTGAACTACGGCTATTTTCATTGCAAACTGTATTGAAATGCCAGGGTTCCATCCCAATCTGGCAACCCTGAACAGATTGTTAGCTCTATATTGCACTGAGCGGTTTGGCAGAGCAGAACAAACAGCGTCTTTAAAATGAAAACAACCTTTTGGTAAACTCTCGGCTGTAAACAGACAAGCGGTATCTTTTAAATTGCTTAAAACAGCTTTGTCCCAGAGCAGCGGCGAAACTCTTTATCTCCCAGAGCAGTCGGAATAATTTCCATCCGGCTCTGGACTGCTACCTCGCAGGTATGCACTGAATTCTTCTCTGTAATACACGACTGGGAAAAGGCAAGTGAGCAATTTGGAGCAGCAGAAAACTTTAACTGGAGTTAAAACAGATACAGTCACTGGGAATTATGAGAGGCTCATGGATTGTTACACCACAGTCAACAGTTATGTGCACGGTTGGCAAATATGGATAAACAATTGCTTTTGTACATGGGGCTGTTTTTGAATGGTGTTCAGTTCTTTAACTTTAAAAAACAGAAAATGAATATTAGGGTGAGTTCAGGATTAATTGTACCATAACTGTGATTTTTTGAACCTCAATTTCTATTGCATAGAAACGAATGGATATTTTTTCCAGGCTCTTTTTCCCCCCTGTATGAGTCCTTTTTTGATTTACGGAGGGGGAACTGGAATAAAACAGTCAGCCGTCATGCCATCATGCTATTATGTTTGTGTTTCTTCCATTTGAGGGAGGGGTGGAGTGCTGGAGTAGTTGACAGTGTACTTTTATAAATAGGCTAAACTTTGTAGCCCTTAAAGACAAACTACACTGACATTGGCCAATGCTGAAGGTTTCGGGAAACAGAAAACGGCATCAGGTCACCTGTACTGCCCTCATAATGAATGAACAATTATACCAATAACTGTTTATTAAAACTGATGACTCTCCCGTTGACGACACCATAAAATCCAGTAAGTGCTTTCAGCTCATCACAACAAACAGCAAGCGATACAGCATGGCGCCTGGGAGCGAATTTCCCGAACACACGCACACGTGGAGGATAATCACTTTAATGGTGCCAATAAAAGGAACGTCAGCATTCTGGTGATCAGAAGCCTTTTAGAGCCGCCTCCAATTACACCCATCTCGCAGTCGGCCGCTCCGCACTATTAAGCCTCATCCGCAATAAGTGATCAATTTTTGATGGTGATTAATGCACTTAGGGCTGGAGAGCTGAAATGAGCTGTTACCTATTTATTTAGCCGCAGCCGTCACTGCCATGCCATCTGTCACTGTGTTTCCCCCTTCCTTTTTTAAGATTTTTTTTCTATAGGGAGATTGCAGATTTTGAGCCTATATTCTGAGAAGACGACACTTCTAGGACAGGATTGTCTGTGTACTGCCTCCCAAGCTGTATCATACTTGATGTGAATGCAAATGGGAAAATGTGATATTGGCATAAATGTGGCAACCATCACACATGTCTGTATTCCTAACTTTGTGCTATATCGCATCAAAGGGATCCTATACTATTTAAAAGAAATAAAAGTCAAAAAAAGAGTCATGTTCCTGCTCATATAGTTCATAAATGAAACCTAAGCTGCTCATTTTTCACCCGATAAGCACCGCAGCCAGGGCAACCTACTGGTGAGGGAATCGAACCCAAAATCTTCCGATCCAGGGAAACTCCCTAACCACTAGGCCACAACTGCCCTAGACCATATACTATTATACTTACTTATACTATTATATATTATACTTACTTTAATTAATATTGACCTCAGTAACCAAAGGGAGCCCTTGCAACTCTTTTGCAAAAATACAGGAATGGTCTTGCCATTATCCAGGAGAAAGCTGGGTCCCGCAAAGAGGTAAATGCACGACACACACACACACACACACACACACACACACACACACACACACACACACACACACCATGCTGAGTATAGAGGAGGGGAATTTTCTTGCTCTGAGGCACTAATACCCTTTCCAGGTTGTGGCCTGCTCAATCAGAGTATTCACACTGCAGCCATTTGTCATTCTAAAGTGACAACATCGAGGAGCCAGACACAGTATCCTGGGAAAGAGAGAATATGTGGAACAGAGAAAATAAATAAATAAATAAATAAATAAATAAATAAATAAATAAATAAATAAATAACAACCCTTTCACAGACCTAGCCCATTTAAGGCCGGCTCAGTTCATCCGAGTTCAGTTCAGTTATCTTTACTGAAATGGCAACACTTAGACACTGCATTGCCAAGGCAACAGCGTATAAAAAACTATTATTAAGAGATATGTGATCAGCCAGTTCTCTCAGTATAACAGCCATGTATCCCCTGATGGACCTCAAAACCTTTCTATCATTTATATCACTATTATAATAACAAATTATTATAATAACACTTATATCTTTAGGACGTTTGATATCCAAACCAAAAAGTCCAAGCCTGAAGCTGTTTGTAAGAGATGGTTTATCAGATATAGATTCAATCTCTCAGTCACTTTGCTGAGTGGCTGAACATGTCTAGCTGGAATAATCTTGGTTCTACATCATACAAAATTATAGGGTTTATTATCAGTGTATTTTTGTAGGACTCTGATCATACCTGGCAAAGAAAGTGCTCCCTCTCCCGGCCGTCAGTCTCCCAGCACCGTTCTCTGAGGAATGCTTAACAAACTTCACAAGCAAGAGGAAAGATCTGCTTTGACTTTCTCATCAAGTTTCAAAAAAAGCACTATACATTTCCTTAAGTATGTGCAAATCTGTCGCTCTCTCTGCAGGGTTTTGCCCACCATGAGTCCAGACAACACTGCTGTGAACAGAGAGGGACATTAATGGCTCCTCCTCTCTCTTCTAAAGCTTCTCTGTTCCCAACTACCGCAGGGTGATTAATTCATCTTAACATGCTGTAATCCCACTTCACGAAGAAAGCGGAGGAGCAGATCCATCTTAAAGAAGGCTGCAATGATTATTGCTACAGTCAATGAACCCAGCATCTATTATTTTATTAACTAACAAATCTAATCTCACTATTAGCAGAAGCCTGTTTGCCTGTACCTGAAGCAGACCTCACAGAAAACAGACAACAAGCCAAGGGACCAATGAGACTGGTCACTTTCAACCTGTGGTTCTTGATCCCCAGTTAAATGGCCCCTCATGTGAGCCTAGTGTTACTCCAAACAGTATGCTTACATGGCTGAGATCCTTCATTGTGACAGAGAACTGTTTAATCTCTGATGGAACAAAACCTTCTTTCGGCTGCTTGGGGGTCGTCACAGCAGATCTTCTGTTTCCATTTGTAATGGTCCTCTGCGTCTTTTACATTCTGCATATCTTCTCTCACCACATCCATTAGCTTTCTCTTTGGTCTTCCTCTTCTCCTCTTGCCAGGCAACTCCATCTTCAGCATCCTCCTTCTAATATTATCCTTGGCTCTCCTCTGGACATGTCCAAACCAACACAACCTTGCTTCTCTAACTTCGTCTCCAAAACGTCTAACCTGAGCTGTCCCTCTAATATACCCATTTCTAATCCTGACCACCTTCGTTCCCAGCTGAAATCTTTAACTAACACCTCCAGCTCAGCCTCCTGTCTTTTTGTCAGCGCCACTGTCTACAACCCATATTGCATAGCTGGTGTCGCTACTGTCCTGTAACATTTCCTTTCACTCTCGCGGCTACTTGTCATTTACAGATCAATCCTGCCATTCTTCTCAACCCATCCAACTTGCCTGCACTCTCTTCTTCACCTCTCTTCCACACTCGCCATTACTCTGAACTGCTGCCCATGTATTTAAATTCCTTTACCTTTATCACCTCACTTCACTTTCCTCCCTTTCATTCACACTCATTTATTCAGTCTTTGTCTTAATCATTTTCATTCCTCTCCTGTCTAGATCATATCTCCAGCTCTCCAGGTTCTCCTCAAGCTGCTCCCTACTCTCACTGCAGATCACAATATCAGCAGCAAACATCATCGTCCACAGGGACTCCTGTCTAACCTTGTCTGCCTGTCCATTACCACTTCAAAAAAGAATGGGCTCAGTGCTGATCCTTGATGTAATCCAACCTCTATTTTAAGTGCATCCATCACTCCTACTGCAGATTTCACCACTGTCACACGGCCCTCATACATATCCTGAACTACTCTCACATACTTCTCTGCAACACTGTCTGCCGTACTTCTCTATCAGCACTCACAGAGCAAACACTACTCTTTCCCATCACTTCATGCTGTGGCTGATCAACTTTATCCCTCTGTAGTTACTACGTTTGCGTATCACCCTTATTCTTGAAAATTGGTATTAGTTCACTTAAGCCATCTTCTCCTTTTCCAAGAGTGTGTTAACAATCTAGTCAGAAACTCCACTGCCATCTCTCCTTAACACCTCCATGTTTCCACAGGAATGTCATCTGGATCAACAGCCTTTCCATCCTTCATCATCGCTGCCCTTACTTCCATCTTGCTAATCTGCTGCACTTTCTGGTTCACTCCATATCATCCAATCTTCTTTCTCTTCATTCCTGAGCCCCTCAGAGTATTCTTTCCATTTGCTCAATGTGCTCTGCTCACTTGTGAGTACATTTCCATTTTTGTCCTTTATCGCCCTGACCTGCTGCACATCTGTTCTCTGATGGAACAAAACCCTGTATCTCTAAAATACTAACTTCATCCCAGTCATATCACATCATATCACAATCATATATATTTCACAAATCAGATCTGAATACCAATATGGGATAGTGAATGTTCCAGGACAGTAATAACTGGCCTAGACCTACGTACAGGAGAAATATTCTAAATTATATAATTTAAAAAGCTGACAACTCAGTAGAATAAAACAGGTTCTGTCTCATCAGCCTGGTTTCTGCAGTCAAGTTTTATTTTTGATTTTAAAGGCTATTTAAGAAAAAGAAAATCTAAATCAAAGTCTAAATCTATGAGAATTTAGTCACGTGTTTATATTTCCTACTCAAATGTGTTGTTCATCAGCCAGACTAAAACCCAGTTAACTGGTGAGTAATATGCAAATCAGCTTGCAAATCTAACCAACTCAGCTGCTCCTTATTTTTTCCAAACTGTAGTGAAGCAGCATTTACACAAGACAGGCAAGAAGATGACTTAACAAAAACTACTTACTCCATCATCACCATAATAAACCACGCAAAAAACATCATATTGAAGCGAGATGGTAAAGTTGAACCTTGTTGCTCTATTTGAGCTAAATAGCTCATATTAAGTGGCCAAAGGAACTAGAATTAGATAGAATTAGACTAATTACAGATTGCCAAGTGACAGCACTCTGCAGGGCATTAGTAAAGCATCAGTGAACATGTTATGGGTGCTCCTGAAGTGATGAGCGACAAGATTTATATGCCTTAAATGCATCTCAGTTGTGTTGCAGGTGTGTAAACACCTGTGTTCTTCTGTGACCTGGTCTGCACCAGATATAATCCTGGTACTCTTGTCCAGGTTTAAATGGGGGTCGGACATAAAGCTTGATTTGTAAAATGCCCACTAAAGCAGTTTTCTTTATGAATCCTGCAGCAGGAAATAAGAGTATTATAGAACCAAACCAACATCACTGTGTATGAATTAAAGTGTTGACCATCAAGAGAGACAAAAGCAAGCAGACATGCTGACAGATGAAAACAGGACTGTAAATTTATCCCACAAATCAGCTCGGTCATTGTGGGCCTGGTTTAATTTCTCTGGGTGGTCAACTTTTGAAGTTAGATGCTGCAGAAAATAAAGCCCCGAAGTGTAATACTGGCGTAATTCAGCATGGAGGATGACATCATCCACACTAAACTGAGTTAATGAGAGTGGGGGAGCCCACGCTTTGATATCTGATAGAATCCCTCCCTCTCTCTCCTTTCCTCCTCTCTCCAGGTCTCCCGCTCACCCTCTCCTTCACTCTCCCTCTCCGACTAGTATGCTAATGGTACTCATTTTTCAGCATTACCTCCCTCTGAAGCTTTGACACAATTACCTTCTCAAACTAATGTTTAATTCAGCACAGCGTGGGTGAACGAGTGTTTGTGTGCAAGAGGGCATGCGTGCGACTGACTCTCTGTGTTTGTTCCCTGTTCTTTCGCTATTACATTTTGCTGTACAGTAACAGTATAAAGTTGGAATACTCTTTATTAATTTTAAGGTCTTCAGGTTGTCTCAGACATGTCACTTCCAAGGCCTTAACATGAAACTGAAATTAGTTTGTAAAACAAATACACACTCAGCTCTTAGTGTAATTATTCACCCTTGGGAGAGAGAGCAGGAAGGTCTTAAAAAAATGTCTTTGTAGTTAATGTCCAGAAAATAAAGGAATAAAACCATAAAAACACACATTTAAATAAAGGATAGAAAAGCAGTGAGTTGTCTCTATATATTTTCATTAAATATACATTATTTAGCAGTTGTGATGAGAGAAATGAGTTTACATTAGTTATGAATGAAACATCCTGATAACATTAAAAGTTCTTTACTCTTTTTGGCATTTTTTCTTAGCATGCTCCTTCAAACCAGCCACAGTTTCGCCATGAATCTCATTTACTAATGTGCAAAACTGAATAATTCTGCAACTCTCTTAAATGCAGCTGTGAAGAGGCAAATGGCTCTCTGTATAAAATCATATTTCCAGCTACTACCACTGTGATAATGGCTATCAATGAAGTACATCAAACTAACATTTAGAAGCAAAACACCTCACTAAAGCCCTCAATATCAGTAACATCAGCACCATTATCACTAGAGGATGCCGTCGGCAGACGACACTAAATATTGTTCATGGGTGAAGTATGGCTAAATCAATGAGCAGCCAAAAAACAACAACAACAAAAAACAAACAGGTTCTTCACGAGCAATATGTAACATCAATAATGACATTGATGGGACTGAGATACAGTAAAGTGGTGGCACCAGGGATGAAGGCAAGCCAGCAGAGGCAGTTGCTCTGCGCAACATTCTGCTGGAAAAGCTTGGGTACTGGCATTCATTATTCATTCTTTTATTTATTTTTTTTAAACACTGCCTAAACACTGTTACAAGCCACGGACACCCCATCACGGCAACAATATTGTCTAGGAGCAGTGGCCTCCTACAGCAGCTTAATGTTCTTGGTTTGAGGAACATAGAGCTCAAAGGTTTGACTTGGCTTCAGAATCCCTCAGATCTCAACTGAGAATCTGTAGGATGTGCTGGACAAACCAGTCAATTACGAAGCTGTAGCATCGTTTTCTCAAGAGAATGCAGTAGAAAACAGCCCTTGCTCTGGACAATGCTGACCATCAGTAGGAGTTTTGCATTCCTCCACAGACCAGGGATCATGTGAGCAGAGCATTCTGAGAGAGTAAAGCATCCGTAATGAGGCAGGACTGGGAGCTATCAGGCTGGGGAGCTCCAGGGAATAGGCTGCAGATAAGCCACTTTAACACAAAATAAAAGACAAGCAGCACAACACCAGCTCTGCACACAAACACACGCCTGCGCACACACACACCCCCGGCCGCAAGGGAGAGATTAGCTGCGAAGACGGTTTATGCGAGTGCCAGTGTGCGTAGAGGAGCTGACTCCCTCTGGCATGTGTACAAACCGGCAGGCACCACGCGATACGTGTGTTCATTTGCTGGCTTACCTTTGCAAATCG
Organism: Hepsetus odoe; assembly: GCA_017165825.1. NCBI lineage: Eukaryota > Metazoa > Chordata > Actinopteri > Characiformes > Hepsetidae > Hepsetus > Hepsetus odoe. Next base: position 8,031,530 of record CM029389.1, read on the forward strand.
ATTCAACAGCAAACCTCTAAAAGCTCAATTTGGCCTTTAACAACCCAATTATGTACCGACTGTCTGCTCTTTGATTTATGAATGAAGCAAACTGAGCCTGTGCTTTGATTTATCAGAGGAGTGCAGTAATCAGCCTGATGAGCTGCACACCCCCCCCTCAAAAAACCCCCAAAAAAACATAAAATAAAAGCCAATTCAAAGTGCACTACACAGCAGTGAAGCTAACAGTGTGGCTCTTGAAACAATAGTCATAAGTTTGTCCTGAAAATAATACAACATTATCAATGATTATTTACACACACACGCACACACATATATATATTTACACACACACGCACACACATATATATATTTACACATACACACACACACACACACACACACACACACACACACACACACACACACACACACACACACATATATATATATGGGTCAGCGGAGGCCTAGTGGTTAGGGCGTTGGCCAGAGGATCGGAGGTTCAAACCCCTTCCCAGGAGGTTGCCCTGAGGTACCCTTGAGCAAGGTGCCGTCCCCGTCACACTCCTCCCTGTGATGGGCTGGCGACCTGTCCAGGGTGTGTCCCCTCCTTCCCCAGCACTCCCCCGCGACCCCGTTTGGGACAAGCGGCAGAAAATGGATCAATGGATGGATGTGTAATATATATATATATATGTATGTGTCTTAGCTAATGGCAATATGTGTGCAGGTGTGAGAAAAATGCATAAACAAAGAATGCTTTCAAAAATATAAATAATGATTGTTTATTTTTATCAATTTACAAAATGCAAAGTGAGCGAACAAAACAAAAATCTAAATCAGATCAATATTTGGTGTTACTCCCTTTTGCCTTCAAACCAGCATCAGTTCTTCTAGGTACACTTGCACAAAGTCAGGGATTCTGTAGGATTATAGTCGGTGTATGATCAACCAGTTTTACCAAACAGGTGCTGATGATCATCAATGTCACACGGAGGTTGAAACACAGATATATATATATATATACACACACACATACATATATACACACACACATATATACATACACACACACACACATATATACATACATATATACACACACACACACACACACACACACACACACTGTATGATTGTATATACATTGTATGACTTTCAGTCTTCTGACTTAACATGTAGAGTAAATATGATAGCATATATCTATCAATGTAAGCAAAAAAAAAAACAAAAAAAAAACCCTGACTGAAAGCTCAGAGCATTTTCTTCAAAAAAGAGGCATCAAGTAAAGTATTGTGCAACAGTCTACACCTCTTTCTTCATATTGTGCTTCCAAAAGAGTCAAACCTTCTTGTTTTATTTACTTCTACCTGAACGATATTTCAGATCTGTCTGAATTCTACAGCGTGAACAGTGAAGGAACAGGTGCGGATGATTCTAGATGATCAGGCCCATAATGAGCTTAATGCTGATGCTGAATGGTTGGAACCCATTTATCTAGCAATATATTAAAGAGAATAAGAAATAAGCGGAAGCTCAAGACTTGCACAGTACTGTAGACCAGATGTTTGGCTTTGCTTACACAAAAACACCTGCAATGAATCGTCCAAGTCAAGCAGGAGAACAGCAGGTGAATAAGCTTTGATCAATCCTGCTGTTTGGACAAACCAAACTATAAGTGAAATTTTGGACACTGGTTACTTGAACACCCTAAGTGACACCATTTTTTTAGCACCAAGTTTAAAAAACAAAGAACTTTCCATTAGCACATCCTGTTAGTATTAAAATGTATTGATGAGCTGTTATAAGGGTTGATCTGCTTTAAAAAAAAAAAAAAAAAAAAAAAAATCAGCTCCTTATGGGTTATAAAAAAAAAAAAAAAAAAAGCCTATTTACACCCAAATAGGGCAGTGGTTCCCTTGGATCGGAAAATTGTGGGTTCGATTCCCTCACCAATAGGTTGCCCTGAGGTACCCTTGAGCAAGGTACCGTCCCCGTCACTGTTCCCCGGGCGATTTCATAGCTTCCCACTGCTGCACAGTGTTTGCATGGGTTAATTGCAGAGGTCCACTTTTGTTGTAGTTCACTGTGTGCTGTGCTGTGACCTCGCAATGATAGTCACTTTCACTTTGCTTTCACTTTCAAACGTGGCAGAGAAATAAAAATATGGCATGGCATCCTACATATTTTTTTTTACATATACAGGAGCTGTAAATCAAGGCCATGGTTAAAATAAGTCTTTCCAGGTCACCTCATTATGCTCATGCAAAAAACTTTTGAGCAGAAAAACAAAAGAATAAAGTAAGATAGAGGAGTTGACAGAAAGAGCTGAAAGTAGTTTTTACAGATTAGACAAATAAAAAGGGACACTGCAAGGAAAAAGGCAACTGAACTGAAATGCGTAATACTCACATGTACAATGTCACAAAGCCAGAAGCACAAAAGTAAGTATGCCATTATTCATAAAGCAGGGTTAAGAGTCAATATACTTGCTCTCTGTACGACAGGGAGCGATTCTAGGAGCAGGCCATGCCGTCTGACTTATCTTTATCCAACACAATATCCCTAAATCAATGGCTTGTGATTTATTCATTTCCCTGTAGCTCTTCAGAATTGTGTTAAATCGATAGTGCGAGCAGATTTAAATGAGCAAACTGTAGAGTGTGTGTGTGTGAACTGCGTTGCCAATGCCAGCTCTCAGTCAGCCTGCTCCGCTGGGGGTTATCAGGAAGCCATTTGAGTGTTTACATTCAGTGAGCGCCTGTGTGGCTCCTTTAGCAGATAATTAGAGCTGAGTAGCGAGGCATTACTCGCCGCTCCTTCCGAAATCCACATGAACGAAAACCCGTCCACATCCACAGACTTAATCAAAGTATCTGAGGTGGGATGTGGCAATAAAGAGGGAGAGAGGTGTCGAGTGACTTGAGAGCGCTTGGTGTAGTGATGGTGGTCTAGTGGTGGTACTTGCCTATGGACCTATGGCTCAAGAGGTCCCAGGTTCGAATCCCACCTCTAGCACTACCACCACTGGGTCCCTGAGCAACCCTTAACCCTGAGTGTCTCCAGGGTGGCTGTCCCTGGAATAAGGACATGGAAGTCTGATAAATGCCGTAAATGTAAATGTGTCGTGTTCTGTCTTTTTTCAACATTATGCCAACATGTTCACACAGCTGACTCAGCTCAGGGTATCAGAAAATGTATTTATGAATAAAATGACAGAAATGACGAACACTGCATTTCATTCAGTCAATTAAAAAGGATACACGCCGCTTCGATGGAGTATAGAAAGCTATTGAAAGCTAATAGATGCCCCTTGTGGAGAATGTTAGGCCTGCTGAGTATGACAGAGTATGCTTGTCAGTGGGGTTTACATATTTGCATTGAAAGCATTTCAAATGACTTTTCTGAAAGTAGAAACACTTTTTTTTTTCCCTTGGCCATTTTATTTGTGAACAGTGCAAACGACACAATCCTACCAAGAAGGCAAAGGCTGTGTATCCCTCTTGAGTGCTATTTGCAAGGTAATTGACCAGATCGGTGCACTTTCACATTTCTCTTTCGGCAGGTGAACTTGTTGGGCGGCAGGAAGGAAATCGAAGATATGGATGCTATCTGTGCCGTCTACAGATGTCATCCTCAGGAATCAAACTCATGTTCTCCGAACGACAGGGTCGCCACTTAAAGCTTTTTAAATGTTTTTCTTTTCTTTTTGCCAAGGAAACAAACAGAGCAACAGAGCAGAAGCAGCTCTGAGCCTCATGATAGAACATTCCAAAGAGAGAAAGAAAGAGTGAGAGAAACAGAAAGAAAAACGGTCTTATATGAATGGAATAATTATATCTAAATAAGATGACCCAAGGGTTTAAGGGTTAAAAGGGGTCGCTTCTAGCGCCAGTAAGGCGGCCAACACTTCCAGCCTTCAGATTCCTCAGGCCGGCGAGCCGCACACTGGGGGCGGCTGTTAGGGCGTGTGCGAGAGCCTGTGTGTGCGGGGATAGATGGGATCCCTGTATAGCAGCCAGAAGGCAGTGAGAAGAGGATGACAGCTGGGAACGGGGAAAATGCGCTGAGGCCCAGAGCAGCTCCAGGGTGGGGCATGTGCCACACAATATACCCCCCATTTCCATCTCCACTATACTCCTAGTAACGCGGCACAGCAGAGGCAAAACGCAGCCCAGTCACAGCTCAGCTCAGATAATGCTGCCTGACAGCTCTGCCTAATGCTGCTCTAAACAGGCCGACTGCAAGCTGCAAAAAGAAAAACACTAGAGCTGCAGCATTATCAGCCTCGAGTAAGGATCTACAGGACATGCATGTAAAAGATAAAAAATATAGAATACCTTGCTGTGGCCGATTCAGGCTGAGTCTGCATTAAAGGTCATAAAGGTGCAGGGAGTGTAAGACATGAACATGATGGACCATTAATATAGTAATGAAGACATTTTCATATTTAGAAGATTGACAGTGACTTACAATAGTTGGAGTTAAACTTCTACCTGGTCTCTCAGCGACATCCTACTGGTTGTTCTTGAACAAATCCTCCTTAAATCGTCAGTGTAAACAAAGTGGGATGTTAAGGTACCCAGTGTTAAAAATTGATTGTAATATTCAGACTTCATTCCAATATTACTCCGACACCACTTCATTTTAATGATATATTCTGTAGTCAAACTGATTATTATACATTCATAATTTTATTAGTATTTAGATATAAGTCCTAAATATTATGTTTTTAAATCAGTATTTATTCTTTTTTTTTTTAATCACCTCTCTTTCCAATATCAAATGAAACTGAAATGAATTGTCAAATACCAGAACCATAGTAATGGTTTTAAACTTTAAACATCAGCTGCTGTTCTAGTAACAGGCAAAAATATGCATTATTTAATAATAATAGAAGATGTCTTTCCTATAGCAAACTAATAGTGATTAATTTATTCACTGAAATGATCAACTGTAATTCAAAATCCGACTGATCATTTGAACAAATAAGTAATAATCATTCACTGTACTTCTCCACACACGTTCCCATATTAAATGAATAGTATTTAAGTGAGTAACTGAAATGATCAACTAATTGGCCACAAAATCAGAAGACTGTAGGTTCAAACCCCTTACCAGCAGGTTGCCCTGAGGTACCCTTGAGCAAGGTACTGTCCCTGTCACTGCTCCCCGGGTGCTATCATAGCTGCCCACTGCTGCACGGTGTGTGTTTGTGCATGGGTTAAATGCACAAGTCCAATTTTTTTGTGGTTCACTGTGTGCTGTGCTGTGCTGTGCTGTGCGTTCTCACAATGAATAGTCACTTTCACTTTTCCCCTTCAAATGCGCTGTAATTCTAATTTGACCATAATTTAATTTCTAATAGCTATTAATTACAATTTAATCCCTCAATAAAAAGCACTAATAACGATGTTATTAACCGTAATTCCAATATCAGATTCTAGCGAATCTGTCTCTTATATACATCATTTATGATTCTCGTCTCCGGCACAAATGAAACGTTCCTATTTGCTGGGAAACAAGGTGTCAGCAATCAACACATCATGCTCCCCTGTGCTTGTTCATGTGATAAAACTGAATGCTGGAAATAACAATGGCAATCAAATCTGAATACTTGCACAAAGCAACAGAATAATATCTTTCAGGTATGTCGACCTCTGTATGTCTGAGGGGCTGACAGATCAACTACAAAGCTAACATAGCAGGAAAAAAAAAGCCTAGAAATAGAGTGCTGCATAAAAATGAGGGCTCCACTTTTTTGAGGATGTTGTAGCAGGACACCCACTGAGGGACATCTCAGTATTGCATTCCTGGAAATTTTACTTCATCACAGCTCACACTGCAGATTACGGCATCAATTGTACAAGATTATACACCATACTTCCCATTTTTAGCCCTTTTATTCACGTTATCTTTCTCCCTCACACAGCCTTCCTTTCTACTCACTACCTGTGATGTGAAAACAGCAGAAAATGTAAATAAGACTCTGAGGGTTTGCATCATATCACTGAGACGAGGGATGGGTGGGGTATGTGAGGAGCCTCATCTCAGAGCCTGGTGTGTGTGTGTGTGTGTGCGTGTGTGTGTGTGCACGCACAGTGTGATGTCAGCTTCAGCACCAACACTTACAATTAAAATCTAAGTGGTAAAATACCCTGCACTTTATTTAAGCTCCATTAGTGCCAATAGAAGTGAAATAAGGCCAGATCCTCAAGTAATGCAGACTCCAGTGTAAAGTCACGATCCATTGAAAATCTCTAAAAGAGATACTGGTAGATGATGAGTCACTACATTACATTGAAATATAAATTGATTAAATTAAATGGCATCTAGATAGTAAGCCTGTTAAAATGAATGATTGTAATTGCACCATTTTGCATCATTAATAGCTAATACTGTTGCTACAATTACTCAATTATGACCAATTATATTTGATTCTTTCACTGCAGTTTGAATGATGAAAAGGTGATTGGCTGGTCATCATAAAGATTTGTTCAGTCTGAACAGTCAACAGAAGGGGAGCTATTAGCACCCAAATATAATTTGTGTCACTGAAAGGGAGGAAACCTCCATCAGCAAACTCTCAGTAATGTGCTTCTGTTTAAAGGAACGCTTAAAAGTGTGGAGTGACTAATGACAAGCCTTACAGTGGGAAGCCTCACAGTTTCCCTGTAGCGGCTTCCTCTGGATATTCTGGCTTCCTCCACTGTGTCTTCTACCTGGGATGGTCTGGAAACCTGCCCTGGGTGTTTGTTTGATTTTAACCTAGGAGAGCTGGGTTGGATACAATCCCTAGTTAGGATAAATGGCTTATGGGTCGGTTGGTTGGTGAGTGGGTCGGTGGATGGGTGCGTGGATGGACTAATTACTTGGTGCATTTCAGTAATTACTAATATAATCAATAGTGACAGCTTTAATTGCAATGAATCCATTTTGTTTAATTTTACATTTACGGCATTTAGCAGACACTCTTATCCAGAGCGACTTCCATGTCCTAATTACAGGGACAGTCCCCCTGGAGCAACTCAGGGTTAAGGCTCTTGCTCAAGGACCCAGTGGTGGTAGTGCTAGAGGCGGGATTCAAACCGGGGACCTCTTGATCCAGAGGTCCGTAGGCAAGTACCCTACCACTAGTCCACCCCAAATTTTCTCAAATTGGTCTCAAATTCAAGTTTTTCGTTACCAACCATTGCATAGTCAGAATGAATTCTGTAAGTAATTCACATTATTTGCATTTTGGAAATGCAAAGCCCACAACAGCAATGAAACAATGTGTCAAATCATAGAACAATGTGTTTGTCAACACCAACATGTAAAAAAACATAAGAATTTGATCTTAGTAATGACTTTGTAGCCCTAAAAGCATCAGATCCACTTCAGCGTGGACCTGCACAGACTAGGAAATGATTTAAAAGACTAGTGAGTTGAAATTGCCTTTGAGTACAACGAGGTTGCAGTTAAAAAGCTGGAAAAGCATGGAACAATAAAGACTGGACAGTAAGAGGAAGCATTACATTTACTGCCCTCACATTCAGGAGAGGAACGAAACATCACAGTCCAGAAGCCTTTTGGAAAGAATCCACAAACCCAACTTTTTAAGAGTAAGGCAACTAAATACACAGCCTTAACATCGATGTCAGTGTACCTACTTATGGAATGATGTTATGTGGTCAGATGAGAGCCTGCACTCTCAGTCTCCAGATCTAAAGCAAAGGGCAAGCCTGTGGCGTGTATCGATGGAGCATTCTAAAAGGAAAGAGCCGAGAATATCAAGGGAATAGAATTGTTCTGCTTGGAGGAGTGGTCCCACAACAAGTGTAATCCAGTCTTGTTAATCGTTACAGAAAATGGCTCAGTGCTGTTATTTTGGCCCTGGGAGACTTACGTGTTGTGTCTGTGTGTGTATTACTAAAGGAAACCCAGGGTAAAAATAGGAATGTGCAGCTTACACTTTTTCTTAAGCTCAAAGCATCCCTCACTGCATGTTTATATACTGATTTTGTCAGAATGGAATCGGATGGGCGAAAATTTATGCATGAATCCACAGCGAAAAACAGAAAGCACTGAGAAAAGTAAAAAAAACTACTGCTTTACTTCAGTGGCAGCTGGTTTAGAGTTGGTCATCTGACTCAATGAGTTATCAGTGTGCTTATCCAGGATCAAGACCAGCTCCTCCAAACCCACATTAAGATGTGAAGAGAGAAACCTGATCCTACATCAGAGCATTTACTGAAAGACACTTGACATATGTGACCCCTGGTGTGTGATAATGCTTTGACATGCTACACACAGACATCCATTCCATACTCCGAACTACTGTCTGGCAGGCAGACAGACAGCGCTTTGTGCAGGCGGCTACATGTTAGAGGCGTTTGTAACATGAACAATTTATGAGCGCTAGATGCACTCAGGCGGGTTGCCAGACATTTAGACTGATGAGTGTTGGAGCGTTTCCTCTCACTCGAGGGTTAAAAGGTCAGACGAGGTCCAGCGCCGCCCGCATGGCCCACTTCAAAGCAAACAATGAGGTGCTACATTCCCCAGAGTTGGAGCTCCTGGGATTTTGTAAACACAGTCCCAGTCAAAATATTGGAGCCAGATCTTATGGAAGGATTTTCCTTATTTTTACTACTTCTGAAAAACCTCGAGAAACATATTAGGGCTTAGATCTTGCCATGGTTTAGAAAGCTTGATGATGATTTTCCAAAAGCCCCTGAGAAGTATGAAACATGAGAGATAAAGAGAGGTGGTTTAAGAGGTTAGGGCTGAGGAGTTCAGTTGCAGATAAATATCAGTGATTTGGGCAAATGTGTGATCTCACTGAAATGTGAGACTTTTGAGGTTTTTAACTCAGGGGAAATATGGGATCAGCAGAAGACTTAAGCAGTCAAAGCTTGTGCATGCGTTGAAGAGAAAATTGAGAGAGGACATTGAGATTTTTTTCTTTTCTGTGCATTCTTGGAAGGATTGATGAAATGCTAAAAATCGAATATCACTGCTGATTACCAGATTTCAAAATTCAAGACACTCAGCTAAGAAACCCTTTTCTCCTCTTAATGTTGACTTTGAAAGAAAATTTCCAAATGTAAACTTAGAACTACAGAGTAATAATGAAAGTATACTTCTGGTATTGATACAATCTGATTTCACTTCAACAAAACTGAGCTGTCCTTTGCATAAAATAAATGATCACAGTGCATAGGTGCCAAGAAAATCAATGTTCTTCATTCTCTTGATTGTTGTCATGATCAGCGATGAACAGCATTTTGATTGGGCGGAAAGTATAAACTAATGGGTTTTATAAAAAACAAAAACTAAATACTAGAAACATGAATAACATTAGGGGCAGCGGTGGCCTAGTGGTTAGGGCGTCGGCCACATGATCGGAGGATCGGGGTTCGAACCCCTTCCCAATAGGTTGCCCTGAGGTACCCTTGAGCAAGGTGCCGTCCCCGTCCCGCTCCTCCCTGCGATGGGCTGGCGACCTGTCCAGGGTGCGTCCCCCATCCTCACCCTGTGTGCGCTGGGTTGGACACCAGCGACCCCGTTTGGGACAAGCGGCAGAAAATGAATGAATGAATGGATGGATGGATGAATATAATTAGAGTTTGCATTATATGCATAAAAAATTAAGTGCAGCAGAGGGCAGCAATGTCCGGAACCCAGGGAGCAATGATGGGGACAGTACCTTGCTCACGGGAACCTCAGGGCAGCCCACTGGCCCAGGATTCAAACCCAAGACCTTCTGATTCTGGGGCTCCTAAACACTAGGTCACCGCCGCCTAAGTCAACTTCAATTTAAAAAAATATCTGATTTGTTAACAAATTAATACATTTGTATTCTAGCTGTGTTGGATTTCTGAGACGGATCAAAGCTTTCAACATTAATCTTTTGATCGAAATGGCTTTCAAGATGAAAAACCCATTCAGTCAGGTACTTCTGACTGGTACTGTAGATACACACTTTTCATGCAGGGTCTCTTTGACAGACTGCGAGTGTGAACATTCCTAAATTAAAGTGACAAACGCTCTTGCGGGGAAATGAGTGATTGGTGCTTAGACGAGGGTTGAGTGGAGGATAGAGATGAAGTGATGTGTGTGAGGGGGTGGAGGAGGAAGAGTGTGTTTCTCTACACTGAGGAGCAAAATACTACTCAATGCCAATCAATGTAACTGACAGCGCTCTATATTCCTCTCAGCTCCGCATTTCGCACACTGAGGAGTAAAATCAATCAAACAGCACAGCAAAGTCCTAAAAATCAGCTAAACGGACGTCTCTTCCTAAACCCACTTGCTCAGAGGAGGATGTGCTGTTGCTGTGGAAGAGTGTTTGAGGCAAAGGTGTAATTTTGGCATCACCATGACTGTGTGTCACCAACTGACAAATGTTGCAACATAGTGAAATCTCTCTAAAGCAACAACAAGAGGCGTTTGGTGGTCTAGTGGTAAGGTACTGGTCTACAGACCTGTGGCTCAAGAGGTTGCAGGTTTGAATCCCATCTCCAGCACTACCACCACTGAGTTCTTGACTTGCTCCAGGGGGGCTGTCCCTGTAATTAGGACATGAAAGTCGCTCTGGATAAGAGCGTCTGCTGAACGCCGCCAATGTAAATGTTTGGATAGGGGGTAAACTGTGCCTTCTAAGGGTACCCAAACCTAAAATGAGTATGTGGATACACACAATGTGAACACACCAGTCCCATATTGTCCAAACAAAACCTGTATATTTATTTTTATTCTGTATGTGAGTAAAGCAGCTGCTCTAACCATTTTAAGATGGCGGGTTGGATTGAAAAGCTCCAAACTAACTAAAAAAAATAAATAAATAAAAATAAAAATAAATAAATACATATATACTCTCATTAGTTTACATTATAGGCAGGGCTTATAGGGATTTCGCTTATAGGCTGAAGGTATCTAGTATTGTTCTAAATGTAATTTAATCAGTGATTCTTTTTTGTAAATGTAAACAGAATCCTATGTTCGTTGGCCAAGGACACCAATATCAATTCTTATACAGCCTTAAGGCTTAAACACTAAACATAAGTCTGTAGATTTTATCCAGAGAATCAGGTCTTGGGATTGGCTGGAATTCTCCTTTCACATATATAACAAATACATACGGGGTGGTGGTGGTCTAGTGGTAGGCTACTCGTCTACAGACCAAGAGATTGCAGGTTTGAATCCACCACCATTAGGTTCCTGAGCAAGACCCTTAAACCCAAGTTGCTCCAGGGGGACTGTCCTTGTAGTTAGGAGAACATCAGATAAATGCCGTAATTGTAATTATTGTTGTGAAAGTGACTTTTTGCAGATTGTAAACACGCCACAGCACACAGTGAACCACAATGAAATGCTTTTCTGCATTTTACCCATACACATGATGCAAAGTAAGGGGCAGCCATACATCCAGCACCCAGGGAGCAGTGATGAGGGCTGTATCTTGCTCAAGGGTACCTCAGGGGAACCTGGGATTCAAACACACAGCCTTCTGATAACCAGACCTAGTTACTGGCCATTAGACCACCGCTGCCGAATCTCCTCAATTTTTGCCAACTTTGTGTAAATTTCCCTTCCGTTTTTTTTCTGGTTTGGTGCCAGTCACATGGCAACATCTTCCACATGCCCACTGGTTTACTTTTTCTTGAGAGCATGACTGGCACTATTAACACATGTACTCAACAGGGTATTACACAGACTTTGCACTAAGAGATGGGAGATATAAAGTCAGTTTAATGCTCGGTTCAGCTGAAAGGACATTTCCGTTCACACATACTCCTCCAAGTAATGTCTAGAAAAACAGGGTTGTGATACGTGCAAGGGGCTACAGTGTGCCAGACAGCATGTTAGCTGTGAGTGTCATGTAAACAGCACCTTCAGGGATTCAGGGGAAAAATTAGCAGATGGAAAATTCTCTATATGGCCGGGTCGTTTCGCAACCCTGTGAAATGCCATGAAGTTGCATTTGCACGACTCTGCAGTGAGTAATCTGAAAAGACAGATACAAGAAGTGGAACCAAGTAACAACCCCAGGGTCCAATAACAGAAATCCTTTCTAATAAAAAATAAACCTTAATTCCTGCACATCACTTTTGACTGGACCGACTTCTCTACAGGTAGTTTATAAATTCAGTGATATTATTTTCAATGTTTTTGATAATGTAGGCAATTAAGAAAATTGCAGCTCTTCTTTAAAAATAAAACATCAAACAGAATGGTTTCTTTTCAAGTTTAATGGAGTTTTATATCTTTTCTGGTAAAGTTATTCACTTGGATATGTATTTTGAACACTGTACTCTGTAATTAAAGTACTTCAATCTAGACAACATAAAAAAAAAAACACAACAAAGACGCTGATATAATCTTAATACATGAAACTTAAACCCCCCAATATTTTATGAAAGTAGCCTTGTCTATTGTCAACATATATTTCGGTCTTTAAAATGAAAATGAACCATTTTGTTCTTTCATGAGCTGTAAAATATCCACACTGATAGAGTGGAATACAAAAGTAAAAGGGCACCTATCGGGGAAAACGATGGGACTTTCATCTACAGCGTTCCCGTCAGCTGATCCAAATAAAAGATAATCTGTTATGAAAATACACCGGGACTTCCAAGCATCATTCCACTAAACTTGGAAAACAGGTCATAACACATCTGGCAACTCTCTGTCAAACCTGTTCATCCAGCACAGATATGTTTTCCTGTAAGACCTGCAAGCGTTCTGCTGCAGAAATGCATCAAATGGATCAAACTGTTCCGTTCTCCTCATACTCCTTTCCCCTCAGCGATTCCTCTGCTTTATTCTGGGGTATAAAGGAGCAGCGGCAGGGCAAAAGGAGGACAGGGCAGTGGCAACATTTGCTGAACACTGCCCCATTCGAAGCTCTCTGAGAACACTGTTTAAAAAGGCCTGAGCCAACTTTAGTTGACCCATATCAGAAATGGATCCTGGACAGACTGTTCAAGGACAGGCAAATCCACAGATCACACAAGTGAGGACAGATTAGGTCACTGAAATGAACATGAGAAAGAAGATGAGGAAGTGTAGACAAATATCAAAAAAACTAATAAAAGACAGTTTTAAGTTGCATGTCCAATAAATGTATTGGTAAACTACACAACCCATTTGCCTTTGGAAAACTCAAGCATAAGTAACATATTACACAAAATTAATCTTTGTGGTCTGACAGACTCCATAAAGGGCAGGAGATGTGAGGCAGGCAGGAGTCTCCAGGCACTTTATGGTTAATCTCCAAAACTGTAAATGGCCACATTGAAAGAAGAGCACTCCTGTGGGATCAGGTCCTCAGGTTGAACCATGCCTTAGAACCTCTGAAAAGTTTCCTGGAAATTCTGTACAACTGGCAAGTGATGGTGGTTTAGCCCACACTCTTTTTGCAGCCCCCATGCGATGGAGCCCCGGTTCCTCTTCGTGTTCTTGCTCTAGGCACACCCAACCAGCTCATTGGGTAATTATAAAGAACCTTCATTTACAAAGATATGTGGATTTAGATCAAAAAAAAGAGAGAGTATTGAAAACTACAAGTTTGTTCCTGACTGTTCCAACTACTCATACTTTCCAGAAACCATGCTACTCTACATCACTGAACTCGACTGCTAATTGCCAGGTTTAGTGCCAACCAAACACTGCCCTCCATGAGTTAAGCAGCTAAGCCTCCCTGTTGTAGGCTCATGCTATAGAAGCCATTCTCATACTTTGAAAAGAGGATAAAAGATAGATAGTCTACCTTTGGTTTGTATGGAAGGGTTTTATTAGCTCTCCTTCTGACAAGCTCCTTTTACGTGAAGAAGGAAAGTGCTTCACACAGAGACTGAAGCACACCAGAACTCACTTGATATCAGCTTAACAAGCTCCTACACTAGAACAGCATGAGATGCTGCTGTTGTTTTTTGTTGCTTCCTTCAAACTAAGGCACAAGACCAGTGCTATGAGAGTAGCATGAGCAAGACTATTAACATGAGATTTTATGCAGCATTGCGTGGCACTTTTCAAGCAGTCAGAATATGACAGCTGTCTTTTTTTCTGTTGTCATCAGTAAGAACACATGGGGCCTTGTCCTGTCAGGCTTCAAGAACTTTTTAGAAGCCTCCTTGTCTTCTTGAATAAGCACAGTACACTCAGCACGAAGCCAGCTGATTAGACTGAAAGAAGGGAGATGGGGAAAGCGCATGGAGCAGGAGGCTCCCCTGAGCCGGCCTGAACAAAACAATCACAGCTACAGGACATGAAAAGATACGGAACACAAGGCTCAATCTGCCCGTCTCGCTGCCGGTAAAGGAACAATATTAAGTCAAAAGAAAACATAAATGACTTCCACAAAAGTGCACAGCAGAGAAAGGCAAAAGAAACCAACTGAGCCTGAATGAAAGAAAGAAAAATATACAGTGCAATGAAAAATGGGAAAAGTTTCCAAGTAGGAGACGGGAGGGGAGGGGGAGGAGAGAGTGCCTACAAAGGCAGGGAAAGAGGTTGTGGTTGAAAATTAGCAGGCTCCTCTGCGCCAGGTCTCATCACTATTTCATTCTCAGAGGGATGAATATTTCATTCTCTCCAGAGCTGCCGCAGCCCTTTGCCGTTTGCACGTGAAGATCTCGCCAATTAGACCACGTCACGTCTTGGAGTTCGCTCCCAGTCCTTGAGCGCTGGGGTAGCCCCACCACGCCTGACTCCCAAAGCCTGGAATCAAGGGGATTGGCAGACAGTCTGATGAGGCGGCTTGTTATGAGCAAATGAATTCGTGTTATCCTTCCATCTCCACTTTCAGTCCTTTTGTGGGCTAGTCATCTTTTTCCCCAGCTTCAAGGGACAGATAGATGGAAAAAAATAAAAATTAATAAAATAATAATAAATCGCTGTTCAGGGGGTTTTCTGTCTGACTTTATATGGGGGGGTAAACTCCCATAACCCCATTGGGTAAAAAAAAAATATGGAGGGCATTTCCTTGTCTTTTAACACTAGTGTCTGCTCAGATTGGCAGGAGAGAAACCTCAGTTCAAGGCTCTTTTCCAAATGGAGCGGTGGGTTATGACTGGTCCACCCTTCATTTTCTAGGGTCAAATGTCCTTAAAAACAAAAACAAACAAACAAACAAAAAAAAGCATCTGACTATTGACCCAGGATCTCGCAGGGTACCGTCCTCAGCTGCAGACCTCCTAGTTAGCAGACCATGAGGGCATTTTAACCATTTATGCCATTTGACAGCTGTATTGTTGAAACGATCCAACAAAAACATTTATAAGTATAATTAATGTACTGTTTGCAGCTCCCATAAGAGATCGTATTGAATCCCTTGTGGTCATTTAACATTTAGGTATCCTACTGTCCTCTGTGCTTAATTTAACTCAATTCAAATTTATTTGCTGGAAAAACAAAACAAACAAAAAAAAAAAACCCTAATCTAGACAGACTAAGTTTGCTCTTGTTTGAAACATTGCAACTCTGTGTCAAGCAGCTAGCGAGCAATGAGGGGTGACAAGGGAGGGATAAAAACCACTGCTGTGAAAAACAGTAACATCTCTCTGTAAAGACGGCTGAGCTGAAGAAAAAAGCTTGGATATTCAGAAACAGCAGAGGACTGAAAGTACTACAAAGATGAACATCCAGGTTGTGCCTTGTTACTTTAAACAAACACTGCATTAAACTGACTGATGGGGAAAAAATTATCTTTATGATTTTTTTTCCTATTAATTTTTATCCATATTAATTGATTTTATAAGACAGTAAGTCCAGAGTGTATGTGTATATATATATATATATATTATATATATATATATATATATATATATATATATATATATATATATATATATATATATATATATACTATATATACACATACATACATACATACATACATATACATACATACATACATACATATATATACATACATACATGCATACATGCATGCATACACACACTTACTTTTTTTATATATATAAATTTTGACTACAAACCATACAAATACAAATGCAATAGGTGCAATGGCTATTCTATATTAAAAACATGATCAATAAATAAATAAAATGATAAAATGATCTAAACTATGTATTCACATATCTATTCATTTGAACAATCATGCACATCTTAACTCTTCAACACGAATACCAGAACTGTAGATAACGAGGGGCTAATAAGCCCTCCATTTCACTGAATCCTGTTTATACTGTAACAGGTGGCATTGCTGCTGTTAGGCCCTGCCACGTGCCCTCATCATTTCACTCATCCAGACATTACCAGCGTCTGAGGTTTATTAATTCTTGGTATGCACTGCAATATACAGATGCTCTGCCGGGACCATGCAGAGGAAAACCATACATCCTCTTGGGGTCAATAAAAGGGCACGAACTTTAACCATCTGCTCATGTTAGATCCCTCACTTTTCTCCTGGGATGCACAGGCAGACACAGTGATGCAATCAAAATGCAGCACTCTGTGCATGTCTGCAGATACATATTTCAGCAATGGTGTAAGAAAAAGAAAAAGGTTTAAGGACAAATCAACATGAATTGCTGCACTATAACGGGGCAGCAGTGGCCTAGTGGTTAGAGAGTTGCCCTTGCATCGGAAGATTGTGGGTTCGATTCCCCAGCCAGTAGGTTGCCCTGAGGTACCCTTGAGCAAGGTACCGTCCCTGTCGCTCCCCGGGCGCTTTCAATAGCTGCCCGCTGCTGCACGGTGTTTGCATGGGTTAAAAGCAGAGGTAGTGGTTCACTGTGTGCTGTGCTGTGACCTTGCAATGACAAGGGTTGTCACTTTCACTTTCACTTAACAGCCTGATAAAGTACCAAAGTTTAAAATCTGCGTCACAGTGAGATGAACATTTAAGCCTGAAACCAAAACCAATTTCTGACTCTAAATTCAAATTCAAAGTTTTGGTGCAGCCGTTTAAAATTTAGTGAAAAGTTTAGCAGTTTGTCTGTTTTCTAACATCGTTGCGGTCCTCAGACCTGCCCTCGGGGCCCCTCTGGATGGTCCACACTGTCCACATGTATTATGAGTGAGCAAATGCTGACCGTCTGGGGGGGCCCTAAGGGCAGGTTCGAAGACAACTTTTCTAAGGTGACAATAAACCAAACAGCAGGTTAGAACTTGGAGGGGCCATTTGCTCACTCTTGGCTGAACAACATGGCCTTGTTATCGGCCACTGTTTGTCCAGGTCTGCCCTCAGCCCTCTGCTATGTGTTTGTCCTCGCCTGTCCACTCCTCTGCATCAAAGCGGCCCTAGTTCATCTCAGGCCTTGAAGGGAGGCACATGTGCAGACAGTAAATCAGATGGGGCAAGTTGGGCCCATATGGTCCCCAGGCTGGGGCACTCAGGCAGAAGGGCTCATTGGCTCCCAAGTGTCTGCTTCACTCACACTGCGATCAGACGTCTCACCTCTGCACAGCTACAGCGACAGAAAAAGCCAAGCACTGCTGTGAGCTGCAGAAAGGCATGCAAGGGGGAAATTGAAAAAAGTTTTCTTACCTTGGTTGGAGGCAGAGATGAGGGCAACATAGGAAGAAACAGAGACAAAGAAAAACATTAGTCCTTCGGCAAAAAAAACAAACAAAAAAACAGATTTGTAATATTAAACAGATGCAAACAGACAAGGCAAAATGCACATTTCATATGTAGCTTGTAACACTCTTTCAACTTGTATCCATAATTTATTGAGTTGGTTCTCTCTGATGGATGACAGGAACAGGGCTTTCCATAAATCCGAGAACTCTTGAGGCGACCGTGGAGATTTACTCTTAATTTCTCCTAATGTTAGAAGAGCATATTTGGAGCTGCCTCGCCCCTATATGGCTAAAGTACACTGCTAAATAAATCACTACAGCCTCTTGAACACAAGCGTCAATGTCTGCCTTGCTATCTGCATTTACATTACAATGAGAGCATTTTTTATATACTCAGGGCAACGAACATCATATGACAGAGAGGTTCCTTGGAGCTGTTGGAAGTTAAGGGTCTTTTGGGCTTTAAATGATGTTAGATCTGAAGAAATGATAGAGCCACGCTTGAAGCCACAACATCCTGGCTCAAAGCTGAGTATGCCATCCCTAGGCTACCAGCACCCAATCTTTACCCTGCTTAGCCATGAGGCATTTGTCCTGACCTGAAATGAACTGGATTTTTGTCCAGGTCTTATCCTTGGTTGGGATAAGAGGATGGAAAGTGGCCCTTCTAGCAAACATTATCTTAATAATGAGGTCATTCCTTTACCTTCCCCATGCTCTTTTAGTGCTTATTCTGAAAAATAGCAATCTTCATCTCAGCATTCTAATCCGCTTTAATTTTGATAAGGAATCAACTGAATCATGTTTTCATAAGTCAACTGGTTTCTCAATGACGAGTGTTACTTAGATGTAAGTGGTCTAAAAATAAGCAGAATTGTCTTACAGCCGGAGGCCTCAGCCCTTACGAGACCATGGAGGCATCTGCCAGGGGGAATCATGCATTTACAATGAAAATGGTATGCACTCATCGCGTGACCTCAAGTCAACCTTCTCTCGGCTTGTTTAGTCGTGTTTGCACTGGAACTTTCTGCAAAGTCGGCTGAGATGCTCTTTCAGCCAAGTGTACATGTAGTCTGTAAACTTTAGTCTAATCCCAGTGGTCAATATTGTCATTTCTTCTACAGCAGTGACATATTTACTGTTTGAATTAAAGGTAGACTCAGAGTTTATTATAACAGACTGCTTTCAACGGTTTAGACCGGTATTCTAGCGTCACCTAAACATTTGGACCTTCCAGGGCTCCATAAACGCATCACTGGATATCAGTTTGAAATAATCAAGTCTAAAAACACCTAGTCAAATCTAAACACCTGTCCAATGCAGATGATATTTCGTTCATGCAAAATCTTCTGATACTAACACGATTCTGTCATGTATCCCTAAAAACTGGTGTATATACTTTCACCAGGTATGAATGATTATACCATTCCTTTAAACAGCTTTCAGATTAATCTCATCACTGCACTGAGCCACTGTCCAGGTGTTGGCGCTACTGCATGAAGCTACTTGCTGGGTCCCACTGCTTTCTTTCAGGATGCAGACCCTCTTTCCCAAATGTATAACCCCAAAGAAGCAAAGATATGTTGATATCCACCATTAAAGGCACTGACATTTAACCTGAGAACAGCTACTTTATGTCAAATGACTGGTCCAACAAAGCCCAGTTGTATATTGTCCTCCTTCCAACAAAAGTTTGTATCTCTAAAATGGTAACTACAGTAGAAGGAAATGGGTTTGCACCTTTAAACTTCAGTTTAAAACATTATTAGTGTGACATCATCAGCCTAGAAAGGTTAGATCCCACCAATTTAAAATAAAATGAAAGTGACTAACTGTGTAACACAGCACAGCACACAGTGAACTGAAATGCATCCTCTGCATTTAACCCATACACACGTGCAACAGGGGGCAGCTATTGAAATCACCCATGGAGCAGTGATGGGGACGGTACCTTGCTCAAGCGTACCTCAGGGCAACCTACTGGTCAGGGATTTGAACCCTCAACCTTCGATCCTGGGGCCAATTCCCTATCAACCCGGCCGTTGCTGCCCCTGAAAATAAAGTTTTAAAAGTTGTTCCACGTGAACTGGCATTTGTTGGCATATATTACTAACACTTTTCATTTTAAAATATGAGGTCTGAAAATGGTTTATCAAATTTTAGATATGTTTAATATATCAAAAATCTCAGAATTAAAACAAGTAAAATGTAGGAAAATGGATATTCAAGCACTATTGCTTCAAGGAAACTCGATTTAAAATGATCAGCTAAGATTTCAAAATCACAGAGAGGCAAAAACATTGATTACCTCATTACAGTGGTCAACTGTCAACAGGCGGGATATATAAGGCGGCAAATTAATCAATTTTTGAACTTGAGATGTTGTAAGCAGGAAAAATGGGAGAGCCTGAGCATCGGAGCGACGGAGAACAAACTGTGATGGGACAGTCGACTGGGTTAGATTATCTCCAAAACAGCAGGTCTATTGAAGCGGCCCTCATATGCAGTGGCTAGTATCTACAAAAAGTGCTTGAAGGACAACCGGAGACCAACCGAAAGACAGCTTGCGATTTACAGGTATTAAAGGATCTGCTCCTAACGTGGTCCCAGGTTCCACAAAACATCTTCCGTGGTCTCACTTTCATGGTTCAGGGCTGCTTTGGCAGCTTGAAGGGGTCTGGACGATATTAAGCTGGTGAGATTAATGTTAGGCCAGCATGTGTGTGTGTGTAAGTAGTGTGTTATTTCGGAAGGCTAAGGTAGTGAAACAGGAGGAGTATGATATTAGGGCTGAGGATGTGCCAGTGTGAGTTATGTATATCTGATGAAGCAGAGCTGTGATGTGTGGCACAGATATTTTCCTCTCCTGCTCCTGGGGGCTTCCATACAATATGCATGGCACTCTGTAAGACACACTAAACATTACTCCGTTCTCTTATTCTCGACACGCTCGCACACACAAACACGCACGCAGACACACACACACACACACGCACGCAATCCTGCAACCCTACTTTGCACACAGAACCTAGAGAATTGGAACAGTGCACAAATTAGACTAAATGGTGCAGCTCAATGTAATCTTAAGCCGTCAACTTTTTCTAAGCATCACAGACATATCATCTCATAACACATGTGGCTGCTGCTTCACGCCCTGCCCCTGCCTCTTAAAGTGAAAAAATGTAATTAACAAAATTCCCCGCTTAACTACAAGAAGTTTGCTCCGACTGTTTATGCTTAAGTTGTGAAGGCTGAAGTAGCACAGCTTTAACCCGATCATCATCATGGACATCACACACTCGCACAATATCATTGCACAGATAGGGGTTATGGGGAATTGATGTTGCAAAAAATAACTATTTTAATGTCTTTTTTGACAGTTTTCTATATATCGACATAGCTTTTAAATAGTTATAAAATATAAATATATTCTATAAAATCTTTTTTTATATTCATCTTACATAAAGAAGTTCAAATAGCATAGAATAAATGTAGAACTACTAATAACATCTTGTTTAAAGTCTTTTTCCCAAATGCTTGCACGACTATTGGACTAAAGCCTCTTAAAGCCTGCTCTTAATTCTGAGCTGCCGTGTTCTGCAATTAATCTAAAAATCATAAGCAATACTAAAATAACGCTTGTATACTTATTTATACAATAAATAAAAGATTTTAAAAAGAAAGGATTTGTAGATTAACGGTATAACCTTGCACAAATAAACATTCTCTTTCTCCTTAATGCTGATCCAGACAGATGAAGTCCTCTCTCTTTAATGCAATGAGAGAGAACAAAAGAAGCTGCTGCGAGCACAATAGCTTACTTATGAAAGGGGCCTGGTTTAGCCTTGGCTATCAGATACACAGGGGCTCATATGAAGGGGGGGGGTGGATTGGCAATCCCTATGATTCATAGAAGCAGATAATGATATGAGAGTTAAAGCAATCAGAGGCAGAGGTGTGTGTGTGTGTGTGTGTGTGTGGGGGGGGGGGGGGGGCTAATAGAAGGGGAGGAAATAATAACAGTTGATAAGGTCAAACAAAACCTTTCTCACCTCTCTATCTGCACTGCAATCAGCTAGGCGTTATGAGGCATTCTCTACTGTACACTCACTCTCACTCACTCACTCTCTCTCTCTGCAGGCAGATTAGCTGTGTGAACCTCATGCTAAGGGGATTCTGTGGGGGATAATCTGAACGCCACACGCCGTCAGATGTACAGGACCATGATCTCAGATAGATTACGCAGCATTCAAAGCCATCATTTTCACCGTTATTATTATACACCCACAAAATCTGCTTTCACTCAGGGTTATTAGTAGAATGGCACAATATGGCCAAAAGAACTCTATGATAAGATTGACATCATGATGATGAAATATCTGATGATTAAAAGGGCCTGTTTTCATTCAGTGCGTCTCAGACTGCATGTGCAACAAGTATGGGCCGAGAAAATGGTGTCAGCATTGACATGCTCATACTAAAAATTACATCAGGGTAGAAAGGGTCCTGTCATTTGCTTTGCAAGGTGTCGAGCTGAACCCCACTTGTGAAGCCCTTAGTGTTAGAAAGTATGTCAGACACAATGCCTTTAATGTCTGGATTAAACACTGTCCAGAGGCATCATTGCTATTGTTAGCATTAGTTTTATTATTATTATAACTGTTTTTGTTTTTCTAATGCTTTCCTTGCCATCTAATTCTACCCTGTATGTTTAGCAGCTCCAGATGCGAACAAAAAATGTTGCTTCCCATTTGTAATGTCTCATTTTCTGAAGAAAAGACATTCACACTGACAAAGCCATTCTGGCCACCTGTTGGAGCCTCTTTCTCCACTACGGACTTCTCTGCTCCAGTCAAAGGCTTAACAGGTGGAGAACCAGTGGCTTTCCCCCACCATCACTGAACCATATGGTCCCTTTTCATGATCCCCCACCCCTAATGCTACTCTTTCTCCCAACAGAGACTTCCAGCCAAGCAGCGGGATGAAGGATGGCTGGCCACATGAACCTTTCTGCTAGATTAAAAACAGAGTCCATGAAAAGGGGCAACAACCCGGCAATGCCATTTACCAAAGCACAGACACAATCAATCAACCTAATGGTCTTTAAATGGCAAAGCACATTGCAGAGTGCAGAAAGCTTGGGGGGGTGGGGTGGGGGGTTATTATTAAATAAATAAAGCAGACAACTGCTGGAAGATGAATCTGCAATAATGCTACAAAACTAAACCTACAAGTTTTTTTTTTTTAACTGTGAAACATCTGGTACAAAGAAGAAGGCCTAGTAACCCTCAAACAAAATGAGACCAGGAGACCAGTCTTTGGGTGCTACATCACAGAGGCTTAAGAGGGCACCTTCTCTTGCCCTTAACGACCCTTCAGCCATGCCCTGCAGGATGCTTTCCTCACATCCAGACACACAAGCGTGCTGTGCTCTTGGAATAGTAATTTAATCACCTTAACTGGGCCCACTGCTTCTTGACAATTTCATCTCCCTCTCTCGAGAGTCACCAAGCCTGACCTTTGACTTCCCAGGCCAAATGTTGTTGACGGCAACCACACTGGCCCACATGCAGGCTCCCGCAGACCCGCTGACCCCCTGACCTTCAAAGCAACCATCAAGGCAGCTTCAGGGAGTTTTATGGGCAAAAAGATGTGGAAAGAACTATATGGGTAAGCAAGCTAACAGGGATCCAACTCAGTGTTGCTCTGATCATTTTAGAGTTTTACAGGTAAAAGGTACTTGGATTCGCATTGCAATTAAAGGTTCTGTCCATTGTTTTTGCTATATTTAGTTTCCTAGTGTGCATATCCATATTAAACACATCCTGAATCACCAAGCAATAGATGCTTTGAAAGAGTCTCTCCATCATTTACTTGATGTAGATGGTAGAACATTATCTTCTTCATTACCATCATCAAATATATGTTTATAATGCCATGCAAATGTATAAAGGATCACTTTACATTCTCATTATCATCATTTATTAAAATAACTTTTGTTTTCTTTGAACAAATTTTGTGTGTGGCAAACATCTCAATTTAGATGTTGAGATCATTCTGTTCCCATCCAGAGCTTTACATAATCTTAAATCAGAAACTAAATATATTAAAAGGTCTGTCTTTTAAGGTTCTCCTGTCCACCAGGCTCCGTTTCTTACAGCAGAAATTGAAAAATGCAAATAACATCATGCAAATTAACCACCAAGTACTCATGACAGCTCGAACCACAACAAAGCAGACGAGTTCTCCTATGGTCAACCTCAATAAGTAGCATTTCTGATCACACTGTACTTAAGGCCAGCCTTACCAAAACACTATCCCTTAGATCATGGCATGCATCATTTACTGATCCATCTCCCCAGTCTAGCTTCTTGGCCAACACATGCCACAGAACCACGAACGCCTGCTCACAGAAAGCGGTCAGGCTTAATTACACCCTTGCTTAAAGGTGCAGACGAGCAAACGTATGATTATGAAGGCCAGAGCCAAACAGAGCAGAGCACAGAGAGAAACATTGTTGGGAAAAAGGACTGTTATTCTTAGCTTTGCGGACAGAAGAACCTGCTTGAATAACGCAAATATAAACAAGTCTTGGATGGCCCGGGGCAGACAAGAACAGGGGGCAACCACACGCCCACTCACACTGTGGCAGCTTTACGGTTCGCAAACACCAGATCAGCTCAGCAGTTCCAATCCTGGCTTTTACGTCACACTGTTCCCTTTTTAACTCGCCTCCCAGCCTGAGCGGCCTATGACTCTGCTCAGACTGTAATGGTCCTGGTCCTAGATCTTGTGACGGAAAATTGATTCCTATTGACGTCTTGCCATTTGAATGCCCCAAGGACTTTAAACTGACAACTATGAGAGGAGATGCTCTTTGTGTTTTAACTTTGCTCAAAATAAGCCCAGGTTACCTTGACGTTGCCCATTAGCAATCGATACACTATCCGCTCTGGTCCAGCTCAGGCATTAGATCCCAGATTGCACTGAAGTGCATTAGCATGTGAATGGCAGCAGTAGTGCTGTGAGCTCAGGGGCAGTCTATTCAAAAATTTTGCTGTGCAGAACAGCGAAAGTAAAGAGTAGAAGGCCCTCGGTTAGTGAAGCCCAGTCCATTTAACTGTGAATGCAGAGCCAACTGGAGTGGCAGCCGGAATAAAAGGACAGCGAAAACGTTTAGGCTGACACGAGAACACACCGTCAGAATGGCCAAATCGGACTCCAGAACCAGGGCTTTGAGTGGAATCAGGTGAGAGTCACACATGCTTTTTATTTTTGGAAAGGAAGTTCAAGAAGGGGCTGTTAACAGGGTGAACACTTGGCCCCCTATAAATCCAATAAGCACAGGAGCCTTTAAGAAGAAGCCTATCGGAGCCCTTTGAAACAGCCCGGACTTCCTTTAATGTCCACTAAATATGATGCCGGGAACCTGCACCACATGGTGATCTCTCTGCGGCGTCCAGGTTTTACAAGCTCTGAGATTTAATGGAAGTGAGGGGCTGGAAGGTAGAAAGCTTCGGCCCTTTCTTCGGAGCTTCCGGAGCTTTCCATTAGCCACCCGCCAGCGCAAGGTTAAAACCATCATTCACAGGCCAGCAGGGGCCTGGTAACCCCAGTAAATGATGATGAGGTGCAGCTGCCTGCTCTGGGATCAGGAGAAGTGTACAGACAGATAGACATGCATAGAGACGACAGCACTTGCTGAAACATACACATGCAACCAAACTAATAGCAAGAGAGATAGTCCAAAATCGACCACATAATTCTTTATTTCTTTCTGTCTGCTACTCATTAAGACAGGAAATGGGGTGATCCAATCGAATATCTGTCATGATTCAGAAGTAAGCTGTTGACAATACTTTGCCGTTCTTTGAAAAGGAAGTGAATCATTTAAATTTAAACAGCAACACAGCATTAAACACTAGGTGCACATTATGTTTTATCTCCTTCTTTGTCAAATCAGCAGTACATCAGATGTTAATAAGCCATCAGTCTCTGCCCAGGTTTAGTAAAACTATAAAAATACAATACTTCAAGATTTCCATCGATACCCACAGCTGAATTTTATAACACATAACTACATTTACTACACTTCCCCGTTTTCTTGTGCTTAGTGTTATTCTTCCCCCACAAGGAAGAGCTCCTAACACTGCAAGTTGCATTTCATTAGTTTTATTGAATCTCTCAATGTGAGAGAAAACACATACACTAAAGACGGAACAATGGCTCTGATACCTACATCTCATAGAAAGTAATAGCATGTGATGCAAGTCTGGGAGGATTTTGTGCCAGTCGGATGGAGACATGGAAGTTCAGCAATCTGGAACATTTCACAATTATGTTTGCATCCAAAACAGATCAGACTGTCAGTTAAATTAGCCTGTTGCTACAAGTGACCTAAAGATATTTGAAAATTGGACATGGGCAGGAGGCAGTACTTTGCTAAGGATAGCAGAGATTGACTTTGTACTGTGATTGTGGAGTTTGACTGGGGCACAGACTCATGGCTGAGTTTGAATGGGTGGGGACAAAATCTATTTTCTTTTCTAATAAATAAAAAAAATAAAGTAAAATTAAAAAAAAAATTCAATGCAGCGTGTCCCGCAGCATGCAGGATAAGCATAAAGACGGTTTAGTTTATTGCTGAATGCACACCTAGGAATAGATGCATCATACTGCAAACAGCAAGGCCTAGAAGAGGAAAACAAACTTGAAGATTAAAGGTAAGCCTGACTGGAGATGGAACTTATGCTTAAGGCCCAAAGTAGACCAAGGAATTTAATTACAATCATTCTAACAATAGAATATATATAGCAGCCTATATATAAACTCCTAAAGAGAGCTAAAGATTAGCCCAAGATGTGGTTTGGTCTCCAACGTCTAATTTGCACCTCTTAACAGCGGGACCATCTGGGCCGCAACACTGACGCGAAAGGTGATTACTGCCGCAATAAATCATTAATGGCTTCCGCTCTTTCACAAACATGCAGGCCCTGCTCTCTACAGCAACCTCTGCTGAAGTGCCATTACTTCAGCACACAAACACAGGACAGTTCCCACCTGCTGTACAGAGACCATCACTGGGTCAAAAAAAAATCACCCAAAAGGGGCACCAGGTGCAGCGTCGGAACCACATACAACCAAAACACACACACGTGCTCGTAAAAAAGTTTGTACAGTCAGTTCAAACACCCCAGCGTGGGACATTTCTGCCACTTTCTGCAGCCTTTTGTTTTACAGCCCACACTAAATAATAGGATTCATTGGCCCATTCGCATTCAGCCCCTGACGTCCTGGCATCAATCAGAAATCACGCACGGCTCCAACACGACACTCAATTATGGAGTTATGCTTCACAAGCTTCCACAAGAGCATGTAAATTCTATTTGTGTTCCAGCAGATAGAGGGATCATGGCCAACTCCAGCGAGCAGGGGAGGGAAAGAGTGGGAGAGAAAAAGGATGATGACAGAAGGGGAAAGGCAAAGAAGAACTTCTAACCAACAGTTCTCAAAACATTTGCTCGTGAGACTCAATATTATTGTTAGTTCTTTAGTGCTGAAGCGGCTGGATCTGACAGAATCAGCTTCATTGCCAGGCTATTTCCTTAAATCAGCATTAAGAACAAGAACGATGCCATAAAGACAAAAGGAGGGGTTGAGAGATGAACAGAAAGATGTACAGAGGAAAAGATAGCCTTTGATGAAGGGTTGTTGGGATGGAATTGCTTTTGTAGTGTATTCTCTTTTACTCAAAAGGAGCATTTGCTGCTGCGAGAGGTTTAGGCAGACATTCCTCAGAAACGCAAGCCTTCCAACATGTTTATAGTGCAGGAGTGTGTTTGTGCACACAAGTGTGAGTGAGAGAAGTACAGTGAGTTACTCGCATCTACAGAGAAAACTAATGCACTGCAAAACAAAGATAAAACTGCTATTTAATCTCTCACATGATCTGTATATCTGAGCAGACTGGACCAGGCAGAAAAGTTTTTACTAACCCTCAGAAGCCTTTTGCTATACATTTTGCTTGCAACCACATGTTCTATTAATAAGGATGTCACGTGTTTAAAAAATAAATTGGTCTCATTTCCTGAAGTCTGAAAGTGAACGTGAAAGTGACTCTTCTTGTTCATGTGAAACACAGCACAGCGCTGTGCCCCCCCCCACACACACACATGCGCACACACAAACACACACACACACACACACACACACGCACATGCGCACACGCGCACGCGTGCAGCAGAGGGCAGCTATTGAAAGCGCCTGGGAAGCAGTGACAGGGATGGTACCATGCTCAAGGGTACCTCAGGGCAACCTACTGGTCTGGGATTCAAACCCACAACCTCCTGATCCTGAGGCCTTGTAGGCTGCTGCTGCCCAATGAATATAAAGCAGGGGATTTTGTAGTTTTATTAGTGGAGAAATGCACAGTGCATGGATTCTTGGGACCGTAGAGGTGCTTTTCTCTTTGCTATTGCTTCTGTCAGTTTGCTGCTTGTTGATTTATCCACAGGTTTCCCCACAAACGTTACCCAGCAGTGCAATCTACCAAAGGTGCTGAAAGTATCCATTTAAAAAGACATTTAAAATCTGCACTTGAATGAGGGATAGACTGAAGTATGTAAATATTGTTAGGCCCCTTCATTTTCATAAACTTGACAAACAGCCTATTTTTCACATATTTTACACATTTTCACGCATCTCCTTACAGCAGTTCAGCCCAGTTCACTCACACCGAATTCCCACAAGCTTCACGGAACAAATGAATCGAAGGAAAATGAGGAATATGGGCCCTTCAAAAACCCTGTCAAATCAGATGACTAGAGACTGACCAAAACAATTTTCATTTGTTGGATTATTGAATATCTGCCACTCACTCATTGATTATCTTAGCCCTTTGTCCTGGTTAGCACCACACAGGGGGGTGCTGGAGCCTATCCCAGCTCTCACAGGGCATAAAGTGGGGAAACACCCTGGACAGGTTGCCAGTCCATCACAGGGCAGACACACACACACACACACCCCTACAGGCAATTTACTCCATCTGGGAATTGAATCCAGGACCTTCTTACTGTGCATATTGCAGCCTTCAATAAAGTCAGCATTACAGAGACCAATACTGCAATTATGATTTCTAGAAACAAAACAAAAGAGCTTCAGTCTGAACTATGACAGATGTCTTAAAGAATCAAATGAGTGCAGAAGAAATTGTTTGGTCAATGTGTTAACTTTGGCAGCCAGGCTAGTAATTATGTAACCGTTATTGTCATTATTTATATATACACATCCAGAGGTTTTCATCATTTTTAAATAGTAATGAAGCATCTTCATCTACTAATGTACATAAAATGATACATGCTGGTTTGCAAAGCTGCACAAAACTGTTATTCTGGTTTTTTTTGGACCATTAATGGCACAAAAAGGGGGAGTAAAAAGACCACTCGTCCTTTTCACCACCTGCAGGAACGGCTTTTGTTCTTCTGGTATCTACGGCCCGACGGAACTGCAGCCTGATAAATAAATCATTGAAAGAAAAACATGCCCCCAAAGCACTCCCTCCACTGGCTGGTAATTAGAAAGGCAGAGGGGATTGGTGGGGAACCGGGCAGGGTTTTCTTCTTTGAGAGACATATTTCACACCCTCGCCCCCAGGGCGCTCCATTTAGCTTCCTGTCAGCCTATAGTATGCACATTCCGAGTGGGATGAACCAAAGCAGGGGGGCTGTTTTGCTTTTGGTCTGTTGCTGGAGCTCTACCCCTCACAATGAACTTCACATGCACTCTATTCCCCAACTGTGAGTAAACAAATTATAATCACACTGCATCTTCCTGGTGTCATCTACTGAATACAGCATGGAAAGCTTGGCCATGTCCATTTAAGATTACTTAAGTCAGCATGGCTCAAAGCAAGTGTATGGTGGTTATTGAAGGCAGTTGGGCATGTTTAAGCTTGTATTACATTTTTCATGTAAGGATCCAGGACCCCAGCAACACTGTCTAAAATAAGCAGCTCACATAATGGATGGATGGATGGATGGAGGGATGGCAAGCGGATGGAGGGGTCACTCCCCCCATTTTTACGGAAATTATGCTCTAAAAACACCGCATTTAAATTTTAAGTCAAGTTTAAACTCCATCCGTATCCAGAACAAATGTGCATGCCTGTGATCAACTTACAATTTTTATGACGGTTTGGTTAAAAAATAAAATGTGGAGAGCAAAAAATAAATAAATGAACAGGAATAAAAATGTGTAGAAGTGGGTTAAAATGGTTCAGTTTGGTTCAGTGAACTTTTTCCTTTCATCTAGATTGGAAATTTCACCATCACTGAGCTCAGAAATGGTAAGCGCCTCTTTGTCCGTAGGGGAGGAATGATCTCCCACAGTCTTCTCCTCTCCTTCTGTTTTATTGAGGTGCTGCTTCATTTGCTTGCATCTGCTGTCGTCTGCAAACGGCATGGTGAAATTAATTAATAAATCAATGGGAAAGCGCGGGCCCCATCGCTATGAAGTGGACCAAATACATCCCTTGGCATGCACAGCGACCGTCTGGCATTTGCATTTCCCACAATTCAATTATCACGCTTGTCGACCGGCTGGCACAGTTCACAGACAACCCCCTCCACCACCACCCATAAAACCAAACCCACCCAACTGTGACTCAGGCCTGTGTAGTTCTACTTGAATTCCTCTGCTGCCATGCACTGAAACCCACAACCCAACAAGACACACCAGCAAGCTGCAGCGTAACACCACAAGGAAGGGCTGGACAATACCTTCAAAAAAAAAAAAAAAAAAAAAAAAGCATTTTCCATTTCATCCAATTACACTAATTATTACCTGCATTTTTTGCCAAGCTTATTCAGGCATAGATCTGGGCAACATTACAATATTTTCCCACCATCATCATCATCATCATCATTATTATGAATGTCACAGTATGTCTTAATGAGTGCACCATGAATGTTCTGATTCTTCCTTTTTAATTTGGGGCCATATGTTCTCGCTCAAGCAATACCAATATCCTCTGGCATTGGAGGGTGGCACCATGGCGTCACACAGTTCCCTCACAACGAGACGGTCCTGCGTTTGATTCCCAGACGGGACAGTCGGGGTCATTTCTGTGTGGACGTTGCACGTTCTCCCAGTGTCTGTGTGAGTTTTCTCCGGGAGCTCTGGTTTCATCCCACCATCCAAACACCTTCAAACACAAATTGCCCATAGGGGGGTGTGTGTGTGTGTGTATTTGCGTGTCTGCGCTGCAATGGACTGGTAACCTGTCCAGGGTGTCTCCCTGCCTTTCGCGAGCTGGGATAGGCTCCAGCATCCCCATGACCCTAATTAGGATAAGTGGCTCAGAAAAGGAGTTGGAGTGAGTGGCCCTGGAATCATAGCAAGATAAACACACCCACTGTCTTGAAGAGGGGTACAGTAGCTGCTGTTCTGTGGGTCAAAATTCAGAATCCTAACTTGTCAGACAATTATTAAAAAGATTAGTTTGTCCTTGCTTTACTGCGTGTCGGGTTAACGTTTCCAAAATCAGCTGGAGGATGCAACAAGCAGCTGGTGAACCACCATATAGTGGTTCTTGTTTGGTAATTGGTGGCATTCAACCTCATTCTCAAATGCCTTTTGGGAAGAAAGAAGGAGCTCATCTGATTCCCTTGCTGAGTCACTCGGCCCGCAATGTTCAAACGAATGATCTTGTTAAAATAAAAACCTGCATGCACACCACCTCACCTGTTTAATGATTTCTTTTTTTAAACAGCTAAATATAATTAATCATTTATTAAAACACTTTTTGTCACTTTTAATAGCTGCAATGTAACCAACTCTTCCAAGTCAAGAAAGCATTTAAACATCAAAGAAAGCAAAGGTTTACAATTTAAGAAAAATCTAAGAGCAAAACCATGCCATTATTTCAGCTTGTTCCAATTAATTTTCCTCAATTTCTTGGCCTTTTCGCTCCCTGTAATGGTGGAAATAGCTTTACTAACTTTTACATTTATTGAAACCGTCATAACAGCTCCTCAAGCCACTGATGCACATCAGTGCTGACCATAACGTTCAGATCTGAAAGAGGAGCAGCATCTTCATTTTATTTACCCCAAACCTGCATAAGTTAACCAATAGAAACATGCTCAGTAATGTATTCATTCATCTGATTTCACCTAATACTCTTCATTATTTATTTTCCAGGCCAATGTGTTCATCTGCATTAGCTTCACTGCTCCAGTTATGTCTTCTGGTTCTCAACAAGCGATACCAAAAGGGCAAATGTAGGCCTTGAAACAAAAACAGTTTCTCTACTAAAATACACAAAACGTACCTGTTCCACTTTTCCGTGACCTTTGTGAGCAAATCCAGAGGCAGAACTAATCCCCAGCCTCATCTGTGGCGCCGTTTCAACTTTTCCTAATTGGGCTTTTATTACAACAACACTGACCCTGAACTTCGTTCTCGTTCTTCATGCATCCCTCTCATGCAAGCACATGCTTTTTCCCTTTTTTGTCTAAAACACAGCAGTTTGTGGCCATCTCTACTTGAGGGAGCAGCTGTTTTGGAAGGGCCCCAGAACAGAAGCTGGGATTGCACTGGTGCATGCTGGGTATGAGGAGAGCCCAGAAAGAAAGAGAGACTTAAATTCCCAAGTCGCAGAGGCCAGGAGACGAACATTTAAACATTATTTCATCATTCGTTCCATTCAGTGCGATCAGTTTTCATGTTTGCTTCATCCAATTACCAAGTGAGCCTGTATCTTTCCACGCTTTAAGCTGCTGAGTTTTCAAAGCACAATTTTCCAGTAATTATTACGACATTATGGAAAACAATTACATAGTTACTGGACACATTATTAGAAATATATACCTTGTTGTGGCAATTTAAAAGGTGCACAGTTCACTGAAAAGTCTTCTGAAACATTTTCTATGGACACCAACATTCCAGATCTTCAAACACCAGACACACCATTAAATGGGAAGCTTGGATGAGCCAATGAGTTGGTTTCCTCCCACCATCCTAAGACGTGCACGTCTGGTGGATTGGAGAAGACAATAAAAAATTCTTTTATTTCAATATCACTTACGTTTATTATAAGATCTTAATTGAATTATATCAATGTTAACCAAATTAAATTAAACTTAACTTTCCCTGGCATGGGATGAAAATGTTTCTATACTAAATGTTGTACTTGTGGCCCTACCGACCTATCAAACCAGAAAAACGAAACTTTTGATGTATGTTTTATATACTGACAAAAACTTCTGATCCTCCATTTTAAGTTTTCATGCTGGGAGACAGATGCAGCCCAGTGCCATAGAATATTAACTTGATGGGCTTCCTTTACTATGGATGCACTTGTATCGTTTCAAAAATAGTACACAAATTCAGGATCCCTTTTTGACAACCATGGCTCATGATTTTTCAACCATGTTTTGTTCAAAACACCAGCGACACTGATGGTTGTGAAGATTCACCTTATACACTCGTGTCAGTACCTCCTAAGATGTCAGCCTGGTCGTCCCTTTGCTGTTGTTTAACAGGGTTGATAGATGGATGACAGACAGATTGGACTACAACAGAGTGGTAGGATACTTACCTACAGACCAAGAGGTCGCAGGTTCAAATCCCACCTCCAGTTGCTCCAGGGGGACTGTCCCTGGCAGACTGGTGTCAAGACATAAACCACTCTCTCAATGTCCATAAAATCAAGGAGCAGGTCACTAACTTTTGCAGACAGGCTGAGGAACATCATCCTGTTTACATCAGGGAAGATGCTGAGGAGAGTCAACAGCTTCACATTTCTGGAGGCCACTTCCACTGCTGACCTCAAGTGCAGAGCATACAGTACCCGCCATTAAGAAGCAATGCCTTCACTTTCACAAGCATCTAAAAAAAACACTCGTGTGAGAGCGCTGTGTAACAACAGAGTCCATCCTGACTGGAAAGGTTACATCCTGGTTTGGAAGCTTTTTGGATGCAGACCAGGAAGGTTCTGCAAAAAGTTGTGAAAAGAGCTCAAAAGATCATCAGCATAGAACTTCCACCAATGCAGAATATTTAAACCACATGCTGCCTGAAAGGAAAGCAGGAAGAATATGAGGGACCCCAGTCACCTGGATTTTGGACTTTCTCTTTTGTCCTTCTTCTTCTTTCGGCTGCTCCCGTTTAGGGGTCGTCACAGCGGATCATCCGTTTCAGTTTCTTCCTGTCCTCTGCATCTTCCTCCTTCAAACCGACCACCTGCATGTCCTCTCTCACCACGTCCATAAACCTCCTCTTTGGTCTTCCTCTTTTCCTCTTTCCTGGCAGCTCCATCTTCAACATCCTCCTCCCGATATAATCCTCATCTCTCCTCTGGACATGTCCAATCTCTTGCTTCTCTAACTTTCTCCAAAATGTCTACCCTCAGTTATCCCTCTAATATACTCGTATCTAATCCTGTCCATCCTCGTCACACCCAATGAAAAGCATTTCAGCATATGTGTGGCAAACGATCCTAGTCCATCATATCTTGCACAAGACTTCAGGATGGTTTCTGCCCCAATGCAAGGAGACAGAAACCTTAAAACCAATTAGCTGAAACCAGTATTACTACTGTTCTGCAGTCCCTTTAAAATCTGCAGTGTTTCCCTTTATTAGCTAGGTTTAACAGTAGATGATATCGACCTAACATGCACTAGTCCTGCAATTCCACTGACTCACTGCCATAAAACACTAAAACCTCAAATACATCTCTGTCTTATCGTTTTGCATGTATTGTACACTTTCTGTTTATCACAGTTTGTCATATTGTTCTGTTTAACTGTATGCTGATTGTCTTGTCTGTCTGTGAGAAGGCATCCATATAAGAACTGCATTGTTGGGAGTACCTGAGCACAGTGAACATAATAATAAACCTTGAGTTGAATTAAATCAACCTAGCATGCACAATCCAATTAACACGTCCATATTACGGCATAAAATGACCTGGTTATACAGTCATCCTTCTGTTTTTTCACACCCTTGGTATGGATAGTCTCATTAACGTTAATCGCCAAGCTAATCTCTTCAGTGGCACAGCAGAAAGCTCACCATATGGTATTCTATTAAAAAAGGTTTGATAAAGGAAAGCACTATATCAAATTGCAGCTCCGGAGGCCGCTGGATGTCTGCCATCACTGTTCAAAGTTATTTAGATCAAAAAGCTGAATAATGCAGAATGCAGGGTTTCGATCCAGAAAATTAGAACCAAGCAGAGGCAATACCTCCCCATTTTTCAGGCTTAATACGCAGCGGTGGCCTAGTGATTAGAGAGCTGGCCTCAGGATCAGAAGGTTGTGGGTTCCAAGACCAGTAGGTTGCCCTGAGATGTATGCAGAGGTGTAATTTTGTTGTGGGTCACTGTGTGTTGTGTGGTCACTTACTCACTTTACTTAATAGAGGTGTTTCTGACTGAGAGACACTTGTCTGGACCTACTGTATCGCACCACATTGCTTATAATAAAGCTATTTTGGGGATCCATGGACTACTGATGTAGTAACGTCCACCGTGTTTGCAGTAGAACAATAACCTCCAAACATGTCACATCAGTTAACGCATCAACACCACCAAGCATCACGTGGAGTTGTGGGGAGAAAAGTATGGCCATTCTCAGCCATGACACTGCTACAAATTCAGCTTCTGATACCCAGATCACTATTAAATAGTTATTTATAAATGGTATTCACCAATAAATCACCTGAACCTCATTTCCTGATCTTTTACTAAACATACCAAATGTTGCAGAACTTCTGAAGATGGCATTCAGTGAACAGGTAGATCACTATTCTGCCTCATGAGTTCACAATGGAAACATGGCACTGTCATGTTTTTCCATTCATGTTGAAAAGAAAAAGACTTGTAACATCTGAAGCCATGGACAAAGGGTGCGTGACTAACATGGTTGATCTTGTGTATGATTAAGTAAAAAAAGGCCTGACTTGATGGACATCTCATTTATAGGCAGTGATAAAGTGAAGGTGAGGAATGCGATTTCCTGCTGACAGTCCCCGACACACACACACCTACACACACACACACACACACACACACACAGAGAGAGAGCGACAGACAGAGAGAGACAGAGAGAGAGAGGGGTGTGGAGGGCCCACCTTCTTCACCATGCCACACAGGCCACTGCGGTGCTTTTCTGGAGCATGTCTTTGTGTGCTCTGATGAGGGGACAGGATAAAGCATCAATCCCTCAACCACAATTACTCTGCACAAACAGGTTTGGAGGTCACAGTGAGTCTCCTCGGTTTATCACCAGGACCAACGCTGCTCATCACTCTGTTCCACTATGATTCCTGCGGGTCTTTTTTGTTGCCTTGCTTTCCAAAGCCTGTTTTATATCGTATTTTCCTTTCCTTTTCATTCTCCCTTGTCTTTCTTCCATTTTTCCTTTGTTGTTTTTCATTCCATCCTTTCCTTGTCTTTCATTTTTTTTCCCCTTCATTTAATTTTTTCCCCCTTCCTTTCTCCCATATATTTCCTTGGTCCTTTTCTCTTCCTAGTCGTTCTTCGTTGTTTTTCTTTCGATCCTTTCCTTGCCTTTCTTTTGCTTTCTTCTTTTTCAAACAAATTTTCCCTAAAATATTTCAATGACCTTTGTCTTTCTTTATCTTTTCTCTTATTTCTCTACCTTATTTTTTAGGTCCCTCCTTTATTTGGATTATTTCCTTAATTATGTCATCCTACAAACTCATCATCATTTTCTCATCCTTCTCTCCTTATTTCCTGCCGTCTCTCTGAATGAAACACTATCAAAGCACATCATCTTCGAAGATAAACTGTATCTCAGGTTTCCCTGCTGAAATGTCAGCGACTATAACAAAAGGCTAGAAATACCCTCTTTGACATTGTGGTTGGCCGACTCGACCCAGTTTGCTGGCATGGAACATCGGAGGAAAAATTAGTGCAAACCTGAGGTCATAGGCCATTGAGTCCAAAGATTCACCTTCAAATACTTGCCAATTTACCAGCCTTCTGAATTTTCTGATTCCTGGTGCTGATATTATCTGCTATTTTTAAAGAAAGGGTTAAAAGGTCATACGAAGGCTTGCTGTATCTGAAGTCCAGGTTAAATAAATTGAATAATCCTTGAATGCTTTCGCCATGATCTAGAATAGCAAGATTCGTGGCGAGTTCACCAAAGGAGACTAGGCTTGAAAGTGATCTGGCAAGCTTGACGGAAGGTCTCTTCCGTGAAGTGGACAAGCATCAAAATTCAAACTCAATTCAATCCCGCCCTGCCCTTTACCAGTTCCAGAGTTCTGGCATAAACCAAGAAACCACCTACGAATACATGCCGTACATAACCAAACCTATTCACATCCCACACAGAGCTACAAGCATGAATGCCCTCATCAGCGTAACTCCAGAGAACCCAAGGCTGCATCCAATCCCTGTCCCAGCATTAATAAAGCACGCTTGCTGTGTGTAACCTAGCCTCTAGCAAGCTCAACACATGTACTTTCTCCTTTGTGTAGAAGAGCAGCAGCAGCAGCAGCAGTGATATAAATAGTGCCATAAATGGATAATAATATCTCCAGTGGAACGTACATCAATCTTGTCCCTGCCTACTCCCACTCGTGTCCCGTATCCCCCTCTGGAGGGATGGAGACCTCCACACTGCTGCATGCCTGTCAGATGTTCTATCCCTCAACTTGGATTGCTTATTTCTGGAAAGTTTTTTTTTTGGCCTCCATCAAGGTTGGTTCCTCTTGTGCTGTCCGAGTGTTTTTGTGCTTCCTGTTGGGAGACGGAATGTAGGATGTCCCAAAATGACAACCCGCTACCAGAGAGGCCATTTGCAAGCACTAGCAGCATCAACTTGTTCATGAAAATTTCAGGCATTTTCCTCTGACTGCTCAACAAACAAATCAAATATCGCATTTACAACAGAACCAGGTTAACCAGGACAGAAATGAGAGGAAATAAACCCAGCATTTCAGAGTGGGATTAAGCATCATACAAAGAGAAAATGGCCCCGTCATTGTTAAGACACAATACGGCACACAGTGGACCACAAAAATATTATTTCTGTGCAACTCATGCATCCACAGTGAAGTCATATCCAGCCTGGGGAGCAGTGATGGGGTGGTACATCGGGGTAACCTACTGGTCCAGGACTTGAACCCATGACCTTCTAAACAAATGACCTAGCCCCTAATCATAAGGCCACTGGCACAAATATTGGATCACTGTATAAAATTCCTCAACATTGGCGAAATATAGAGGTGTTCTCTCTTATCCGTTGTAAAGATCGCATCAGCATTGGAGCCGTAAGCTGTACTTTGGCTTCGGTACTTCAGTGTCACATTAAGCATTCTAAAACTGCCAGTTGATGAAGAAAACCCAACAGCAATTTCATAATTTGCCAATGACAGGATTAGCATTGTAAAAGCTGTGGTGCTCCCACACTGAAGAAACACAGAACATTGGAAAATTCTGCATTATGTTCAAGGTTTGAAAATCCCCTGCCTTTCAAAATCTGTTTTAAAATAATAGACTAATGACTATTATTGCTTCTTATTATTATGCTTCTGTAACAAACAGACATGGAAAAGAAGGTCTTTTGACATGGATAAGAAGCAAAGCAGTGGCACAACGTGTCTGGTCTACTCAGTCCCATTAGCTCATTTGGCTTGTAATATCAAGTGCAACATACCATCAACTGATTGAGCCCTCCGGCTATTGCAGACTGATGAAAATATTGTTGGTGGGGTGGGAGCAGAGGGTGTTCCATGTTGTACTGCTAAACACACACACTCTTGCATCTTCATACAGACAGCCTTAGCAGGCTGCACACATTATTATTTTTTTCCCGGTAACTCCATTAAGTGTTCACAAGTGGTCCACAGTGGAGAACACTGGCTTGCCAAACACTTCCTTCAGTGCAAATATACCCACCTCCACCTATGCTGTAGATTCAAAAACATACATATACATATATATTACATTTACGGCATCTAGCAGACGCTCTTCTCCAGAGCAACTTCCATGTCAGGGATTCAGGGTTAAGGGTCTTGCTCAGGGACCCAGTGGTGATAGTGCCAGAGATGGGATTTGAACCTAGGACGACTTGAGCCATCAGTCCATAGGCAAGCACTCTACCACTAGACCACCACCCGCCACATATATACACACACATACATATATGTGTGTATATATATATATATGTGTATATATATGTATGTATGTGTGTGTGTATACACACACACACACACACACACACACACACACACACACACACACACACACATATATATCTTTTGTACAGAATATCTCTTCTGTTACAACTGTCTAAATAAGTGTTGATCGACTGAAACTATGACAGCATTAATTGCCTCCTTTAAGACATTAAATATGAATGGAACAGGCATCTCCAAAGCACAAAGCAGATACCGTTTCACTGCTTTAGCCGGTAGGTGAGTGACAGAATTCAGTTGCTGCTGGGTAGATAAAAGAACTCTTGGTCAGCTGAAGGGACACTTTACAGGTGTCCTTCAAGACATAAATTGAGGTGCTTGGAGAAACTGCTAAGCTAGCTGGATGCCATAATGGGAAGGTTGACTTTGGTTCACACTGGGAGCAGCGAGAGCATCAATTCAATCACAGTTCAGTCCAGTTAACTTTGCAGATGTTCTTTAGAGAATTCCCAAATACGAGCATGTAAACCTTTGTTCTGGTGAAACATGGTTCCAAAACACAATGGAGGAGAAGTTGATCATCACTGTAGTGTATTTATCAGTAGTTTATGAAGTTTCCCTGTTTGAATCAGCTGAACCTACCATGATCTCCAACATCTTCATGGGTGCTAAATTAATGCCGTACCAAAACAAGCTTCCTCTTGCTTTTCCATAATAGTAGGGTCAACACTATTCATAGACAACATTTTAGAACACTTGTTTTAGATGGAATATGTTGATTATAATCATTAAAAAGTAGTCAGCAGGTCAGCATGCTTGTTTGCAGGCCCTCAAGCATTCTATCCTTCTCACTATATTTACTTCAGAGAGCATCCATGAGTGTGGTCAGAGCAAACGTTGACACCCTCACCACTCCCAGTGTGAACATATGGTGAGAATGAGTAGGTTCACAAGTTGTTCGAGGCAGAAATGCTGACATCCTCCACTTGATGGTTATCCAGATCCATCCACTAACACTTTTGCAACCATATGGCAACATGCTATCTTGTTTTCTCGCTTGTAAGTTGTCTGGACAAAACTGTCTGCTAAATAAAAAGATAAAATAATTATATCTGTGCCCAGAAAAGTGATTTTCTGCTGCAGGATTTTTCTTCACCTCAAGCTTCTGTTTCTTACGCTGTTCACCACATAGGTGCTAAACTTTATACCAATGTGCCATAATCTACCATGCGCATTCTATATGGTTATAAATAAAGAAAACACACCAATAGAGAATGCTTCGTGTTTTTGTTTTGGTGCAGCTAGCATCAGATGAGCAATTTGGAAGTGGTGGCCTAGTGGTTAGGGAGTTGCCACCACATCAGAAGATTGTAAGATAGGTTGCACTGAGGTACCCTTGAGCAAGGTACCGTCCCCGTCACTGCTCCCCGGGCGCTTTCAATAGCTGCCCACTGCTGCACGGTGTTTGCATGGGTTAAATGCAGAGGTCCAATTTCGTTGTGGTTCACTGTGTGCTGTGCTGTGACCTCGCAATGACAAGGGGTGTCACTTTCACTTTCACTTTCAAAAATGACAACCCATATTTGGGACTTTCTCCTCACACCAACTGAGTAGATTTTGAGTATATGATTAAGTTAACAAATTCTAAAGAAACTCAAAGGATATATTCAAAAACTCTTTCTTTCCTAACACACACCACAGCATGGAGCTACCCTACAATGGACACCATTTTAGTAAAGAAATAGAGAGCTTTTAGGGGAAAAAAGCATTCAAGCACTGAAGTCAGCTATTAGACAATTCCAGTTTTCCTTTCATGTAGTTGCAAGCTGTTGTACCTGTTCATATTTCTTTCCACTCACATTTTAATTAGAGACCTGGCGCTGCTGTCCCAGTGCTAATTTGTGCTTATTCCGTTTTGCCTGCTCCCTCTCCCTGAGCAAGCGAGCTTGCCATTTCCTTCCAGCAGAGTGGGAGGTGGCAGATTGCCTGAGATCATCATGATAAGCTCCTAATCTATTATTAGCCTGCTTCCTCGAGATGGGCATGGTTTGTTTTTTGCTATAAAAAAAAAAAAAAAAAAGGGAAAAGTGCGAGACAAAAACCAGCCAGTGCTCTCTCCCTGCATCTCATTTACACACTTGTTTTATACATTCTTAAAGTTAATGTGGACTGACACACGTCCAGTAGTTGTTTAATAAGTACAACTCCTGTCCAACCTCCGTAACCAAAAAAAAAAAAGAAAGAATCACTGCTTAAAAATGTAAAATGTGGATTCTGTAAAACTTAACTGAGGACAGTGGACAGTGGTATGTTAGGCCTGTCAAGACATGTCCTGCAAATATCTGAAGCTAGACACACGGTTGCAGACATCTCGAGTTGTTAATCCCTAGCTGTCCTTCAGATTCACACATGCAGCCACTGGGCTCTAATCAAAGCCTGTCTTCTGCTTAAGCAGTCATCACTTTGCAATTTGTCCTTGCCAGGAATCAATTTGGAGTGATCCCTGGACAGCCCCTGTCTCATGTCTTGCAAGAGAGAGGAGAAGATGGGACCAAGTGCCACATCAGCACACACAACTCCAAACTACTCGTCGCAGCTGCCAATTATTCACTCTTTCCGCTTCATAGACCCTCCTCAGACCTCGCCAGTTCATGCGTCTTCAGTTGAGGATTTTATCTGGATTGGGTTTATCCTCCAATGAATGTGACAAGGATTAGCTAGTGTATTGCAATACATTGATACCGGCACTGTATTGGGCTCAAACTAATTCAGAAAGTAGTTTTTCATCAAAATGTTAAACCAGCCTGTCACTCTGTCACATTAGACTACCAAAACCTTTGCCAAGACACCCTGAACTGCTTACATGAGGTTAATTCAGTAGACAACTAAAACTTTGGGTTAGCTTAACCAAAGCACCCATTTGGATCAGCGTATCATCTCAAAATAAATAGAACACCACAGGCATTTGGTTGTAGCACATGGACTTGTCAAATAGCAGTGTTCAGCATGACCTGCCATGAGTTGCACCGTATGTGGAAAAACATGCAGTTAAAATCGTGTCAAGTAACGCCCAAGACACTGGCAGCATCCCTACCATTACTGTTTGGATATAAGCATTATTAAAGCCACTCATACACAGAACAGCTACTCAACCTGTGTTTCTTTGAGACAGATGAATGCTAAAGAATGCCATCTGGTGCTACGGACTGTCATAAAATGCCACTACATAGTTAGTGTGGTTTTTTTTTGTGTGCCGGGGTTGGAGGTTTCTTTCCACAAAGACCACAGAAAAACTCAGCATGGGCCAAAACTTCATCACGGATCACCAAGCTGCACACATGCACCACCTGCACACCATCACTGCAAATATAAACAGTGTCAGATGTCCTGTGAGATCTGCCTACAGTTCCATTTACATTTATTCATCTATGCCGAGGCTGTTTGCCTAAATTACTGTACAAGATGCCCTGGTGCTCCTCATATCATAGTGCAAGGTTTTACTGAGCTTTTATATTTATTTATTAATTCCTTCCTTTTTTTCTTTCTTTCATTCCTTCCATTTATCTGTGGAGGCTGACACACAATATTTAGGTCCATTCACAAATAAATTAATAAATGAATTTCTGCACCCAAACTTGCATCATGAAGTGAAAGTGACTACCCTCATCATTGTGAAACTCAGCGGAACACAATGAGATTCAACCTCTGCATTTCACCCATACACACACGTGCAGCAGGGGGGGAGTAGTGACAGGGACGGTACCTTGCAACCTACTGGTGAGGGAATCGAACCCACAATCTTCCGATTCAGGGCAACTCCCTAACCACTAGGCCACCGCTGCCCCAAAATACTATTATAATAAGTTAAAAGTCTATAGAACCTGCAGTTAATATTCAGAGTTTTAACTGAACTCCTTACTGCGAGAGACTGTAAAACTGCAGTATGCAGGTAAAATGTGTTCTAGAAAGCTTGTTCAGTGTTTACTTCCTCATCGCCAACATTCTGACATCAAGGCAAACAAATAACACACACAATGTGGTCTGACAGGTCACACTGAAATCTGATTTCAATCAGATTTGCACCCACCAAGTGCAAGTGATCACATGTTAAAACTGAGATTTGAGCAGCCTTACAGCCATCAAAATGTAAAGACTGTTTGGGGTGAAACCCTGTATGTTATCGATAGAAGGGTCATTAATTAAGTGCCATTGTCAACAAAATGGCACTAATAAAGCAACGGTGGCATCTGTGGCCTTGTGGTCAGGGAGTTGACCCCAGGATCAGAAGAAGATCACTGTGTGCTGTGCTGTGTACTCAAAATTACAAGAATTTTCACTTTTTCACATTCAATTCAGTGGACTGGTTTATACTATTATTTTATTTTATGCACAACAATCAGCACGATACACTTTCTTATTCATTTATATGTCTATATGAACAGATACAACGACATTCGTGAATATCCAGATCAGTCCCAGACTTTTTATATTGCCCAAGCCTTTATATGTTTCACGCTATGGTAGCAAAGTGCATGGTTTTATCATGTAAATAATCCTGCATCCTGCGGAGTTCAAGCTGTACCCTTCCTCCCTCGGGCTGTCTCTTTCCACTGTTGCTTTCTATGAGTACAGTATAGCGGTGGCGTCCAGCGCTAAAGGGATTTGCATAACTCCATAGTCTCTTTTGGTGTCGGCAGGCTTTAATCCCTACTGATCTGATTGGATTAGCACAAAGGCTGCCCTCGTGCGTACAGGCAAGGCAGATCAGTGGGCTATCCCAAGCCACACACACATAGCCTGGCCACTATGCTCCAGGTAGTACTTAAACCCCGACTCTCTGGTCTCAAAGGAATGACCCAGTTCAGTTGGGTGTAAAACTAGCCACAACTCCCAGAGCACATTTTTGAACTTGGATTACAGAAGCACTGATGTGCTATATGGACAGGGCTAGAATGCAGCATCAAACATATGCTGTCTTAAATCCAGTCGTTTGGATGCAGGGTATCTAAAATCTCTGGGGTGGCACCTTGGCACAATGGGTAGCGCTGTCTCCTCACAGCAGGAAGGTTCTGGGTTCAATTGCCAGTCGCAGCCCAAATCCTTTCTGTGTGGAGATTTGAAGCTCTCCCCATGTCTGTTTGCATTTCCTTCCACAGTCCAAAGACACACATGAGGTGGACAGGACAAGAGTTGTCTCCTGGGTTTTACTGTGAAGTGAAAGTGAAGTGAAAGTGTCCATGTGTCTGTTCTGCGATAGGCTGGTGATCTGTCCTGGGTGTCTCTCGGCCTTATCCCCCTTAGAGTGTAGGACAGGCACCAGCATCCTCCAACTCCCCTACTCGGGTGAACGTTTGGATGAACAGATGGCTGAATGGAGAGATGGACGGGAAGAGTGAATGGATGATTTGCATGCATATCCATTTTTAGTCTAACCAGCGCTAGCTACCATCATAGCATTGGTTCTAAACTAAAGAAGCAAAATTTGGACTCCAGACCTGACTGGCTGATCGGGGTGAACAGAAAACTGTAAATAAACTCATT
The DNA here is from genome assembly GCA_017165825.1 of Hepsetus odoe. NCBI lineage: Eukaryota > Metazoa > Chordata > Actinopteri > Characiformes > Hepsetidae > Hepsetus > Hepsetus odoe. The sequence goes on from CM029389.1 coordinate 8,075,756, forward strand.
ACTTTTAAAGAACCAAAAATTGACAGATTATTTATTAGGAGTATTTTTGCTCCAGCGGGGCAGTGGTGGCCTAGTGGTTAGGGCGTCTGCCGCATGATCGGAGGATCGGGGGTTCAAACCCCTTCCCAATAGGTTGCCCTGAGGTACCCTTGAGCAAGGTGCCGTCCCCGCCCCGCTCCTCCCTGCGATGGGCTGGCGACCTGTCCAGGGTGCGTCCCCCGTCCTCGCCCTGTGTGCGCTGGGTTGGACACCAGCACTCCCCCGCGACCCCGTTTGGGACAAGCGGCAGAAAATGGATGGATGGATTTTTGCTCCAACATCCCTTCATCCCTTGTAGGCACCTGTATGTTTAAGTGTGTAGTGCAAGGTCACAGGTCGGTAAAGTAGGCTGCTCCAATAATTCTCAATTTCACAAATTAGGCCATGCTCAGCATTCCTCTCCTCTTTAATGAGTTCTTTCTAGGACATGGTAATGGTGTGATATCAGTAAGGCACTTCCAGAGTTCCAGTTCACGCTCTGCTTCCAGACAGGGTGGGCTGGAGTATGGTGAAAAGTCCCCCAATTACTGTCAAAGTGTGACCGAAGGGCTTTCATCGAACTATTTTCAGTTCACACAAAATCTCCCAAATTCTAATTCAATCAAACCACAAAAAATTGCTCCTCAGCATGATCGCAGTGTTTTATTTCTCTAATCTTGCCCTCTCCTGCTCCCTGCTCAACCACAGTGAAGACACCATTTGTTCACTGTTAACACAGCGTTACTCTTTGTGATTACTAGGAAAGCAAAAAGACCAGACCTATCACAGATGATAGTGAACATCTCACCGTTCACAAATGGGTGTAAATTACAGCATAAATGCTGTTGATCAAAATAATCCATTCATTTTGAATTCTGTATTTTTCTTCTTCAATAATATTGATGGATTTAGATTTGTCAGATGGGAATATGTACGATTTAGAAAACTGGAAGCAGACTTTTTGTCTTTGTCGTCAACATTTAAAAAAACCTTGTTTGGATTTGTTTTCATGCGGGGGATCTCTGCCTACCAGTTTTATTCCTCATTGCTCACTAACACAAACTTACTAAATTATTTAATCTAATTACAGAGTCATGGGTGAGAAGTAATGCTTGATGAATGATTATGACAAAAGAGGTGCAAAAAATTACGGTATTTTACCTTTTTTTAGAAATCGAGGGCCTTATGGAAAGTCAACAGGCATGCAGCGCATTTCTTTAATGGTTCACTCAAGCTGAGAAAATGTTTTTCTATCCTACAAAGCTCTGTCGGGCTAGAAGCAGTAACTCTCTACTAATGTCCAGACATGGTTTTCTGTTATTTTTCAGACAATAATAATAAAATATCACAGGCTGAAAAATATGAAAACGTCTGAACAACAATTTTACACGCCTTGGTTTCGGAACCTGTTGATGATACAGATCAAGTCTGAACAAAATGCGAAACGGTGCTGCAACAGCCTTATCTGATTTGACACCAGAATGACCCAGAAAGCCGTGATGCTGACGCCATGGCGAAGAGCGGAACTGGAAAACGAGTCCTGAAATTAAAAAAGGTTCCGGGAAAATGAAGCCCCATTGCAATGAAACAACTTTAATGATTTTTAAGCCCGAATAGAGCTAAGTGTTGAGCTGATAGCCCTTAAAAAGGCAGGGTACCAGGTAAAGAGAGGGAACGTGACAGAAAGGCAGAAGTCGCAGCCAAAAGAAAGAAAGAAGAAAGGAAGGAAAGCCATTTGTCTCTGTGGACAGGCAGTTAAGGGCTTAGCGTGCTCCGAGCCCACGTAGCCTGGCCTGTCCTTAGGCATTGCACTAAATCACATCCTAAATCTACCACTGCTATTATTACCAGCAGGACACACCTTTCTCCACAACTACACCAGCATGCCAAAGAGGATTCACCCACTGAGGATCTATTCATAACCCCTGATCTCCATGTCCTCCTGACCCCCTTTCATAGTGAGTCTCCAAGCCTTTAATACTCCCAGGGTTTTATGACAGAAAGCCTCTTGTTTGTTTGTTCCATCTCAACTGAAGGTGATGCAAAGATTACAGCTCGTGTCAGATCATCCAACACGTAAATAGGGACGCAGAATATGTCATTAAATTATTCTTACTGTGGCCTTTGAAAAAAACAGACACGCATCACTTTTCTTGGTTAGGGGTTTGTTGATTCCTGGTTTAATCAAATGATCCAAAAAAAAAAAAAAAAAAAAAGATAGATGATCTTAAAATAGCCCTGCTTATGTTGCATTTCTTTTTTTAACTTTCCAAACCACTGCTTATGCTTCAGTCTGTTTTTGTTATTGTGCCTTTAAGACTGATGTATGTAAATGACCTCTGCTCTGATTGGCTACTCTATGTTGCGTCTCTCCTAATTGTTTAATGAATAGGTGGGGATAAACTACAAAAAAAAAACAAGTTAGAGGACATTTGTATATGCACTTGCTCCTCACTTAAATGTTGAAATTACATAAAAAAATATTTGAAAGGAATTGAGAGGATTTAAAAAAGTTTTTTTTTTATCATGGTAAAGATGGTTGTGCCGCGACTTTTAAAATTACACCAGTGAAAACACAAAGCGGTGAGATTTCCAGTAAAGGAGGAAAATGGTGTTAATGTAACCGGCTTTGTAATTTTCATGTTGAAAATAAATAAAAACACGGAAGTTACAGGCTATAAATTCCCTGCTTCAGAAACATGTGGCTAGAGGTTCAACTACTAGCCTAGAGCTCTCTCCAGGCAGTTATAGTCCATTTCTTTCAAAGCCTGAACCAAGAGACATAAAAGATAAACTATGTTTACATCAGAGAAACAAACCATGTTTACTGTAAGGGAAATTTTCATTTGACCGGCTCCAATTTTACTGCTGTAGGCCACTCAGCAGAGGAACCTGATCATGATCTCACTCTGTGGTCAAGAGAGAGGATTGGCTGATTTTCAAGCAGTGACCACAGAGAAACAATCTAAATGTCAGAGATGTGTCTTGGCTAAGACATGTTCCTGTAACATGATATCAATCAGCAGAGGTTACGAAAGTCCATGGATTCTTTCCTGAAGTTGAAGAACAGATCCGTGTGGCACCCATAAACGTAGAAGAACTGATCCAACTTCTTGTGCAAAAGTAAAAGTAACAGACTCTGAAATGTTCTTACAGTATAAAAGTAAAAAGCAGCTCTTTGAAAGACTTTTCTACTGACTGTTTCTGTACAACGCGAACTGAAGCTAATCCAGAGATTATTACAACATCTCAACTTCAAATACAATAAAGAGTAACTCGCAGCAACAAAGAAATAAGAGATCACAGAGTTAAATCAACTTATCACCTGGATCAGAACCGGATCCATTCACCATAGATAAACCAATCAGAGAGGACAAAATTCAGCCCTGCCAATAGCCCATCCTCCAGAAAGGATATACGATTAGTTTTAAGGCTGTCAATACTGATCGTTCGGATTTTTTTTACCCAGTGACTTTCAGTAATTGCCCACAAGACTGAAACTCTAATGTATCGATTCTCTTCCTCTTTATTCAGGGCGAGTCCTTCCTCATAGCTTAGGTGTTCAAACAGGCCCGAAATTGACTTAATATCCAAGAACAGTTGCCTGAAGAGGTCCAGGGCCAAAATTAGCTCAAAAGCCCCACTGTCTATATCAGTGCCACTACTGTGTCCAACCCAGATCTGTGACAAGTCTTCGGACTGCCCACACAGCCGGGCAGTTCAGCAATCAGAGACGTGTGAGAAAAGCCCTGTTGCATTCTAATCAGCCCAGAGAAGCGCAGGACCATAAAAGAATGGGGGAAGAACCTGAAGGATAATGTTATTTGCAGTGTAATTGTTTAGTCAAGCAGCTGTCTGGCACACAGTTGGTGCAAACAGTCTGCTGCTAGGGGATGCAGACAGACCGGTGATAGAGCGGTCAACGGCTGTGTGTTCAAGAAGCAGAGGGACAATAAAAGCTGAAGCAAAATGAGCAGCACAGCCAATAAAAGCATTGCTCACATGCAGAGAGCAGCTCTAATGGCAGCGTACAGGTTCAAATCAAAGCAAGTGCTGCCAGTGGCTTTGTGTCTTCTACAACGCCGTTCTGTTTTTAGGGAAAGATTTCAAACGAGTATTTCAAATTTCTGGATTCAAAACCATCCTGGCAGAAAAATCAAGCAAATTATTCCATTTTTTTTTTTTTACTTTCGGTTAAGGTTCTACATTATAGATCTTCCTGCAGGTTAGAAGCTGAAACTGTATGATGTTGTGCACCTTTGTGCATGTATACATAGTGATTTCAAACCGAAAAACAGTGTAAGCTATTTCACTACTGCACATTGTGATACAAATCACTATATTTAATACAATAGTTGCAATAAACTACACTCGATTCTGGGGCATCGGTGGCCTAGTGGTTAGGGCGTCGGCCACATGATCGGAGGATCAGGGGTTCGAACCCCTTCCCAATGGGTTGCCCTGAGGTACCTTTGAGCAAGGTGCCGTCCCCGTCCCGCTCCTCCCTGCAATGGGCTGGCGACCTGTCCAGGGTGCGTCCCCCGTCCTCACCCTGTGTGCGCTGGGTTGGACACCAGCACTCCCCCGCGACCCCATTTGGGACAAGCGGCAGAAAATGGATGGATGGATGGATGGATGGATACACTCGATTCTCTTTTATAGTTCGAAGAACAATTGCAGCCAATCAGACGCTTGTATAGTTGCTTGGATCGAATTCATTTGAACATCTTTTGATTAAGGGAAAATTATATCAAGCCACAGATTTCTAACCAATGAGAAATTTGATCACCCTGATCACCGAAAGTCCATCCTACATAGGCATGTGTGCATTTCAGATAATACCATCTGATTACAGTTGCATGTGTTTTCCAACCAGATGATATTTGAATGCTCATGTGGAGTAGAAGATGGGGGGGGGGAAAAAAAAAAAAAAAAACTTCACATTTGATACAAGGAAAATAAAAAGAAAACAGAATCTATTGACAATAATTTCTGTAAAGAGTCCATCACCACATGGAAAGACCACCTTTCCTGCCCCAGGTGATGCAGCTTGTGGTGAATATGACTGGAGTCTGACTTCACGTTAACAACAGGATTGTAATCTGTGTTTCAACCACAAACTTCTGGATTTGCGTCTTACATGAATATTACAAAGCTCAAATGTGATTTTTCCAAGCAGAGCCAAGATAACGTGGAAAATGAAGGACCAAACTGGACTGAAGAGGATGAAAAGGTTGGTTAAAGAGACACCATAATAACCACTGGGCACCATAATAACCAGCCTAAGAAAAATAGGGGGCCCTAATCCGACGGTCCTAATCCTAGTCACTAGATCATTGCAAATACTTTCACTTCAGCATGTCACAGCTCAGGAAAATAATGGATGACTTCCTCCTGACTTGATCTTGATATGAATTAGATGCATCAAGACATTGGTTCCCAAGTGATAAACTCTGAAGATACATCATGACCAGGAAGATCAACACATGCAGTTTTCCTTCCATTATGAAAATGGAGCTGAGATTTTTGGTCCATTTAGAAAATGTATGAATTGAATGTTATTAAACAATCCTTTAACCTTTTACTGCCACAAACCAAAGCAGGAGCGAAATCAAAGCGGATGAAACCAGAAGCGTGCTTTACCAAGTCAGTTTTTAAACTTCATCACAACTTGCAAGAGCAGACTACTTGATTAAAATGGCTCTTTACTGGCCAGCCTATTGCCGGTCTTCCCCAACTGGGGTGTAATTTAGAGTGAGAACTGGATTAATCTCCTGCTCTTTAATGAGTTTTATGGTAGCTGCAGTAACTCATTATGATCATCATAAAGTCTGCAGTAAAGACTCGATTGTCTGGACATCCCTGGGGTAAACTCTTTGAAACCTCCGACCCACTCTTCTGCTCCACACACACACGCACGCACACGGCTTTAGTTTGCAGCATGGCTCAAGTATAAATAGATCAACAGAAGCTGTTAAAGAAATCTCCACTGATGGTTAGCATCCTCGTCTCCTGTGGTGTAAACTGGGATGGACTGATGTGAAAGCAGACAGATGACAGTAGTAATGCCATCTGAAATTCAGTCTTGAGCAGCAGCTGTGGGTATTCTTTCACTGTGCCAGTGCTCATTCAGTGCTGTGCAGATGATTTGGGCAGTGTGCACAGTCAGAAAGTATTTGAAGGTAAGAGAGCACAAGGCTATTACAGAACATTTTTTTCACCAATTAAGTTTTGCTTGATTTGGCCCAATTTAGTTCAAACTAATTCACTAAGAAAACAATTTACAGTCCCCAACTTCAGTCCTGGAGGACCCTCTGCCCTGCCCTGCCCTGCCCTGCCCTGCCCTGCCCTGCCCAGCTTGTTAATTAGCTGGTTGATTAGTTGGATCAGATGTGTCATGAGCATGAAAAACATTCAAACTGACCAAGCAAGACCTCCTGAACCACCACACTGGGATCCACAGGTGTCTGTCACTTCGTTTGCTATTTGCATCTTATTTCCTATGTTGAAATGAAGTAAACACCTTCAATCAGTCTTCTATTGCATTACTGCTGTTAAGCATGGCTGCTGCAAAGTGCGAGTTAATTGCATTGGACACAGTAGATACTGCATCCCAGGGTATCACCTAACAAGATAGTAAGTGGAGCGCTGGACACATGTTCTTAGGCAGCTACTCCATTCTAGTTGTTAAGTACTGCGTTACAATTGAACTGCGTGTTAAATTAGTGTGACATTATATAACAATACTACAGAAAAACTGTTCCTGGCCATACCCTGGATAATCACTAAGAAATCAGCCTGGTTTCTTTTGTTTTGTTTTTTTTTAAAGGAGAGCACAATTAGATCCTGTTTAATTCTATTCAGTGTGGCACATTAAACACTGAAGAAATGTCCATTTTTGATAGCATATGATGGTATTTAAAAATGTGCCGTCCCTGGTACTGAAATACTGGAAAATCAAACGTCAGAACGGCTTTCCTTGTACTATACATATGTACAGCCAATCAGTGCTTGAGAGATGTTTTAAAAAGACTTCACGGAGTTCTCGAGCTCCTCAGCCAATAAAGATATCTAACAGATCAGAAAACAGGTAATAACTGTGCACCAACACTTCCCAATGTCTCCACTCTTAATATAAAGTTCTGTTCGCAAAGACTGAACTGACAAAACAAACGTCCTTTGTCCTTTATCAAAGTCCTTTGTTCTGATGACTAAAGTATCCCCCCAACTGCCCGTGTTCTTCATTCCAGCAGGAACTGAACTTCCAACCCTTCAGTTGCAAGCTGTGTTCTCGAGCCTTTAGGCCTTGGTTGCCCCATAACTGGATTTTTAAATAAAAATAATAAAAATTCAAAATAAGGCAACATAATGATGTCCTGCCACAGACCTGCATTAGTCTCAAGCCTCCAACTGAACACTTTGCACAGCATGCATTAATTTTTACAATCCTCAGGTGAAAGAAGTGTAATGTTAATGCAAGCCATCACATCACGCCACATGTTTAAACATTCAGTCACATTCATGCGTGGGGGTACTAGTGTCTCGCTGTGGCTTTCATGAAGTAAAACAAAGAACGCAGGATTTCTTAAACTGGCAGTAAATGAGTTTTCAGCATCACTGGGGCTGATCACCACGCAGCAGCCTAGACTGACATTCATATGAATGCAGATGTTACCATTGGTCAAACTGCATGTTCTTCCAAGCAAGAGAGTTCCTCTACAGGGAAAAATAAACTAAAATATGATATTTCAGCCAACGCGAGGTCTAGTCTGTCTATTGTACAACCAAACAGGCTTCTACACAGGTTTCTCAGTTCTTCTGGTGTGTTTAGATTTAGATTTTAGTTTTAGATGGACATCTCTTCCGGGCTTTCGTATCATTAGCAGCTTCTGTTCCATCAGAGGCCGAATGTCGAATGCACTCGAGGGCCGAGCTTCATGAGCTGATGGGCTGCTGTCGCTGGAAGCCTGAACTCATGATGTACGCTGGCAATAACTGCAGGCTCTTCTGGCGGAGCAGCCCAGATTAGGCCCATGCTTCAAGACCTAATTGATGTGCTCAGCCGACAGTGTCAGGCATTAGGCCACTTGAGCTGGTTTTTTATACCCCCTCCCAAGCCCACCCCCCGATTGGACATAACCATCCATGAAATGCCCAATTTCCATCAGCCGAGCCCTGCAGCCGAAACGGCCCTGGAACAGTCTGCCTGCTCTATCCAGGCCTAAATGGCACCTTCCTGTGGTTCTTTTTCTGTTCCCCTTAATACGGCACTCGCAGCCACAGGGTGGTTTTTGCGACAGAAAGCTTCATCACAGATCCCACAAAAAGACCAGCTTCCTACAGAGGAATACAGGAGAGGAGGCCTGGATGTGTTGCTGCATGCCTCATTTCCCTGAACCCTCACTACAGCTGTCTGAAACATGAGTCACCGCGTGCATCACGAATCCAAACAGCACGCTGTAAATACTTAGTGGTGTTCGAAAATGATGAACGATTTCGCTAATCTGGCACATGTCATCATTTCATTAAAAGCTCAAAGGAAAAACTGACACAGGTTCCTCGAACAGCACATTCACTTCTGCTTTTCTCCTTCAAGCCAGACAGAAAAAGACAGAAGCCAAAGTGAAAACGACCAATTTTACATGTTTGAACCGAGGACGCCGCCCTCCATCGCGCTTCTTGATTCAAAATTGATAGTTTGGGGTTTTTCTCACCAAGGCAAGCTTCCCACAAGCAGAAAGTATATTTTAAAAGAAACAGCTTCAAAGGTCCATGTCAGCCTTTCTTTGATCAAGTCTTTTCGGTTTCTGTAATCTGTAAAGCGACTCTGGATTTGGGAAAGGCGCTATTTAAATAGACATTACAATAAACACTGTCCTTATAACCTGTACAGAAATGCAGTGTTTAGGTGCGATCCATCCTTGCATGTACGGGAAGGATGGGTTGCTTTTGTGACATCACAAAAACATTTACATCTGCCAATCCAGGCTTCGGTTAAGCTCCACCCATTTGTGCTCAACGGGGCCCCTCACAATGAAGAATTTCTCAGTTTAGCCAGATACCTTAAGCCCAAAGTCATGCCTGTCCAACAGAAATCCTCAAATTTAAGCCTAGGTTATCTGGATAAATGAGAAATCCTGCTTCATGAAACACCACCGTGACTTCTCAGTTTAGCCAGATATCGTAAGCCCAAAGTCAAGAGCTATGGGATCTTTTTTTCAGCTAAAGTTATCTGGCTAACTCAACTCTGGGGTGTTTTGCAAAGTAGGATGTGTGAGTAACCCAGATAACCTTTGGCTAAATCTGAAGATTGCCCAATTAAAACATTCCTCAGTTCTTTGTCTATGAAACAGGCTTGAATCTGGGCTAAAGTTATCCGGCTCAACTGGGATATCCTGTTATAAGCGTTGTTGCACTGACTTCTGTATGAGTGACTGCACGGGGCGGCCAATGACAGCAGAGGCTATTTACATAAACCAGTCTTAAAGGCACAGTACCACCTCATTCATCCTCACGGTGACGTGAATCGGCACAGAAACAACAAACCATATAACTGGGCAGCGGTGGCCTAGTGGTTAGGGAACTGGCCACAGAATCGGAAGTTGAGCACGGTACCCTCCCCGTCACTGCTCCCCGGGCGCTTTCATAGCTGCCCCCTGCTGCACGGTGTGTGTTTGTGTGCATGGGTTAAATGCAGAGGTCCAGTTCCGCTGTGTGCGCTCACGGTGACGGGAATAGTCACTTTCGCTTTCACTTGAACGGACCTCATTGGGACAACCAATCAAATAAAGGAAACCAGCACAGCAGCTGGGGTAACAAGCGGCTTTAGCCGAACTGCGCGGCGTGTAGCTCCTCTATCTGTTAGCAACATTAGCATACGAGCAAAACGGCCGTTTACGAAGACTTTAAACGTGACAACGTCGAGCAGCTCCCCGGTTTTAGAGTTAAGTCGAGAGCTGAGCGGCGGCGGGCTCGGAACCGAGCGGACTTTCCCGCTTTCACCTCGAGCTGAGGGCAAAGTACGGATTTGTCTCGATAAACATCGACTGTATTGTCAGGAAAACGTTTTTAAAGGGTTGTCCGGAGTTTGGCGGTCTTTATTTTCGGAACTTTTGCCCGCTGGGCACTTGTTGACGTTAGCCCCGTTTTCTCTGCAGGGTCTTTATTTGTGTTTGGGGTTTAAGGTGGTCTCGCGCGTGAGGGTGAAAGCAAACGGCACAGAGCGTCAAACAAACCGTCGTCACATCACAGCAGACGAGCAAGAGTCGAAAAAGTGTCACTTTTATCAGAGCAGCTGAAGTTAGAGTCGTCACCCGCTTCCCCCACATGAAGTTTTCCGTTCCACCTTAAAAGCTGCGCTCCCTCACCTACGAGGAGTGCGGCCGAAAGAGTTCACAAAGAAGACGGCAGCGGCGAATGTTTTCCTATTCTAGTTTCACAGCGAAAGTGGCTCCGAGTGGAGCACTAACAGAAGAAATTATTCAAGTTTTCCAATCCGAGGTCTCGTACCGGCTGGAACATAAACAGGAAGCGACTGTTGTTTGTGTGTTAGAGTTCAAGTCAGCGTCGTGAGATTTGGGACCGAGCCCGTTGACGCGTTCCGTGTTGGGACGCGCGCTCGGGCTTGAGCAGCCGGAGGAGAAAAGAGCGGCGAGCCTACCTCAGCTTCTTGCTCCTGCTCTCCTTCTTGTTGAGCACGCCCGGCACGCAGTTGGTGAGCTCGGTCCAGTCGGCGTGCAGCCCGCAGCTCCAGCCGGTGGAGAAGCGCGAGAAGAGCCACGTCTCCTTGCGGTTTGGCCGGTAGCAAGTGCACTTCTTCTGGCCGGGCCGGCAGTCGCAGGGCACCTCCAGGCGCACGTTCTGCACCAGGTGGCGGCCGAAGGTGGTGCCGCCGGTCTTCTGGATGTGCAGGAAGACGATCACGTCCTCGCCCTTGATCTCGAAGTCCACTGCGCGCTCCAGGTCCCGCACGGGGAAGTAGTACTTCTTGACGTAGTGCGGGTCTGGCGTTGGGAACATGGCCATGTCCTCTTCGCCCAGGTAGGCGTGCGGGGAGCCCAAGCCGATCACGCCGGGGGCCACGTACTGGTACAGGATCAGCATGAAGAACACGGAGCCCACCACGATCAGCAGGAATTTGCTGGCCCGCTCAGCCATGGTCCCTCCCGCCTCGATCACGCGTTACCATCGCTCACACATCGGGCTCCGGAGAGAGAGAGGGGGACACTACTTCACCCCGCTCCTCCACTTCCATACAGACAGGCTGCCCGGGCTCAGGGACAGCTCCGCAGCTCTGGACACATCGTGTCCCCTCCTGAAAATGTGCTCGATCTGTTTTGAAAGCCACTAATCCCCCCGCACACTCGTCCTGAGCGTGCACGTCCCGTCCTCGGCACACACTGACTGCTCGGCGGCGACACCCACAAGACTTTTCTCTCTCTCGCTCGCGCTCTCTCTCTCTCTCTCTTTCTCGCTTTCTCTTTCTCTCGCTCACGCTCGCACACACGCTCAAAGGGATCAACAGCGAGTGTGTGGAGAAACAGAAGATTTAATTCTTCGCTTGCTGTCCAGCGCCCACAGCTCCCAGCATGCCCAGACTAAACACCTGGGATTTGTAGTTTTTTGGGGGGGTTTTCTGGTCATTCATTGTAGGCTCATTATAATACATCATTTGGGATAATGTGGGATGTTGCTTCAAGTAACCCAATATATAATGTGTGCTGATTTCTAGTTTAGGATCCTGACTTCATGAGGAGCCGTCCCACCTGGGGATTCTGAGACCACTGTCCACCCTGATGTCTGCTCCCTCATTCATAAGGGTGAACTTGTATAAAATCGGCCATGCAATCAAAATGAAAGCAGTCAGTGAGCTGTGAATGTCTCAAAGGACAATGCAGTTTAAATAAGTCGAAGGTAATAATAGACGCATTGGGGTCCCACCGCAGGACACCGTGAACCACATCTCTGTGTTTAACCCATTCATCAAATGAAGCAGTGCAGCAATGCACCAGCACTTGGGGAGCAGGGCTGGTGACCGGACGTTGCTCAAGGGCACCTCAGGCTCACCTGCTGGTCTGGCACATGAATCAGCAATCCTCTGATCATGGGGATTGGTGCCTAAACACTGAGCCAGGAATAAATGAGAAAAAAGAAGCAGTGATGTTCATTGCAACAGATCCCGCAGGTGAATTTAGCCACGATCAATCCCTGGTACCAGTTACAGTTATTCTTAACAGAGGAGGCCTCGGATATTTCATCCATGAGGGAGCATCAGCATGATCTGCCTTTTCAGCAGCATTTATTTATTTACTTACTTGTATGAAATATGAGACAAAGACAAAATGGGAGTTTTTTTGTTTTTTTGTTTTTTTTTTTTAAGATTTGGAGATGTGTTGCTTATTGTGTGGATCAAAAGCTGGTGTGACTTCCCATACAGAGCAGGCTGAATGGACACTTTACGTATTGAGAACCATAAAATCAAATGCATTGTAAGCTAGAAGGCAGCAGGTAGACTGTGAAACAGCCTGCTATACCTTAAAAGCTTGATAGGGGGCGCCACAAAGAAAGTTGACTTGTTACAGGGCCCTGGTTCCAGTATTTCCATTAGTTTTACCCATCTTCCAGACCATTTAAGCACCTTAAAGCTAACGAATGATAATGTTTTAGAGTTATTATATGCATTTCTGTGCAAAGAAGCCATTCATAAAGTGATGAGTGTGAAATGACTGTATATCAGGAACCAAATGTACAATGAAATAAAGTTCAATCTCACAAACGTCTTTTGACATAATGCTTAGAAACGTCAACAATAATGTACGTTTTCCATCACAAACAATTATAACGTTTAAAAATGAGACCGATAAGACAAATGGACGCCACAAACGAAAACAGCTGTTTTTGCTCATTGAAGCTTTGAGATGTAGCTTTTTGCAGTGCTGCGATTTTATTGTGGCATTGCATGGAAGGATGGTTGAATAAATTCAAAGGAGTGATGAATAAATGGATGGATGGCATTCATCTTTGCAGTGTCCATTATAAAGGTCTATTTGCCATTTCAAAATCCCCTAGAAATGTTCAGCGATATGAAAGCAAAGAGTCTAAAGTTAGTTTTGCAGGAGTTTTAGGGGAAGGTTGCACAATATTACCTGATGATCATTATCACAATATTAGTTAATGCAGTATGTAAATGAGCCTCACAGCTTCAGGTGAGCAATACTGAAGGTTTCATTATTCCAAAAAGTTAAATGGACCGTGTTTGGATACTGTGCTTTTAAGGCTGATAAATGCTTTTGATATGTTTTCTGATTGGCCAATTACAAAAAAGTTGAATTGTCTTAGTGAATGGAACTGTTTGTCATTTTGAAACACAGACCAGCACACAGTGAACCAGAACGAGATCCATCCTCTGCTTTTAACCCATACACACCGTGCAGCAGGGGGCAGCCTGATCCAGCACCTGGGGAGCATTGATGGGGATGGTACCTTGCTTCAAGGTACCCCAGGGCAACTTAGTGGTCTGGGATTCGAACCCATGACCTTCCAACGCTGGGGCAGACTCCCTAACCACTAGACATAGTTTCCTGAAATGAGCTGTGTGGATGCGATAGGGGAATTTTAACACTGTTTACAAAAATTAAACCTTTCAAATTCCAGAAAGGCTGATAGAATGGGCCCATAAACGTACTGAAAACGATCACATTTGCAGTGTGTGGCAGTGCATTTGCAATCCTTCCATTTTGTTCATGCCATGCAGCTGTGTTTGGAAGCATTTTCTCCTGTCTTGGCAGATTGCATCAAATCCTTCACTAATTCTGCTATTTACTATTCCAAAGTCTGCAATTAAGCATCCCCATATAATGATGCTCCCACCTGCATACTTCACTGTGCATATAACGCTCTTGGGATCAAAGGCCAACCCTGGCCAACGTCTGACCAGAGCCCACTGCTTCAAAACAACGCTATTTAAATTCACATGTGCAAATTTTAGACGTATATTGATTCTTCTTCAGAACAGGGCGTTCTGCATGGGATGTAGAAACAGAGATTACTGTTTTCATGCACCATTTTTTATGATGTGTAACTTGTTCGTGTTCGCCTTTCGGGTAGTTTTACAACACTTCAAACGACTTTAGGCTTCTGTCTTATTTTCATTGTCTTTAATCCGAGAGCATGATGAGAATCCTACATATTTGCACTTGCAAATAAATCAGACCACGTGTACCAGGATGTTTAAGGTTTTCTCTAAGACTTTTTAGCCTCTTCTATTTGAGATATGTTGTCTCTCATTATGATCCCGACTTGCTGCCTGAAATCTTCCCAAACAAATGCCAGTTTCTTTTATAATGATTGCAGTCGCAAACTGCGCTAAACCTAAATCTAATGAGATTATGTGTAAACATAAAGTGGATTTATCCACCGCAAGTATATTTTACAGAGTAAGACTATCCGAACTCGTTCACTGCATTAATTAATACTTATTTACTCATCAGTGGGATTTCTGAAAATAATACTTTATGATTTTTCAAAAAATTGTGAATGGAAAAGCATAATCCGGTGTAATTTGCTCGGTCATATCTCTATTTGCCCCATCAGTCAGAAGTTATAGGTGTGGCAGAGAGAGTTTGGGTTGAGAGATGATTCCTTTAAAGTGTAAACACAGTCCTTTTTGGGATACAAGATCAGACACAGCAGGAATTTCAAAATGTTACTTGGTAGCCACAGACGTGCAGCAGAATAGAGGATCACACAGTTTTGTTAGAACACAGTGTGACTGAAAGATGTTACCTTAAAATGTGCTTTGCCTTTGAAGTTCCCCCTCACTGGAGTGCTGTTGGGGGCATGTATTCATGTCCAGGCTGATCTGTGTGTGTGTGTGTGTGTGTGTGTGTGTTGCAGCAGTGGGAGGATTGCCCTCGACCCCTTTTAGCTCAAACCGTGACTATTCCTCTCCTCGAAACACGCCGTAACCCTCAGCCCTACAGAGCAGCTCTTGACTAACATGATGTTCAAATATGGAAATGTTCTGCCCACTTTCATTTGTCGTCCGCGACGCCACGGATTTCACTCTTGCCATATACGCACACTTAATGCATCATCAGTCTTGTTAAATGAGGATTAACTGCAACATGGTTTAATTCTCAATAAACACAAGCCATCTGCATGACAGATGAATATGGAGAATTCTGGGTGTTGTCAAGTGGTCAGTAATAATAACAATGATAATAGGGAGTGTTTTATCCTAAATGTGATCACAGCTGTGATTCAGTTGGAAGCACAAGTACAGATGGAATTTTACAACAATTCAATAAAAAACGAAGACTAACGGAGAGCAAAGCAGCAGCTGCACCTTCTTTCCATTCATTAGCTGACACGCCTGTCACAGACAGGGTGCTGAAGCTTGTTCCTGTGCTCAGGGTGAAAAGAAAAGGCAAAGAAACCCCCTGGACAGGTCACTATTCCACCACAGGGCAGAAACACAGCATCTCTCCTGACATACATTAGATGCAGGGAGAAAGCCCCACAGAAAAGAACCAGACAGGAATCGAAGTGGTAGGACACTCACCTATGGACCAAAAGGTCACAGGCACACATCTCACTTCCAGCACCACCACCATTGGGTTTCTGAGCAAAACCATGAACCAAGTTGCCCCAGGGAGACTGTCCCTATACTTAGGAACTAGAAGTCGCTCTGGATAGTTGTTATATTTAAAACAGCTAAAATGATCTCTGTCACTTTCTCTTTCACTTTGATTGGTATGCTTGCCTGACCTCTGTTCTACTTTACAGATCTCTGATCTTTATATCTGCAGTATTTCCATTGCTCTATGTCTGTGACCATTTCTCAATATGTGAGGCGGTGAGGGTGAGAATATTTATCTTCCTATGATAATGTCTTAACAAACAATTAATGAACAGGAAATAATCACTTTATTAAAAATTTTCTTAATTCGGGACTCTTACAGATTACATTTTTATCAGTAATAACTCTCCTTCCTTTATTATATAGTGGATGAGCGAGAGAACTTTGCATGTAGTCAATAAAAACAATAAATAAAGATGGTCCTGGGCTCAGTTCCCAGCAGGGAGTAGCCTGAATCCTTTCCTGTATGACCTTTGCATGTTTTCTCAGTGTCTGTGTGGGTTTTCCCCGATGATAAAAATTCCTCTCACAGCCCAAAGGCATGCAGTAAGGTGGACTGCAGATGCTAAATGGCCTCTAGATTTAATTTTATTAGCATAGTTAGGATAAGTGTTGTGGACAATGGTTGTGCAATGGTTGAAAATAACAAATAAAAAGAATATAAAATAATGCAATAAGGCTCATGTCTCCAGTAACAGAGGACATGCCGACTCCGTAAGCCACACTCATTTCTAATCTTGCAAGAGGAAATGACTGTTAATTGAACTCCTATAGCTTAAGCGCAACTACAGGCTCTCCAATATCCTCAAGTCATCTGGGTGTCCAGAGAGTGAAAATTGCATTTCCACAAGTTTTCTTTTTAATACTTTATCTTCAAAGCATGCGATCGGCCCCTTTTGAAGGTCAAGGCATCGCAGTAGTCCCACATTTCATTTCATTCAGAGCACTGGGCACTTTTGCATTTGTGCATTACAACTGGGGAGCTTGGCCTTAATTAAATACATTTTGAAAAAGAGCTGATATGCTCAGAATCTACTAACAACAGCAACAATAAGCAGCCAAGCCAAAAAAAAAAAAAAGCTTTTCTGAAGCTTTTTTTCTTTCATATTCCTATTCAACAGAAAAGTTCTTCATAACGTTATCAGTCAGTGTCATGGACTGTTCCCTGGAGGAATGGGTAGGTGTACACCAAACCTACAACGGCCGATCATTAATGAAGCACACTGGATGCAGATCACATAAAAGCTGGCCTTTGTTAACACGTGAGAGTTCACAACTCTGACATTAACTCCAGCTATTTGCCTTTGGGGCTCAGGAGCAGTGAGGCATGGAGGCAGCTCGACTTCCTATGAAAAGTGCAAGGACAAAGTACCCAAGCCCGCCTGCTTAATTGCTTTTAATTAGTCCCCTCGTTGACCATAGGGCTTAGAGCCTGACCCCTCCTGGGATAACTACCACCAAGAGCCAGTGCAAACATCGCAAACAATAAATCAAGCCGGAAGGAAGCGTGAGGCAATATGGTCGGCATTACAGAACGTAATGCTCTGATGTTCGAAAAACAACTGAGTGCCTTGTGTTGTGCAGATGGTTCGGTTTACTGATGGCATTGCAAAAGGCTTAGACATGTCGTTCTGATGCGTCATCACACTGTATGCCTTTCCTATTCTGTCTGCAAAAATATGTTTGCAAGCATCAACAAATACAAAACCGCATATCCAAGAAACCCTACACTTGCTTTGTGGATGCTTCAACGCTCGGGATACTCAAAAGCATCTGCACTTGTGAAAAGAAGGTGTTAAAGGCACCTTTTGTCTGGTGTGATGATGTGGAGAAACCACTTATGGTTTCCTAAAGAAACGTTACAGATAACCCTTTGAAGGGGAATTCCGCTTAATTAAAAAAATGTCTGTATAATTCAATCACTGAGCTTTTAATGTTGTTCAGATTGATTTATTGTGTAAATCTATGGGTAGAGGCTTATATTAATTTGTTGAATTGGTGATAGGATAGGATCACGTTGTGTCTGATGCACAACGTGATCCCCAGGTGGGGTGACCTTGGTGTTACTATGTGGAATTTTGGTGGATGGATGGATGGAAGGATCTTTTCAACATTATAACATAGACTTTAGCTCTAAGTCTTTTCAAACATCTAGGCATCAGGCAGTAGGCATGCTCATTCATGTAACAATTTTCTGCAAAGGTCTTTTTGACACTATAAACTCTTTAGATGTCTGGTTCCCATGACCTCCACTGTGATCTTTTTGTCTAGGAAGCAGTGTTTTACATCAAACCACTCAACTTGTAGGCGCTGTTTAACTATGCACAAATGCACAAAACACGAGTGGGAATTAATCTTTACAGGACCATTTCTCTAACAGAGATATGTAGACGTAAAGAACCTAATAGTGTAGGATCCTCCTTCTATTATAGATGTTCTGTAGGTGCTAACACATGCTCAAGCCAGTAATCAGTGTTCAGTGGTACTGGTCAGCTACTCAAAACATCACTGTGTGGTTGAAAATGTGAATAATATGCTTAGATTATACAAATAGAATAATACATTTATACATTTACAGATTTTTGAATAATAGTATTAATTATTTAAACAAAGGAATAACAATTAGAAAGCAATTGTACATTTCTAACCAGAGCTAATGGCCACTGTCACCAGCATGTATTGGTAATGCAAGAGAGTTGGTGAAAATCCACTGAACATTGAGTCGTTATAAAAATCCTCTTAAATCTAAATGCACTGCTTTTCCCATTTTTTTATTTCATTTTTACATTTTAGAAAAGTGTTTTTTTTTTTTTTTGTTTTTTTTTACAAATTTTTATATACCTAAAGGACAAATATCTAATGGCAAAAAGTCCTCAAAAATGAATTTTAAGAATTAGACCTACATGATATAGCCGATGTGTTGCGATTAGGTTTAGTCTCATTAATTGGTCGGCGAGCAAAGTTGTTAATTTTTAGAGAAAGTGTGTCACACAGTCAGGCTTGTGAGTGCCATTGGGCTGCTCTAGGCGAACCGAGATTGAGCCTCCCGTAGCAGAATTGCACTTTCACAGTCAATGAGCAACAACACGCAAAAGCCACTCTGCTCTCCATACAGACAAGTAATTCACACTTTGTTACACATTTTGTCACACAACATTTAAACAGCCCGGTTGTATGCATACATAAGCTGCACGGTAGCTTCAGTCCTGTCAAATCTGAACAAAGATTCAGCGCTCAGATAACTCTCTAAACATGTCTCTGAATAACCTCTCCAGTAACCTCTTCTCATAAACATGTTGCACCAAAGCTGCCAGGTGATGAGGAGGTGATGGATAGGTATAGTGTTCAGGAGAGGAGGTCATGACGAGGTGATCAGGAGGTGTTGGGAGGGATGGTGTCAAGCAGAGAAATGCAGAAGGTCAGTGTTTTTTCCTAAAATGATGTAAATGGCTGTGGTGGAGGCGTATTTTAAGAAGAGGAGGAGCACAGGGTGAAATATAAAAGAGGATGAAGAAGTGGAAGTACGGAGGTGTTTAGGAGAGATGGCAGTGGCGTTTCTAGCCAGATTGTTTAACACAATCTTGGAAAGTGAGATGGTGCTTGAGGAATGGAGAAGAAGTTTACTGATACCAGGCATGCAGTTTGTTTCTAACTGATGGTAGATAGTGTGCATGTTAACCTCGTGGCTGCAAACACTTCAACTCTGGGTTTGCAAAACTCTGTTCACCAAGCAAGTCTTGCAGATCTACATTTGGCTCAAGAGAGAAATCGTGCAAAATGTATTTTTTGCCAAACTACTGCTTTACGTTAACAATAGCAATCCTGGTCAGAGGAACGTAAACTCTGGCCTGCACAGAATAAGTATGGATGTCAGTGAGAAGATATGCATATCGTTTTGCTTGGCTGAAAACTGTACATATGATGTAAGCGGTACACAGCTGCAGGGATAATTCAATAAGGGGTGTACACCACCCCACCCACTCTCATCTCCTTGCCAGATACACTCTGAGAGCGCACGTCATAGGGTGCATGCTATGTAAAGCGACCATGGTCCTTTGTTTACTGACACCAAACTCAGCTGTTGCTTTAGAGTACAGCTTAACGAACACCTTCATTATTATCACAGTGTACATGCTGAATCGCCTAAATAACTGTCACCACCTTCAGCCCTCGGTCTTAAGAAAACATGAGAAGGACACATTGGTTTTCCTTCCGAAATATAACAAAAATTGAGAAAAATCTCATTTTGAATTGAATACACAGGTTTCTATCTTGGGGCCGATGGCTTCATGGCCTCCCGGTCAGATTCTTTTTCTCATAAATTCTTTATTCTTATTTATGTGACCAAAAGAGATCCATAGAGATCCATAGAGATCATCCCTCAAACAAACCTGTTCATTTTAGCCTTAATGCATATTAAGGGATATATTTAAGACTAGGCACCGGCGTTCAAAGGAATTCCAGACTATTGGTCTGCATAAGCAAATGTAAAAGAAAGTCATCGATTGGTTTGAGGGAGAAAAGTGTACCAAATCAGAATTGCTCACAGTAGCGGTAACGTTAATCCGACATCAAAAGAATAAGATCGAGAACCTTCAGTGCCTCTAAAAGTTCCCTAATAGAGGTTATTGCACGACCCTAATGTGCTGCCTGATGCCTGAGACGTTGTTTTAAAAGATCTTAACTAAAGGTTTTGGACAAAAATCTATTCGAAACAAGCTGGAAGTGACAGAGCAAAAATAGTATGCCAATTTGTTTTTCAGATTTATCACTATATTACATCATCAACATTACCCTCAGAAAACACACACAGGTCATTTTGGACAGCAAATAACACTGACATGTTTCCATTCTGATCTTTGCAACCCCAGGTCCATGTAATCAAACACTGAATTACTAGTTAAATCTCAAAATATTGAATTATGCTAAAATTTGGTATTTCCCTTAAAAAAATAAAAGTCACCATTCATTTTAGTCGAAACCCAGAATGACCTAAAAAGGTTCTATGACTATAGAGCTAGCAAGAAAGCAAAAAGGTTCTGGGATCAGTTCCGTTCTTGCTGCCTGAGTTCTTTTTATTAGGGTTTGAACTTTTAGCACTGTGTCAGTGACTGCACAAAAATGATCTGTTCACTCTAAAACCCCTGCACAAACAAACAGCCCTGCCTGTTTGGAAACAGACTGAGTCTATTGACCTCTCAGAGATTCCCTATACAAACAAAAACAGTGTGATCATAAACTCTTAGTAATTTACTTCTGTCATAAACCTTTAAACTTAATTAAAGAACTCTCTAAAACCACAGCCCACAGCATGAACATATTTGGAAAGGACACTAAACCTCTATGACAAGCACCAGGCCGGGAGCCGTTATTAGCTGCAATATATTTGTAAAGCTTTGTATTCATTTGACCACATCACACTAAGTTAGGCATGATGGGCTTTATATGACTGTCCATGATAGCAGATACAAAAAGCATTAGCAGCATGGGTATGTCATGTGAGATAAAGCCACACTCAGAGATCAGGTCTTATATAATAATAAAGATAAAACAGTGCAGTGATTTGTCTTTGCCCCTTTAATTCACTTTTTATTTTAAGCAATAGCAGCAAGCTTGGTTTATTAAAGCATCTCTGAATAACTGGAGATAATATGATTACAAAAGGGGATGTCCACTCGGACAAAGCAGGGACCAAAGCTGTGGTCACTAAAAGAGACAGCGACTCCAAGGGAGTTAAAAAACATGCTTGGGGGACCGTGGTTTTCCTGGGTCGCACGAGGCTTTTTTCTCTCTGCTTTGAAATACAAATCTGCAGTGTGAATGCAGCGTAAATAAGTATGGAGTTAGAGAGAATCCACCCAATCTAGGGTCAAGGTGGATACCGAAGCCTGTCTGAAGCTCTCTTAGGGGAAAAGGTGGACAAACCTTGGACAGGTCGCTCGTCCTTTGCAGGGCAGGCACACAAACACGCTCAGAGTCAATTCATCCCCAATGCACCTGATGTGCATGTATTTGGACTCTGAATGAATGGGGCTGGAAACTAAACCCGAGCGTTCCCGAGTGAACCCGAGGGAAGACATTTTCAAAATGATCATCTGCTGGATGTTATTGGAGAGCTTGGTTCCTAATCTGAGATGCATTTAACAAGGGGCCCCAGTAACAGCTGACCCCAAGCTCTTTAACCACAAACTACTTTGGGGCAGATGTACAGAGGACAGTGGGAAAAACCTATTTAGACTGGCACTCTTTACCCTGAAGTCTTACTTTTTATGTGTACAGCACTGTGAGGCTGTAGAATGTCCCATTTCTCATTCGGCTGTGGTTTCATCCTATAGGTCTGCATGTTGTTGACATTATCAAAGTAAGGATGTTGAGATTGATTGCAGGGTTTAGGCCCCCTTTGGGACTGGGCTCATGCTTTGCTTGGAATAAAAGCTGCCTTTAAAGGTGTTTGCCACCACTTTGACTTTAAAAAGAGGGTAACATAGAATGGCCATTTTCTAAAGTTAGCACAAGGTCAGTAGGCGTTTTTTTCTGTCCGTTACCTGGTACGGCATTTTGAATAGGGTCACTCTGTATGTGCACTGAAGCCCTTTAAAATAAGGACAGTAGAGCATGCTAGACTCTATTTAGGTTTAATCCGTAGTCTTGAATATGACAAATCCTCAGCCTAGAGATACCAATGAGTGTAACTCACAGCATTATCAAGTGTAAACCTGTCTTAGACACCATTATTTTACTGAAAGCCCAAGAAAAGCTTAATCGTTGCTTTTTGCTAACTGGATTATGCTGCGTTCAAGTGCTAATTGAAAGACTGTAAATGCTGTATGATTACCCAACAAATACCTTTCACTCTGTTCAGGTAGTGGTTCAAAGATACGCCCACCATGCAAGAAAAGAGAGTAAGAAGGTCTGGAAAACATGTACCCTGCTTTTTCTTTGCTGCATGCAAAAAAACAAAAAAAAAAACCACAAAACCAATATATCACAAAGAAGAATGTCAGGCATATTTTATGCACACTCACTGCCAAGTATAACATTTTTCCACGGTGAAAGGTTATAGCAGCATTGCACCTCACAAACTTGTGTTTTCAGTTTTCCTCTTGAGTTTGGCAGCATTTCATGTGCAATTTGCAAGTAGTATTTTGGTATTTTCCAATTTCTCACACAGACACCACTTGAATGCAGCATCAGTCTTGCTCTTGTGGGCCATGAGCAAATGTGGCCAATCAATAACATCTTAGTGTCCAGTAAGTTACAATGAATTGGCCTAATTTATCTTTTTCTAGTGAAAACATGAAATAAAAGTGACTGTTTATTCATTGTGAATACACAGCACAGCACACAGTGAAACACAACCTCTGCTTTTAACACACATATAGCAGGAGGCAGCTATTTAAAGGGCCCAGGGAGCAGTGATGGGGACGGTACCTTGCTCAAAGGTACCTCAGATCAGTCTACTGGTCCAGGATTCAAACCCATGACCTTCCGATCCTTAGCCATCTCCTTAAACACTAGGCCACCGCTGCCCATGACATGATTAAACATGATTAAACCTTGTTTGAGGTTAGGGTTGAAGCTGGTTTTAGAGCTATTTTGACTGGCATGAAGGAAAGAAATTATGAAGAGTGTAAGGTTCTGGGTGTATTTTTGCCAAGGGTCAAAGGTGACCATGGACTTCAGTTTAGTTTAATTTTTTTTTAAAGTTGAATAAAAGGAGGGGTGATGGATTTACTATCTATTTTTGGCTAGGATTGGGGCTATGGTTGAAATTATGTTTTGGGTGACTTTCTATGGATTGGCTATAGATGACAGTAGCACTGGAGGTTGATTTGAAAGTTTGAGTAGGATTACAGTTGAGTTTTACATTTATAGCATTTAGCAGATGCTCTTATCCAGGGCCAGTGAGTTTTAAGACATTCAGCTCGTTTTAAGACCTTCAGAGGGATATCGATCGGAATCTATCTATCTATCTATCTATCTATCTATCTATCTATCTATCTATCTATCTATCTATCTATCTATCTATCTATCTATCTATCTATCATTCATTCATTCTGCCAGCCAATTATGTTAGCATTCCATGCCCAGTAAAGTAAACAATAACTTTAAGTGGGGTCTGCAACACTACTTCCATTAGTAGAGCTGCTCATTGCTGAGTGCTGTTCAGCAGCCTTGGGCTTGGATTGAGGTCGGTCCATCAGTCATGCTAATCAGAAAGTACTACATGTATTGGATTTTAGGCATTTAAATGTTAAAGTAACCCTGGTTCAAGGATCAATAATCTTCCAGTTTAATGAACTCCAAATGTTCAATGATTCTTTCTTTTGCTGCACCACACGAAGAACAGAAGAAAGTGACAGTGAAAGCAGTGAGAGCTGGTTTTTCTGCTCAGCAGCAGCCAGCAGGTGGATTTCAGCAGGCTTTTTCATGCAGTGAGACAGAGCGGTAGGAGAGTCCACTAAAGCTCAGCTGTCACGAAAGGCAAAACATGTTACAGCGAAAACCGTTCAAATGCAGACATTGCAATTCATCTCATTAATTACATGCAGAATTAAAGAATGTAGGCCCTTAAAGGACTGTTTTCTACATTTTATATTTTTTTGTGTTTTATTATAGGTTCATTTTTGATGTTTGCATGAATTTATATACCAAGAAAGTCATATTTCATTTTTACATGACCTTCTATGTTCATTTTAATTAAACTGGCTTCAAGACTGACATATGTAAACAAGCTCTTTTCTGATTGGTTGGCCTGTATTATGCCTAATTCAAAATGCATTCTAAGCCAAAACTAATAAAACTTATATTACGCATATGTGCTGAATGAAATGAGGAGTTTAGGGTACATTTTACACTTTAAACAGTGCTTATGTACTGCTATCAACTGCTTTTAAATGAATAGAAACTTTTATTAAAATGCATTTTAATGCATTTTTAAAACCAGTATTCAATCTGACACACAATTTCACACCAGTTATGCATTTTGCTGGTAAAATCTCAGGTTCTTTTATGCAAACTTTATGTTTTCATACCAAACTGCACAAGCTGTTTTCGAAAAACTGTTTGAGAGGCTGAAGAACCTGCATGGAGAAAATAAGACAAGACAGAAAGTCAGAAACACATTTGGAGCCGCACTTCTTCACGCCAGTGTAGAATCTTCACTAAGGGATATTTAAAGTCATCAGTTTAAAGTGTCTCTCTCAGTTTAAGGTGTGAAGCACTTTGGGAAAATGCTGAGACACTGTATTTGTGTTGTGTGTTTTCTTGTTAATGCAAATGACTTGATCCAGGGGAGGAATCATTTTTGGAATGTGTCTGAGCTTCAAAAAGGCATTTTTTGACATGAGAACAAGTGGTTTTATGAATTTAATTAGCTCTGAATATTTTCTCACTGTCTGATTTCCTCAAAGTGCTGTTGTTCCTGGAACAACTTCTATTAAGTTGATCCAGGAGCGCCAGTAATATTATCCATTGTCCAAGATATCTGTTTAACTTCATTACAAGGGTGAACCTGAGAAATAAGACGATTTGGAATAAAAATCTAATTGCGATTTTTTGGTCCAGGCCCATTTTGAACAGTCCATTTTGAGAAGTATTATTAAGTGCCAGACTTCCTATTGACAAGCTAGTCTTTCAAGCTAGCAATTTAAAGTCTTGGGCCGTGCCTCATTTCTTCTTACATTGCTTCCAAAATGCTACACATTCTGGCATTATTTAATATCCAGGCTTCATGAAGGACTTTGTTTCTCATTTTCAGTCCAGTCTCTGTGCCTGACCAGTTTCAGAGGATTGGTATTTGTTTGTTAAGCCGCACAATGACCTGTTCATGCATCATTCAAGCAGAACAAAGCCATCCTACTTAAGGCAAGAATCAGTGAAGGAACCAGTGCAGATGATTACAGATGTTCAGGTGATTAGTTTACTGCTGATGCTGAATGCAGAGTGGTTGGAGCCTATTTATCTAAAGACCTTGTATCTTCTTTGCAGCCTTTTGCAGCAAAACATTTGTTAGAGGGACAGCTCAGAATGGACGCTTCAGAGAAAAAGTCTGAGAAGTGAGATTGGATTGGTTTGGAGATGCGCAGAGGAGTGGATGATATTGGGAGAAGGATGTTGAAGATGGATGCTGCCTGGAGAGAGGAAAAGAGGATGAATGAAGAGGAAGTTTTTGGATGTGGTGAGAGAGGACATGCAGGCAGATGGTGTGAAAGAGAAAGATCCAGAGGACCAAAAGAAATGGAGACTGATAATCCACTGTGGCAACCCCTCACTGGAGTATCCGAAAGAAAAAGAAGAAGAAGAACTCTAGTTTTTTATATTATTAAAGCATGTATAGCTCAAAAGTCATTCTGCTTTTGGAAACAGTGGCTTAGATCAGCAAGGCTTCCCAGAACAGGACTACAGTTTGTATTCTGAGGTTTTCGGATTATGCATCCTTAAAAAAAAAGTAATAAAAAATCTAGCCAGCATGTTGCATATTACTTTACATTAATATACACACTCTTTGACTCCTACGCAACATTTTCCATATTTGAGTGGTGGATGAATTTCACCTTTTGTACTTCTCTTTTCTTTCTCGCTCTTTCTCTTGTAATAATGTCAGATAGATTTCCAGCAGCAAGTTGGCTTGCACATTCTACATGAATAAATGATAAAACATCAACACAGTCATGGCCTGAAAAGTAAACTAGCAAAGCTGTGTGGATTTAACATTATTCATGTCAAAATTATGCACATATTTGAATCAGTGTGTTATATATGTATTTAGCACAATGCTGGTAGACCGTTATTGATCCTTCTCCTAAGTACGTCCTATCACATATGTCTAGTGGGTATGCTTATAAAAATCCACATGGGCAAACGTCATGCACTGAGAAATACAGGTATTTGCACTCTCAGACAGCCCGGAATGTTCCTTCCCCTTCTCTAGGTGCCATGAATGTGTTCAGGATGCTTGTGTGAAGAGAAGAAAGGTGGTGAATAGGCACCCTTGGCTACCACACGGCTCCTTTTTCACCCCCTGAGGGACTGTGGAATTGATAAAAACACACCTATCCCACTCTCTCACATCTTCTCTCACAATCAGGCCTTCCTGCATGTGTGCGAGATTTCACATATGTTCACCGGACAACAGAGGTCACACAAAGTGATTAAATGTCACGCCGTCCCGTATCAACACCATTGTGCTTCCACTGAAGGATGAAGCAGACTCTTTAGTCATGCATTGTTTGTAAATGTTTTATTCTTTTTTAAAAGCCATATCTTTATATAATATTTAAATCTGTGGAACTGAATGCATACACAGTGCTGTGCAAAAGTCTTGAGACACACTTTCCCTATATTTTGCTATGATTTCCAACTATTGCTGCAAAAATACTATGGAACTGTTTTATCATTGGCCTGCTCAGTAGATTAAATGAAAGAAATGGGAACAAATGTTTCAGTCAGACAGGCTGCAAAATGCCTAAGGATACAAGGTTCTAGATAAAGTAGGTTCCAACTACTTTGTTCAGCATCAGTCATAAACTGACCACAAGCCCAATCATCTGGAATCACCTGCATCTGTTTCTTCACTTCTTCATGACTACAGTTACAGTTTGTTCTGCTCGAATGACTCACATGTAGGTCACTGTGGCTTAATGAACATATAACAGTCCTCTGAAACTGGTCAGGAACAGGGACTGGACTGGAATGAGAAACAAAAACTTCTGAAAAGGTTTTTGTACCTCCTTGTTAGATACATTCTGCTCTGCAATAGATATTACCCCTTATATAACATTCACTGTATGTTTTGGCAACAATAATTCATTTCTATAACTTTGAGAAT
Source organism: Hepsetus odoe (assembly GCA_017165825.1). Lineage (NCBI taxonomy): Eukaryota > Metazoa > Chordata > Actinopteri > Characiformes > Hepsetidae > Hepsetus > Hepsetus odoe. The sequence goes on from CM029389.1 coordinate 8,103,244, forward strand.
AATTTGACAATTAAACTTATAACCAGAACACAGTTATTTTTAAAATGATAGGCTGAAAGCCTTCTCGAAAACTTGTGGTCAATGTGAATGCAGAAATTTTAAAATCGTATTTTTTACGGTTGCTTTTTTACTTATTGTGTACAAATGTCTATTAAGTGATATTTTGTGCAGTATTTTTATCAGAAGAACTTGTTAACCCTCAGAAATAACTTGTATAAACAACATACACTACATACACATCCCAGACCAGTAGATTGCCCTGTGCTACTCTTGAGCTAGGTACTGTCCCCATCACTGCTCCCCGGGCACTTTAATTAGCTGCCCTCTGCTGCACGGTGTGTATGGATGAAAAGCAGAGGGTGACTTTTGTTGTGTCTCCCTGTGTGCTGAAAAAAACATCACTTTCAATTTCATATGTGTGTACACCGAGAAGGATTCCTTATCATTCCAAAACACAAGTTCTCCATCAGCGATTCTTTTCTTGACGGACTATACTGTGATAATAAACACTCAAGTTGATGTTTAAAGCCTGGCCACCCAAACTCAACCTCTTGAACTAATTTCTCCTCTATAATTGATTGTTCTTGATTTTTACATACTTTTGCCAACAAAGATAATGCATGATGTTTTGATTTTCTAAATATTAATGTAAAATCACAATGATGTGTTGTTTTATTGATTCTAATAAATATACGACTACGACTTCGATGAACATCCGATAGCATTTTAAAGATTGATTCATATAGAAACTTTCAGTGCCTGCTTGCTCAGAGCTGTCCTTACCTTCCCTTTCAAATATTTTACTTTATTGGTAGTCATTTTCACATCTGTCACACTCTTTCTTCCTGGCTCAAGTTCCCACTCAATGCTATGCTCCTGAACTGAATTGATGAGCAACTCAAAGGAAATGAACCATTCTAGTAAATTATAAGTTCCTGAATGAATATTGGAAAAAAAAAAAAAAAAAAAAAGGTGATGCCCACTGGAGCTCTCAGACTCACCTGGGTTTTGAAAGGGCTGCTTTGAAAGGGTGACTTCATAACTGTAGGTTTTTTCCTTGTTGGAAACGGACTATGTGCAGATGTTATCTCATAAAACTCGTAAAAGTGCTTTTGCTGCTATCCCACTCTATGACACCCGGGCATATGTTGTGCCACTCACCAACATATGGTAGTTTGTAGCAAAGTGCTCTTTGTCTCTTTGAAACTCAGAACCAATCAGGCCATGGAATCACAGCCAAAGCCATCTGCTCAGAACCTCTGTAGCCAAACATAAGCATTAGACATAAAAGATCAAATGCAGCATATTGTTATTCATCTGAGTGTTTTGGAGCTCATTTAAAATGCATTGGCCTGTTGTTGAGTCAAAGAAGTAGAGCGCTCACCATGGGTGAAGATCATGTGAGCAACTGAGATGAAGGGAAAAGCTAAACAGATTCTACTTCACTATAAATGATGGAACCCCGCAGAGCAGAGCTTGAAATATTTGTTTCTCACATCATTGTTGGGATCTGACATAATTTCTGGAATGTTTCTTGGCTTCTGCTTAACCTTTTCAGATTTTGGCTGCCACTAATTACTGTTTAGGTTTTTAATTTGGCACATAGGAGTGACTTGTACTGTGGTGATAGGGTCCACTAAAGGCCAGTATGAGAACAACATATGTTTTTTTATGTAGTCAAAACTAGTAGAATAAGCCCAGATTGATGATTTGGGGTATTGATCTGGATCTGATCTGATGGCATTGTCATTAATGTAAAATATGATGACATATTTAGTGGCTACTCTTCCAGGACCATGATGCTGGGTATTATTACAGTGTTGTTAGATGCTGTGTTTGCAGCAGGTGATTAAAAAGTGACTGTAGTGACTTCAGCAGTAGTAGATCAGGAGTAACAGTACAAAATAATTGTGTGAAAATAGCAGCAATTACCAAGCATAAATAAATACCTCTCGCTATTCAATATAGAGAGTGAAAATTTAAATCAGTTAAGGAGTCTGATGACCTTGGGGGAAGTCACTATTTCCCATCATGGCCCATATTCTATGAAACCTTTTGCCAGAGGGATGGAGTAAAGTGTGCGGGATGAGAGGGATCCTCCACAAAACTGTTGGCTTTGTAGATGCAGCGTAAGGTATAGATGTCCAGATGATATGCGAACTGCAGGGGATTCACCGAAGGGGGAGCTGGGTTTTAATATGAATCATAACCCGTCTCGCAAAGCAGTCCAAGTCTTTTTGAAGCTGAAAGTGAAAGTGACAACCCTTGTCATTGCAAGGTCACAGCACAGCAGACAGTGAACCACAACAAAACTGGACCTCTGCATTTAGCCCATGCACACTCAGCTATTGGGCAGCTATTGAAAGCACCCAGGGAGCAGTGATGGGCACAGCACCTAGCTCAAGGGTACCTCGGGGGTTCGAACCCCCGATCCTCCGATCATGCAGCTAACACCCTAACCACGCTGCCCACTGTGGAAGCTGCAGTGAAGGTTGGAGTTTTTGTTTGGCAACAGACAAATTTGGAAACAATTATGTCGGGCTACTATCAAATTTAGACACAGTTTTGTCTGGCAACAGAAAAGTTCAGACAAAGTTCATTTTGGCTACAGTCTAGTTTGGAGATGATTTTGCCTGGCTACTGGCAGGTTTACACACAATTAAGTTTGGCTTCAGTCTAGCTTGCAAACAATTGTCCGGCTACAGGCAAGCTTGAACAGATTTGTCCAGCTAGAGTAAAGTAGCTTGAAGACCATTTTTGTCAGGCCACTGTCAAGTAGGGAGACAATTTTGTCCTTCTACAGTCAAGCATGAAGACAATTTCATACAGCTGCAGTCAAGTTTGGTGAAACCCAGCGAACCATAACAAATGCAGCCTCTGCATGCAGCACATACACACAGCAAGGGCCAGCTATTGAAAGCACATGGATAGCAGTGATGGAGACAGTACCTTGCTCAAGAGAACCTCAGGGCAACCTATTGTTCTGGGAGTCCAACCCCTAATCTTCTGATCCTGGGGCCTAGTCCTTAACCACTAGGCCACCACTGTTCCAAAAAGGAAAATGTACATACAGTGGCTGTACACTAAGATCATTATCTCCCAGCATCAGTCATGCAGACTGTAATCTACAGTTCAAACACTAAAACATTAATCACACTCCTGCATTTACTGAAGAATTCAGACTGAGCTGTGCGTTCCTGTGCAATAACCTTGTAAAATGTACACCTATGCTTGATGGTTTTTTGTAGCGCTTCCAGCACAGTTTTTTGTCCTTCTAGGTTTTCTTTGATCTGATGACTATGCTGGTGAATAGAAGTATTTAAAACTGAAAGTAGGAAACCCAGCAACTAAAATACAAAATAAAGGTTGCAAAATGTTTTAGATTTGGATGTATTGTTTCATATAGCTATGTGGCTTAAACAGCAGGCAAACTAGGGTCAGTCCATGTATGAATTTCTTATTCCAAGACTGTATTTCATGTTGACTCATAATTCAGAAAGAAGAAAAACATCACCCATAATTTTAATAGAGCACTGTTTGATTGGTCAGTGACGTGATGACCAGATTAGTTAATTTTAGTTCATTTTCTGTGGTTTCTATGGGTACCATTACCAGATAAACAGTATTCGAGTCTGGGGGTCAGTAAGTAATGTCAGATAGGATTTTAGGTACAGACTGTAAATGAAAGCTCTTGTGAATGTTGATTCTGAGAGCTACTTTCCCATTGGCATGATCAGGAAATATTAAAATTAGAACATGTGTTAGTGTAGATGTTAAAGAATCTTTACCATCATCAGTTAAGAAACAGGTATTTAACAGGAGGTGGTTTATCTCTCCACCTTTTAAATGCATTAGTGCTTCGCTGAATAATTGAATGGGTCCATCGGTGATGAAGACAATCCTCTCTAACACCAAATAAAAAGCTACAGTTAGAAAAAAACTTTAGAATTAAAATGGCTACTGACGTTCAGATTTCAAAAAGAGAGGTCACTTTTTGATCTCCAGTATCAGGAAGTCATTGGTCAGATTTTATCTCCATGACTTTAGGGCAGATCTAAGCAAATTTTCCTATTGGGTTCTTACATTACATTTACAAAAGATGCTTTTTCCAGAACAATGTACATTTGAATGTCTGATGGCCTGGTAGTGAGGCAGCGTCTCCCTGAAGCTGCTTGGGGTTCAGGATCTTGATCAGGTGCTCAAACCCACAGCCTCTCTGTCTGCAGCTTAGTCTAAGCCTTAAGGCCTCACATGCCAGATCAACCACCAAAGAATTAGGAAACAGCAAATAAGTAATTTACTTTATATTTTGTTTCTTTGGCATTGAAAAGCTAAAAGAAGCCCCCTGCCTCCCTCTCTTTCAAATCAAGTTAACATGAGGTGCTATAGCACTAATGAATGGTATTCACTCGAGACAGCTAGATTAATGGTAAAATCTTAGTTAAACTCAATAAGATCTCAGTTAAACCCGAAATGGAAATGTTTTGTCTTTATTATTAGCAGCCAAATGTATTATATATAGAACTTTCTGATATAACTGCCTGGTTTAATTCTTGCTGGTTTAAAAGCATTGACTCAGTTTTGAGGCCAGACCTTCCAGATGGTACGAAGCAGAAAGCATCCAGCTTTTACCTGCCCTTGCCTTTCTTCTGCACCCTGCTGTCTTTGCTGATGAGGACGCTCAGGTGAAGTCAAGCAGAAACAGCAAACAGCTCACCGCTTAAGGCAAGCATTACCGCAGGGTGGCTAGGATGGATGTCACAATGATCCTTTATGCTTATTGTCTCTTCTTAAAAATCAGCCTGATGTATTCATGCAATCAACAGTTCAAACACAATGAAATTTAGAGTAATGAATCACACATCCATCTCCGACGCATCTCGTACAAAGGTGCGTGTCGGTTTATGATCACCTGCAGTGGCCTTTGCCTCATCCTGCATGCTAATGTGGACCTCAAAGAAATAAAAACAGAATGAATAAAGTAAGAAACATTTCCATAAAACAGAATGGCCACTGGGGAAATGCACCTGCTATAAGCCCATTGCCTTGTTAAGGCAGGTTATGAGGGTGACATGGTAATCAATGCTGAGCTAAACCTACATTCCCTTCATTTCCCAGTGGCTGCCCATTTAATATGTTAATGTGATCCAGATGCTACAATTACAGGGTTAATTGAATGTTGCATTGAGGGGCTGAAGGGGCCCAGGCTGCAAAGAGGCACTTCTTGAGTGCCGTAAAAGAATAGCAGAAGCTATTCTTCTAGAAAAAGAGAAAATAAGAACTAGTAGGAGGAAAAGAGGCATATGGTAAAAAGGAAAATAGAAAGAGAGAGATGGAGAGACTAAAAAGTAGAGAGAGAGAGAGGGAGAGAGAGGGAGAGAGAGACCATCTAGCACAATGTGAACAGAGAACGAAAGGATAGAGAAATTAAAGAAAGAACGATGAGTTATAAACAGAAAGAGAGAGTGAATGAGCAAAAATGAGAGAGACACAGAACATTTGTAACAGAGAAAAAACGAACAGAAGAGAGAGAGTAAACTGAGGCAAACGAGAGAAGACAGAGAGTGAAGGAGAAGGAGAGGAATATGAGAGGTGTGCAGGTTTTGAGTTAGAGAGAGCGAGGGAGAGTATGAGAGAGAGAGAGGGAGAGTATGAGAGAGAGAGAGGGAGAGTATGAGAGAGAGCGAGGGAGAGTATGAGAGAGAGCGAGGGAGAGTATGAGAGAGAGCGAGGGAGAGTATGAGAGAGAGCGAGGGAGAGTATGAGAGAGAGCGAGGGAGAGTATGAGAGAGAGCGAGGGAGAGTATGAGAGAGAGCGAGGGAGAGTATGAGAGAGAGCGAGGGAGAGTATGAGAGAGAGCGAGGGAGAGTATGAGAGAGAGCGAGGGAGAGTATGAGAGAGAGCGAGGGAGAGTATGAGAGAGAGCGAGGGAGAGTATGAGAGAGAGCGAGGGAGAGTATGAGAGAGAGCGAGGGAGAGTATGAGAGAGAGCGAGGGAGAGTATGAGAGAGAGCGAGGGAGAGTATGAGAGAGAGCGAGGGAGAGTATGAGAGAGAGCGAGGGAGAGTATGAGAGAGAGCGAGGGAGAGTATGAGAGAGAGCGAGGGAGAGTATGAGAGAGAGCGAGGGAGAGTATGAGAGAGAGCGAGGGAGAGTATGAGAGAGAGCGAGGGAGAGTATGAGAGAGAGCGAGGGAGAGTATGAGAGAGAGCGAGGGAGAGTATGAGAGAGAGCGAGGGAGAGTATGAGAGAGAGCGAGGGAGAGTATGAGAGAGAGCGAGGGAGAGTATGAGAGAGAGCGAGGGAGAGTATGAGAGAGAGAGAGGACAGACTGAGTAAAATAAAGGACGTTGAAGACACATCTGCGTCCATCCCTACATCTTGCCCTCTTATGTGCCAGAGGTGTGTGTGTGTGTGTGTGTGTGTGTATTTGTGTGTGTGAGAGAGAGAGAGAGAGAGAGAGAGAGAGAGAGAGAGAGAGAGAGAGAGAGAGAGATCATGAGTTCATAGCTTATATTTGGAAAAGGGCAGACAGAAGCCGTCCACATTTCCATCCTCCGGCAGCAAACACGCTGAAGGCTGAGAGATGGCTTCTGCAACGATCTTATCACACCATCTGTTCCACCGTTACACTCTGCAGGCCACAGAGTCAGCAGCGTGGCCACCATGTCATATACTAATAGTCTTAGAGAAACAGTAGCCTCATTATCATGGGAAACTTAATTTAGCCACTCGGTGTGTGAACATACTTCAAAATTCATACATCAATGAAAACCGAAATTAACCTTAGTAATAAATACAGGAAATAGATGCAAGGCGTGGGTGGTAGTGATCTAGTGGTAGGATACTCGCATCTGAACCAAGAGATCACAGGTTCAAATTCTACCTCCAGCACTACTACCAGTGGGTCCCTGAGCAAAACCCTCAACCCCAAGTTGCTGCAGGGGGACGGTCCCTGTAATCAGGAACTGAAAGTCGCTCTGCTAAATGCTGTACATATAAGGCAATATCAGACCTGGGAATTCTAACTCATTGTCACAGTTATTTATTCCGTTCACATTATGGGATATTTCACACACATTTTTTGATATCTCCTGATCAAATTTGATTCAAAATATTGTACTGCTCCAGTCTGCAGATTAAAACTTCCCAGGACCAGCAAAGTGTCTGGAAGTGAAGGAGAACATGGCAAGTAATTAGATACACTCCATGAGTATTTTAAATCAGACTTCCATTACCATAGGACATCAATAAGGGATGTTTGGAAAGGACTGTAGAACAGAAAATGAATCCATCATGAGCGTTGATTTTTCATCTTGTTGTATTTCTTTTTTTTTCATAACTAGGCAATATGTTGATATATATCATTATTGCAGTAAATGACATCACAGAATGCCTTCCTGAGCATATAGGATATCATCGACATAAAAAACACTGACAATCTGAATTTATAATCTGCAGTTTATAAAAAACTGCATAGAATTGTTAATTGGTTATATGACAGCCCTCCATGCAGCTGATTTGGGCTTAATTCTCCGACCTGGCATCAAATAAGAATCCTTACACTGCAGTACCTTCTCCTTTTTAACTTCATTAAAGTGTCTCTGAATAAGAGAGTTAGATTAGGGCTGTCATTCTTTATAGATGACTGGAGCCTCAAAACCGGCAGATCATTTCGCTTGTTTAATGATTTAGCCCAATTTGCTGCCGGCGCAGTCTGATTATATAAAAATACTTAAAACAAGTAAAATTGTCTGCTTTGATTGTGTGATAATATCTTAATGACAATGTTGAAATGAGAAATATTAGTCTTTAATATGATTTCGCTTGCAAAGATAAACATTTTTTGTAGTGTAGCCAACAATTCTCTTTTTCTCATAATAAAAAATACATATCTTACAATGAAAGTGGAATTTCCTGGAAGAAAGGCCATCAGTACCTGGCAAAAAGCAAATAATTTTCACAAAAAAATCAACCCAGTTCAGAAAACGACCCCAGATTTACATACACTTTCATGGTAATTGTGCAGCAAAATGAAAATGACTTGCCTAATGTGTGTTCATGCAGCGTTTAAGTGGTTGAGCAAAAAGGTTATTGAAGAAAAAAAAAGGCAGAGGCAGTGTTTTCTCTGTATTAGAAATTTTTTATTTTATTTTTTATCATCTTTAATGTGCGAGCTTTCATTCTGCTGTTTAATTCAGGAGAACAGTAAGTACAGTATGTCAGTCTGGAGGGTCAGTGCTACATTCCTGAAACTGCTATTGACAGATAAAAAGACTGCATGTGAGAGATAGAGAGAGACAGTGAGGAGGTGTTCACATGTGATAGAGAAATGCATAGGGAGAGAGAGAGGGAGAGAAATGTGAAGTGCAAGAAAGGAAAGTATGCCACATTTGAAAAAGCAGTTATTCTGATGATGAAGTGCTCTTGCTAAATGAAAGCAAAGTATGCACTCCTTTTGACAGGATCCATTTGGTTTGATTCCACTGTGATGAAACCATGGCCAAATGCTGTAGCTAGACAACCTTATCATCACAAATAACTCCTTTATACTACTATATAGTGGGACTTTGGTGAAGAAAACAAAGGAGAGAGAGAGAGAGAGAGAGAGAGAGAGAGAGAGAGAGAGAGAGAGAGAGAGAACCTCCATCCAGATGTCCAACTAAATTTGTCTTAACACCTAAATGCTGAAAAAAGATAACCTTCATCAGCTCTGTACAAGACTGAGCCTTCATTTAAAACTGGTGTTAGAGATCACACACACACACACACACGCACACACACACACACGCACACACACACACACGCACACACACCACAGCTAGATAGATAGATAGATAGATAGATAGATAGATAGATAGATAGATAGATTCTAAAATCATATGAAAATGATGAATCATTGAAGTGTTAGAAGCTTGTTTTCACGGACTCCCCATGCCCCCAATTATCACAAATGCTGTAAAAAGGGAGGGAAGTTTAATTAGCTGATCAGGTATTCTGAAGACAGGCCTGACGAAATAGTAGTTAACTGTAACCTGACACCAAGAAAATGTCAAGAGCTGTGCATGGTAGATGCTACAAAGGAAGAGCATAGGAACCCTGTGTAATACCCATACAATGATTTTCTGTTTATCTGGTATGTGGGAAAGAATGCCAATACTTTTGGTCTATTGACAAAGATAATAGCCTGAGACAACGGAGAGTTTGCTAATCAGAATCTGGGTAATGGATTGCTCAGCGTTGTTTTTTTTTTTTTGTTCCTTTTCCTTTTTGCAGCCAGTCAAACAGTGCAAATGATTAAAACAGATGAGATATTTTTGCCTGCCTAACAGAAAGGGAAGCAAGATGATAAAGACGATCAAATCAGAAAAGAGCAACACAAAATCATGATTAATGGTTGATCGACAAAAATATGGCCTACTTATTAAATCCAAATTTAACCCACCACACACAGCGCAGTCCATGATTCTGCGGTACTAGTATGCAATCCGTTTTCCTCACAATAAAGCGAGACCAGAGCAAAGACTGGGGGAGGGGGCGGGTATTTCTTTCCAGTACATTTATCAAGATAAAAGAGAACCGCAAATATAAAGGCGGATGGAAGACTACAGTCTGATCTCCTCAGTGCTTGCCAGTGAAAACACATGGAATACACACACGCAGTCACCAACAAGCTAGAGGTTCAACAAAGTCCAACAAAGTCCAACAAAGAGCGCAATATTCTCATCATGGTGGACATTAAAGATGCAGCCGAATCTAATACCTTTGAGAGCATAAGATTAAGAGGAAAATCAGCTTTATTCCTCCTTTCTTGGGTCTGAGCAGCCTGACCAATCTGTAGAAACAGAAAGCCTTTTTCATGCCATGTAGAGATTTTAGGTTTGTTCTTGCTAGAAGTCACGGTTAGAGTTACCCATGTGTAGATAACGTTACTGGTAAAGTAATGATGACAAAAATACAGAGAAACACACCAATGTGTCGAACTATAAGAGGTAATGGGCAATTGGTAAGGGATGCTGGTGGTCAACCAAGAGGTTGCAAGCTCAAATCCCCACCTCCAGCACAGCCATCATTGGGTTCCTGAGCAAGACCCTTAACCCCAAGTTGTTCCAGGGGGGACTGTCCCTGTAGTTTAGAAATGTAAAAGAAAATGCTCTGGATAAAAGCATCAGCTAAATGCTGTAAATGTAAATGTAATTAACAGTTATCCTGGCATGACGTTAATGTGCACATAGTCTGGAAAGTTTGGTACAGGCCAAGGTTAAGTAGGTTACCCAGTAAAAATGTACCACAGCCCTTTCTATACACCTTAAAAGTAGTTATACAACTGCCAATGGCTCATTAACCTCTAAAACGGTGGCAATGTTTCAGAAACAACTGTGAAATTCTGCTTCTTATGGCAAAGTTGAATAACTTTCCAAGATTGAATGTTTCACCAACTTTTTTCAACTATGCATTACTCAGAAAGGCGTGCTTCTTAAGTCTAACGCCACCTTAGAACTTGAAACTACATGTCCGGAACTGCTGTTGGCTTCCTCAAGCCTATAAATTTGATGAACCTTGCCCAATCGGCTACCTGAGCCTTTGGGAGTTTGGTCAGTGATGCTCCTGTTGGTTTTATTTAGACTTCACAGAGTGAGTTGGAGCTACAGGAGTGGAGGCTCCTCTGTAGTCGTTGCCGACTGACTCAGCGTGTGGGTTGTAGAGAGGGAGCGAGGGAGACGTGTGGACTCCTGGGCGAGGTGACCCTCACCCACCACTTTAATGCACAGGACGAGCGAGAGCATTCGATTTCCACTCCACCCTCCTCCACGCGCTGCTCTGGAAGAGGAGCCTGAGAGCCTGGATTGAGGTGGGCGAAGGACACAGTCAGACATGGCTCTCTGAAGTCCTGCGCAAGAAAAGGATGCACCGCCTTAGCAGTTGAGCCCATGAGGAAGCTGACCGAAGCGGGCCTAGCCGGGCATTGTTTTATTTTATTTTTTTTTTCTCCCTCAAACAGCTTGTTGAGGCCAAAGAGTTTCCACTGTCATAGGCCTAAACATAACTAAAGGTTGGCTTGAAGTTTTGTGCGCAAATCTGAAGTGCCGCCTCCTCCCAGAGCACACTCACTCTGAGTCCCAAGAGGAAAACACTTGCAAGAAACATGGATGGATATAGCCTGTAGCTCAATGCAGTTTCCAGCATCAATATCCTCTTTGAGTTATGAATCCCATCCATCCATGGTGCCAAAGTAATAAAGCACTGTGTTCTCGGTGCATGAATAATATCATACAGAAACTACAAGCGGAATCAAAAATCACAATATTGCCTATGCACAATGTTTAAAACATCAACGCTACATTTCTGGTGGCAAGATGTTTCCCCTCTTCCGAGTGAATCTTTACTACTTTTTTTTGGTTGTGTCCTACAACTTCACACTTAAGAGGAGGACACATCAGTCCTCTTGAAAGCACTCGGGCCAGGCAAGTTGAAAAGATTTGTTAAGTTGTGTGAAACAGCTCTGGATAATGCATTGTGCAGCAGTCTAAAATGCCTTTGGCTGTCAGGGAGCAAGGTCAGTGGAGCTGAGTTCCACTCCCATGTCACCATGCTCCCTTTACTGCACTATGGCAAGGACCCAGGGGAAGGTGCCCTAATTAGTGCTTGTATGGAACTTGGGCGGGGTCATGGCCCTGTCAGGGTTGGGCGGGTGGAAGGGGATGGAGTGGTCAGTGTGTCCTTGCAAGAGATACGCTGTCACAATGTAAAGGCCTTGGTGTGAGAAATATGGAGAATTGAGGCACTTAATTAACAGCTGAGGAATGTGACGTGACACTCACAAGGACCCTGAAGGAGAACTTAGAGAGCACCTTCTTACTAATCTAACAAAATAGAACATACAGAACTGTATGCTTATGTTCATACCATGCTGCTAATATTCACAAAGATTCACACAAAATTCCAGGCTAATACAGCACACTCTGTATTCCACTGTGTGCACAATTATTAGGCAAGTGAGTATTTTGAGGACGATTTTAATCCGGAACAAATATAAAGCTTTCAGTCAATCCAAATTAACCCGGATACCTGAATGTTTCACAAAATGAAGTGAAAGTGACTATTCTTGTCATTGTGAAACACAGCACAACGAAATTCAACCTCTGCGTTTCACCCAAACACACACCGTGTAGCAGGGGGCAGCTATTGAAAGCACCCAGAGCACAGTGACAGGGACAGTATCTTGCTCAAGGGTAACCTCCTGGTAAAGGAATCAAACCCACAATCTTCCAATCCAGGGCCAACTCCCTAACCACTAGGCCACTGCTGGAGATGTGAGTATGAACACTCTCAGGGGAATACACACCATCATGTGAAAAAATTCCATTAGGACAATCCATTAAATATTCAGTTCTTTACTAAGAAATGTTCACATATTGATGTCTAATCTTGTTTTTATTTATCTCTGGAAAAGAAAGGGATTTAATTGCAGGTAAACAACATTGGGACACCCTACCCCCTAATAGCTAGTGTTCCCCCCTTTGGCTGAAATAACTGCAGTGAGATGCTTCTTGTAGCTTCTACCAGTCTCTGACATCAGTATGAGGAAAGTTCGCCCCACTCCTCAATGCAGAATTCTTTAAGCTGTGAGATGTTTGAGGGGTTTCTTGCATGTACAGCCTGTTTCAAGTCATCTCACAGCATCTCAATGGGATAAAGATCTGGGCTTTGACTCAGCCACTCCAGGACTCTCCATTTCTTAGTTTTCAGCCAGTCCTTCATGGATTTACTGGGATGTTTTGGGTCATTGTCATGTTGCAGGGTCCAGTTCCGTTTCAGCTTTACTCTTCTAACAGATGGTCCTCAAGCACCCTCTGATCTTCTTCTTCTTTTTCTTTCGGCTGCTCCCGTTTAGGGGTCGCCACAGCGGATCAACTGTCTCCATTTCTTCCTGTCCTCTGCATCTTCCTGCTTTAAACTGACCACCTGCATGTCCTCTCTCACCACATCCATAAACCTCCTCTTTGGTCTTCCTCTTCTCCTCTTTCCTGGCAGCTCCATCTTCATTCAAGCACCCTCTGATACACATTAGAATTCATGGTGGATTCTGTGATAGTGAGCTGGCCAGGTCCGGCAAGGCATCTCCAAACCATGACACTTCCACCACCATGCTTCACAGTTGGTATGAGGTTCTTTTCCTGTAATGCTGTATTTTGTTTGATTTGGTGTCCTCTGTTCTAGTGTTCAAATAATTAAATTTTAGACTCATCTGTCCAAAGAAGAAGTCCTTCCTGGTCTTTGTTTGCGTTCTCTCTGGCAAACTTCAGTCTGACCTTGATGTTTCTCTTAGAGAGCAAAGATTTCCTCTTGCACACTCCCATGCAAGTGGAAGTTGTGCAGTCTCTTTCTGACTGTAGAGGCACTTTCACATCAACAGCAGCAAGAGCCTGCTGTAGGTCCTATGGAGACATTTTAGGGTTTTGAGAGACTTCTTTTAGCATCGTGCGGTCTGCTCTTGGTCTGAACTTGCTTGGACGGCCAGACCTGGGCATGTTGGCAGTTGTTTTGGAAGTCCTCCACTCGTGGACTAATTTCTGGACAGTGGAATGGCTGATTGCAAATTCTTTTGAGATCTTTTTAATTCCCTTACCAGACTTATAAACTGCTATAATCTTCTTTCTGAAGGCCTCAGACAGCTCTTTTGATCTCACAATGGTGTTCACTCTTGCCTCAACAGTCAGGAGCACCAAACATGTGTTATGTTACAAAAGGCTTTCATCCAGATTTTTTCACATGACTGTATGTGGGCACAATTATGAGGCAACCCAACTCAATTGTTTATTTTCATCTGTTAAAGTGAAAAAAATAAAAGAACAACTCAAAATGTATAAACATTTCTGACGTTTCAAAACAGGCCAATGACCAATATATCCAATCTTTTCAATAACAGTCATAATTCTTTAATTCATGGAGTCTGTCAATTTCTTGATTTGTTAATTATCAACTTTTTGTGCTGCCGTAACCACAGCCACAAGTTCTCATCAGGGTTTAGGACAGGTGAGGATGGGGGGTCATGTCTTTATTCTTTCATCTTTAAGGACTTTACTGGTGAGCCACACAATGGAGAACTCCCATTCATGTGAGCATTGTCCTGCATAGAAATCGTGCTCTTCTTGAAAGATGTAGACTTTTTCCTGAATCACTGCTTGAAGAAAGTGTCTTATGAAAGCGGACAGTAGGTTTGGGAGTTGAGTTTGAATCTATCTTCTACCCAAAAGGTCCAACTAGCTGATCTTTAATAATGCCAGTCTATACCAGTACCCACCTCCACCTTGCTGGTATCTGAGTAGAAGTGGAGCTCTGTGCCTGTTACTGATCCATTCACAGGCCCATTCATCTGATCCATCAAGAGTCACACTTATTTCATCAGTTCATAAAACCTTTAAAAATCTATCTTGAGATATTTCTTTGCCTATTCTTGATGTGACAGCACTGGAGGATAATGGGTTCCTGATAGTCTGGTAGGGGCAGTGGTGGCCTAGAGGTTAGGGACTAGACTCACGGAGCAGAAGACTGTGGGTTTGAATCCCTTAGCAGTAGGTTGCCCTGAGGTACCTTTGAGCAAGGTACTGTCCCTGTGACTGCTCCCCGGGTGCTTTCAATAGCTGCCCCCTACTGCACGTGTTTGTTTATGGGTAAAATGCAGAGGCGTAATTACGTTGTGTTTCACTATGTGCTGTGCTGTGTTTCACAATGACAAAGATGGTCACTTTCACTTAATCATTTAGAGAAAGCTATTAAACTGGGAACTGTGGCAGCAGTGGCTTAGTGGTTAGGGACTTGGTCCCATAAACAGAAGGCTGTAGGTTCGAATCCCAGACCAGACAGCCCTGAGGTGTCCTTAAACAAGGTACCATCCTCATTACTGCTGGCTATGGCTGCACACTGCTGCATGGTGTGTGTATGAGTTGTTCACTGAGTTCTGTGCTGTGTTTCACAATAAATAAAATATTGTAGTGGTCTGCTGCAAGTATATGTTACATATACATAAGATTTAATTGGGCTGTGTTCACAATGACAAGCCTGGTCACTTTCACTTCACATTTAATTCTTTTCAGTTAATTTGCATTTTTTTTCTCAACACATTTCTTGCAACCCTGTTGACGATGTGCAACAAACCGTTTGATGGTTCTGTGATTTGCCTGAGGAAAAGAAGCTGTCTAATAATTATACACACTTTGATATAGGGTGTTGATCTCCTTCGGCCACACCCTCCCTCATTACACAAATACATGTCCCCTGATCTGCTTAAATCCAATCAGCATTCAAGTTTAGAAAGCTTGGAGTGGAATTTACGCATAAAAATGAAGATATGCTCAAAATGCTCAGTGTATATGACCACTTAGAACCAGGTCACTAGAGTCAGCTAAGGATTGCTGGTAGTTTATTATAACACATGTGTTTATAGCAGAGAAGACAAAATCAGACACATTCTTTACTTAAGTAGAAGTACAGGTACTTCTGTAGAAAATGACTCTTTTAAATGTAAGTTCTTTACTCAAGTATAAGAAAATAAAAGTACAGGCTCTGAAATTCACTCAAATTATAATAGGATAAAAGCAGCTTTTTGAAGGTCATTTCTACCATTTTCTAGTAGAAATTTCTAACTCAGAAAATATTATACTATATCAACTTCAAATGCAATAAAAACAATCTACTGAATGATGCACTTATCTTTCCAAAAATGAAAATTCATCAGAAAAATAATTACTCAAGTAAAGCAAACCTGATTACTTTACTTCAGTATAGTAACAGAGCATTTGCTCTTCAGTATTTCCAATATTATAGGCTAAAAATGACAAGATCAATAGCTGCCTAACCTTCTGGCAAAGATATCTCTTATATAACATTTAACGTGCCAAAAACTATTTATGGCTGACCACTACAACAAACTATTTAGCAATATCACAGGGCCAGACTCTCATTGTAAAGCTATAAAGTGCACATAGACTCCATAAAATGGAAAATGAGTGTAGATACATGATGAGTCTATCTAGTAAAGTGGATTTAAAGCATAAACTGTGGCATAGCATGTTCATTGCTGTAGTTACTTGGTTTGTTATGGAGGACTCGATGTCACCCTCATATTTCCTTTGAGTTTGGCATCCGTGTTTACTTTTGTTTACCCATCTAACTCAGCAAATGGATGATACATGAGAGCGTCTCTTCTGAAACTAACCTGGGCTCATCTGATAAGGAAAATGAATTATGCAGCATGCGGTAATATAACCTCTGAATGGTGTGACCCAGGAAGGCCCTGAGCCAATGAGTAGCTGATTTTCAGAAAGATGAGAGGCTTCGCCATTGAAGGAGTCTTTATTTGACATAATCTCTAAGGAAAAGGGCCTTGATAAAATCTGGCTGAGAACAATGCAGAGCCATCATGCCGGGGTCAAGTATTTTCTTTTTTGCATGGTGCATATTCCCTTTCATTGATTGCGATCTCACAATTGGACTAAAAACTAAAAAAAAAAAACTAAAAAAGCATTGAATTATGATACAAAAATGTGGCTTAGGCCCTGCTGGATGGAGGATTCATTTTTTGCCTCAAAACCCTAAAGCAACATGGAGTTGCTAGAAATCAAGCAATACTGCTGTGTATGAATCACACAGCACACGCCCACAGACATGCCACTGTCATGTCACTGCCGTGCTGAGAATGATCCACCAACCGAACAATACCTGACTACTGGTGATCCTGCGGGGGTTCTGGCTATTGTTAAATGATGTAAAGGCGGCTAACAAATGGTGCAGAAAAAAGAACGTCGTTTTAAATACAAGGGGCATATACAGAGTTGATCAAATTGACAGCGAGTATAGATGCAATGTAGGTGTGTCTAATAAAGTGTATATTCACCTATCAGCCATGACCACTGACAGCTGTGTGACAGCATCTGTCAAGTGGTAGGATGTGTTTGGCAGCAAGTGAACCATCAGTTCTTGAAGACAATTTGTTAGAGGCAAGAAAAATGGGCCAATGTAAGGATCTGAGCAACTTTGACAAGGGCCAGACATCTGGGTCAGAGCAGCTTCAGAACAGCAGATCTTGTGGGGTGTTCCCAGAACGAAGTAGTTAGTACCAACCAAAAGTGGTCTTAGAAAGAACAACCAGTGAACCAGCATCAGGGTCATGGGCTCAACGATGCATGTGGGGAGTGATGGCTAGCCAGTCTGGTTTTCAGAAAACTTTCTTTAGCACAGATGCGGTGGTAGCTCTGAACAATGTTCTGCATTTATGTGGTGCCACATATCCTAAACATTATTGCAGACCACATATATCCTTTCATGGCAATAGTGTTACCCAATTATAGTGGCCTCTTTCAGCACGATAATGCTCCCTGCCACACCGCAAAAATGGTATTGGAGCATGATAAAGAGTTGAAGGTATTGTTTTGGCCTCCATATAGCCCAGATCTCAACCTGACCAAGCAGCTGTGGGATGTTCAATTTATGGAGGTCCACACTCATGACCTCCTGACCTCCTGCTAACACCTTGATGGCATAAGGTTATACGTTATTGTAAGTGCATGCTAATGTAGCTTTATATAACATTTGTACAGATGAAATCATTGATCACTAGATCTTTCTTTTTGTAAAAAGAATATTAACTTAAAGTATCTCACAGCATCACTGCAATAACTTGTGTGCAGCTGTGGAGTAAACAGCTTATTGGCAAAAAAGCAAACGTAATACTTTTGCTGGTTAGTGCTATATTATTCCTTTCATTTTTACTCAAATTACTGAAAAGGAGAGAGGGAAAGAGAAAGGGAGAGAAAGAGGGAGAGAGAGAGACCTAACAGGCGTTGATCTGCAGAAGCAGGTGAGACATGCTACATCTTTACATGGTGTTTATTGAAGCTTCACCACGATCTCTGTTTTTCTTCATTAAAAAGCTGCCATTCATTTGTTCCGCCCACACAGCTGAAGATACAGCAGCAAAAAGAAAAAAAAAAAAACATATAGATGCATCAAGGCTCCAGCAGCCTCCGCATAAAATCAGATTAGGTTCTATAGAATCTGCAGTTATGGCTCCAAAGGAAACCCAAACGATCCAGAAGCAAGTTAAGCTGATTATGATATAAAGATTTGGGCCATTACCAGAATATGTGCTACTGTTTATTAAAAAGTGACATCATTGATCTGTGTATCCATGGAGTGTCATGTCTAGCTCACATTTCAGCTAATTTCAGCTAACTCCGAAAAATATTTTAAATCTGTATATGATTATTTATGGGCATAACTCTGACATGCTCATCCTGTGTGTGTGTGTGTGTGTGTGTGTGTGTGTGTGTGTGTGTGTGTGTGTGTGTGTGTGTGTGTGTGTGTGTTTGACATATTTGGCCCCAACACAGCGAGCTGTGTGTGTGTGTGTGTGCCGGCGCTGAGGTGAGGCATGAGCTGGATTCTTTAGTGGTAGAGATGTGTGACAGCTGCAGCCTGAGGGCAACTCCTCATCCATCAGTCAGTCAGCGCCTGCCACTGCGCTCATGTGCACAACGTGAGTACAGTAGGGAAGAGAAATGGCCTAAATGGCATGTATTTGATAGAGGATGCGTGTGGTCATGAGGAGCATGGCTACAAAATAATGGACGAAATGGCAGAAATGGATCGCCCATGGCATTTAAATGAAGTTTAAAGCAGATGCATTATCATTTTAAATTTTGTACAGGGCCCTATATTTTCTGCCTCCACCTTACAGAATGAACAAGAGCTACAACTCTGGTGTGGTGTGATTCAACCAATTCAGCATCCCCTTTATAAAAGTTTGATACAGTAAATCGTTTTTCCACATCCTGATGTCATTGGATTGTAGTTGGATTGTTGGATTATAGGATTGTAGTCTGTGAAACAATTCAATTAAAATATGAAAAAAATATACAACTTTACTAGGAAATTATCTTGTTGAATGTAGAAAAGTGCTGAAACTACAAAAATACCTCTATTTTATTGCTTTAGACACAAAACCTATGGTTTGCAAGCCAGTGACTGCAGTCTTATGTTTAGGCCACAAAATGTTTGAGTTTATTTTTCATGCTTGTCATTAAAATGAGGTCTAAAAAACTTTCATTTTCCTTCACAAAAAACAGTAACTTGGAACATTTACATTCTAAACCCTGTTGTTCTGCTTCTAGTAGAGTTAATGAGGGTTCACAATGTTCTCCTGTGGGAGAGACAGGTTTTACACATTTGTTTAGTATGCTGGGAGCCTTTGTCCTCCGCAGCTGTTTTTTGTATGGAGGATCATGTACACCCTGAAAAAAAGAAAAAAAAAACGGTCAAGTAGCCACTGTCACACTCACTGGTTAATAAAAAGTAACTTTAAGGGCATGTGACAGAGCCCATATGTAGTAAAACAAGTACGGCTGACTTACAATTACAATGCTACTGTTGCCTAGCAACAAAGAGACCAAAAAGTGGTGTAAACCCCCTAAGGAAAAAAAAGAAATGAGTAGTGCTGTGTACAAACACTTTCTCTTGTTTCCTAAAAAAGTAATAGATGATGCCCAGCCATTCAGGGCTGATAACTTAAGGGCCTGCTGTCTGCCCTCGCTGGGTGTAGACCAGTGGTGGAGGATCAATTTCTATTGGGTGTCAGTGTCTCAGCACCTCCTCAAGACGTGTCTCAGGACATAATGAGAAACTATAGCTTGCAAAATTCACAAAGCTCGCATAAAGGGTAGAGAGTGTTATTAATTTAAAATGGTATTTATTGTGTTTGCATGTTAATGGTCACATTTTTGGAATGATCTTATATAAGTAGTTTGTTTTAGCTCATAGATTCGAGCATGGCAAGTTCAACATGCCTTTCCACATCATAGTCCATCTCAGGAATATTTAACCGACACATTAATTTAGAAAGGAATAATCACCTTATATCACATTCAGTGATCAGTATCATTTCTCATCATGCAAAGAAGGAACTTCAACTTGGAAATTGCAGTGCAATGCAAGGGCCAAAAAGTTATAAAAATTAAAGTAATTATGCATGTTTCAATGTGCAATTGCTGTTGCTGATTGTGACATATTGGAAAAAATAAGATGCAGCTCATGACCTGTGCAGAAAAATGTATTTTTTAATGTTTGCTTTTAATAAGTTTAACTGCACAACTAGATAAAAATTGCTTACTATTATAAGCAGAAAATGTAGTTTAAGTGAGTTATCTTTAGATTATTTAACAAATGCTTCCCCTGGACCAAGATTTATGTAGTTCTGCTCTGAGTTTCAGTTGTTTACCTTTACAAAATGAAGTTAAATCAGATTGCGGTTGCTGTAACACTGTGTGCAGTGCTCTTGCTCAACTTACTTTTGGCCCATTTTTGTTGAGCAAGACAGCAGAAAAACCTCAGTCATGACCTGGTTGCAATGTCCTGCTCAGTCCTGTACCAGCCACCAGTCTGCCTGTGTTTATCACGGCCTCGTATTAATGTTTATCACGGCCTCGTGCGGCCATCACATCTAAGCCAAGACGACATTTTGGAGCGGCAGCAGTCATGGTGATCAGGCAGCCGAATGATGTTTTTACCTCCATACGAGGGGGCGCTGAGGCTAAAGACTGATTTTCAGACTTGACTTGCTTCCACCATGATTATTGTCAGAACAGAAGATTATATGTAAGTGGAGCCTTGGGATATAGATTCAGTGGGAAGGAACAAATATTGACCTTTACTACCTGCGGATGCAGAGTTTGACATTTACAGCATTGCACATAACAAGAATTCGAGAAAAGCTTTCAGCAGGTCTCCACACTTACATCGATTGTGTAAATTTGTGTTAGTTGATAGGCAAAGTATGTATTAGCGCATACATAGATGTGGAGCTATTTTTACATCTCTTTTTAATATTGGAAATGTCAAAAGCCATATGAAGTGTAGCTTATCATATGAGACCGTATTGGCACACAGTGTATAGTCTTTCTTATGCAAGTTTTTCTTTTCTTTTTCTTTTTTTGCAAGTTCTCCATGCCAAACTACTTGGAGAATACTCAATCCATATTGATGACTGTGGAAACAATAGAATACTGTCAGCTATTTTGGGCCAACCATCTCTGCGGTAAGAAATTTAACTGATAGTGCTATCTGAGGCTTACTCAATAGCCATTGCTTTCACTCTGGGCAGTGTTTTGAAGCTAGCGGACTAGAATTGGCAGGCACTTAAATGGGATGCTGAAGAAAAGTGGCTAAAAGAAAGAAAGAAGAGGAAAATGAAGAAAAATGCATGCAACCGGAGAAAAAGTGAGCACAAAACTCTATTTAAACCTCCCCAAAAGGCAACATGTTCTAAAAAAGATGGCATTTTTAGGGAATAGTAGAAGTCCCCATTAATGTTGTCCAAAATTTAGAACAGCTGGTCAGGAAATGATGAGATCTTGCTATAATATACCCACAAGGCCAGAACGGGGTATCCATACAGTATAAGGTGCATATGATTTTTACATTCAGATGCATCCACTGTACATTTTCATATTACGTTGACACTGCTATTACCAGGAATAGTCAGGCAACAATGGCTGGGAAAAGTGTGCTGAGTTGTAGATGAGTTTTTATGGGTCACCAGCCTTGAATATTATAAGAAAATAATTTTGACTCATAACAACTCTTTTATTACTTCAGAAATGACAAAGTGTAATATGGTTCAAGAGATCGCACTGTGACCTAAAATTACAGCCTTTAAAGGCCCTTTTAAAATGTTAATAAAGTTTAAGGTGGACAGTTATTTAAAAGTCCTGTGTCCCACATTTAGCATTTTTCATGTGTTTTCCCTCAGGATGTGTTTATGTACCAAAGAAATATATTTTTTGACATGATCATTTCTAACCTTCATCCTTTTAGTGTTTAAAAGGCTGGGCATTGTCACTCTGCCATCGTTACTTATATATGTAAAATGCTCCATTCTAATTAGCTGCCTTGTGATGTGTCTTATTCAGAAAGGAGTCTGAGCTGAAACCCATAACTTCAGCTCTAACGGGCAAGTGGATGTAGGTAAACATATTGGTCCATCACAAAGTGAGAGAATTCAAGTGCTTCTGTGGCATCTAGCATCTGTTTGAAATCATTATTATTATTTTTTTTCACATAAACCATAGCTAGACACTTCCAATGATATAAATAATGTATTTTAACTTATTATATATAGAAACAGCAAATGAAATCAGAGGGATGGTATACATTAGTGAGATTAAATCCAGGTGTCCTTTTGGACTTCTTGCTTTAATCTAGTCCAAGATACTGCAGAATTTAGTCTTCAGGACAGCGAGAGCCTGTATCTTTCCATAACAAGGCCATAAAAGTAAGCTGAAATAATTTGATAAATGCTGAAACGATAATACTAATGGCACACATTTCAATGCACACTGTGCTTTTTGCACCTGCTCCAGTGCTAGAAATAGTCCCAAAATCATGGGCAAAATGGGTGTGAAAAAGAAAAGGTAAATAACAAATCCCCCACACTCTCAATAAAGTCTTGTTCAGCACTGTTATTTTCCATATGTTCAAAGAAATAATAGGGCTCAGCCTCCAGCAAAGGCCTAATAGAGAGCAAAGGCTTCTCCTAGAAGAGGCAAGCCAAGAATAAGAATGTAGAAGACGATCCTTTTCTCGTTCCCCTTTTCACACTGTGGCCTGCACCCAACCTGCGCTCAGAGTTGAATTCGATCATTTTCACGTGTTTCTTTGCAACGTGGTTGAAAGCACAGGTTGGTCTTGGACCACAACATGAGAGAGGAAGCCAAGAATGAATTACGCTTATGAAGAGCCATCCATAATCTTTGTCAGCACACATATGAAATCTTCCATTGCTCGGCCACTGAACCCAGCGCTACATGTGGCATCAATTGGCCTCTTCCTTGACTGTTTTTTATTGTGGATTCATCGTCCTCAAGCTGAAGAACCACTCCGATGATCTGTAACCTTTTGCCCTTTTTCATGTGAAAAAGCTATTTTATGTTGTCCTGCTGGTGCATTTCAGCAATCAGCTTTTAAGAGCTGATCTCAGTTCACTTCAACTGCTTTGGATAAATAATTCAAACTCAACATTACCATGCACTGCCTTTGGTGCTGTAGGAACCATATGTTTATACATTCTCACAACAAACAAGTTTAAAGACTTGCTCTTGGCCCTAAATGATCTGTGAAGTTTAACGGCACTTACGGCAGACTAAATTACAAAAATAAAGTTACAAAAGAGGGTAGAAACAAGTGAAATCTGGTCTGAGAAAAGAAAGTATATTCTGACTGTGTGGTCCTCTTGTAATGCGATTGATCCCTTGTTTATCTGGAATAATTTACCACACACAGTAAAAAGTCAGCTTGCTTTCATATTGGCAAGCAGTGGAACACAGGACATGGTTCGTTTTTAGCATCTCTTTCTGAAAAAGCATGCTGCTTCTTTTAACGAGGCTCTTCTGTTCCAGACCAAGCCACAAACGTGGCCAAACCTGCGTCTCTTTTTAATCAAATGGGTTTCTATGCAACTGCACACACCGTGAGAAGTCGTTAGCGTTCTTTTTCGAAAACATTCTTTCATTAAATCATAGCCAGTAGTGTGAAATCACCATATTAGTCAGCCAATTTCCTGCTTGATGGCTTTGACATCGCACAAACAAAACTGCAATCTAAAGCTATTCAGGGAACTGTGTGGTCTTGAGTTTCTCAAAAAGCTTCCTTGGAAAAAAAACAGCAATGAAGTGCTACATCTTTTTCTAAGCTGAAGTGACCTGAAAGAAATATATATATATGTAAAAGAACAAAACCTTGATTTACAGTAACCTGCTGGGAATGTGTCTAATAAGTTTAATGATGAAAAAGCCTCATTGTATCACAAGATAAATTGTGGATCTTTTTACTTTAAAGTGATCTTATCAGCTGAAATTTTACCAGGAAATCTTCAAAATCTAACACATTAAAATCTGTACCCATGATCGTGTGGAACTGGGGTTTTCTGTGTGCTACTGTGTTTTTTTTTCATCGGACTGCCACTGTTTTTGCATCCACTGTGATCCTTTCAGAGCAAGCATGCACACACATTTCCAATGCAATTCAGATTTCCACAGAAATACTTATTATTGATTTGCTTCATGGTTGTGGCAATAAATACATATTTGTATTCCTATTTAAATGTTTGCTTGTTTAAACAATTTTTCATATTTATTACTGATAAATGACATTGTTTAAAGTGCTCAATGATGGAAAAAGCTGCTGTCAACTGGATTTCTACATTATAACCTGTTTCTGAAAGAAACGTAGCGTCAAAGAGTTTTGCTCTGCTGGGGGATGTGATGAGTGATTACTCTGGTGTGCTGCGATGTAATCAAAGCATTAGGGTTAAAAATGAAAGGATAGTAAGAATTTGTTGAGACTGGATGTAGTATGAAGAAAAAACAAAGAATTGTAAAAGGTAAATACAGATCATTTTACTTAATTCAGAAAGTATTCATAATTTTCTTTAAGGTTGTAAGATCATTTAATTTGACAAATTTACATAATGCTAGAATACATACCTAGAAATTGGCATGCGTTTTGCTGTTAATGTTTGGAGAAAATATGAATTCTTAATAGTTAACTGTTGCTGGCCAGTCAGTCAGTCAGTCATTTTCTGCTGCTTGTCCCAAGCGGGGTCGCGGGGGAGTGCTGGAGTCCATCCCAGCTCACACAGGGTGAAGGACGGGGGACACACCCTGGACAGGTCGCCAGCCCATCACAGGGAACTGCTGCTGGTACTACATGTAAACTAACAGTAGCTATCCATCCATCCATCCATACATCCATCCCTCCATAAACTCTAGAGAGTGCTAGTCGATCAGAGGACAAACACACTTAACCTTATTTAACATCTTCAGCCCAGCTGATATGTATGTCTTTGGAGTGTGGGAAGAAACCCAAGTGGACACTGGAAAAACATCAAACCTTCTTGCGATGAGGCGGAAGAGGGTACCTGGGGACGGTACCTTGCTCAGGGGTACCTCAGGGCAACCTACTGGTCTGGGATATATATACATATACATATATATACACAAACAAACAAATTCATTAGTCAATTATTCCTTTATTACATTGGTATTTGGTTTCATGCATCCAACAATAAGGCCATCCTGCATGTGCCTTATTCTATTTTTTTGCAATAAAAGATACAGAAAATTCTACATGTAAATCCACTTTACTGGGGCCCAGCATAGACCAGCCCATGTTGTGACTGCACTGGGAGTCGTTCCGAATGAGGAGGAGCCATTGTCTCTGAAAGCATCCCTGACATTAGAAAAAATTAAAGTTATTACTTATTTTAGTTAAACTTGTGAGAGCTGTGAAAGTAAGCAAACCTTGAGCAGTGTGAGCCACAAACACACACACACTCTTCCACTGTGTGTGAGAAGGTCATGCTCATGCGCAGCTGCAAACGTGAGAAACACATACATCGACTGGCGCAGCCAGAGCACACACTCCTAACAACAGCTAATTAACAGAGGAGTGGGGTGTGAAGACTGCCGGGTTGACAAAGTGTTAGCATCTCCTCAGCATGCTGCAAGCTCTGGCTCGCTGCTGTCACTGCAGCCTGTTTCCCAGTGCTTATTGACAACCTTTTGAAAGCGTGCCTCAGCTTAATGCTCGACTGAGCAGGCCCACTGTATTTACAGGCAGAGGGACCGTCATTAGAGTGGCAAGGTGACTGTGTAATGGCTCTGAAGCTTCTTGCTTGGACTGGCCAGAATAATGCCTGAATGACGAGCCCTATTCATGAAGTGTGTGACTCTGTATTTAATGAAACATGTCAGCAGCTCACCATCGCCATTTAAATGAATAATTTGAGTGTGTACCATGCTTTATTATTCACAAGAGGTGTCAGCCAGCTTCAACCGGCCCTAAAATGTGAAAATAAACCATTTAACAAGCAGGTTTGATGCTTTTTGCCACATATGGATGATGTGGAATGAACCGTGAATGGCAATTACTGAAACATTTTTTGCTACATCCTACCGTCTTTTATTTTGGGAAGAATGTTCCATGATATAGAGGTCTTTTAAGAATTATATACATAAACTATACATTTAAAAAAAAATGTTGCTCCAAACCATTCTATTTATTTGTTTATGTACTTTATGTTTTTTGCATTTTGGTAGTAAACATGTTAGACCTTCAGCCCAGCTTATAAAGCCCTAGCCAATGGGAAGGCTTGCTTGGCTGTATCTACCTAGATACCACACGAATACAGAACTCTTGGTTAGGAAATTTTCTGAAGAGCATTTAAAGATTTAAACTCGTTTGGCTCCAGACATTTTTAGAATGACATACATGTCACAACACATGCAAAGTTTAAACACAAGAAACGCAATGATTATATTTTTAAAAATGAACATTACCCACACTTTTTTGTAGTTTCCAGAGACATTAGCCCTGCTATGAAAAGATTATTCTAAAGACTGACTTTCAAGGAGCTCCTAGGCTTTCTAAGCTTTCTAAGCTTGACAGCTTAACTTGCTTGTTTGTGTGCATGCATGCTGTAAAGTTGCACATGTTGTTCTCATTGCGGTCTTTGGTGTAACAATTAAATAAGAGGGAAATAGCAAACAGCAGATCAGATTACTTTACCAGACATTTTCAATTTAGTGCTTCTTCGTCTTAAGTTTCCATAACAGAAGTGAAATAGAAACACCCACTGGTGTCGAGTGGCAACACGTGCTGGTGGAAACGCATGGCAAGAGCTAGAAGTTCACAGCTCTCACCCCTGAATAACACTGCATTTTTATTTGATTTTCTTGTGTAATGTTGAAAGGCTATCGTTTTTACTCTGGGCATTATTTGTTTAATGCAAGACTGTATCACATAATATACAAAGGGCATACAGCATATCCCTCTGTGCACACTTTATGACTCAGCTGCTCAGCACAGATATTTCAAAACTGTTAAACTGTAGCAGGAGGGAAAGAGTGTTTTCCACCTGCATGCACCAGCTTGATGGTACAGAATGACGTTTTTGAATCTAGCTTCTTTTGGGGGGGGCGGATGGTGCTGTAAGCATCAAATCACATTAAAGACAGCAGAGCAAAATTGTTAAGCGAGAGCCACGAACGGAGGCAGAATGGCAAAAGCGGCAATGCTCTCATTTTCTCTCATTTGCTCTTGTGTTTTATCAATATGACACAATGTTCCCAATTCATCAGGCTTCACAGCTTTCTCCTCCTTCATCCACGCCTGCGTTCGTCCACGTTTCACTGGCCCAAATGGCACAGAACAAATTCAATTTAAGTTTTCAAACTCTGAATAAAGCAATTTGAGTCGCACATCGCATGAAGATGAATGCACTTTGTTTGAAGGTGAAGCTCTGAGGAGAAACAAAGGGGAAATATATTTTCCATGGATTCCATGGGGCTTTCTAGCCATCTTTGTTGATTTTTTCGATCTTCAGAGACCACACCAATGATTCTCCTTGGTCTGTCGTTATGTATGCAACACGACATGTGCTAATAAAAGGCAGAAGCATGTAGATCTTTTTAAAAAGGAGCTAATTTAGCAATTTCTAAAAGGAGTAATGCAATAAAAGAATCACTTTTGTTTAGATAAAACCTTTCAAAAGATTGATTTATAAAGGACCCATATTCTAGATTTTTTGCACAATTTTTTCCTGATGTCCACTTACGATTCTATGTGGCTTTATGTACCAAAACCATAGTTATAATTCATAATTCATTATTATATTTATCTTAGAAAAGCTCCAACCTCTGTTGTCAGAATACTTAAATATGCGTAAATGCACTGGGTTTTGTGACATCACAAAATCCTCAAATACAAAATTGGCTGTTTGTCCTGTTTGATTTTCATAGATGGATCATATGGACTGGAGAGTGAAGGGTACATTGAGAAACTATAGTGGTTATTAAATATTAAAATTCAACTTATATTCCACTGAGAACCATTGAATGGAAGGCTAATGCTACTAATGAAAAACATTTCGGCCTCTGTTTTCCACGACTGGAGCACAGTCACTTACTACACACAATCATTTAGAGCAGCACTTTTTAATCCTGCTTTTCCCCACAGTGCTGCATGCTTTCAAGAACTGGTCTGCTTCCCAACCTGAACCCAAAGGGGCCTTAAAAACATTAGGTTTATTCATGTGA
This sequence comes from Hepsetus odoe, assembly GCA_017165825.1. Classification (NCBI taxonomy): domain Eukaryota; kingdom Metazoa; phylum Chordata; class Actinopteri; order Characiformes; family Hepsetidae; genus Hepsetus; species Hepsetus odoe. The sequence goes on from CM029389.1 coordinate 8,131,393, forward strand.
ATAACAGGGTCTGATTCTGGTTTCTTTCTGTAATTGGCCACTGTCACACAATCCTCAGCACTTTGTTCAATTGTGATGCCACTTAACTATAATTATCACAATAGATCTTTTATTTATTTATTTATGTAAGCCTTTATACATTTTGTGAATGTTTTCATAAAATGTTCGGGTGTCCTAGACATCTGTATCTCTTGTACTCATTGTACTTCTTTCATACTTGTAAAATGAGTCACATTTGTAACAGTTGTTGAATTTGAGGATTGGGTGAAAGTGTCCTTCAGTCCAAGGTGGGTGATGGGTTGGTGAAAAGACTAGCGTGGCTATGTACCTAATATGCAAATGAAGTGAAAGTGACTATTCTTGTCATTGCGAGGTCACAGCACAGCACACAGTGAACCACAACAAAATTGGACCTCTGCATTTAACCCATGCAAACACCGGGCAGCTATGAAAGCTGCCCGGGACGGTACCTTGCTGAAGGGTACCTCAGGGCAACCTACTGGTAAGGGGTTTGAACCCACAATCTACCAATCCTGTGGCCAACTGCCTAACCACTAGGCCACGGCAAGTTGCAGTGAAGGACACTTTGCCCATAATGTCTTTTATGTTTAATTTATATATATACCATATATATTACCAGTGGCACACAAAAGTCACTGCAGGTGTGGAGTTACCCTTAAGACAAAGCTATATTCTGCTTAATATTTTTCTAATTAGTCACCCTTTGCCTTTACATGACATTTTCTCAAGCAGCCTATGAGGAGCCACCTATAACGCTTTTCCCAAAGACCTGATATGCAGCGATGCTGTATGTTAATGCTACAATGTCAAAATTGGAGTGGTATTTCAAAATATATATTTTACATTAAAAATATAAATATATTAATCTGCATAAACATCTAACAAGGCTTAACAACGGTCTGTTTTCGTATGGTTTTAATCAATTGTGATGTCATAAACAACTGTTATGACAATTGCCACATGACTTTGAAAGCATCCATGTAGGTTTATGTCAGTTTTCATAATAAAGTTTGTGTATAAAATATATTCTTACAGTTGATGGCCTTCAATGAAGTGTTGAAATAAATTCACACACATGAAATTCATTCTCTTGTCTGAGTGGTCTTTAGCCTGATTTGTAGGGGTTACACTTATATGGGGTCCTGGGCTAATTTCCTCTATTATTGGTGCAATCCTGTGATTTTATTTTTATCAGTATCAGCAATCCTTGTGCTGTCTTCCTTCCCCCCTGTGAGAAAATTACAGGCTAAATTACCTACCATTTTTCACCCAATTCAGTGATGGTCTGACAATTTTAGCCCTGCTTCCCCTTGGTTCTGTCTTTGGAAATACAATATTCTATAACAAGTGCTTACATCAAATACTGTAATACAAGAAACGTCCTCCAGCTTTTCAAAAACAGAAGTCATTGTTTTTAATTTGTCCATCGTAGCTCTGTCAGTCTAATCAATGTGCTTGTTCTGCTGTCTGTAAATTTGTGCAATGTAGTAAGAAAAAATTGTATTGTGAATGACAGCCTCATTTAACCTAAACCACGGGAAAGTTGTTTTTTCTCTCATAAGGCACTGAAAACAGTCATCCATGCTTTTGTCACCTCTTGGATGTGGGCTATTGTAATTCCTTGTATATGAGGGGCAGCGTATATTCCTATATTCCTTGTATATGTAATTTTGTGTATATGCGGGGCAGCGGTGGCCTAGCGGTTAGGGCATTAACTGCATGATCGGAGGATTGGGGGTTCAAACCCCTTCCCAATAGGTTGCCCTGAGGTACCCTTGAGCAAGGTACCATCCCCATCACTGCTCCCCGGGCGCTTTCAATAGCTGCCTACTGCTGCACAGGTTTGAGTGTGCATGGGTTAAATGCAGAGGTCCAATTTCATTGTGGTTCGTGTGTGCTGTGCTGTGACCTCGCAATGACAATCACTTTCATGAGGTTGACCCATTCTGGACTGCCAATGGTTAAAAAAGCAGCTGCTAGTCTTTTAACAAGAAATAAATGAAGAGTTTACAATTATAGCATTCCTGATCTATAAATTCTGTCCCCAGATCACTTACATCATCCCCTCAGTCACCAATCATGCCCCAAAAAGTAAATGTGACTGTTTGTCCTGTTACAGCCCCCCAGGCTCTGGAATAGGCACCCACAGTAGGCCCTGTCCAATCACTGACAAATTCAAATCAGATCTTTTTGTTTCAACATAAGTGTGCCCTGTCAATATAGCGTCCCAAGTTCCATGGCTGTTTGTTTCTTAGATAACTTTCTTAATATTTATTTCATCCATCCATCCATCCATCCATCCATTTTCTGCCGCTTGTCCCAAACGGGGTCGCGGGGGAGTGCTGGTGTCCAACCCAGCGCACACAGGGCGAGGACGGGGGACACACCCTGGACAGGTCGCCAGCCCATCGCAGGGAGGAGCGGGACGGGGACGGCACCTTGCTCAAGGGTACCTCAGGGCAACCTATTGGGAGGGGGTACAAACCCCCAATCCTCTGGCCAACACCCTAACCACTAGGCCACCACTGCCCCTATTTATTTCATTATTTCTTTTATTACTCAATATATACAATATAATATATGACAAATTTAGGTAATATCCCTTTAACTCATCTATTTTTTTTCTTTCTGGTATGTCTTTACTAAATATGCTTGTGTTCTTATTCTTTTTTTGTGTGTCTGCTTTTTCTCATAGTGCTCATCACTTTTATTCATGTATACATGTCCGGCGAACAACGCAAGCCAAATGTGAACAATGTGCAAAATAAATAAAAATGACTTCACTTGACTCCATGATTTTCTGGGCAGATGATGCCTTGATTGCTCTCGCCATGTGTTGTATTTGGATATGAAATATATCCCAAATATATCCCTTTCAAATATATATGAGTACTTCAATCATCCACAGTCTGGGTAGTAGATTCTATATGAGTATTAGAAGGGGAGAAAGAATATACAGTCAGTCTGGAAAACAAGATCATGTAGGCAGTTTAAAGAGGCGACTGCAATGGAAGTTATGAAACATTCACAAATACACAATATCACCAACTTTTCATTTACTGCAAATCATAATCATAATCATGCATGTAATGCAAAAGTCCATGTTTGTATGAATACTACCCCCTGAAAACCTACTTATTCTGGTAATTTCATTGTAGTTTGGATGCAAGAGTTACCTACGAGGAAATGTGTAGAAGTATATTACAGATGCAGTTAGTAAATCCAGCCTGAGTAGGGCTTTAGAAGAGCCCAAATCTCCCCAAAAATACAAATTCACTAATATGTGTCCTTTTTCACTGCCAGTGTACATTAGTACATACATTAATCTACAGAGGAAAATGTATTTTTTTAATGCATATTCATTTTGTTTTCATTTAACACATGTGTGAAAATAAGACCAGTATTTAAGGGCATGGAAAACATTATAAAAGAAGTTAAACTGCTTGACCATAACACCCAGAAAATCAGAAGTCTGTGAGCTACTGGTAGATTAACAGCTCAATATCCATCACACAGGCATTTGCTGGTTGAGATCACACGCATTCAGCGGTGCGTAATAAACTCCAGAAGAAGAACTTCTGCTAATCGTCAGTGCAGAAGCAAATAAGAACCTCACGGTTGGACTGAGCTGTTTATATGCAGAAGAGAATGTACTCCTAGAAAACTTTGATTAGAGTCCTTTAAAGTTATAGCCTTTCTTTTTTTTTCAACAGCATGTAAAATAAAAAAATGAAAAAAGAGCTCCAGTTTATGTCAAATTTTATTATAAATCGCTCAGTAAAAATGAGAATCGTCAGGTGAGCATTCCCTGACATACACAACACACATATTTACCATGCTGATTAAGGGAATATGGTCTTTGTGTAACCTCATATTTGTACTCCAGTTGATCAGGAAGATCATGGATTATAACTTGAAAGTTTTGACACACTCCAGACAACTTTAAAATAAACATTTTAGATGGGAAACATGCTTCAGTTACATTGTGTTCACAGCCATTTCCAAGCACATGCCACATAATTGTTGAAAATAAGTTTTTTCTGGCAAGAACATTTTCTGGCTCATTTTCATAAAATGTTCTTCTTCTTTCAGTATGAGATCCATCAGTTTCTCCGTCAAAGTTTATAACTCTTTCGCATTGATTCTCCTCACAGCTCTTTATATCTGCCTGTTGTGAGGAATGTCTGATAAGGAATGTTTTGAATGAAGCACAACATACTTCAGTCTTAAAAGCCCAGCAGCAAACGCAGCCTGCCTAATTCCAGTGGTTAAAGAGTGATCATGTGCAAATGAGTTGACTAACAGTTCAGTGACTGATAATTAACACTGTCAGAAGCAAAACAATCTGATGTGTATTTTTTTTAGGAATGACTGAAGGAAGAAGAAAAGTCAAGAATGAAGCAACAGCTAAACAAATCCATTCTAATCTTGAGGAAGTGCAGCGACCCCCTGCCCTGACTTCAGAGCATCTCATGCAGAAGAGGCGAAAGGAAAACAACAGCTGTGCACGCACTCGTCCACGGCCTTGGGCTTGAGCTACTTTCAGAAAAGCGTATTAGTGCTAATAAAGTTCAACGAATGTTCATTCCGCATCAATTTAATATGCACATCCTTTCAGCGTGTTAACAAGCGAGAACTATGCAGGCATGAATAATTGAGCGCGTATACACACAGCACAGCTCAGATCATTAATCAACAGCTTCATGACAAGTAGAATTAAAAAAGGAGAGTTTCATCTGCATATTTAAGATTTTTAAACGCCCATCACTGGAACAGGCAACTTTTAAATCACAGACTTCCATAACTACTAGGATATTCTGATCTGATGGAAAAGATCAATCAAGGCCTTTTTAATAGATCACTATCAGTTAGATTATGCCCAAGCTAATTTTAAAGTTGTCTAGGTTACTTTGACACAGGTGTAAATATTAAAGCCTTGAGAGATCAGAGAGGGAGCACTAATGAAGCTGCAACTCCAGATAAAAAGGTGCATTCACACTGGACTGCAACCTCCTACAGCAGAAATCAAGCACATATGAATGATCATGATTTAGAGTAGAGTAGAGTAGAGTAGAGTAGAGTAGAGTAGAGTAATCTTTTATTATCCCACGAATGGGAGATTTGGGCGTTACAGGGCTACAGAAAAGGAATAGAAAAATATATATATAAAAAAAATATAGAGAGTACAGGAAAAAGTAGCTATAAATAATAAATAATAAATTATCTATCTATCTATCTATCTATCTATCTATCTATCTATCTATATATATATATATATATATATATATATATACATACACATATCTACAAGGAGAATTAGGTGACCATATATACAGTACTGTCACGGTCTGTCGTGCCCGTGGTTCCGATCGGGCACGACAGATGGCGCTCTGCCCTGACTGAGCACACCTGGGCTTGTTAGATACAGGTGTGCTTCATAGGGGCTGCTATTTAAGCCCCGGTGTGTCAGGACAGAGCGCGGTTCATTATCGAGGCTACGCCTCACAGTTAATGGTGGCACTTTTGGTTTATATTGTTCCTTTATGTTAATAAAGTTACGTTTCGGAACCACTGGCTCTGCATTGGCGTCCTCCCTACACCCCGCCATCGTTACAAGTACACAGTAATAATACACGGTAATAAATAAGTTTTAAAAAACAAGTAGCAAAATATATGTGTAATAATAATAAATGTAATAATAATAATAATATACATTAATATACATTAATAATATATAATATAATATAATATAATTAAAAAAGCAATGTAATGTTATGATGATGAGTTGTGGAGTCTTATTGCTGCAGGTAGGAATGACCTGCGGTAGCGTTCTTTCTTACACTGTGAAGGGACACCAATGGGTGCTGACTTTATAGTCATATAATTGAACAAAAGTTTTATAACTTTGTATTTAAAAAACAAGAAAAAACATGATTGATTAATAAGCACAAATAATTATATTTTTTTATGAAACTGTGGGGGAAAAATATTTGGATACCACAGGAACTTTTTTACAGAACTGCAAATAAGATTGACGTCTCATTATTTGAATCTATCATACTGTAATCTTTAGTTTTATATCACTATTGCGTGGGTGCCTTGAGGGCAGCTAGGATAGCGATGATGTAAATAATCCTATATCCTCACTGTGATAACACTTAATTGTAGGACGGTGTTCAAAAAGCTACTTAACACCTAAACAAACCTCATATGACTACTTCTTCATCGCCTCCTTTCGGCTGCTCTCATTCGCCACAGCCAGTCAACCATCTCAAGCCCTTCTGTTACTCTGCAACTTCCTCCTTCCTCCTGCATGTTCTCTCTGAAAACATCTATAAACCTCCTCTTTGTTCTACCTCTTTTCCTCTTGCCTGGCAGCTTCATCCTCGGCATCTTTCTGCTCAGTATACTCCTCGCCTCTTCTCTGGACATGTCCAAACCAACAAAACCTTGCTTCTCTAACTTTGTGTGCAACCTTGTAATGGCAAATGAGATTGACCTATTTCTTCTGTCAAGTGTCGCTCATAAAGCTTCTTTAATCAGTTTCACTCCAGGAAGTGTTCATGATTGCATGAACTTTAAATCCTTTAAAATGTCTAAATAGTTGTTTTTTTTTTCCCATTTAAAACCCTAGATGTAAATGCCATTTAGCTTCACCTACTGGTCTGGGATTCAAACCCACAACCTTCTGAGCCTGCTGCCAACTCCCCAAGCACTAGGCCACCACTCTATTTTAAATGAAAAAATAAGGTATAAAAAATGTATTCTGGTATAGGTTTATGATTACCCAGCAAAATGAAATAATCTGTAATCTGTAATATAACTGAAAGTGTTACTATGTTAAGGTAACACAGTCTAATTGTTCTACATTACTTTTGGATCTTTTTAAAGTCTTTTGATTGAACAAAGTTAAAAAACAGATTTCAACTACATGCCTTTGATCAATGCAAACAAGAAAGCAAACTGTTTTAAGAAAACAAAAATCTGGATAACCACTAAATGAGTCAGCACTGGATGCAACACCAAATTTTTACTGCCCTGTTCACACCAGTAAAAAATAACAAGGTGTGTTCAAGTGACAAAGATGTCTATTGCACCTCACAATAAAAGCCAGAGAGTGGCTTTCAGCAGGCTACTTTACTTTTGAAAAGCGAATAAAGAGGGGACAGCTCCACTCCCTCTTTCAAAGACTAAAACCTGGACTCAGATTGAATGCATTGAGTCCAGTTTGAGTTGTTTTCATTGGTGGAAGCTTACTGCTAGGCTTGGTTGTTGTTTTGTTAACAGAGAGTTAAGGTTCCCCAGCAAAAGTTTGTAGAAATTAAACAGTGGTTGAGAAAAATAAGTGAAAAATCATGTTTGATGTTCACCCCCCCCACACACACACCTACATAACACACACATACCTTCTTACCCACACACACACACATGCACATAAAATTCTGTGTCAGATGGTTCACCCTTGTTAAGCCTGACTGGTGCATCTGACCACTCCTCATCAGTTGAGACAGTTAGGAGGAGATCAAGATTCTGCCCTGGGGAAGCTACACCATGGAGGTCAAAAGGTCAGACACAAGCTCAGAGATGGGAAGGATAAAACCATCTATGAATACAGGATACCGCTTCCATTACGGGCTGTTGATGTGAAGGCTATAATATGTCAAGACAATACCGTGGGCTTCACTGCTTTGGCCATGGTGCCTTTGTCTAGAATTGAAGATGCTGAATAAAACATGGAGGATACAGCAAGGTCACCAAGACCTAGAGTTTGCAGCATGCAAACATCAAGCCCAGCGTCCTTGAAAACAGTCATTATTAGAAGGGTGCATAGGATCCTTCAATAGAGGTTGTTTAATTAAAATTTCGCATGCACAGTTATTGTTATGCTAACCTATGTTTTCCATTTGTTGTAGCATTTTAGTGTATTTTGATTCAACCCTTTGTCAAACAGATGAAATCAAAAGGAAGTTGCTTCAGTGGTAGTCTGTTGGTTCCTAGTTTAAGAGAGTCACCGACTATTTTTGTAATAAAGGTAACTGTGCCAAAACTATTCTCCATTGTAAATATGCATGTTCTGCACATCCAAGAGTTACATTTGAAAACAGCTATTCCTTTGATGTCCTCTCATTCAGACTCAGTAGTTTCTGCTTCTATGCAGAGAAGGAGGCTTCAAGGTACACACTGGAAGGAGGTCAGGAGGTATTTGGATGGATTTCACATGAAAAGAACATATTAAAAGGAAATTATCATGTTGCTGGGTGGTGTTGATTCCTAAAATTCCAGGACAAATTTTAGGACAGTAAAATAAAATTTGTCAGTTATAATTTGAACTAAGTAACATTCTTTGTTATCCCCAGGCCTCAGAGAAAAAACACATGGAATCAATCACCAATTGTAGAAATTAGAAATTTCATAAAGCCTTATCATTTTATACAAAGGCAAAAATTTCCAGCTGAACAGATGAAAAATAACTGAGTGTAGCTAAAACGATAAAATGTGTTTAACCTAGAAAGAACTGAAAACTATAGATTTGACCATTTTTATATCATAAGAAAGTTTCAGCCGTACAGCTGAGACTGCATCTGTTGCTAGCATGATGAGACTGATAGACAATATTGACTGTGAGAGGATTTTCCCACAAAATATACGAAGAACGCAGCATTGTGGTCGTTATTATGTTTACATATTACATTATTTAATAATACATTCTGTACATAGCATGTAGAATAGTTTGGCAAAAAAAATGAATTAAATAGATTTAAAAATTGCACAATCGTCCACTTTCTTCAGATGTGCTGTAAACATCCCATACATGCTTGGTGTTGATTCTGTAGTCAAAACAACTGCTGCAAGGATACGACTAGCTTAGAGTTTAATAGTCACCCAAACAGCTCAAGTCTTTTCTTTAAAAATATGCCAAAATATTTTCTAGTCACCTCAAACCATGTAAAGCTCTCCCCTTAAAGTTGCACTCTGTGTGGGCACCAGCTGTGGTGTAGTCTGAAATGCCTGTACTTGTGAAGTTGTGCTCATATTTGATACTAGGACTAGTCTGTACCACCTAATGGCGGTCCGGATGTGGTGCGAGCATGGGTTTCTGTGATGTATTTTCATTGAAACGATTTGGGCTATTTGACTGATCACAGCATGAAGTGATGGGAAAGAATGGTGGGAGCTAAGTTAAGAAAAGTGGTGATGATTAGTGAGTAGCAGTCTGGTTTCATACTGAGAAACTGCACTACAGATGCAATGTTTGCTCTGAGGGTTGATGGAGAACTAGAGAGAAGGTCAGAAGGAGCAGCATTGTACCTTTATGGATGGATGCTCCACTGTGTCGACCCCTAATGGGAGCAGTCAAAAGCAGAAGGAGAAGAAGAAGATGAAATTTGACCCCACAGCTGCAGTTCTAAACTTAAAACAGACTTTGGAAACCCAACATGTCTTGGTATATTAAAAGGAACTGGAAAGAAATCTGTGAATTTCCCAATTTGCTAAATATTTATTTCTTATCACAGGAATATAAAAAGAAAAAAAGCTGCTATGGTAGTCACATGACTAAGGCATGACACAATTCACAGCACTGGTTCTTGCGTGTGGGCCACCAAATTTTCTGCTATGCCACTCTGCACATCAACACGTATGAGGCTGATGGAAGCTCGTTAGCTGAGAGCTAAGTCTGAGCACGCCCCTTATGGAAAGAGTCGGTACGCGAGCTTCTTGATCACACAGAATTAAAGAGAAAAAAACATCAAAAGATCAGGCTTGATTCTGACTGTTCATGCCATCAGTTTGAATGTCAGGATGTGGTCGGAATATCCTACCTACCTTTACCCGTACCTGCGACAGAGCTAAGAACAAAGCAGAGTCCGGGGAAAAGCAATTGGCACAAATCAAACGCCAGAGACTGGAGAAGTGCAGCCGACTTTAATAAGCCTTGGGACAGCCAGGTGTGCCGCTATCCAACTGAGAGCAAGAAATCAAAGGGAGGCGCGGGTCAGCCGAGAAACACATAGCTACCTGGAAAGCTCTATATATGCTGAAACACACAGGGTGGGTGTATACTCAGTATTTATGCAGTCACAGGAATTTAAATGATGGCAACTGTAACCATGATGATTTTTAACAGTTAAATTAAAGTGCTCAGTTATTTATTATAATCCAAACATTTCTTAATCAGAGCTGCCAGTGGTGGAAAGGTAGAGAAATACTGTGGACAGGTTGCCAGTCCAACACAAACAATCACAAACACGCTCACACACAGTCACACAGCATCTGCAATTGACCAATTCAAGTACATGTCTTTTGATTGTGGGGAAAAGAGCATCTAAGACAAACCCATGCAAAAGGAGCCTGTGTTTTCCTTTACTGTGTTTGGGGTGGAGGAGGATGGTAGTCTTTAGATGGTGGGAGAATGTCGGAGAACATGCAAACTCTCCACAGAAAGGATCCAGGCTGCTCCAGCTGAAAACTGAATCCACCTGCACCACCGTGCTGCCTCATTATCAGCTAAGGAACAAAAGAGTGTTCCAGACAACAGTGTTAGATGGGCCATCTTGACTCAAGTGTTGGCTCAAGTTGATCTACACAATCCCAACTTTGAAGCCTAAACCAAGTAAAATATTTGGATTTTACTTTTTGGTGCCAAATACCTGAAGCACAACATCTTGTGGAGTCCATGCCTAGAACGATCAGAGCTGTTTGGCAGCTGAAGTGGTGCTTACACAACATTAGACCAGTGAATTTAGGGTTAAAGCTGATTACTGAAAGTGAAAACCCTCGTCATTGTGAGGTCAAAGCACAGCAGACAACGAACCACAACGAAATTGGACTGCATTTAACCCATGCACACTCAAACACCATGCAGCAGTGGGCAGCTATTGAAAGCACCCGGGGAGCAGTGATGGGGACGGCACCTTGCTCAAGGGTACCTCAGGGCAACCTATTGGGAAGGGGTTCAAACCCCCGAGCCTCCGATCATGTGGCCAACGCCCTAACCACTAGGCCACCGTTGCCCCAAACCTCTGCATTTAACCCATACACACACGTGCAGCAGTGGGCAGCTATTGAAAGCGCCCGGGGCACAGTGATGGGGACGGTACCTTGCTCAAGGGTACCTCAGGGCAACCTACTGGGGTAATGTTAAACTAAACAGATTTTGCTACTCCACAAATAAGAGATGAAACCTTTCTTTGCTTAGTCCAATAATGGGTTTGTTCTTAGTAATCGATGTGTAATTGGTCAAGTTCTGCAGAACTCCATTCACACCAAAGAGAACCTGCAGATTTTTCCCATAATTGGCTACACAGCAACATAGCAACATGTAATATAGCAAAATGTGGAAAAAGTGAAGCGCTGTGAATACTTTGCATTGTATGACTGTGTTTCCAATTTAAAATGCTACTTATTAAGTTTTTTATTTTATATTTTATAGCATTATATTCATTATATTTTAATCTTTGAAATCCATTCTTATCAATTGCAACCAAGATTCTAGCAATTTAGCAGCACTGGTTGCTTTTAAAGGGCTCATTAAAGGGCTCACTTTTTTTAACTGGCCTATATTTTCTTTAATTGGATATACTGCCCTCACAAGAGTAGGCTGACCAAGCAAATTAAAAATCCTAAATAAGAGCAGAATGTACAAGCTTTCAATCCCGAGTCCTCTTAAATCTACTACGATGTCAAGTCACATCATGGCAAAAGTTTGATGCTAATGAACTTTTTTTAGTGATGAAATTTCAACGACTTTATTAATACTGAGCATATAATTTGGGCCATTGTGTAATTAGAGCATAAAAAATGAGAATGTGAACAAGGAACATATTTCATAATAACCCTGTAGGAATGCTATTTTATTTAGTATTCTGTTCTATATTTCGTGCAGAGCGCGGAGAAACAACCTCAGAACCATTGCAGGACAGACAATCAGACACTCAGACACACACACACACACACACACACACTGTTACACCTAAGGGGGGATTTAGCATCTCCAGTATCTCTGCTGTGCATGTCCTTGTGCTATGGGGTGAAACTGCAGCAACCAGAGGAAACCCTTTGCATTCACTGGGAGAACAAGCATGCACACGAAGACAAAATACAGTGCATCCCAGGACCTTCTTGCTGAGAGATGACAGCGCCCGAGATGTAACACTAATTAATGCAAATTAAGGGAACATACATAAAAATACTCCCCCATCATCTGGCTGCAGCTTGCTGCAGTCTCATCCGAATAAAACTAAAGGTTTAAAGCAGATAATGGACTAATGGAGGTTGGCTGTATCTCCCACTTGTGATACGAATGTGATACAAATGTGTTAATTCAATCAGTTGTACTGCCTTGCAACTTCTTTATGCAAGAAGTGCCACCAGCATCACACATTGCAACTGTGTGTCTCTCCCCACTTTCCTCCCTGAGTTGCTAGTTCACACTTTTCAAAAGAAAGCTAAAGTGAAAATAAACTGATGAGTTAGAGTTTTACCTTTAAAAGCAGTGTGTTTTGTAATGGTAGAAATGGAGCTTTTCCTGAAAAAAGGAAAAAAAAACTCTTCACACACAGAAGAGGAAACACCAGCATGTACACCTCTAGTGCCTACCAGCCAGCTAAAAGCAGAGGCAAATTAAAAGATTAAATTAACACAATCTCCCTCTAAAGTGTATTTGATTTGCAGGAACATAAAAGCCATGGATGTTCCTTTAGTTTAGCCCTGAAGCTACCGGAAAAGTATTAAAACCAACCACTTTTTGGATAAGCGATTAAGCTACATAAAGCATGAGGCCCTATCTATTTTGATCAACAGCAGAACTTCACAGTTTCAGAAAACTGTTTCTTACTAAAGGCAGAAAAAATATAAAATATTTGCTATTACAATATTATTAAAATGTTAATAAAGTGGAACACAGTGTGTGTGGGGGGGTGGGGGGGGGGGTTACAGGCATATACATTGTCAACAAACTGACCCTTTAATAAGGACTAAGAACAAATGAAAAGAGTTCATTTTATTCATTAATTAATCAATTAATTCATTAATTAATTTCTTTATTTGCCACAGATTATTTTGATCTGATTCAATTGCCTTGAGTCAATCTTATTATTTGGTATGTCCACTCTATCATCTGCTTAGTGTTGACATGAGGACAGCATCAGGCCAATGTCTTGTTTAATTGGTCAACTTTTCTCCACTGCATGCATGATGAGACCATGTTTCCTGAAAGAGAAATGGTAAAGCTGGAGTTATTAATGAGAATGTGATAATTGTCATACTGAGAAAGGCCCCCAAGGGCCCTTACTGACTCAACTAATTGGTCTCAGTGCCCTGGTTGGACTCGCCACACCTCACGCTCTCATACTCTTTCCCACCTTGCAGAACTCACCAGAGACACTCTGCAAGTAAATGCTAGCCAAGAAATCTCCAGCGTAAAATGGTGTTCAGTCTTGTTTTTGCTTTGAGCTCTGTCTTCTTCTTGAAGATTTCCAAGCCTGATATCGGTTCCAGTCTCTATGACAATTTAAAACAACAATCCCAACAAAATAAGAGCTACTAATGAGGGTGCACTCCATCAAAAAATATTTCCTTATGTTGTTTTAGACAAAAGCACATTTAATGTTTGTTTTTAAGACTTTTTTGCGCAGTGTAACTGAGTAAGCTGAGGGTGATAGAAGAAAAACTGGAGGAAGAACCCTTGGGAAGAACCAAAACTCAAAAGGGGCACCCATCCTCCTCTGGTCAAAATTTGTGCCATGGATGAAAGGATAGGTATCCATACAATTGGTCTATAATTTAAATAAATTTATATTTAGAATATTTAATGATATTCTAAAAGATGGACCCATGGAGGTATAAGGTTAGAACTTCATTTTCCATGTTGACTAGAAAATCTAATGCAGTACCATGTACAGTACTGTGCAAAAGTTTTAGGCAGGTGTGGAAAAATGCTGTAAACAAAGAATGCATTCAAAAATGGAAGTGCTAATCATTTATTTTCATCAATCAACAAAATGCAGTGAATGAAGAAAAGAGAAATCTAAATCAAATCAATATTTGGTGTGACCACCCTTTGCTTTCAAAACAGCATCAATTCTTCTAGGTACACTTGCACACAGTTTTTGAAGGAACTCAGCTGGTAGGTTGTTCCAAACATCTTGGAGAACTAAGCACAGATCTTCTGTGGATGTAGCTTCCTCACATCCTTTTGTCTCTTCATGTAATCCAGACACACTGGATGATGTTGAGATCAGGGATCTGTGGGGGCCAGAAGAACTGATGCTGGTTTGCAGGCAAAAGGTAGTAACACCAAATATTGATCTGATTTAGATTTTTCTTTTGTTCGCTCACTTTACATTTTGTAAATTGATAAAAATAAACAATCATTATTTATATTTCTGAAAGCATCCTTTGTTTAAAGCATTTTTTCCACACCTGCCTAAAACTTTTGCACAGCACTGTAGCATCTGGGAAAGGCCTGATTAAAGCAAGACAATATGAAGAAGTAGGAACAGAAGATCCTGAGGTCGTCTCATAGGAGCAAGGACCTGCTCCTGTTCAGACTCCTGCAGTAGAACCTCTCTATTCACCTCCCTGTGCAAATGGTTGATGGCTTTTGATGTCTCAGTCTGTGGAAAGTTGCCAGAAATATAGACACAGTTCAACAGGAAACAGGGGAAGCACTTCTTCCAACAACAGGAGACCTGGAAGCACTTCTTCCAACATCATAAGGCATTCAGTTAAATAAAAACATTTAACAAGTTCTCTCTACAATTTCATGCCCAGCAAAAGACTGGTGATCCGTCGAGGGTGTTCCTCAGTCCCTCACCCAGCATGTTCTGGGATGGCTCCAGCACCATCCGCATCCTTACTGAGGATAAGTGTAATTTCAAACTTAAAAGAGCTTAATACTTGGACTAAATCAAGCAAATGCTGAAAGACCATTTTGGTGGCAATAGCACTGTAACCACTGTTGCAAACTATGATGTGAGTATATAATGATTTAAGGATGCAGCTGGATGCTAAAAATAATGAGTCAATAATGAGTCCATGGGTCAATCTTTTAATTAAAGGTAGGTTTAATTTATCCTTCCAAAAGATCCATGATATGCATATCTGAAGAACCTGACTGATTAACAAAATTTGGGGCAAAAGAAAGAAAAGAACACTATGTAAATTTTTTTTCAATCCATTCATTCATTCATTTTCTGCCGCTTGTCCCAAGCGGGGTTGCGGGGGTGGGGTGGGGGGGGTGCTGGAGTCCATAGTCCATCCCAGCTCACACAGGGCTAAAGATGGGGGACACACTGTGGACAGGTCGCCAGCCCATTGCAGGGAGGAGCATGACGGGGACGGCACCTTGCTCAAGGGTACCTCAGGGCAACCTATTGGGAAGGGGTTCGAACCCCCGATCATAGGGTCAACGCCCTAACCACTAGGCCACCACTGCCCCTCAATCCATTCATCTGGATTTAAAAAAAAAAATCTTGTTTATTTTCATTGTTATTCTGAAGCATCTCAATTGTGTCAAAATACAGAACTAACTGTGAAGCCAGTGCTTTTTCATTGCCATATTATATTTGAAATTAAACTCCTACCCTGATTTTAATTCACATCCCTATTGTGCACAATTGGAGCAGCAGCTGATCAGAAGCAAAACACTTCCTTGACACTACAATAAAACATTAAACCCAGAGACACTGAGGGCTGTGTACCATCCCTCAGTCTCTGTCTGTGTCTCTGATAAAGCTGTCACCTGTGGACAGGCAGATACAGATAGAGGAGATGGAGAGCGATAGGCTGGCTGTGTGGTGGTGCAGATGGTGGGGAATGACTAAGCAGGTATGGGAGATGGGAGTGTGTGCAGGGGATTATATGGGATCCGCTCACACCGCTGGTCCCTCGACCACTGCTGACTTCAACCCTCTGTTCTCACTGTCTTCATTTTCTAGCTAGATAATGTTTATTTTCTCTGGGTTCAAGTTTTTCATCAGTAACTATGATTTGGCATTTCATTTTTTCTGAAGACATGAGTGAGATAAGCTGGTTTGTCTCCTTAAGCTGGGTACTATAGTAATGTGCTTACCATTTTCCTCATGGTAGACAATCCAAAAATGATTTACAATGTGATAAAATCACACCATTAGACATCAGTTTGAATCAGCAATGCTTGTGGAATCTTTGCCCCCAGCAATTGAGCCCCAAAAGAGTATCAAAATAATCCACCTTCATTTGTTATATGCTCATTTTAATTACAATAATTAATTAACGAATTACTGCAACTGCAAACATACACTCACGTGCACTTTTCCTGCCTGTCCAGGGGATTGAACTGGAACCCCTTCATTTGCTAGTCCTCTTCTCTAACCAATAGGCCACTGTTGTCCCAAAAAATGAATTCTTGTGTATAACATTACATATGGTTATCCTTGGATTTAAAGCATCGATAAGGTTTTACTAAACTGGCTAAATAAATTGATGAAAGAGCCTAAACTGGCTTAAGACATAAGGCTTATTTATTCTGACTATGGATTTAACCACTTGGTTGCAACCCCATCCCACCCCACCTGATTCTTCCATTCTTATTACCTATTAAAAGATTTACCATTGAGAGCATCCTCAGCAGCTGCCCAACTGCCCAGTTTGAGAACTGCAGTGCTTCAGTATGCAAGGCCCTACAACGGGTGGAGAGGACAGCTGAAAAGATCATTTGGGTCTCTCCCCTCTCTAAGGGACACTACGCCACACGCCGCATCCGCAAAGCCGCAAGCGTTGTGGACGACCCCACTCACCCCTTCCACACTCTCTTCTTACTCCTGCCGTCTAAAAAAAAGATTCCATACTATATGAGCTTTCTCTGAAAGAACCGGGAAGAGTTTATTCCCCCAGGCCTCCAGACTTCTCATTCAAAACCATACTTCCTATACAAAAACAACACACCCATGCAAAAAACACTCAACTACACCTCAACTCAACTACACCATTTATAAAAGATACAGATTCATAACACATCCTTTATGACAGATACTGTGTCACGTCCTGTGGCTTCATTTATGGGAAGTTATTGTATTAAATAAATAAATAAATAAATAAAATACTACTAATAATAAAATTACTGCTTCCCATACTTAATTTTTCATATTTGCAGAGCTCTTAAAATCAGACACAATACTGTTTCCTCAATACTGTGCCTTTGTCCACTGGCCTGTATGTGTCCTGTTTCTATTAAAATGTAAATGTATTAAAAAGTAACACAGATAGTATGCATATTTATTTATATCTATAATGTAACTACCAATGACAGTGAGCTTTAATTGCCTATATTCTACTGCTTAGTGAATACAGACAATAATTCTGCCGAACAGTGAAAGCATTTACCCCATTTGATCTCTAATAATAACTCAGTGATCACACGTTTGTTTCTATTCGACCGTTATTATCACTTCTGTTGTCACTCTGAAAGTCAGGTGAGTAAAGAACAAAATATAGTTTCCGTGGAACCAGGGTGCTACATGTAGCATGACAGCAGGAGGCAAGGATGAGACGATACTGCAAATGACAGTTAAGGCCTAGTGGTTAGGGAGTTGGCCCCCAGATCGGGAGATTGTGGGTTTGAGTCGCTTACCAGTAGGTTGCCCTGAGGTACCCTTGAGGAAGGTACCTTCCCCATCACTGTTCCTCTGTTGCTCCACGTGTGTGAGTGAATGGGTAAAATGCAGGGGTGTAATTTCGTTGTTTCACAATGACAAGAATAGTCACTTTCACTTAATCATTTACAGAAAGCTATAAAATTGGGAACTGCGGCAGCGGTGCCTTAGTGGATGGGACTAGGTCCCATAAACAGAAGGCTGTAGGTTTGAATCCCAGACCAGACATTGAGCAAGGTACCATCCCCATTACTGCTCCCTGGGTTCCGGCTATGCCTGCCCACTGCTGCACGGTGTGTGTATGAGTTGTTCACTGAGTTCTGTGCTGTGTTTCAAAATGAATAAACATTTGTAGTGGTCTGCTGCAAGTATATGTTACAAAACAGTCAAACACAGCATAAAAAAAATATTTTACAGTTTATCACTATAAAAAAAAAAAGTATTCATTTAAAATAAACGAATCCATGCAAAGTAAAATAGTGATTTGGCACAAAATCAATGCTTGAAAGAATTTTTACCCTCAAAAACATGAAATGAACGCTGATCTCTAGCTTTTACTGACACAATCTCATATGACTTCCTACTTCTTATGGAAACTACAAAGGAACTTAAATACTGGCTGCACCCAAACAGTCTGTAGTTTGTTTAATGAACAGCCATATGTGCACAATTTCATGCTGGACAAAAATGTAATATTTAGGTGCAGAGGCCAGATTTGGACATCTCACAGCACAATTAATGAAGGGGGAGGGAACTGGGTGCCATGCCACCAACTGACTGGCCCACATTGTTGAAATTTGCATCAACAATGGGCCAAAAGTGACTGATGCTATTTGAAAGAATATAAGGCATATATGACTGGCTACATTAGCAAGTGTGTAGATTATGTGACTTTATTCAAGACTATCACTGCTGACAGAAGCTGTGGATGAGATGCAGAGATGTGCACCCTGCTATAAACCCAGAATGCTGCCATGATGTTCGATGACAAGGCAATTCTCAGCAAAGCTAGAGCCAGCCTGTCCCAGATTATCAGAATGATGAAGCTTGGATATTCACAGAGAATCCTCAGGCACTTTTTAGACACTTTTGACAAATAGCATTAGTGGCAGGGCAATCAGGCCATTGCTGACTACATAGTGACATCGCAGAGCTGTGATGGTGCCTCACTTCCAGATGCACTGAATGCTTTCTATTAGTGGTTTGAAGCTAAAAACAAGCCAGCAATGAGTACCAAACTTCTTCCCACCAACCAAGATTTCTTTCCAGACAACATGCTGTCTGGTGGTCAGTGGACATGCTGACTAGCTTGCAGATGTCCTAACAGACATTTTCAATATTTTGCTAAGCAAGGCAGCTGTCCTATTGTGCTTCATAATTACTGCCATCCCTGTGCCAAAGAAATGATTTGTTTTGCCTTTATGACTATAGACCTGTATAAATTTTACCTCCAAATAATAAAATGTTTCTATTTGAGTATTTCTATTCATGTTTTTTTAATAAGTAAATGTTTATTTCTAGGTTCAGTTCAGAATATTATCAAAGATGGAAATGTATTAAAAATGTCTCATAAGTCTCATTGCATTGCAAAATCCCAATTTACCATCTCCACTCCTCCTGCATGTGGAAAACTACTTGCATGAGGAGATCCATGCAGAGACTGGGAGAGCATTTAAACCTTTCGTGTTCAATACATGGTTTGGAAATGGTCTAAAATTAGGAGTTCTGTTTAAGTCAGTGGTGCTTTTTTAGTCTTGGTTTGTGGCAGCAGCTCATGCAGGTGATTCAATATAATGCAAATGATTTGGAGTTCAGGTAGGAAAAAGTCTGATAACGGTTGATTTGATCTAGAAGACCAACTCAGACAGTGGACTGTCTGGTCTGGAGTTCAGGAAACCCTCTCAGTAATCAATGGATTTGGCCATCCATCTCATAAAATAGAGAAAAAGAGAATAAGTTCTGTTTGAACTCACAGGGTGCAGACTATGAATTTATAGTGTGCAGTACTGTTCAGCCTAACTAGAAATGACAGAGCAGAGGGTTTTACAAACACGAAAGCACCCTGAGACACCCTGAGATGTCAACAAACTTGAATGATCATGTGTGAGTGGTGAGCTGGCAGCACCAACATCCCAGTTTACTTTAATTTTCTGCATCCACGTTCCCCTAGATCTGCACCTTCTAACTGACAGGGAGATTAATTGCTAAAAGCCTGACTAAAAAGCAGGTTTGGAGCCTAGACTTAGATGAGGGAGCTTTGAAAGAAAAGGCTCTTCCCCTCTTTTCAAAACTCTGAGAAGTAATAGATATCCAACACCTTGTGATCTAAGTGAGCGTGGACTTTTGTACCTGGAGATAAGCTCGGAGAGCTACTTTGTAAGTCAGTAGTAAAATTTTATAGTCAGTGTGGAATTTGACAGGAAGCCAGTGAAGTCTTGATAATATTGGACCAATATGGTCAAATTTTCTAGATCTAGTGGCTACACTAGAGTCTACCGGCTACATTTTGGACCAACTGGAGTTTGTGAAGGCTTCCTCTGGAACATCTGAGTCTAGTCTTGAGTCATGTTGTGTGTTTCTCATTTCATGACAGTATTACACTTGAATCAAGGTGTTTAATTCAACCAGGTGTGTGCAGGTGTGTGTGTGTCCATTCCACATGCAGTTTAATCCTCTCCACTCGCGCCATTCGCAGTTGTGGGCAGGGCTCCAGACTGCTATTCACAGATGGCTAGACCACCTGATGCATGCCCGCATGATCACATGACTAATGCCCTTCTCAGCATATCAGCACACAGAAAGCCAGTCATGCCTTCCCAGGGCTCAGTCACAAACACACACACCTTTCTTTGTCCTAATCAGCCAAGGAGATGCCTTATGCTAAGAGAGGTACCTCATCAAACAACACACTGTTATTCACAGTCAAAATTGGATGAAGCTTTCATGGCTGTTACTCAAGGGTGAAAGGCATACTTATGTGCTGCTTGTCCATCCATCACAATTATTCTGCCATCATATCAAAGCTCAAAGAGCACAATAGGAAAGAGAGAGCAAGAGAAAGAGAGCAAGAGAGAGAGAGAGAGAGAGAGAGAGAGAGAGAGAGAGAGAGAGAAAGAGAGAGAGAGAGAGAGAGAGAGATGGAGAGAGACAGAGAGGGATAGAGAGAGAGAGAGGGAGAGAGAGACAGAGACAGAGAGAGAGAGACAGAGAGAGAGAGAGAGAGAGAGAGAGAGAGAGAGAGAGACAGAGAGAGAGCTTCCCAGCCATTTCAATTAAGCTACCAAGAAAGCAGTTGCGAATCAGGCAGGCAGTGCTAAGCAGCACTGGGCAACCTTACGCTAATTCATTCTGAAAACCTATTTGCAGCATAAAGGCCTGCTCTGATCATTGAAGCTGATATATGTGTGACTTGCAGGGAATGTGGCTGGCATTCCATTTCCAGTCCATGGTCTTTATGGCAATGAGGAAAACAAGCAAGATTTGGGAGCGAGGGAGGGGTGGTCCAACAGGATCATAACTGCTGGATGGAGTGTCAGCTGTTGTCGGACTTGATGATGGGCCTTTTTGTTTACCCACTTATAGGCTTGTGCATGCATTGTAAATGTTGGCACAGTTTTAAAAATCTACCCTATTAACCACTTTTAAACTTCTGCTCTGGACTATTAAGGTGTACTAAATTAAAAAAATTAAACTTTTAGGGATGGTTTTTTTTTTTTACAGAACTCCATAAATGCCTGTTTGAGAGGTTCTTCAGTAGAAGTACATATGATGTATACAAACAAAGCAAGCACAGGAATGTACTTTTTGTCTGGTGCATAACTGAGTCTACTTTTAATAAAGTACATAGTTTAGATCCAGCATATATCGGTAAAGTAAACATGCGAGCTTCTTTGTCCTGCCTGCTTTCCATGTGGGATGGGGCTTTCTTTTCACAGGCCATTCTCCACCCCATTCTCACCCCTTTGTTGCTCACTAGCAGCTCAACATGAACTCACAATATTTGCTCATTGCTTGAGAGTTACACTCACCAACATTTCATAAAAGTCTGAAATATTTTTAAAAACCCTCAGAAGAAAAATCTTGTTAAAATCTTGTTAAAATCCTATTTTAAATGGCATCAATAAATTTGTGTAAAAATCCCTCAGCATTGCAAAAATATTATTTAAATTTTCTGCTTTATAAACATAAATAGAAAAAGAAAATCACAAGTGATGCAGAATTAACAACTAGGTGTGTAAATGTGTTTGCATAACCCTTTCCAGATCTCTGCTCACAGCAGCTCAGTATTTTCTGCAGCTATCATTCAATATCTGATTAGGCTAATTGATGCCTCATTAAATTAAATCAAATGGTCTGCTGATGGATTTGAGCAATTTGAGCAGATGGCTCGTGGCAACATAGAAGCAAACTTGTTCTTCTAAACTGCTCACAAAGATCAACTATTTAAAAAAATGCAGTTCATTTTCAGTCCATTAATGTTTGTTTGAAAAACATTTGACATGTTTTGTGGAGTTTATTTTGGTAAAATTCACCATTATTGCCCATTTCCTTAATAATTCAACATTCTGCACAGTGCTATGTGTTTCTGATAAATGAATGCATGTGCCCATTAGGCTCGATTGCATTTAAATATACATAATCACCATTCAAATTGCCAATCAATTATTAGCGATTTATAAGGGCAGGAGATTGGAATGGATTAGCTTGATGAAAAATTTAATGAAAAAGTCCACCTAAATCAATGAATAGTGACAGCACTAGTAATCTTATTTAACAGTTAATAGTGAATAGTATTACAAGCAGAGCAAAAAAATTACGTGCATTTCTAAATACGATTAGATTTAAAAGAGTGCAGTCTCAAATTAAAATGTCTGTCTTTTAGACATGTTTAAAAAAAGCTGCACTCTGTCATGTGGGGTGTTGATGTACACTTCGGGGAACTGTTCGTTCAACAGTTTCATGAGCCGAGTATGCGAGCTGCCAAAAAATGCTGTAAAATGTGAGGAGAAGAATCTATGGTGAGAAATAATGATTGAAGCCTCTCAGGTTGTGTTTCAGGAGTCAGCGACATGACAAGGCCACGTTGGTTGTTATCGCCAGAAACCCTCAGTCTGTTCTATACAGCTTCGCTAATTGTTGGGAGAATGCAGCTGTCACATATCAGGAAATACATCGAAAACAGGAAGATTTTCATGCCTCGGGCTTTAGAATACATCAGGGCAAGGAAAAGAACATCCAAGGCATGAAGATACACGAGCGAATACAATGAGAGACAAGAATGCTCTGAAATTAATACGCCATAATCCGCATCCTCTCCCAGGCCTCCACTCCTTGTACTCGGGCAAGTAACACAGAACAGGTTCTCACTGAGTATTTATATTGCATTCATAGAAAATGGGCACAGGGCTAAATGCTTTCATTGCATTTTTATTCTTACAATTAGTATCTGTGTTTTATGATATTATAGAAGTGCAGTGGCTTTATGTATTGAACTCATTCTACAAAGAGTCACACTTTTAATTTACATTCTATTTAGTTGGACCATAACCTGATCTTGTCATTAAATTCAAATCATAAAGATTCTTCTTCTCTTTAGAAACTCAGTTGTTCCTAACTAAAGAACCACTGGGTTTTACCTCTTGGGGAAAAAAAGAAAACAGCAAAACAGTCCAAAAGCTGATACAGTTTGCCCTGCATTCAGTTTCCTCCATCAGAATTATACACGGTAAACATATATACATTGGTGTAAAGAACAATTTTTGATCACATTGTTGTATTCTGTTTTTCCACAGCAGTTCAGATGTGTGGCATTCCTTCCAGCAATTTTTGAAATAACTTTTTCATAATCCATTCTTAAACCCTCCAGCACCTTTTCAAGCATGCCAACACTACTGTTTCATTTGAAACAATCTGTTACTACAAGCTAAAAGGTATTAAAAACTAGTCACATTAAGAAGAATTGAAGAAAGGTTTGAAGAGTTTTGAATAAAAAGTGTTTTTTTTTCAAACATAGTGTGTGTGATGTGTGTATCAGTCTTATGATGCTATAAGCTTGCTTTGCATTGAAACACACTGACATTTCATAAAAGTTGGCCTGCTTAGCTTTAAAATTAAATTAAATTCATAAATTTCTGTAGTGCTGTTAGTTTCTTTCATGGAAGCATTACCATTGGTATTGAGTTAGGTGGGACTGACCAGACATAAATGCAGAGCCGGGAGTCTGCAATGGAACTTTATTAAACATGAAGATAAACGTGCACTCACACAAACAGTGAGTTTGAAATGCTTTTTACAGTTACCCAATGTGGAACCTAAAATGACAGACACACTCTGCTCTGACTCATTGGGATCTTTAGACCATTGAACCAATGAGACACACCTGACATCCTATATATATATATATATATATTCATCCATTCATTTTCTTGCTTGTCCCAAACAGGGTCGTGGGGGAGTGCTGGAGTCCAACCCAGCACACACACAGGAAGTATGAGATTCTGGGACACATCCTGGACAGGTCGCCAGCCCATCGCAGGGAGTATATATATATATAGTTATACATAACTATACATAATAATTTGATTTGTGAACAACCTCATAATTTAAAACTGTCATTTGAAACAAAAATTTAGTTAAATACATTAGCGGAACATTTCAAAGTACCAAAGACCCTATATGTTGGTTTTTTTTTATCTGTGCATTTTTCCTTATAAAGAAACCCAGTTTAGACTCAGAGTTTCTAATATAATCCTGAGTCTGATTATAGAAAGACAAACAACTGCAGAGAGGCTTTTTGCACCCTTTATACATTAATTTCAAAACAAAGAGAAAACATTCCAGCAGTTACTGTAGGGGAAATTAGGATAATGCAGCCACCACTAGCAGCTCATGCTTCTTCATGCACTTACATTGAAAAGCTGAAATTTAGACTTGCTGGACAGCCAACCGGTCGTATTACTGATGCCTTTCCCCTGTATGTGGGGTCAACGGTGTGCTTGCATATTTCCATGCTGGGATCACATTTGTGGAGTGGGCACGGCCCAGTGTGACAGTGGGAGTGCTATGGCAGTTTCTGCCTGGCACACCTGCGATGACAAATTGCCTCACAGTCCTTTAATTTTTCACTCTTTCCAGCCCGCTAGTGGAAAGAGTGAAAATGACTTCTTCCCGAAATCTTGGGATTACTGAATTTCCTCAGCATACACATGCAGGTGATTTATAGCAACACAAAGTTCGCCTGGCTCCTGCACAGGTGCCACATCCTCCCACACCGCATCGCGGAATGCGGCCATCCTTCGCGGCCCATTTGTCTTATCTATGTGTGAAAATTGCTCTCTCAACATGCTTTGGTCCATTCCATCATTTAGTCATAAAAAAGCCCTGATAGAAGGTCTAAAACTCTTTTGGGTTAGCCTGGACTAGCTCTCAACAGTCTGGGCTGGGAGCATTATGTAAAGCTGAGGTGTAGTGAGCGTGCAAGGAAAAAACAGAGTGGGAATGTATGGGGAATGCAGAGGAGAGGAATAGGAAGAACAGGGAGAGCTTAGATGGAGTATTGGAAAGCATAGTGAATGGGGAAACATATGAGAAACCTACAGAGGGCATGAGTGATAGAGTAGAAGGGATACAAGGCATTTTTTCTGCCTGAAACATGCACGGTACAGTGTGGTGTGGTGGTGATAGTCAAGCTGTTTGCTTCTTATGAGAGAACCATGAGAAGAGAGGGTTATCTGAAGATGATCTAGTGGCGACATTGTAAGGAGGGTCACAGAGGGTACTGGAACCTATTCCAGTGCACTTGGGGCAGATGTTGGAGAAACATCCAGGACAGATTGTTAGTCCATTGCTTGGCAGTTAAGCATCTCCAATCCACCTCAAGCGCATGTCTTTGGACTGTGGATGAAACTGAAGCACCACAGTAAGGAATATAAGTAAGGGGGAGTGTTTGGGCAGTATAGAAGACCATGGAGGAATCAAATGGAATATGTAGACATAGGAACATTTTATTCTTTCTTTAGTGAAACTGAATTTTCTAGAATTGAAGTAAACTGAGAGATGTTCACATGGAGAGAAATTACAGAGCATAGAAGCTAGAAGGATAATTATTAGAGTGTAGGGACATTATAGAGCAACATGAAGTGAACATAGTGAGCGTGTGTGGAGACACAGGGGAATCAAGAGTCATCATACATTTAGCACAGAGGAAACACAGAGGCTGCGCAGCAAAAAAATA